>OY977940.1:23920584-24558094 GCA_963854355.1 Epinotia brunnichana
CAACACAACGTCAATATTTCATTGCATGTTTGAGAAAACGTTTATTGTAAGCTTATATGAGCTTAAATAAGGCTCAAATCGATAATGTGGGTAGAAAACAACGAAACTTCGTAACTGCCGAAGCAACAACTAAATCACTGGCTGGTTAGAAAACCTGTCGAATAAGCTAGCTCCTCTAACTCCACGCTAACTGCGCTACCCCGCTTCGAAAGTAATAAATGATCGTTGACTAGGACCAAACATTATGCGCTGTCACGCCCGGGTCAAGCCGAGTAATGAATGCGCACAAAGTTATACCACGACCACCCCTCGTTGCCATTCACGTGAACTTTTTGTCATGCTAATAAAGGCCATTATCGATTAATCGGTCCGTCATGCAAAGCTGTCACGAGAGAGCAGATTACAAATATCGACTTTTCCGTTTGTTGAATTAGTATCGCATAATGTGGGAGAGTATTGTGTTGACATATTTGCGTTTGCGCGGGTTCAATTTGATAAGCTACGTGATACGCATAACATAAGTAATATATACTGTACTCCTTGTTAAAAATTTCAATGTGAAGTTGTAATCTCAAATGACTCAAATTAAACAGTTCCCATTATGAATGTTAGTATGCAAAACTGGAAAATCACTCTGCTTATTTTTGTACTAACTTTAGTTCCTAAGTTACATGGTATTGTATCAATTAGCAAACTTTAAATAAAGGAATACAATATATAACAAATAAAATAGGGAGTATAATGTACAACAATTAAAAAAACATGAAACAGAAAGTTAAAAACTAACTAAACCTAACCTAAACTATGTGAACCTAAACTACTATATACACATATTTCATAATGTTAGCTAATGAAGAACTGGCATCTACTTCATCGACAAGAGCTATGCTAGGCCATATCACTTTCTTAGAAAATATCATTCTTTCGATCAAACTTGTGGAACTTAGTTTGAGAGATTTTTAATATCCCAGTAAAAGTCCAACAAAAGGAAATCAACGCGAACAAATTCGCGGGCTAGTAGTAAATTATTTAAAATTTGAAATTATTCAAATCTAGTTGTATTTCGTCCAGGACATACTACGAGTACAGACTTATTTTTTTTTTTGAAACACCCGCGACATATTTGTGTCAAAGTTCAATATCTGTAATATAATAAAACGGGTGAACCGATTTTGTTGAAACGTAGCTAAGAACCATCTCGATCACGTCAGCTTACGGATAAAAAAAACCGCATTGAAATCGGTCCATTCGTTTGGGAGCTACGATGCCACATACAGACAGACATACATACAGACACACAGATACACAGACACACAGACACGTCAAACTTATAACACCCCTCTTTTTCCGTCCTGGGTTCATAAAAAAAACACTATGAGATATCACCCCATCTAGAAAAAATGCTCCAAGGCTCCGTGAAACACAGTCAGTCTTGAAGTCGGACTCAAAATGAACAGGGCAAAGACCCAGTTAACGATCAACGGCTTTTAAAGCATAGGCCTTAAGGTAGATGAGCAATTGGGCAAGATATCCAATTAACCCCTAGTTCTACCATGCTTAGGTTTATTTATTCAAGATACTTGATGGGTGAATAACATGTCTTTATAACTTTGTAATCAAAGTAATGGGCAGCTCCTGGCACACAAAAAAACATTAGGAAGTTACCTAAGTAATTATCAGCAACAAATAATATGTCACTAGATAAACTACATCACTCTACCTCAACAAACGTTTTAGCCCATGTCAATGTATGTACCTCGTAGTTGTCTCCCGCAGAGTTCTTTGATGTTACGCTTCTCATCTCAAACGATCACTTGGCAAAAGTGAAGTAACGTAACCTTAATTACAAGCTGAATGGTTTAATCACAAAGTTGTGTTTACACATACACATGCATACACTCCTATTAAATCTCCAAAATAGTACACTTATAATTTAGGAAGTATCATAAAATTACAATTACGCATTAGAATATAATGGCAAGTTTATGTGATACTTACATACTTTGTTGTTCACAAAAAGCTTTTTTAGGAAGTTCATTTTTGACTTTCCTAGTTGTTACTCTAAAGCAATATCTGCATATATTTGAAGACTTAACGATCACCCTAAAGCCTCTCCTAATACCTAAGGCATTATCAACTCAAATATTGTCACAATTTTGGCGACACTAGGAAAAGTCACCACTAAATATTACCTGTATTTTGTAAACGTATCGTTATTGCTCGATTAAACCAAATTCCCACCAAACTAAACTGCTTTATTTTCAATCGATTACTGCTTTACGTATCGTGTATCTTTCTTTACCTATTTTCATATCTGTATAATAAATAAAAAAATAAGCAACAAAGGACGAAGTAAAAGGTAGGTGCTGTCGCACCCCGCATCTTTCCGATACATCAATTTTAAGGCCGTCCAAAATATGGTCTTCAATTAGGAGCCAGGTGTAGCCAGAGCCTTCGAAAGGCCCCTGGCGCTGAGCCAATCACGGAGCAAACAAGTTTTATTTTTCAGAGCAGGGTTACAGCGGTGTGTTGACATGGTGGGTCTAACTTACTTTGATTGATTTCCAAATAGTGTTGACTGCATTAAAATCCATACGTATTTGTGAACTACTATAAGGCCTTTTCTCCAGGAACACATTTAAATATTTTATTATTTTTATTTAAGTGAGTCTATGATTTTATAAATGTGGTGATCCTGAAGACGTATCTCTCTCTTCTTCTCTTCTTCAAGGGGGTTTACCCTTAACCTATTGTTCGGGCTAAATGTCTGTCCGACCCTATATTCTGTAAGCCAGAGCGTGAACGCACCGCTTTAGGTTTGACAGTGACACTTGTACTGTCACATATTTTCACTTGTGAACACGTTGGTCCGGAAGAAACGTGTGTTTTTTTTGTTAAACCTCGTTTTGTGACACAAATGTCCCAGGTTTTCTGTTTGGTGAAAGTACTTGGAGACTCGTTTTTGGAGGCCTGGCTTGGCCGAGTTGAACAATTTGTGGTAACAGTGTTTGAGAAGATTTTGTAACACGACTCCGCGAATTGTTGGCGAGACGGCACCGCCCGCGGAACAAGCACGGCGCTGTTTTCGGCCCCGGAGACCAGCTTGGGAGACTTCACTTGACTTTGACTAAACCTTGACGGATACTGAACTGAATTGAGGCGAATATCGCGCCACCGTACCACCAGGTAAGTTAACCCCATTTTGATGGCCGGCCCACTGGCATAAACATATGACCCGCGCATCGCGTGGCGATTCGGTTTCCTCGCATTAGGCGAGGTACTGAACACCTATAGTATGTATTCCCAGGGCGCCAACAACGACTATAGGTGTTATATTATAGCATACGCTGACAAAGTCATCCTTATGGTTTCAAGTTAGGTTCATAATAACATTCGTACAGAAAAAACTTTGGCGTGTAGGTGTTACTTTCGTACAAGAGGTATAGCGTCCAAAAGGTTAACTTGCACTTTACGTACGCAAGTATGTAAGATGTCCTTTAACATTTGCAACTAATTTTTGACCACTTGTCGGTACCCAATTGATACTTTGCAAACCAATTAACATTAAATATTTAAGACACCCACCGAGTTCCAAAGAGAACCGTCATACTTCCAGTACAATTTTAACGGATATTACTTTACTATACGGACGTCCCTTTGAAACCATCCGTTCCTAACTACAAGCTTATTAATGCGACGCTTAAATAATGAAGGAAAGCTGATTTACAAAATCAAAAAAGCTTATTTAAAACCCATTTTAAAAAGAAATCACATTGTAAAATTTAATTTGGCTTAAGAGCTCAAGACACCAAAGATTTCCTGTTCCGAGACTGTTGAAATTTTTCAATCAAGAAGTCCCGGTGGAAGATCCCTTGGACACAGTTTCTAATAGAGGACGTAACGTGACGCTGTAACAACGAAAATATACGGTGCTGCAATTTGACGACCAGTTTAGCCTAGTTGGTAGTGACCCTGCCTACGAAGCAAGAGGTCCTGGGTTCGAATCCCGGTCAGGGCATTAGTCTGTGTCATGAGCACGAATATTTGTTCCCGTGTCATTGATGTTTTCTATGTAGTTATTTAAGTATTTATTTATCTATCTTCTTCTATCTATTCTATTAACGTCGTCTGGTACCCATAGTACAGTCAACTACTTTAATTGTTGAGCTTTGTTTAGTTTGGGACTAGGTCGATTTGTGTAAGATCCGAACGTGTTCTTAGTTACTTTTTTAAACATAATAACATGTAAAGGTCACTCCAGACAGGACAATTTTCGCCCATCTGATTGTTTTTAAAGTTTTTTAAGGTTTTTTATTGTTTTTTTTCTTCTTTTTTAAATGATTTTTTCGTCTTCTTTTAAAAATTCTTCTTCTTTTAAAATATTTGTTTTCTTCTTTTTTAAAGGTTTTTTTATGTTTTTTTTGTTTTTAGGGTTCCGTACTCAAAGAGTTAAACGGGACCCTATTACTAAGACTCCGCTGTCCGTCTGTCTGTCTGTCTGTATGTCTGTCTGTCTGTCTGTCTGTCTGTCTGTCTGTCTGTCTGTGTTTGTATGTCTGTATGTCTGTCTGTCTGTCTGTCTGTCACCAGGCTGTATCTCACTGATACCGTGATAGTTCCAGTTGAAATTTTAACAGATGATGTATTTCTGTTGCCGCTATAACAACAAATACTAAAAACAGAATAAAATATTTTTATAGACAATGGTACGGAACCCTTCGTGCGCGAGTCCGACTCGTACTCGGCTGGTTTTTTTTCTTTTTTTTTATGTACTATTTGTGTTATACACGGGTGCAGTTTATTTTGACGTCTCGTGTGTTGCAACACTCGCTACGCTTAGGACTCCATTTTTGAACCACTCGCTTCGCTCAGGATTCTATTTTCGAACCACTCGCTTCGCTCGTGGTTAACCCTAATATCCATTCGCTAGCTCGTGTTTCAATTCCACACTCGTGGTTAAAATACAACTTTGCACCCTTGTATAACAATAGTACATTACTGCAAAGGCCGTGAAGTAAGGGATCGATGGACGAGTTTGGGCTAGACGGCTGAGTCGTAGACGAGGCCGGATACAACGAGTCCAGCAATCCCTGTTCCGGCCGAGGCTTGTATAGTGCTTTTCTCAAACGATGTGAGGAAATAATAAATAGTTATTTGTTATACAAGGGTGCAGTTATAATTTAACCGCGAGTGTGAAATTGAAACACGAGCTAGCGAATGTGAGTGGTTTAAAAATAGAATCCTTTTCACCTCACTAAAGTGAGAAAGATTCTAGATAAAAAAATCTAAAAAAGAAAAAAAAAACATTAAAAAAGAATAATATTGAAAAACATAACAAAAGAGTAAAACAAAAAGGAAAAAAATATATAAACAACTAAAAAAACAAAAAAAAAACAACTAAACACAAAAAAAAACGCCCAAAAAAAGACAAAAAACAAAAAAAAAGGAAAAAAACAAAAAAATGGAACAAAAAAAAAGGAAAAAACAAATAAAAACATTAAAAAAAAAGGAAAAAAAACTAAAAAAAACAAAAATAAAGAAAAACATAAAAAAAAAACAAAAAAAGGAAGAAAAAAAACAAAAAAAAAACATTAAAAAAACAAAAAAAAACTAAAAAAAAGAAAAACAAACTAAAAACATAAAAAAAAGAAAAAAAAAGAAAAAAAAACATTTAAAAAAGTAATAAAAAAGGAAAACTTGAAAAAATAAAAAAAAACGACAAAAAAAACAAAAAACATTAAAAAAAGTAAAACAAAAAGGAAAAATAGATAAAAAAACTTAAAATAACATAAAAGACCCTACAAAAAATTTAACATTAAAAAATAGACAAACATCAAGAAAAGAAAAGATTTTTTTTTAAATTATTAAAAACGATAAACAACACTAAAAAATAAACGAAAAATAACAAAAAAAATTTAAAAATCTAACAATTTTTTTTTTACAAAAAACTAAAACAATTAATAAAAAGTATTGGTGGTTGGCAGTATGTATTTTTTCCTTTGTCTGTTTAATATCAGTAAGCAAATTTAAAAAGTTAGAGTAGCGGCCAATAATGTTTTTAGTTAGGGTTTTCATACATTATTATTTATTATTATTATTTTGTGGGCCTTAATATGCCGCTTCGACCAGCAAGTGATCTATTGTGGCAGCCCTTGTTTTAGAGTTCACCGTTAAGTCCCGTTGCCTCCAGGAAATTCCAGATTCTTTGGGCGGTGATATGTTGTACTTCTTGTGGGTGCATTATGTGCCGCCCTAGGTAGGTACTTCTTTTATGCATGAGTGGTCCGCAGGAGCAGAGAATGTGCATTGCAGTCTCCTCTGTCTCCTGGCAGAACCTGCAAGTTGTGTCCTGCTTCATACCCATTTGAAACAGGTGTTTGTTCAATTTGCAATGTCCTGTCAGGATTCTTGTCACTGCGCAGGTTTTGTGCCTTTTGAATTGTAATAACTCTTTAGACAGCTTACTATTGAACCCTTCGATCAGGGCTTTAGCTTGTTTTTGTCCTTTGGTGAACTTCCACAGCTTGATTGCCTCTGATTTTTCCGCGTTGTTTAGCAGAGAATATGCTTTCCGTTTTGTGATGCCACAGAACGGTTCCGGGCCGACTAGGGCCGTGTCTGCGCCCTGCCTTGCAAGTTCATCTGCTCTTTCGTTTCCTACAATGTCGGAGTGCCC
This sequence comes from Epinotia brunnichana, assembly GCA_963854355.1. NCBI lineage: Eukaryota > Metazoa > Arthropoda > Insecta > Lepidoptera > Tortricidae > Epinotia > Epinotia brunnichana. Next base: position 23,927,261 of record OY977940.1, read on the forward strand.
TGGTACCCATCTAAGTATGACTTTGTTGGAGTTCGCCAGGGTGTTTAGATTATTTTTACAATTCTGGACTAGTTTAGAGTAGGACTCTAGTGATTCTAGTGCCAGCAGAGCAGCTTGGCTGTCCGAGTTGATGTAGATATGTTGGTTCCTTAGGTTTCTTTCAAGATTTATCTCCACGCATTTATTTAATGCGAAGAGTTCAGCCTGAAAGATTGAGGCCTCCTTCCCCATGCTGACGCTAGCTTTGAACTTTGGCCTCTCACCGTAGATACCACATCCAACATCATCACCTTTTTTTGATCCATCTGTATACCAAATGTGGCTTCCCTCCTTGAAGTCCATTTGGTCATTTGTCCATTTGTCTCTCGGAGGTATTTCCACTGTATACAGTCTAGTGAATTTGCATTCCACGTATGTGTCGTCAGTGGGCATGCTTAGGTTTTTGTTATCAAAAACAAGGGCCTCAAGTTTGCTTAGCGCTTGAGAGCGCCATTTTGGCCTTGTTAGTGTGCATATCCTGTAGATGCACTGCTTCGCCTCCTTTTGCACTTGCAGGTGGAGTGGCGTTAGATCGAGCAGTGCATCCAAGGCTGCCCCCGGTGTTGAGCATAAAGCTCCTGTTGCTGTTAAGCAAGCTGTACGCTGAAGACTGCTTAACTTTGTGATGGCTGTCTTTTGGTGGACTTTGTTACACCAGACTGCAGAGGCGTATGTGATTATCGGCCTCACTACGGCTGTGTAAAGCCACAAAGCAATTTTGGGTCTTATGCCCCATCTTGCTCCTGCCATTCGGCAGCAAGTCCACATGGCCATTTTTGCCTTTTGTATTGTGTTATTCAAATGAGCGTTCCAAGTTAGCCTTTGGTCAAAGGTAACTCCTAGGTACTTGACCTCATTTGAATAGGGTATTTCCTGTCCATTCAGTTTTAATTTGGCAAGCTTATCTAGTTTCCTTTTCCTAGTAAAAGGAACTAGTACTGTTTTGCTCGCATTGATGGACAGGTCATTTTCTTTGCACCATTTGTTTATGGTGTTGAGCGCTCCTTGCATTAGGTTCGAAATTGTGTGGAGGCAGGGACCTTTGATTATGACTACAAGGTCGTCGGCATATCCTTGCGTGTCATAGTCTAGGTCCTTCATAGTTGCTAGGAGTTGGTCCACTGCCAGGGTCCATAGTAGTGGGGATAGTACGCCTCCTTGAGGACATCCTCTTGTGGTGTAAAATGTAAACTCAATTGCATTGAGGGTCAGAGTGACTATTCTATTTGATAGCATGCTCTGGATCCATCTGATGGTGTTTTCGTCCACACCCTTTGATGCCAATCCCTTAAGGATAGTCTCTGTGGGTGTGTTGTCGAAAGCTCCCTCGACGTCAAGGAATGCACATAGAGCTGTTTGCTTATCCTCTAGGGTTTTTTGCACTTTGTCGACCAGATCTAGTAGTGCAGTTTCCGTAGATTTCCCCTTTTGGTAAGCATGTTGGTTCAGACTCAATGGTCTGACTACCAGGTATTTCGCTCTTATGTGCTGATCAATGACTCTTTCCATCGTTTTCAGTAGGAAAGATGATAGACTAATTGGTCTGAAGGATTTGGGCTGTGAGTAGTCCTTTTTCCCTGCTTTTGGTATGAAGCGTACCTTGACTTTGGTCCATCGTTCTGGTATAGTACCCCAAGCAAAGCTAGCTCGGAATATTCTTACCAGGTGCGGGAGGACTAGATTTTGTCCTTGTTGTAGTAATGCAGGAAAAATACCGTCTTCTCCCGCCGATTTAAATGGTTTGAATTTCTTAAGTGCCCATATAACTTGGTTTGGTCTGAAAATGTTTGCAGCCAAATTCCAGTCGTTGTTATGTGCCCTCCGGTCTTGTGTGCTCCTTTGGGTGCATAACTGGGTATTACTGGTGGGATACGAGCCTGGAAAGTGGATAGTTCTAAGCAAGTCCATTGTTTCCACCTCCGTGGTCGTAAAGCTTCCGTTAGGTCTCTTAAGTAGACCTAGGTAATTGGTTGGAGTCTTGGAGAGAATCTTGTGAATTCTCGCTCCTTTGTGTGTTTGGGCGATCTCTTCACAAAATTTCCGCCACGACTTCCTTTTGGCTTTCCTGATCTGTTTGTTATATTCAGTCAGTGCTCTACCGTACCTTTCCCACTCGTTTGGTCTGGTTGAGTGATTGAATATTCGACGGGTGGAGACACGGAGCTTTTCTAGCCTTCTGTTCCACCATGTCGTAGTGTAATTTGTGGTTGATTCTCGCAATGGGCAACTCTGTTCGTAGGCCTTGTAGATGCCGTTGGAGAGTTGATTTACTGCTATATTGAGGGAATCTGGATTTTTAACATATTTTGGGATATCCTTTAGAAAGTTCTCCAGGTGAGCTCTGTAAGCTTCCCAGGACGTTTCTCGTGGATTTCTCCGTGTTTGTGGTTCCATATCTAATGGGCCCTTAACACTAAATATTATATGTTTATGGTCCGACATTGAATTCTCGCAACTAACGTGCCAGTTATCTAGGCAGTTTGCCGCCTTTTCAGTTGCGAAGGTTATGTCTAGTACCTCTTGTCTTGCCCTGGTTACGAAGGTCGGCGTGTTGCCCCTATTTAACAGGTGTAGACAGTTAGTAAAAATAAAATCTGAGAGTAACTCACCCCTTTTGTTGACTCCGGTGCTCCCCCAGATGGTGTGATGAGCGTTTGCGTCGCAACCCACAATCAGTTCTGCCTTTTGTGCTTGAGCGTACTGTACAACTTTAGCCAGTTCTTCTGTGGGGTCTTGTTTTTCTCCGGGCAGGTAGGCGGAACAAATCAACACCTTTAGTGAGCCCCTTCCTTTGAGATCTACATACGCAGTTACAAGATCGTCGCTGCATAGTTCTGTAACAGGTAAGAAATCCATGTTTTTGTTAAACACGATGCAGGCCCTTGGTTTGGATCCTTTTTCGTGTATTAGTACTTTACCTGCTTTGTTGAGTCCTATTCCCATGGTTTTGGTGTTGATCCATGGTTCTTGTATGAGGGCGATGTTCAGGCCATTTTCGCCGAAAAGTTTTTCCACGACCGCTGTGGCCGCGATGGCGTGGTGTAGGTTGGCCTGCAGGAACGTCACCCCCCCGTGAGCTGCGTCTTTAATGTTCCCGGCGCTGGGCATTGGCATACCCTTGCCTAGGCCAAGAAGTAATGTAGGCAGCCATAAACAAGGAACTTCATGTCTTCATTTCGTGACATTAACGCATACATTTCCGAGCATGTTTGAGAAAATAACTATTATCGTCGTCTAGCACCCGTAGTATAAGTTTTGCTTTGTTTGGGACTAGGTCGCTTTGTGTAAGCGTGTCCCCAAATATTTATTTAAAAGTAATCGTACATAAATGGCGTTCATATTAACTTCATCCTTAAACGCAACAGCTCCACTTGTGTTTCGGTACCTTAGGTGTTCGGTGGCGTGGCGAAGAGCCAAGTTGCACTGATTCTGCTCCTGCCACGCAGCGAGCGGTTATTGTGTTTAAATGGAAGGTATAGGACATAGCACTAACTTATTCGCAAGACGATATTATGCATGTACTGAAACCTTGAACAATTAACATAATTAAGTTCGGATGAAGCAATTAATTTGCTGACTAACATTTGTATGTAGAGTAATAGAACGACGGAAACATATTATTGTACATCTTTTCTCATTCACCCCATCTTCATAATGTAACATAAAAACGTCAAACATAATGTAATTGTACTTTTAATTTGGATGTGCAATTTACATAGTATAAACAATTGTATACAGGACTATAGCCCAATTGGAGCAGTAAGGAATAATCTGAAGTTGTAATACAGCTTCAGATTTTACAGTGTAAAAATGGCAGGTTCCTAAGAGTCACGAGGCCGATTTTTGTAAGACGAATATTAAAAAACCAGCCAAGAGCGTGTCGGGCCACGCTCAGTGTAGGGTTCCGTAATTTTTCGTCCGTCACAGTAAGTGTGTGAAATTATTTTTTATTTTTTTTTAAAAACTATTCAACCTATCAAAATTAAATTAAAAACTTTTTAATTTAATTTATTTATTTATTTCAGACTCAGGGTCCATATAAATGTTAGTGCTTAGGTAGGTAATTACAATACACATACTTACAAACTAGAGGTTAGTACAAATTATACATTAAAAACAAACAAGAAAAGGAATATAGCAATGTCAATATAAAAAATAATACATAATGATAATATTTCTGCGAATGTCAATTTGTTTATAGCTAAAAAAATTAAACATTCTTGAACAATTACTTTTATTATTTATTATTTAATGTCAAATATTTCAGGCCTATCAACCATGTGAATGGAGTTCCAGTGCCTCACTACAGGGCAGTCGAACCTGTCCAGCACAACACTCAGAAGGCTGTTGGTACTGGCTCGCACTCTGCTCATCACAGAGGCAACACGTTTCCTCAATATTGTTTTAAAGCCATCCGTGTTAGCCTCTGCAAACATACCAGAAGCGCTGCACCAGCGAGGCAGTCCCAACATCATCCTAAAAGCGTTATTGTACTGAACGCGTAGACTGTTGTACGTTTTTTGAGCATAGTTGGTCCATAGGCTGCAGGTATAAAAAGTCTGACAGTATGCTTTAAAGAGAGTAATTTTCACATCACGTGAGCACCTAGCAAACCTACGGACCAACATATTAGCTCTCACAGCCAGGGCCCTTCGCTCACGCTCAATGTCTAAGTCATCAGTGAGACCCTCGACGACCCAGTGACCAAGGTACTTAAATTCAGTGACTCGTTTCAAGGGAACTCCTAACAGTTTTACTGGTGGAACTGTTTAAAAAGTTCTACTTTTGAGGTTTTTTTTTTATATTTAAAAAACTTATGGTTCAAAAGTTAGAGGGGGGGGACACATTTTTTTTTACATCTGGAGCGATTATCTCCAAAAATATAAACATTATCAAAAAAAATATTTTGCAAACCCTTATTCATTTTTGAATACCTATCCAACAATATATCACACGTTAGGGTTGAAATGAAAAAAAAAACACTCCCCGTTACGTATAGGGGAGGTACCCTAATAAAATAAAAATAAACACTTTTTATTTTACCACTTTGTCGGCGTGATTGATATACATATTAGTACCAAATTTTAGCTATCTAGTGCTAACGGTTACTGAGATTATCCACGGACGGACGGACAGACATAGCGAAACTATAAGGGTTCCTAGTTGACTACGGAACCCTAATAAAAAACAGCAAAACACAAATCGAACCCAGTCATATAAATAAATACCTAAGTACCTTTCTAGCCTATTAGCGGACGTTCTTACACAAATTGAAATAGTCCCATGGTAAGTTATCTATTTAAGTATACATATTATCGTCTAGTACTATAGTACCCATAGCAGGGGCGGTTCATTCTGTGATCCCGTCGCGCCGCTACAAGTACATGCCGGCGGCCGCCAAACTGGCGGCCCATTAGTAGCTGCCACGCGTTGGGACGGGACGCTCGCACGGGTTGCAGCGCGTTGCATGCGATAGAAAGGGATGGCCACATTTAGTCACGTTTGGCGTACCTAAACAGGGAATTTGTTAACAGAGAACCTTCTGTACGTAGTACTATTACTTATTCTGTGCCCATAGTACAAGCTTTGCTAAGTTTGGGACTAGATCGGCTTGTGTAAGATTGTCCCCCCAATAAGGCGAGGGTTATGGATACTAGACAAGCCTTTCGTCATAGCCGTTTTTTGTTCTTTGCTGATACCAGTATATATATATATAATATACGCATAATTATATGACAGATGACATAGGTACCTACTTTTTTTTGAAGCCAAATACAAAAATAAATAAACACTTTTGCCATGATTTAAATAAATTGTACCCATAAACAAAAAAAGCGGCCAAGTGCGAATCCGACTCGCACATGAAGGGTTCCTTTACATAAATTGCTTTTTACGATATATGACGTATTAAAAAAAAACTTCTTCCTAGATCTCGTTTAAACCAATTTTCGTTGGTAGTTTGCATGGTAATGTACATCATATATTTTTTTCAGTTTTATCATTCTCTTATTTTAGAAGTTACAGGGGGGGGGGGGGGGCACACATTTAACCAATTTGGAAGTGTCTCTCGCGCAAACTATTCAGTTTAGAAAAAAATGATGTTAGAAACCTCCATATCATTTTTGAAGACTTATCCATAGATCCCCACACGTATGGGTTTGATGAAAAAAATTTTTTTGAGTTTCAGTTCTGAGTATGGGGACCCCTAAAATTAATGTTTTTTTTCGATTTTTGTGTGAAAATCTTAATGCGGTTCACAGAATACATCTACTTACCAAGTTTCAACAGTATAGCTCTTATTGTTTCGGAAAAAGTGGCTGTGACATACGGACGGACATGACGAATCTTTTTAGTAAGGGTTCCGTTTTTTGCCGTTTGGCTACGGAACCCTAAAAATGCACCCTCGCAAACAACTATAGATAAATACTTGTTTACCTTCTCTTATTTAGTTACCCTAAATCGTCGGGGATTGCGATGTTAACGCTACAAATGGATTGGCCATAGCCAGGAAATATTACCATTGGAATTTCAGCCAAAACCTGCAGTCTCGTGAAAATGTTTGGTGAAAAAGTAAAATTATATTTTTTGTAAAAACCCACGCTAATGTTTGTAGTTGAAAAATATAAAAATGTGTTTTTTGAAGAATTAGAAACATTCATATAATTTTTTAACCCCCGACGGAAAAAGAGGGGTGTTTATGAGTTTGACGTGTCTGTGTCTCTGTCTGTCTGTGTGTGTGTCTGTTTGGGGCATCGTAGCTCCTAAACGAATGGACCGATTTGAATGCGGTTTTTTTAGCCATTTTTGAGAAATTGAACTTTGAAATGAAAAAGTAGCGGGTTTTTCAAATTTTCTATTTTGTAGTTATTACTTCAGTGCCGGTTAACATCATAACACCTATTTAAGAATCACAATTGTCAATTTCTCATTTCGCACATAGGTATCTTATCCTTTCCCTCGTGGGTAAGAAAATGTTGACTTAGGTTCTTGGGTCTCCATACTCTGTATGTCTGTTACCTTTTCACGCTTAAAGCGCTGAAGCGACTTAGATGAAATATGGTATGAAGATAGTTTGAGACGATAAGGGAATGCGATAATTGAGGCTAGCTAATCGAATAGCATATTTGCTTCTTATGTAAGGGAACCGGAAATACCGATATAATTTAAATAGCGATTTTTGCATTCTTTGTTATTACATCCGAGCCAGAACGAAAACCATCACGGAAACCGCATTGCACCTAACTTTAGTTTTTTTGTTCCATCAAATGGAAACCGTATGGTTCAACTTTAACTGCATTCCAGTTGAGAAAGTTAAGTGTAAATGTGCATTGCAGTCTCCTCTGTCTCCTGGCAGAACCTGCAAGTTGTGTCCTGCTTCATACCCATTTGAAACAGGTGTTTGTTCAATTTGCAATGTCCTGTCAGGATTCTTGTCACTGCGCAGGTTTTGTGCCTTTTGAATTGTAATAACTCTTTAGACAGCTTACTATTGAACCCTTCGATCAGGGCTTTAGCTTGTTTTTGTCCTTTGGTGAACTTCCACAGCTTGATTGCCTCTGATTTTTCCGCGTTGTTTAGCAGAGAATATGCTTTCCGTTTTGTGATGCCACAGAACGGTTCCGGGCCGACTAGGGCCGTGTCTGCGCCCTGCCTTGCAAGTTCATCTGCTCTTTCGTTTCCTACAATGTCGGAGTGCCCTGGTACCCATCTAAGTATGACTTTGTTGGAGTTCGCCAGGGTGTTTAGATTATTTTTACAATTCTGGACTAGTTTAGAGTAGGACTCTAGTGATTCTAGTGCCAGCAGAGCAGCTTGGCTGTCCGAGTTGATGTAGATATGTTGGTTCCTTAGGTTTCTTTCAAGATTTATCTCCACGCATTTATTTAATGCGAAGAGTTCAGCCTGAAAGATTGAGGCCTCCTTCCCCATGCTGACGCTAGCTTTGAACTTTGGCCTCTCACCGTAGATACCACATCCAACATCATCACCTTTTTTTGATCCATCTGTATACCAAATGTGGCTTCCCTCCTTGAAGTCCATTTGGTCATTTGTCCATTTGTCTCTCGGAGGTATTTCCACTGTATACAGTCTAGTGAATTTGCATTCCACGTATGTGTCGTCAGTGGGCATGCTTAGGTTTTTGTTATCAAAAACAAGGGCCTCAAGTTTGCTTAGCGCTTGAGAGCGCCATTTTGGCCTTGTTAGTGTGCATATCCTGTAGATGCACTGCTTCGCCTCCTTTTGCACTTGCAGGTGGAGTGGCGTTAGATCGAGCAGTGCATCCAAGGCTGCCCCCGGTGTTGAGCATAAAGCTCCTGTTGCTGTTAAGCAAGCTGTACGCTGAAGACTGCTTAACTTTGTGATGGCTGTCTTTTGGTGGACTTTGTTACACCAGACTGCAGAGGCGTATGTGATTATCGGCCTCACTACGGCTGTGTAAAGCCACAAAGCAATTTTGGGTCTTATGCCCCATCTTGCTCCTGCCATTCGGCAGCAAGTCCACATGGCCATTTTTGCCTTTTGTATTGTGTTATTCAAATGAGCGTTCCAAGTTAGCCTTTGGTCAAAGGTAACTCCTAGGTACTTGACCTCATTTGAATAGGGTATTTCCTGTCCATTCAGTTTTAATTTGGCAAGCTTATCTAGTTTCCTTTTCCTAGTAAAAGGAACTAGTACTGTTTTGCTCGCATTGATGGACAGGTCATTTTCTTTGCACCATTTGTTTATGGTGTTGAGCGCTCCTTGCATTAGGTTCGAAATTGTGTGGAGGCAGGGACCTTTGATTATGACTACAAGGTCGTCGGCATATCCTTGCGTGTCATAGTCTAGGTCCTTCATAGTTGCTAGGAGTTGGTCCACTGCCAGGGTCCATAGTAGTGGGGATAGTACGCCTCCTTGAGGACATCCTCTTGTGGTGTAAAATGTAAACTCAATTGCATTGAGGGTCAGAGTGACTATTCTATTTGATAGCATGCTCTGGATCCATCTGATGGTGTTTTCGTCCACACCCTTTGATGCCAATCCCTTAAGGATAGTCTCTGTGGGTGTGTTGTCGAAAGCTCCCTCGACGTCAAGGAATGCACATAGAGCTGTTTGCTTATCCTCTAGGGTTTTTTGCACTTTGTCGACCAGATCTAGTAGTGCAGTTTCCGTAGATTTCCCCTTTTGGTAAGCATGTTGGTTCAGACTCAATGGTCTGACTACCAGGTATTTCGCTCTTATGTGCTGATCAATGACTCTTTCCATCGTTTTCAGTAGGAAAGATGATAGACTAATTGGTCTGAAGGATTTGGGCTGTGAGTAGTCCTTTTTCCCTGCTTTTGGTATGAAGCGTACCTTGACTTTGGTCCATCGTTCTGGTATAGTACCCCAAGCAAAGCTAGCTCGGAATATTCTTACCAGGTGCGGGAGGACTAGATTTTGTCCTTGTTGTAGTAATGCAGGAAAAATACCGTCTTCTCCCGCCGATTTAAATGGTTTGAATTTCTTAAGTGCCCATATAACTTGGTTTGGTCTGAAAATGTTTGCAGCCAAATTCCAGTCGTTGTTATGTGCCCTCCGGTCTTGTGTGCTCCTTTGGGTGCATAACTGGGTATTACTGGTGGGATACGAGCCTGGAAAGTGGATAGTTCTAAGCAAGTCCATTGTTTCCACCTCCGTGGTCGTAAAGCTTCCGTTAGGTCTCTTAAGTAGACCTAGGTAATTGGTTGGAGTCTTGGAGAGAATCTTGTGAATTCTCGCTCCTTTGTGTGTTTGGGCGATCTCTTCACAAAATTTCCGCCACGACTTCCTTTTGGCTTTCCTGATCTGTTTGTTATATTCAGTCAGTGCTCTACCGTACCTTTCCCACTCGTTTGGTCTGGTTGAGTGATTGAATATTCGACGGGTGGAGACACGGAGCTTTTCTAGCCTTCTGTTCCACCATGTCGTAGTGTAATTTGTGGTTGATTCTCGCAATGGGCAACTCTGTTCGTAGGCCTTGTAGATGCCGTTGGAGAGTTGATTTACTGCTATATTGAGGGAATCTGGATTTTTAACATATTTTGGGATATCCTTTAGAAAGTTCTCCAGGTGAGCTCTGTAAGCTTCCCAGGACGTTTCTCGTGGATTTCTCCGTGTTTGTGGTTCCATATCTAATGGGCCCTTAACACTAAATATTATATGTTTATGGTCCGACATTGAATTCTCGCAACTAACGTGCCAGTTATCTAGGCAGTTTGCCGCCTTTTCAGTTGCGAAGGTTATGTCTAGTACCTCTTGTCTTGCCCTGGTTACGAAGGTCGGCGTGTTGCCCCTATTTAACAGGTGTAGACAGTTAGTAAAAATAAAATCTGAGAGTAACTCACCCCTTTTGTTGACTCCGGTGCTCCCCCAGATGGTGTGATGAGCGTTTGCGTCGCAACCCACAATCAGTTCTGCCTTTTGTGCTTGAGCGTACTGTACAACTTTAGCCAGTTCTTCTGTGGGGTCTTGTTTTTCTCCGGGCAGGTAGGCGGAACAAATCAACACCTTTAGTGAGCCCCTTCCTTTGAGATCTACATACGCAGTTACAAGATCGTCGCTGCATAGTTCTGTAACAGGTAAGAAATCCATGTTTTTGTTAAACACGATGCAGGCCCTTGGTTTGGATCCTTTTTCGTGTATTAGTACTTTACCTGCTTTGTTGAGTCCTATTCCCATGGTTTTGGTGTTGATCCATGGTTCTTGTATGAGGGCGATGTTCAGGCCATTTTCGCCGAAAAGTTTTTCCACGACCGCTGTGGCCGCGATGGCGTGGTGTAGGTTGGCCTGCAGGAACGTCACCCCCCCGTGAGCTGCGTCTTTAATGTTCCCGGCGCTGGGCATTGGCATACCCTTGCCTAGGCCAAGAAGTAATGTAGGCAGCCATAAACAAGGAACTTCATGTCTTCATTTCGTGACATTAACGCATACATTTCCGAGCATGTTTGAGAAAATAACTATTATCGTCGTCTAGCACCCGTAGTATAAGTTTTGCTTTGTTTGGGACTAGGTCGCTTTGTGTAAGCGTGTCCCCAAATATTTATTTAAAAGTAATCGTACATAAATGGCGTTCATATTAACTTCATCCTTAAACGCAACAGCTCCACTTGTGTTTCGGTACCTTAGGTGTTCGGTGGCGTGGCGAAGAGCCAAGTTGCACTGATTCTGCTCCTGCCACGCAGCGAGCGGTTATTGTGTTTAAATGGAAGGTATAGGACATAGCACTAACTTATTCGCAAGACGATATTATGCATGTACTGAAACCTTGAACAATTAACATAATTAAGTTCGGATGAAGCAATTAATTTGCTGACTAACATTTGTATGTAGAGTAATAGAACGACGGAAACATATTATTGTACATCTTTTCTCATTCACCCCATCTTCATAATGTAACATAAAAACGTCAAACATAATGTAATTGTACTTTTAATTTGGATGTGCAATTTACATAGTATAAACAATTGTATACAGGACTATAGCCCAATTGGAGCAGTAAGGAATAATCTGAAGTTGTAATACAGCTTCAGATTTTACAGTGTAAAAATGGCAGGTTCCTAAGAGTCACGAGGCCGATTTTTGTAAGACGAATATTAAAAAACCAGCCAAGAGCGTGTCGGGCCACGCTCAGTGTAGGGTTCCGTAATTTTTCGTCCGTCACAGTAAGTGTGTGAAATTATTTTTTATTTTTTTTTAAAAACTATTCAACCTATCAAAATTAAATTAAAAACTTTTTAATTTAATTTATTTATTTATTTCAGACTCAGGGTCCATATAAATGTTAGTGCTTAGGTAGGTAATTACAATACACATACTTACAAACTAGAGGTTAGTACAAATTATACATTAAAAACAAACAAGAAAAGGAATATAGCAATGTCAATATAAAAAATAATACATAATGATAATATTTCTGCGAATGTCAATTTGTTTATAGCTAAAAAAATTAAACATTCTTGAACAATTACTTTTATTATTTATTATTTAATGTCAAATATTTCAGGCCTATCAACCATGTGAATGGAGTTCCAGTGCCTCACTACAGGGCAGTCGAACCTGTCCAGCACAACACTCAGAAGGCTGTTGGTACTGGCTCGCACTCTGCTCATCACAGAGGCAACACGTTTCCTCAATATTGTTTTAAAGCCATCCGTGTTAGCCTCTGCAAACATACCAGAAGCGCTGCACCAGCGAGGCAGTCCCAACATCATCCTAAAAGCGTTATTGTACTGAACGCGTAGACTGTTGTACGTTTTTTGAGCATAGTTGGTCCATAGGCTGCAGGTATAAAAAGTCTGACAGTATGCTTTAAAGAGAGTAATTTTCACATCACGTGAGCACCTAGCAAACCTACGGACCAACATATTAGCTCTCACAGCCAGGGCCCTTCGCTCACGCTCAATGTCTAAGTCATCAGTGAGACCCTCGACGACCCAGTGACCAAGGTACTTAAATTCAGTGACTCGTTTCAAGGGAACTCCTAACAGTTTTACTGGTGGAACTGTTTAAAAAGTTCTACTTTTGAGGTTTTTTTTTTATATTTAAAAAACTTATGGTTCAAAAGTTAGAGGGGGGGACACATTTTTTTTTACATCTGGAGCGATTATCTCCAAAAATATAAACATTATCAAAAAAAATATTTTGCAAACCCTTATTCATTTTTGAATACCTATCCAACAATATATCACACGTTAGGGTTGAAATGAAAAAAAAAACACTCCCCGTTACGTATAGGGGAGGTACCCTAATAAAATAAAAATAAACACTTTTTATTTTACCACTTTGTCGGCGTGATTGATATACATATTAGTACCAAATTTTAGCTATCTAGTGCTAACGGTTACTGAGATTATCCACGGACGGACGGACAGACATAGCGAAACTATAAGGGTTCCTAGTTGACTACGGAACCCTAATAAAAAACAGCAAAACACAAATCGAACCCAGTCATATAAATAAATACCTAAGTACCTTTCTAGCCTATTAGCGGACGTTCTTACACAAATTGAAATAGTCCCATGGTAAGTTATCTATTTAAGTATACATATTATCGTCTAGTACTATAGTACCCATAGCAGGGGCGGTTCATTCTGTGATCCCGTCGCGCCGCTACAAGTACATGCCGGCGGCCGCCAAACTGGCGGCCCATTAGTAGCTGCCACGCGTTGGGACGGGACGCTCGCACGGGTTGCAGCGCGTTGCATGCGATAGAAAGGGATGGCCACATTTAGTCACGTTTGGCGTACCTAAACAGGGAATTTGTTAACAGAGAACCTTCTGTACGTAGTACTATTACTTATTCTGTGCCCATAGTACAAGCTTTGCTAAGTTTGGGACTAGATCGGCTTGTGTAAGATTGTCCCCCCAATAAGGCGAGGGTTATGGATACTAGACAAGCCTTTCGTCATAGCCGTTTTTTGTTCTTTGCTGATACCAGTATATATATATATAATATACGCATAATTATATGACAGATGACATAGGTACCTACTTTTTTTTGAAGCCAAATACAAAAATAAATAAACACTTTTGCCATGATTTAAATAAATTGTACCCATAAACAAAAAAAGCGGCCAAGTGCGAATCCGACTCGCACATGAAGGGTTCCTTTACATAAATTGCTTTTTACGATATATGACGTATTAAAAAAAAACTTCTTCCTAGATCTCGTTTAAACCAATTTTCGTTGGTAGTTTGCATGGTAATGTACATCATATATTTTTTTCAGTTTTATCATTCTCTTATTTTAGAAGTTACAGGGGGGGGGGGGGGGGGCACACATTTAACCAATTTGGAAGTGTCTCTCGCGCAAACTATTCAGTTTAGAAAAAAATGATGTTAGAAACCTCCATATCATTTTTGAAGACCTATCCATAGATCCCCACACGTATGGGTTTGATGAAAAAAATTTTTTTGAGTTTCAGTTCTGAGTATGGGGACCCCTAAAATTAATGTTTTTTTTCGATTTTTGTGTGAAAATCTTAATGCGGTTCACAGAATACATCTACTTACCAAGTTTCAACAGTATAGCTCTTATTGTTTCGGAAAAAGTGGCTGTGACATACGGACGGACATGACGAATCTTTTTAGTAAGGGTTCCGTTTTTTGCCGTTTGGCTACGGAACCCTAAAAATGCACCCTCGCAAACAACTATAGATAAATACTTGTTTACCTTCTCTTATTTAGTTACCCTAAATCGTCGGGGATTGCGATGTTAACGCTACAAATGGATTGGCCATAGCCAGGAAATATTACCATTGGAATTTCAGCCAAAACCTGCAGTCTCGTGAAAATGTTTGGTGAAAAAGTAAAATTATATTTTTTGTAAAAACCCACGCTAATGTTTGTAGTTGAAAAATATAAAAATGTGTTTTTTGAAGAATTAGAAACATTCATATAATTTTTTAACCCCCGACGGAAAAAGAGGGGTGTTTATGAGTTTGACGTGTCTGTGTCTCTGTCTGTCTGTGTGTGTGTCTGTTTGGGGCATCGTAGCTCCTAAACGAATGGACCGATTTGAATGCGGTTTTTTTAGCCATTTTTGAGAAATTGAACTTTGAAATGAAAAAGTAGCGGGTTTTTCAAATTTTCTATTTTGTAGTTATTACTTCAGTGCCGGTTAACATCATAACACCTATTTAAGAATCACAATTGTCAATTTCTCATTTCGCACATAGGTATCTTATCCTTTCCCTCGTGGGTAAGAAAATGTTGACTTAGGTTCTTGGGTCTCCATACTCTGTATGTCTGTTACCTTTTCACGCTTAAAGCGCTGAAGCGACTTAGATGAAATATGGTATGAAGATAGTTTGAGACGATAAGGGAATGCGATAATTGAGGCTAGCTAATCGAATAGCATATTTGCTTCTTATGTAAGGGAACCGGAAATACCGATATAATTTAAATAGCGATTTTTGCATTCTTTGTTATTACATCCGAGCCAGAACGAAAACCATCACGGAAACCGCATTGCACCTAACTTTAGTTTTTTTGTTCCATCAAATGGAAACCGTATGGTTCAACTTTAACTGCATTCCAGTTGAGAAAGTTAAGTGTAATTGAAAAGAGGTTTGTTTGTTTCACTTGATTCAGTTGAAAACTGGCGTTTATGATGGTTATGTATATTTTATATTTATTAATAATCATAAAGAGATTACGACGTAACGGCTGGCATTCAATAAGGGTATTAGACTACCCATCAGTAGAAGCCGTTTTACGTATAATGGAAATTTGAATGTGAACCTTCTCAAAAATTCATCTAATGCACCACAAAGCAGGGATGATCGCAAGGTTCATAGTGCACTACTGCTGGTAAAGTAAGTTATTTAAATTACATCGTTTTCTTGGCCATCGAATACCACACTATTATGAATGGTGCCCATAACCCAATTCCAAAAAAGACTGCAAAGACTAGTGTAGCCGCAAATATAGAAAAGAAAAGGCCATATAAATATACTTACTTGGAGTTGACACTAGATTTTGCAGAAGTGACTGCTATGGGAGACAAGACCTTATTGGCAATAGGCCTTACGACGTAAGGAGCCGCACAAGGATCATGTATGCTACGTTGGTAATATTTTTGTTAAAACATAACTAACAACATTTATTAACTATAGCGAAAAGTCTGCGGTGCCCACACGATCGCACCTATTGTAAAGCAATGCCTACGTACGCCCGGCTGGTCCTCTGGTGTGTCAACGCTTTCACTCCCCTTTTACCACAGGTTACCCACACTTGACAAGGCCTATTGCCAATAAGGTCTTGTCTCCCATAGCAGTCACTTCTGCAAAATCTAGTGTCAACTCCAATAAATTCTTAGGATAAAGTAACCGAGCAGACCTGCCTTAAAGAGGCAACAAGAATATTGCTACTATTAATAACTAGTATAAGAGCCAAATGCCAGCATAAAATATTGAATGTTTTCAGTATATTTATATGGCCTTTTCATTTCTATACATAACCATCAAAAACGCCTGTTTTCAGCTGAATCAAGCACTACAAGTGAAATAAACAAACTTCTTTTCCATTACACTTATTTTTCTCAACTGGAATGCAGTCAAAGTTGAACAATACGGTTTCCATTTGATGGAACCCAAAAACTAAAGTTAGATGCAATGCGGTTTCCGTGATGGTTTTCGTTCTGGCTCGGATGCAATGAAATATACACATTGCCATACACGGATTATATTGGTTTCGGATATATATATATATTTTTAATTTATTTCTTACTCAACAAAAATTACGATAAACTTAATCTAAATCTTCGCCAAACTGGATAACAGTTTGCTGGCGAATATACACTCTTTATAATTATGTTCTGGTATCTATATTATGTGTACAATCTACATATGATTTATTTTTTTATATAGCGATGTACTTGACTTATTAAACCAAAAT
This sequence comes from Epinotia brunnichana, assembly GCA_963854355.1. NCBI lineage: Eukaryota > Metazoa > Arthropoda > Insecta > Lepidoptera > Tortricidae > Epinotia > Epinotia brunnichana. The sequence continues at coordinate 23,943,698 of OY977940.1, forward strand.
AAGTAGACAAGGATGGAGAATATGGTGCGAGACATGTGTTCAGATGACCGTTGCGACATAGTATAAAGAGGGCAAAGTACCTATATGTTATCTTCATACAAACGCACCGCGCGCGTCTTGTATCTGTGCGCTATACTATCTATACGTCGCCGCACGCACACTCAAACAAAATCTCGACCCATTTCGCAGAGAAACGGGTCCAGATTTTGTTTAAGTGTGCGTGCGGCGACGTATAGATATTATTGACGATGTGTTGCGAGGCTGTAAAGTGTTTCTACGCATAGTCGTCCATACTCGTACCTCGCTCGCGTTCCTCACTCACGTCCTTAGCACACATCCTTTGCAAGCATTTCACTAGAATTGTATGTAAAAAACCTATCTCCGCTCAACCCATATCCAACAATCCGATGATAAATAAATATAACCCGTAATAACCAACGTTGACGAATAGGCGAAAAGCAGATATGGGGTCATATTTACGAAGTCCAAAGATGAATCTGGTACATCTTATTGAGAAGGCGATTGAGCTTGCTCAAATAAACCTGAGTAATATTTGAATAACACACGTCAGCATAGTTTTTTTTTAGTAAGACGAGAGTAAATGACTATTATTATTCATACCATACACGCGGAGGTAGTTTAATTTTGTTAAATCCTGTGGACAGATTTGCATTTTTCGCTGATAGCTGCGTTAAATGTTGTTGATGCTACTTGCAATTAATATTTCAGCGAAATCGCTATTACGAAGTCTGAAACGATGCTTCATTGTTGAAATATTGTTGTGTTCTACATTTACATGTTAGTTGGAGGTTAATACCGGTATTTAGTACAATTAAAAGTCACTTGTTACGGTACGATGAGTAAATCTGGTTATCATAAAGAACTTACAATAATCAACGACTATACCTACCTAAAAAAAAGGGTAAACATCCTATAAAAAAAAACAGTACACAGTAATATAATCCTATAAGAAATCTTGCACAACCGGCCTAGTTTAAAATTATTGTTATTTTTATATATATATTTATTAAGTTCTTTGTTAGAAACTTGTATTAATTTATAAAAACTAGCAATATATAAAAAAAATGTTTTTAAAAACGTTAAATTTGCTTATGAAGAACAGAAGAACTGTTTTGACAGTTTGTTCGGGAAGATAATCAAAATACATTAATTAAAAAAATTGGTCACTGTTTGAAATTATGATCGGGTTTGACAATTTCAATTATTATACCGATTGAGCACAGCATAATATATCGAGCTAACATTATAGAGCGACTGAGATAAATTTTTGAGGGTTGCACTTGGCTTACGAAAAACGCAGCGAGACTTTCCGCGCTGCGCTAAACGTTGTTGTCCTCATCTTGCCCCTCCATAACCAGGCATAGGGCACGCCGAAGACATATATATCAACCCGGTGCAGTAACAACCTTGTGTAGCAGTGTACTCGATGCAGTAACGCGGGGTCCGTAATATTTCATATAATGTCAGATAAACTAACATACACTCGCTATACAGTAAATTTATATAAAGTTATTTAATATAATGTAACGTTTGATATAACGGATATTTTGCTTTACTTTAATTATCGATTGATATAATAGGCAACATGATATTATTTACGACTAGCATAATTCTATTTTCGTATAACGCATTTATGACATAAATTTATTTGATATACATAAATATTATTTAAAATAATTACGTTTTCATATAACGCATTTTTGACATAAATATGTTTAGCACACATATTATTTAAAATAATTGCGCTTTCATAAAACAATATCTGCCAAGAGGTCGACGGAGCCCCGCTTTCGTTTCTGGGACGCAATCTCCCGCCCTCCACCCGGGCTCCCGCAAGAAACTCGCTTCGTCGGCCCCTTGTTTCACGTGCGCACTCGGCTTACGCTCCGCTCAGGAGGTCGCCGTCTCGCTTCGCTCGCCACCTCCCCCACTCGCTTCGCTTCGGCCTCCAACTCCCGTCCAACGCAGGACCTCCTTCGCGAGCTTCTGGCACCGCGGGCTTTTATATACACTCTAGGGACAAACAAGACCACGTGGAAGCTGATTCTGGTTTTGGTACTTAGCTATTTTTACAAGCTTTATATTAACATGACCTGTTCATATGTAAGTTGTCCGTCAAAATTTGCAATCCATTTTTCAGTCACTTGCCGTTATCCGATTGAGCTGAAATTTTGGGTAAAAGTATAGTTTGGATGAAAATTTAACAATTTTATTATTATTTCTAGGTTGATTTGTGTAAGATTGTCCCGTAATATTTATTTATTTATTATTTATATTTATTTATTTATTTATTTCAGACAACATCAGTCCACACATACACATTAAAATTAGTACAAAATTCACAATAAAATTAATTTAAAATAATCATTAAAATAATATAAAATGTCAAAAAAGAGAATTAAAATAAATAAATTAGATAGAAAGTCGACGAAGAAGAACTAAACAAAAAGGTGCAGGCTATTTTATATTCCTGTGTATATGAATCTGCATGCCGTGAGTCATATACGGGCAATCGAACCTTGCAGAAATCATATTCAGGATGATGTTGGGACTAGCACGCACTCTGCAGAGCAAGGACGCGCACCACTTGCGCAGAGTGGTGAAGAAGCATGCGGTGCGCGCCTCCGCGAACATGCCTGATGCACTGCAGCGGCGCGACAGTCCCAGCATCACCCTGAACGCGTCATTGTATTGGACGCGTAGGGCACTGAGCGATCTGCGCGTATGCAGGGCCCACATACTGCACGAGTACAACGAGGTACATTAAGCTCGAAACAAAGTCACTTTAACTTCCCTCGTGCATCGCGCGAATCTGCGAGCCATCATATTTGCCCTAACTGCGAGCGCCCTACGCTCCCTCTCAATATCGGCGTCATCCGTCAGGTCATCAGTGAGTAGGTGGCCAAGGTACTTAAACTGCTGAGCACGGCCCAGTTCTACTCCATTCAACATTATTGGCGGCATTCTTGAAGGTAACTTGGGCCCAGACTTGAAAATCATAACCTCACTTTTTTTTGAGTTGTATATTAGACCATGACTAGCTGCATATTGTTTACAAGTACTGAGCAGTTTCCTAAGCCCGCAGACCGACGCGCTCAACTGCACCATGTCGTCTGCGTAACTGATATTGTTAACACAGACACCGTCAATGTGGCAGCCAACATGCTGACTGCTGAACGCGACGATCAGCGCGTTTACATACACATTAAACAGCTTTGGTGATGTCAAACCGCCCTGTCTGACTCCGCACTGCAACCTATAGGGCTCAGAGAGCGTATCGGTCTAACGTAAATTATTAATTTGGTTACTATACCAATACTTAAATATTTTAATTATGTCTACAGGCACATTAAACTCTCTAAGTTTTTCCTATAAAATATTATAATTAACCAGGTCAAAAGCCTTGGATAAGTCTAGGAAACAGGCGAATACAGGCGTTTTACGTGTGGTATAGTAGCTAACGGTATGCTTAAGGCACAGTATGGCAGACTCAGTGGATAGCCCGAGTTTAAAGCCGAACTGAACTGACTTGATGATGCTTACTATGGTACCATCGAGCTGATTTGATGATGGAGACAAAAGATGGCCATGGGAATTCAGTATTTAACCGACGTAACCCCGTTGAGTTTGGGCTCGTTAGAATCGTATCAATGAGTAGTTGATGACATGGATCGAAAACCGGTATTGTTTGTATGGGAACAAAAACGGTTATTTTTCGTTCTTTTGATAATAATTTCATTTCTAATTGGGCAATCTAATAATACGCACTCGTTACCTCAAAACACAACTGAGTCCTACATGTGAAGTATAAAATAGTTTGAGATTTGTGGTAAACCGAGGTTTTAGCAATTAACCGGTTCCGATCCCTGGTTGATGATGGTATACAGAAAAGTACAGTCAGCAATAAAAGGTTGTAGGTACCAAAAATGAAATTTTTGACAGAAACTTATTACTACCTTTCGATCGCTTTACACAATTAACCCTTTAAGTTACTAGAAAAAAAATATTAGCTATTCCCCTATAGGTAACTTATCATTGATTTCCGCAAAGTACCTAGCGACCCCAATGATTCTGCCGTAAGTATTATGTTATGACCTAAATTTGTACAAGCGAGAGTTTTCCTGACTTCCAATTTTTTAAAAGGTCTCGCTTATTTTATTTTTTTATCATGTATATAAACACATAACCTAAAGTTATTTATAGTAAAATCAACTTATATCTTCTGAAAATAGCATTGACGAATTATGTCAAGTAAGTTATTATGATAAACACGTTTTATACCGAGAAATAACCATAGTAAATGTCTATTATACTAACTGTAATTATAGCCTTGAATCATTATATCAATTGTCTCATTAGATTATTTGAAAATTATCGAAAACAATATTATACCATTCGTTACATTATACAAAGCAATTGTAAATGTATCAAACCAAAAATAGATTATGTGAAATTATATAAAACATAGTGCACCCAGTAACGCGCTGTGACCAGTACGGGATTTCAGGATTAGGAGTTAAAGTTACAGAGTTGATAAGGTGTCGTCAACCATAATTCACAATCGCTACACTCCGCATTGCTAACTACAACACGCACCTAAAAGGCTTGTCTACGTCTACGTGTTGCAGTACTTGCAGTTATTCAATGTTAATGTTCAATGTGTGACAAATATGTATACCTATACCAGCGTATATTTTTGACGGCATTCCGTCGTTCTAGCAAATTTTTAAACACAAATCGATTTCGAATACGCGATGGTAACTGGGCGCTGATTTGAATCAATATCTAACATTGCGTACTATCGTTTACACAAGTGGTGTACAATATTTATTTATATATTTGTAAGATTTAATTTGAAGGAGAAGGAAGGAGAGGCAAGGGAAAACCAAGACGTGCGTTTATAAGACCAGGGTAAAGAAAAAGTTAATGCAAGGTCGTATCAAGAGCTCAAAACAGTTGCAGAGAAAAGAACAGAATGGCGATTACTCCACCGACAAGAACCCGGCTCTTAAGTTTATGATGATGATGAAGATTTAATTTATTAATACCAAGGTACAAACGTCTCAAAGTTTGACACCTTAATTGCTAATCACCTCTATTGTTACGAATTAAGATTGAAAGTATTGAATCAGTGTGAAGCACGGTTACCTTATTTCAAGTGGGTTATTTTTTTATTAGTTACTTTACTTGTCTTTCACTATCGAGAATGTTCATACACCTTTTCTCTTTTTTTGAAAGGCTTATCTCGAAACAATCCTTTAAAGGAAAACGCTAGTCTAGGTACATTTAGTCATATTTTTTGTTTGGTTTTTGGCTACATAAACGAGTAATCTTTAATTGCGATCATAATATGTTAACCATAACCAAGGTATCATAACCAAGTGAACGTGGTACGGTGGTCGAAGGCATACTCGGAGCCGTACAGGATGGAGTGCGGGGTGAGGCAGGGGGGAGTTACCTCACCGAAGCTCTTCAACATGTACGTCAATGCGCCGCTAGAGGAGCTCAGCTGCACTCATGTCGGCTGCCACATTGATGATGTGTGTCTCAATAACATTAGCTACGCAGACGACATGGTGCTGCTGAGTGCCTCGCCGTGTGGTCTGGCTAAGCTATTGGGAATTTGTGAAAAGTTTGCCTTTGGCTTGCAATATAATGAGAAAAAAAGTGAATGCATGGTCTTTCATGTCAGAGGCAAAGATCTGCCACCTGTACCCCCTATTCGTCTATATGGAACACCATTAAAAAGGGTGGATACCTTTAGATACTTGGGACATTTTATTTTATTTCATGTGGTAACCTCTGACCTGAGGGGCGATGCAGACATTGAGCGAGAACGGAGGGCGTTGTCTGTTAGAGCAAACATGGTGGCCCGCAGAATTGAAAGAAAGAAAGAAAGAAACATTTATTCGAGACAAACAACACACAGCGTTTGTCACGAAACGGTTCTATCTTAGCATAATGCTGGCATTGCTGCCAGCGCTGGTCTTCCGATAGAACCGTCGAGAATTGCTCGTTGTTCTGCTGAGGTAAAGGTAACTCTATTCAGAGCCTTCTGTACGACCGTCTACACGAGCAGTCTGTGGGTCTCTTATACGCAAAAACAGTACAACGCCCTACGTGTACAGTACAACAATGCGTTCAGGGTGCTATTGGGGCTGCCCCGTTTCTGTAGTGCGTCCGGGATGTTCGCGGATGCCAGAGTTGACTGTTTCTATACAACTATGAGGAAACGCTGCACATCCCTGGCACGCAGGGTGCGGGCTGGCTCTAGTGGTATCCTGAGGGCATTTGCGGAAAGGTTTGACTGTGAGTATGTGAATAATTGTCATATGATCCACGTACTGACAGTCAAGCCCTACTAAGTACTGTCCTTATTTTATATGTATTAGATTATAGTATTTACTAACTTTAGGCTAAGAAACTGTAACTAACTTTATCTATGATCCCAGTTGGTCGAAATAAATGTCTTGAATTGAATTGAATTTTACCTTTGATACTAGCCTATTACACAGGAATAAAACTCTACGTAAAAAAAGTAGCTGACGGTAAGTTTTAGTATTAAATGTCTTTAAATAGGTTTCAACTACCCGTACCATTTTATGTTTTACCGCAATATTAGAATCGAGTGTATGGATGTTATTACAGTTTGAACGCCTGGCAACTGACGTTGGAATGACGCCAGCTACCTGCCGGGTAAATAAATAATCGGGTAACGGCAGGAGCATTTAATATCGTCCTAGAGCGGTAATGACGTACTTTAGATTTAAACAGTCGAGTGTGGAAGATTAGATCTATTTTACGTTATAAAGAAGACAGACACATTCTAGTTTAATACATGATAGATAAATCATGTTTATAGTACACTCAAGAGCAAAAGTTTCGAGTCGATGAAATACCGTCATATTTCCTAAAATAGTCCAAATGTTGTACAGTTTTTTAATCCTTTCATGATCTTTATAAAATTTTACATCTAAACTGCAGACATAACAGTAAAAAAGAAACACGTTACCAGGTATAAATCGGACTCGTAAAAACCCATGATAAAAACAACGTTAACGGAGCGAGATATCGCAAAAATCGTCATTTTTGGATGTTGATATCTTTATGATAGGTTCCGGAAATTGCTAATACATTTGGGTATTACGAAGACTAGTATATTATGTTAATAAGACTAGTGTAAAATATTTTAAAAAACCTATTGCGGTTATTTAATTTAGGGTGACCCGAAACTTTTGCTCTTGAGTGTAGGTATCATATTTGGGAGTTTTGTATAGGTACTATGTTGCAACGTCGCGACTCTCTCAGAAAAGTGATTATTTACTGGTCGTCATGAGCTATGTTTCTAAATTGTCGTTGCAAGGAAACAATGGGCAAAGTTGGTAAAAACACTATACTTACCGTTTAGCAGTTAGGTGCACAATGTTACGATAAAAATTTCGCATGGAGGATGTGATTAAAAAAAACTCCTCCATTTAAATAAACCCTTCGAATAAAATCAATAATTTACAGACAAAAGGTAAATCATAAAATGAGAATAAAAACATGAAATGTTCACCGATTTCACAAAAGAGGAGGTGAGGGCTTGGCGTGGTCCCATTGTCACCAAATCCCCTCCCATGACGGTATCCTAGTCAAATTGAGGGCAAGCCCAAGTTTTTATAGACACGCGTTTAGTAAACCCTCAGAAAAAAAACAATAATTTAAACACAAATTTAAATCATAAAATGAGTATTTAAATAAAGCCACGAATTGGGACAATCGCGATATATAGTTTTATTTTATGAGACGTGTTTAAAAACGTCTCATAAAAAAATCTATCACACTTATTTTTTTACCAATTATAAAATTTGGCTCAACTGTAGAAGAAAAAAAAATCATATAACCCACCATGACGTATTTTGACGTGTTGACATAAGATATATATATATATATATTTTTGTATATATTTGGGGACAATCTTACACAAATCAACCTAATCCCAAACTAAGCAAAGCTTGTACTATGGGTACTAGACGATGATATACATACTTATATACATAAATATATACTTAAATACATAGAAAACATCTATGACTCCCGAACAAATATTCGTGCTCAACACACAAATAAATGCCCTAACCGGGATTCGAACCCGGGACCTCTAGCTTCGTAGGCAGGGTCACTACCAACTAGGCTGCAGTGGTCGTCAAAAGGTATAAGATGACTTTATGTTTTATTTTTGGATCTACGTAATTATTCAAATGTTTAATTTCAGAACGCAATTTAAGTTAACTTGTTAACTAATAATGATTATATATACGAATACAAACGTATATGACTATCTGGATATCGGATTAAATACCCATTCTACTCTAAGGCAGGTCGGTTAAGGTACGACGATGAGCGAAGCGAGGAGAAGTGTTAGGAAGAATTGTGAGCCTACAGCGCGCGAGCCGAGCGAGCGAAGCGAGTGTGCCGCGGCAGCGGCCGTCGAAGCACCAGAACCGACTTTCATGTCTCCCCTAAATTCATGCTGCTAGACTAGATACTAAAACTATCGTACGGCTCTACAATTGGGCAAATATTTCTTAATAAAAACAAATAACCTTTTTCCTTTGCTTTCCGAAAAATACCCTATTTAATTACAAAAAAAAATTTGAATTTTTGGCCATGCCAGATATTGTACAGTCTTTCCTAAAACTTTATCATGTCTATCACTATCATTATGATGTCACTCAAATATAATAACGTGGCAAAGTGTTTATTCTGTTTTTCTCTAAAGCACAGCAATGAAGCCAAACACGTATATTCACTGAAACAGTAAATAAACGTTGTCAACAAACAGCTTAAGCTGTCAAAACATAGTCTAGGCTATAACCGAGTGTTATTTGTTGGTTTATTTATTTAGTCCTTTGAATGTTTCGACAACAAAAAGATTCTCAGAGTAAACAGAGTTTTTTTTAAGAATAAATAAATAAACTGAGTTAAATATTAGCCTGTTTTTTTGAACATTTTGTAAATCTTTATTTGTTAGGTACGAGTACCATTAACTGGCCTGTTATTATAAACGTTACAATACAAACATTCTTAGTTATGTAGGGGCAAGCCGTTTATTTAAGAATTTATTAGAGTTGGTGATATAATGTAGCGCAAACATTTACACATAAAGTATCGTAAAAGGCATGCTTGGCTGCTCATAGAGGGGTCTTAACTATGGTTATCTTATACTCAAGTGTGGCAGTGAAAGTTGGGTGCAAAATTTGAGAAGGGTGACATAAAATAAGATGATTTGGACAAGAAGAGAGGATGGACGAAAATTAACAGAAAGAGTTAACCAGGCATCAGTGGGTGAGAAAGTTGGCAGAGGAACAACTCGCCGAAAACCAAACAGGAGAAATTCTAAAGAAAAGATAAGTCAAGATGAAGCCGCAGAGTATGAATTACTAAAGTTATAAAACTGAATGAAGTGCTAAACAGGCGTGATGATTATGTAAAATATGATATTGTATGTATATTTAAAACATTTCAACTTCGACACATACTACCGATATATTTTACTTATTTCAGTATAATATTTTTGATGTAACTTCTCTTCTGCAATCAATACTTTAATATGTTTTTGTACTAGCCTTTCCATGAACGAGGCTAATTATTTTCAAGTTTAAAGCTGTCAAATGTACCAGTAATTAAAAAATAAGAAATTGTATTATCTAATCAGATTAGAAATAATGGTTTCGGAGCACTTTTGCCAGCGTCAGTACAAGCATTTCGAACCATAATTTAATTTTATGTTAAGGGTCATTTGCGTAACTAATCACTGAAGAGCACTCGATCCTAGGGGATGTCGCTTTTCGCGCACGTTACGGTTCCAATTTGGCATTTAGCTTTGACTAAAATAATATTTTGGAGAATTTCCCAAAGGCGCACACCAGTCTTGTTTCTCTTTGTACAAGTTGAAATTTTGATATATGATATTGGTCGAAGTGAAGTTGAATGTTTTCTTAACGAGGTTCCCACTGTTTGTGTTAGTAAAAGTTTAATGTTTAGTTTTAACAGTATTTCCGTACAAATAACATATTGAAAATGCTCTTTTAGTCTGTTGAGGCCGGTCTTTCCAAATTAGTTTGCATTAGCAACAATATTAACAACATTAACATAAAATCAATCATTAATTGATATTCAGGTATGTAGTATAAATACTTATATATAATGTAGTATGTATTATTAATCTGGGCCTTAGTAATAGTACAAATAAATATAAATATCTAACGCTTTTAACAGACGATGAACATACTGTTAGTCAGAGGGTTGTTTTCAAATAATCTGTGAGTACCCTAGTTAAGGTAAAATTAAGAAACGTTAACTTTGTCATGTGAGTAACAAAAATTTGCCGTATAAATGTATGGCTAATTTTCGTTACTCATATGACAAAATTAACGTTTCTTAATTTTACCTTAACTAGGGTACAGTTTATTTGAAAACAACCCATGATAACTACGAGTACGTACCACTTATCAGTTTCACTATGGCAGTCCGCCGCATGATACAAGCTGTAAGATAGAGCGAGATAGGGAATGACCACAGTTTTCTTGTTCTATCGTACCTATAGCTTGCAGAATGTGAACTACAATGCAAGACCGTCTGCATGCAGGTTATTACCAGTTTGAATAAAGTATAAACCGTAGTGTTGCCCGTTAGGAATACGAAAAACAAGAGTTCGGAGCGATATAATCAGCATATTTGCGTTACAAAATATGCGGTTAGGGTCGTTTCGCCGGTAACGCGACCACCACCGGTTAGCGACCACTTGAGAAATACACACCAGAAAAATAATAACTTATTAACTATTCTTGAATAGTTTCAGAATAAGAATATATACAATTTAAAACCGAAAGCTCAATCCAAAGCAAGAAAAAATAACCTCAATTCACACATTGCTTCCGTGGAGTGTTGACGTGCAGTGAATCTGTGAAAAAAATAACGCGACAGTTGGCGCGAAAACTTTAGTTACGTCACTTAATTTTATTATTATGCTGATATTGGTTAATTGATCGTTTAAATGATTTAGCTGTTGTAATAATTTCGTTGAAATTCGGCATATTTAAAAATAGATTTAAATAAAATGGGGTGGTCGCGTACCCAAATACATAATTACCAAAGAAGTCGGATAGCGACCACATCGTTTTCTTTTTCTTTCCTTATGGATTCTTATGCGGCACCCGCGATATTTAGCTTGGCTAGCCAATTGAGTCGGTATTTAAGCCGCGCCAATCCATGCTGTTTCCATAGTATATAATAATATATAATTATATATTATATTATATAATAATACACTATTTATATGGGATGGTTATGTTATAAATTCGAAAGTGTGTATGTCTGTCTGTCTGTTATCTCTTCACGCTTAAACCGATGGACCGATTTTGATGAAATTTGGTATGGAGATAGTTTGAGTCCCGGGAAGAGACCTATAATAGTTTACCTAGATACCTAGGATAGTTTTTATCCCCGAAATAATCCCCTAAGCGGGTGAAAGTTTGTATGGAGCTACGATATAAACGATTTCGACGCGGACGGAGTCGTGGGCAGACGCTAGTGTAAGTAGAATATAATCTAAAAGTTAAATAAAAGCTTGTAAAAAGGTGGCATTTAGATACCTACTATGAATGACATGTGTGACTGTAATAGCAATATAAATAAAAGCACCATGGTGTGAGCGAGATGGCGCGCTTTTTTCGATTCTATTCTTCATTGACACAGCAATGTAAAGTAGATTTAGAAGAGTAACACTAAATAAAGTGACCTATAATGATGAATTTTCTCGAAAAAGAATTAAATGTAATGTCAAATGGAGAAAAAAAAGAGCAGGGGATTAAGTAATTACAAAGTTATAGTATCCAAAGTTTTAAGAGGGGGTAGGTATATTCTATCCCTTTTCCGCAAAACGCACCTTCAGCATATTAAACGATTGTCATTTACTATGCCGCTCGGGGATTGTGACGTCACGATCCACTAGCGTTTTCTCTCTCTAACGCTTGTAGCTTCTTTTTTTTGGAGTAATAATAAATGGTTAGTCTGGGTAGTAATAGGTAGGTCAAACTTTGAGAAAGAGGTCAATCGTCGAATCCGACTCGTCTGGGTAGCGTTTGGGAAGCTACGCTATGGCTTTTCGTCCAATATTCCGCAGTGTCTCAAGGCGAAAGTCTTTGACCAGTGTGTGTTGCCAGTGATGACGTATGGCACTGAAACGTGGTCGCTTACTATGGGCCTCATAAGAAGGCTCAAAGTCACCCAAAGGGCAATGGAGAGGGCTATGCTGGGAGTTTATATGCGTGATCGCATCAGAAATGAGGCTATCCGCAACATAACCAAGGTAGATAACCGATATAGCCATCCGAATCGCTAAAGTTAAGTGGCAGTGGGCGGGGCATATTGCACGGAGAACCGATGGCCGTTGGGGCGGAAAGGTTCTCGAATGGCGACCACGTACCGGGAGGCGCTGAGTGGATAGTTGATTGTGGGGGCACAAGGTGGATTGATGACCTAGTAAATATCGCAGGAATCGGCTGGATGCGGGTGGCGCAAAACCGGTCATTGTGGCACTCTTTGGGGGAGGCCTATGTCTAGCAGTGGACGTCTTTCGACTGATATGATGATGATGATGATAAATCGTTTTATTAACTACTTAAACACTATTTGCAAGAGTGGTCGCCAACTAGCTAACATGTGGTCGCAAACCGACTAAAGCGGTCGCTATCCAGCGAATTCGATATTTTGAAACCTTTTCCATATTTTTTCCTAATCTATGGATGAAAGTGCTATATTTTATTGTAGGATTCAAAACTTGACTATACTCAGAACCTATACGAATACCTTATATTATGTGTGTACATTGAATAGGTATACATTTACTAATCTAAAGTGAGCAACTCGGCTAAGTGGTCGCTAACCGGCGAAACGACCCTACCTACCTATACCTACCCTAAAATAGGTTCTGTAGTACAATATAATATACATACCTATAAAATGCATTATGTTCCAGCAAACCTGATCGGACGTAACACATTACGTAAGTACATAAAGTAGTTGGAATAATTCCGTGAACTAACGTACTAACGCTCAACTAAGTTTTAATGTCGATGACAGCAACGTCAGTAATTAAGTGTTATTCGGCGCCAAGACCTCGGTAACACTTCCTAACGGTTATTCATTCCACGCTCAAACTTAATTAAAGTTTTAATGAGCCGCGCCGTATATGTATTTTGCTACAGGCAAAGATTATGAGTGAGATCGTGCCGGGATTCCAAAAATTATAGGGTCGTCTAGATTTCAAAGGAAGTAAGTAGGTAGTTTTAATAGATTATTATCAAAATAAACCTATTATCGGAAGTGCTTGCTTGTCTGATTCGCTTGATTCTGGGCCGCTTAACGAAATTAAAAACTATATAATCTTATCATGACGTGGTTATGAATGTTATCATATCGCCTTAATGTATAAACCAGCCACCGTTACAGTTGCACCATTACAAAGTTACCATTTTATTTATGTTGTTTTAATTTTTATTTTATTGTTCAGTAACTGCCCCGCGCACCTCCGCCATCGTATTAACTACGGAGAACCTACGTCCATTCCGAAAATCTACTCTATAATAATGATAGTTTTTAGGGTTCCGTACTCAAAGAGTAAAACGGGACCATATTACTAAGACTCCGCTGTCCGTCTGTCTGTCTGTCCGTCTGTCACCAGGCTGTACCACTAACTTTCACAGATGATGTATTTTTGTTGCCGCTATAACAAAAAATACTAAAAACCAGAATTAAATAAATATTTAAGGGGGCTCCCATACAACATATACATGTATTTTTTTTGCTCGATTTTGCTTTGGATTGATATGGATAACGGCAACAGGTAGACGCTTGAAATATTCATAGAATATTCAGTATTAATTATTTAACAACCTAAAAATATATACAAGCATGTCATTTAAAACTAGTTAAAAAACTAAAATAGTAAAAATATACAATTACAGAAACGTATCAAAACTTTGCCCTTTAGGCAGGGTGCCCATCACAAGGGCAGCACAATATTAAGTTATATATTCACGTTAAAAATAAATATTTAAATTGAAATAAAACAAATATTTAAGGAGGGCTCCCATACAATAAACGTGTTTTTTTCCCCGTTTTTATAGATAATGGTACGGAACCCTTCGTGCGCGAGTCGGACTCGCACTTGGCCGGGTTTTTTTTATCTAAGTATTCCTTTAGGTTGCGTCCTACATACAAACTTACGAAACTAAAATTTTCCTGTGTAATACTATAATGTTACAAAGAACCCAGATATAACAGAGCCACGGAATAAGATATAGATTATATGATGTCCATCCTGAAGATCTATTCTATACACAGTGATTTTTAATCCGTGATCAGGAGTAGAAACATATTCATAACTAGTCAAAACAGATTTCAATGGATGAGGTCTGATCAAATTTTACATCACTGTTTTTTGATGACCTCTTTTTTATTAGTATATCTAAAGATGTATATTAAGTCTTATCATTATCAGTCTCCTCCAAACCGAGTACATTATGATTAAATTACACACGTTATCCAATTCAGCCGCAATGTGTATACAGCAAAAAGTGTGTATACATCACAAAAATGTAAATAAATACAAAGTTAACAAGTGTTTTAAAACCTAAGCTTTGTTTTAACGAACAAGGCTCGCGTGTAACCTCGGACTATTACTCCAATTTTTAAACATCCAAAAGGAAACTCAATTAAGAGATAAGCAGACTTAAATACAATTCCGAAATAAGTGCCTTAATTACTTATAGCGGCAACACACATACCATGTTAATACTGTTAATGAGTATGTGACCTAATTGTTTCACAATGTTAAATACTAATGTCATTAGTATTTTCGCGTATTTCATATGATGTCACCTGTCCATCTTCAAGTTTGCTGGTCTAGCTATTGAGTAATTTAAGTTCCTGGGAATTATGATTTGTTGGGAATGCGTTTCAAAAAATATATACTTACGCTGGCTTATAGTTTTTATGTATTTTTCTAATCCTGTACCGTCATCTATCTGACATATAGGCACTAACTCAAACACCGATATAAGTCGTCAACAACTCTATGCTCTATGTCCTAAAAATGCACTGCTTAGCGTGCTTTTATGTTTCATAAATTTTTCATAAGAGCCACCAAATATTTTGAAATAAAAGTTGTATTTACGATGAAAATTTTGTATATTATAAATTACTTAATCAACTAAATCTTATCATCCGACCTTATCATGTACTATAGCAACCCGTTCCGGCTTCGCACGGGTTTATATGTATAATACATGCATGTATGGTTTGTATTATAAATACCCTTGAATCACCATGTCATTTAAAAAAAAACGCATCAAAATCCGTTGCGTAGTTTTAAAGTTCTAATATAGGAACAGACAGACAGACAGTGGGAAGCGACTTTGTTTTATACTATGTATTGATTATGTTATAAATTATTATGTGTTTTATGTTGGCCTTGTTAACCCTGTTTCTTATAATACTTATTATATAACAATATTCATAAAATAATTAGTCCGCCAACAATTCTAGCTAGTGATTTCGATATTGTACTAAATAATTGAACGAGCGAGCGAAGTCAACGAATTTCTCCGTTTCACCTTTGTTTTATAACATATTTTTTTTGTCGTTATAAAATAAATTGAAAACAGATAGGCTCGCGGGTTCTACAGCTCAAAGAGCCTTTATATCCCAGATTAACAATTAGGATACATTCCATCTCGGAAATCGCCCCAAGGGGATGATCTTCGGCTATAAGACAGCATGGAAGACCGCGGCAACGTCGCAGGCAAAACCTTGTAGTTCATAATAGCAAAGTAAAAGGCTCGCAACTATGCATACGTGTCAAGCGTTCAGCGCCTATACTGCGCCGCGGCATGTCCGTGCCGTTACCACGAGGCTCAGTTCCACAGGCAAATCAAGAACAAAATATCTCGTATAACGTACACTGCTGCGTTAGTTGTAGTAGAACGTGACGTAAACAAAGAAAAGAGGAAGTGGATGTTGACAAAAAACATAGTAGTAGGGAAATAATTAACGTTGTTCTACAAAGCCGTCAGTCACGACGTGGAAACACTAGCCCGAGCCCACTTCAGCGTACTTTTGTAAAATAAGGTAATGGTTCTGTGATGGCTTAACAGCATGCTTTAAAATATTCAAGTTTACTTTAGTTATGAGACACTCTTTGAATGTTTTTGTTACGAAGTTCCTTATCGCACGTTGCACCTAAGAAACTTGGCAAATGAGGCAATCGATCATAAGAGACAATCGATTTCTACCGTCATAAGAAGACATTCAATAAATGTCGGATGTTGTTATATATCCAATACCTCGGGAAGCCTCAAAGAGCTAAATAAATAAGTTAATTATACGCGATTAAGTCCCATTTAGTAAAAAAAATCAGTTTGAGAAATGTGAAAGCTTAACTCAATATAAGATTTTTATTTGTAGAAAACGAAGGAGTCATATGTACGAATATGGATAGTGTGCATAGCCTACAAATTAAAGACTAAGTGAACACGTATGTACTGCTTTCTCCCTCTGAGAGGCCCTTAAGGCCCTCAGAGAGGATATACCGTAACATATGTGTTACTGGCCGTACTGCAGGCCAAACGGGGAAGAAAAAAAAAAAACGTATGTACTGCTTACGTTTCATAACGTAGGCTCCAACAAATATATTGTATCTGTTACACGTGCTGAAAAGTTTCGAATATATTCATTTCAAATTTTGACCCTCGCCTCTGGCTCGTACTTAACATAGCTCGGTATTTATGAAATCATAAAATATATTATATTCCGCACTTGCACTAAAATAAACTTTTCTTGCTCTGCCTTGTACAGGGTTCATTTGAAAAGGCACACAATAAAAAAATTTAACATTTAACATGATAACAGATTCTGTATCTAGAGCATGTTACTATAATAAATTAGGTAATCATGTTTACGATTTAACCTGTTTTGTGTACAATAAAGTACCCTTTTCACGCTGTGTGGACTAAGGAAACGAATAAAGAATATGTTCAATAAGCTTCTTTATAAATATAATATTCTATTATAAAAAATGGATGAGACAACACAGAACACAGTAAATAAACAAATATTAATGCCAGCGTGTGCCAGCAAAAAGGACCAAGCTTGGGATAATAGTGATACAACATAGCGTCTGCAAGTGCTGACTGTCAACTTGCTCCTTATCGGTGGCATCCAACTGCTCATACAAATTTGTAGATTGTGTGATTAAAGTGTTAAACAGAAAAATGAACATTTGCGGAATTCAATCTATCTTTGCTTTTCCAAGCCAAGTCACGATCTTTTGCGATCTGATCTTAAAGAAATGAGTGTCACTTGTGTTTTGGTTTCTGGTTAAATATTATTTACACCTTCAATTTATTCACATTTTTCAAACCTGAAAATATAAGGAATATATATACGGATAATAAATTAATATTATTCGTCTACACACATATTTACACATTCTTAACACACATTCTTAAATGAACTACACAATTCTAATATTAATCTATTTCAAATTTTCGTTCTAAGTTCATTGAATTTCCAATGAAACTATTGTACAATTATTCAGTAAAATTGTGTATGATTTATACATTTACTTATTTAGCACTCGTCACCATAATTATAATCTGCATTTTCTCTCTATTGATCAGTTATTTTCACATCCCTAATAAATGAAACAAACTGCCGTAGAAGAAGAGGGAGTGTATTTAGTTTTTGTATCAGTTGGGGACTTTGAGTTTGTTATAGATTATACAAGCATTTTTTTATAGATATTATAATTTTATTGTTTCAAAAATGTTCTGGCATAGTATAAGGAAACAGGGCAGTAGGCTATCTCCGGCCCAATCCGCGATATAATTGCCTACCGTACTTGCCTGTCTTAGGGTTGTCACTCTTAGTAAAATTTTAATTCAATGCCTAGAAATTGACAAGGGCCGGGAAGTTGTATTTTTTACTTGTATTGTCTGGCTTCAGGGATTTTGAGGTCGGTTTTACCTTAACCTTTCACGATGAAAGAAAGAGCGACAGGCGATACCTATGTAGTTGCGGGGTCAGCAGATGGACGGCGCGGGGCGGTGATGAGCACGAGTACCTAACCGTAGTTTACTGATAGTACCTACTGTCAACCAATTCATTTGTTTAAATAAAGCCCGGCCCTTGCCAAAGATAACAGATTCTTAGTTTTTATACCTACCTACTGCAATACATGACTAAACGTAAACAAAGGCATAGCGGCATATCAATTGACAGATCAAACGTACCTAACACATTCTAGTGGGACAGTAGGCCTGCCTACTACGTCTGTCCGACAACAAAAAAATAAGTAGGTAGGTATCTCATCATCAAGTAAAAATTAAGTGACTTGCTTACCTTTCCTGTTCAGTAGGTAATCTGAACAGAGACAACTCTGGAATCGATGTATTATTTAGACACCCAAACACACAGCAATAAGTTATCCGTCGATTATCACTTTTATTTTCATTTATTTAGCGGTGCCGAAAAGCCGTGACGCGCGAACCTTGTGCGGTGTTAGCCACGACTGGCGCACTGAGAAACGGGTCGAGATTTTGTTTGAGTGTGCGACAGATACTGTGGCGCACACATACAAGCCGCGCGCGGTGCGTTTGTATGAAGATAACATACTTTGTTCTCTTTTTACTATGGTTCTGGTACAGACTAAGCAGCTTAAACGGCATGACAGATTTTGGTACATGCGGTGTCATATAATGAATAAAACTAAGCTTGTACATATGTACCTACGTAACTTTAGCGCCATGATCCGGAATGATAATAAAAATTTAAGAGTTTTTTAAAAAGGTCATACTGAACTACTTTTCCCATGGGACCAAACATGAAAGTGCGAAATCGTAATAAGGCCTAAGGGCTCGACAGTAATTAGTCCTTGTTTAATGGGTACCTACTGGATAACGACATATTTCATATTTACAAATACTAAACACCTACCTACTGCCATGATCTTGAATATTTGCTCATCTCACAAATACTTGCCCTAAGGTACCGGGATTTGTACCCATGACCGTCAGCTTCGCAGGCAAGCTATCCATTAGCCTAAGCCGATCGGTCTATTAATTAATGACCTATACCTATACCGCATCGTAAAATTGTATTACAACACTTGATTCATTTCATCCGTCTCTCTCAACATTGCCTAATTAATATCTTTTTTATTTTGATTTTGCTTTACTTATCTTCGCCTAAACTTTTTTAATTGAAATTGTTAGTTTGCAAACTTTAATTACCGATGGATGCAATCAATGTTGACATTTGAATAAATACCGTTTGTTAAAGTCGTTGCGAAGTGAATGTAATAGGAAATTTAAATTGACGTTATGACGCCAAAACATAAAATTTATATAAATTGGGCGATGAAAGTTTGATAAATATCCAAATGAAACGTACACACATATCCCTACTACGTACTGGAGACACATCACATTTTGTAAATCTAATCATGTGGATTCCACAATTCAGAGTCTGGGCTGATTGTCACGATGATATTTAGAATATTTGGTAAAAAAACGCTTAAAAATAGGAGTAGGTAACTTTTGTCGGTATATATTATTTCTCGAATAGTTGACACTTATTAGTTCACCCCTATTGTTTTGACATAAAATTGAAAGAATAATGTATATTTTTATCAGGCCTTTGTTATTGTAACTATGTTTGGCTTAACAAATTTTTGCCCATTTTCAGTTTACGGTTTATTAAAACTAAAATTGTTTGGCATAATAACTCACTTTACCATTTTTTTATTTGAGTGAAAATCATTTTGTTTATTCCTCACTCCATATAATTTTATTTTGCCTAATTTCATTCCACCAAATTTTTAGTTTGTATAATCTTATTTCATATACTATTTGACTGACATCATTATGTTTTGTCCAACATACCTACATGTCGCGTAATTTCATTTTGTCTAATGACTGTTAAGCCGAACAATTTCTAAACCTACATTAGTTACGGTAAATTAAATGCATTCCATTTCGCCGTCCTCCGCCCGGCATCTCGCCAGAAACGAATGTAGGTTTTGAATAAGCGCTTTCGCAAAGTAAACCAATTTAATAAAAAAAAACATTTCTGGCGCTACCGGCTGCTGTCGCGCTACGCTCGCTCCGCTCGCTCGGCTCGCGCGCTGCTCAGTTCTTCCTAAGTTCCTAACACTCCTCCTCGCTTCGCTCGTCGTCGTACCTACACCGACCTGCCTTAGATACAAATGCCCTTGCCAGACAAAGAATGAACTACTTTGGTAACGGTTAACCGCAACCAAAGGAATTCAAGGTGCTCCCGGCGAACTGCATCATCCGCTTTGTGGAAATGATGGAGCAAGCCTGGGAGCAGGTATAAAGGAGAGGGCAAATGCACAAAAGATCCCACTGGGTCGAAGTGCATCCGAAAGGGCCCTCACCTAGATAGATAAGATAAGATAAGATAGATACAAATTGAAACCCAAACGCAGACTGCAGCAGCAGACGACGCCGTCGTGTAGCGGCACCCGACTGGTATCTATGTATTCCTATGAAATACCTTTCAAAGCTAGCTATGACGTTATTCGGCTATCTGATGGTTAGTTAAAATAAGAATCGACAACGTGATTTTTAGACAAAATAATATTCGGCAAAACAAGAGTTATGAAAACCGTCATTTAGGGCGTGTTTCGAACAAACAATTATTATGAAAATAGTGACTAGGCCAGTCAAGGGAATCCCGATTATTAAACCTACTTACAAAATTTCAAATCGGTTGAGAAATGCGACATTCGAGGAGAACCAACCGGAGAGCCTTCGTACGCTTCGCTGGCTTGTTCAAAAAACTTAAATATAAAATCGGTCCACAATTGACGGAGAAATTGGCGAACATACAAAAAAACATGCAGTGGAACATATAACCTCCTCCTTTTCTAAGGTCGGTTAAAAAGATAGGTTTTCGAGGTTTACTGAGCCGCTAGTTAAAGGTATAACATTTTGTTAACTCATCGTGTACATTTATAATTTACACTTTACAGGGACATAGGTACTTACTTTAATTGTAATGGTTCAAATAGTACCGTGGGTGACTTCACGGTGGATAACAAACAAAAAACAAAATAATAATAAAAACTTAGTTAAACACGAGAAGAGACAATTAAGCCACATGCTGCAAGCGTACAGAGATGTATAGTACGCTCTAAAAAGTGTTCAACCTAGGTATAAACCTATATGCTATCATATTCGCCCATATCCTTAGTATTGAAATACTTAAATCTACGTTACAAGTATAAATGGACAGACCTCCACAAACATAAGACTTCACATCCACACGATAATATGTGCGCGTGGATTCTCTACAAGGATAATAAGCAACATGTATTCGTGCCGTGCTCGCAATTATATCGTTGCTTATCTTGTGATGTACGGATATGACATACTGTCTTAATTGTGTGTATAAATTTAGTTGGGCCGTTTGTTTTGCCTTTGTTAGGCTCGCTCGTGTAGAGATGGATGGACTTATACGATTTCGTTTGTTGATTGTTATTTAATTTTACGTATGTTGGTACTTAGCAGTTTTTTGTTTTAAAATTTAAACCGGTTTTGTGAGTAAGTATATTATATCCCAGTGACTGCCGACTCCCTAGCTCATATTATAGATTTCAGCGTTAAAAGATATCAGATCATTAAGGAGCGCCAAGCTTCCTACTCCTCACGGCGTAACCTACCACTACCAGCCACGCTCTAAATATTCTACATCTTGGCTAAAATGTATAGCTTTGTTGGGCACATCCCGGTCACCGCATAGACTCTCGCGCTGAATGAATTTATAAGGACATTAATAAGCGACGGGTCTATACTTTTTATCCAAGATATAGACTTTTTAGAGCGTGGCTGGTAGTGGTAGGTTACGCCGTGTGGAGTAGGAAGCTTGGCGCTCGTTCTTCTTCATCTTTTTAACGCGGAAAGCTATATGAGCTAGGGAGTCTTGGCAGTCAATTTGAATATAAATTTTTGGTGGGATCTCATTCCTTTTTGTAAGGTAATTTCTAAAGAAGCGTATAGGAAAACCCATACAAACTTCCATCCCCTAATTTAAAGGGTGGGGGGTGATTTACTAAAAATCCTGAAAAAACGTATTTTATTATTTATAATAAGGAGTCCCTATTTCAATTTTCTGACCTCTAGCATCAAAATTGCATCCCCTAGTTTAAGAGGTTGGGGGGTAAATGTTCAAATTTTTTAATTTTTTTTTGATTGTGTATTAATACTAGCTTACATACCAAATTTCAGCTTTCTACGACTTCAGGAAGTACCCTAGTGGTTTTGATGATCAACGTGAGTCCATCAGTGACGAAATCGGCGATTTTTAGGGTTCCGTAGTCAAAGAGTAAAACGAGACCCTATTACTAAGACTTCGCTGTCCGTCCGTCCGTCCGTCCGTCCGTCTGTCTGTCACCAGGCTGGGCTGTACACAACTCTCAAGAACCGTGATAGCTAGAGAGTTGAAATTTTCACAGATTATGTATTTCTATTGCCGCTATAACAACAAATACTAAAAACAAAATAAATAAATATTTTTATTGATAATGGTACGAAACCCTTCGTTTGCGAGTCCGACTCACACTTGGCCGGTTTTTAGATCTGGGCACGGCAGTGCCCCCGCCAAGTCGACTAAACAAAGAGGCACGGCCGTACCATCCTTTTCTCGCAGCCATTCAGGCCATTTTCAACATCCTGTAATTTTGTGCTGGCTCAAGCCAGAACCCTGAATTTTCAGAAACATATAGGGCACAATATGGCTTAAATATATTCTGAATAACATTCAATTTAAACTTTTAGTTTACGAACTATTGCCCGTCAAAGTGAAATACTGTAACGGAATGGGCATGCTCGCTAGCGGATTTCTGATATTTTATCTCCACTTATAATAAATCTCTAAATTAAAAAAAGAATCAGCCAGTTTGAAACTAAGCTTTGCGCGGTTCGAATGTTCTCAGCATCCCATGAACGGAAAAATATGAAACATTTTATATAGGTACATTATTATTCCAGCTGCAACTTAGGATAGTTTTTATCCGACTGCGACAATTAATTTATTTTCCGTAATATACGACTTCATTTAATTTTTAATTTATTTTTATTGAAATCAAACGCTGCTACAACTGTCAGGTGACACTGACAGGTGAGCTGTCAGCGAACTGCGAAGTCAAAATATTCATGGCGGGTTATGATATGAATGATATAACTGATATTTGATGTGTACTATAAAATTTGTCAACCAAAAATATCTCGGCAATTTTATACAAGTTTCAAAAGATTATGATCATCATGAAATTATATTTAAAAGGCCCATGGGAAATATCAGTCAAAATTGAATATAGGTGAAAAATTGAGTAAGTATAGGTGAAAATACAGTGAATCGAGATTCTGATGTTAATGCTACTTAATTAAATATTCGAGATGAGAAACAGGCGTGATACTGTTCTTGCAGATAAGAGAGACGGCCAACATAACAAATCCGTAAAGACGGAATTGAGTCAATCTAAGCATTGAAAACTAACAAGAATTTTAACTTATAACTGGGACGTACCTAATTGTAAAAAGAATTATGAAGAAACACCGAGACAAGTATTACTTGTATAGGTAATTTAGTTATTTGCTGGACAGCTATGTACTCTCAACATTGATTTTGGTTGTATTATCAAAATGTATTACTTGTACTTCCCTATCATTTGATTTTACACGATGTATACCTACTAGCTACCCGTGTATTGCAAAGAATGCAGGCAAACTCGCGGGATAAAATATAGCCTATAACCTTTGCATTCAACATGCAGGTGAAATGAATAAGTGGTTCTGGATATTATGTAGGTACCCATTAAGTAGGTACATGCAAAATTGTAAAGCTACAATCTTCTTTTAGTAAAATTTAATATATTTTAATTGTGTGAATATTTTCTTTAAAATAAACATATAGTAAACATATAGATTATTTAACCAAAGTGTATGATATCTTTCACCCAGTAGGTCTATCCTTTGCAATGCAATGTTCAGTCTGAAGAAAAGGTTCACCACTTATGTCTGGGCAAATAGATATTTTATAGGAGATAGACAAGGTGGACTTGGTAAAGGATGCGGGAGTCTGCTGGATGTGGGTGGCGCAGGACCGGCCATTGTGGCACGCTTTGGGAGAGGCCTATGTCCAGCAGTGGGTGTCTTTCCGTTGATATGATGATGATGATAGGAGATATTTCACAACCTTAAATTGACATAATATTGCCAAGATAATAAGTAATGATGCTGTTCTATGGCAATCTTCTTTACATATAGAGCTCTCAATGTACAACAAATTGTCATTGCCACATAACAACTGTCAATGTGATGAAAGGAAAGGTTAGTATAGGATGTTAATCTTAAATTATCTGATGTATTGGCAGTTTTTAATTTCATATATTACAAGTACATATTATACAACAATTCAAAGACAGCACTGTGAATTTCTAAACTTTCTCCATCAACTTTTATCTTAGAGTCACTCTTCTCAGGTAAAGGAAATTTTAAAATCGGTTTGGTGGTTCCAGAGATTACCCATTACTTTGGCAACCATTACATACAAAGTTACAATCTCAAGTTTTCCTCTTTGTAATATTAGTATAGACAATGTTCTTCAGATAACCTGGAGAGGATTATTATGATGCAGCACACCGGCAGAGCACCTGCTAAATCGAGCATACAAATCACTGAACCCTTGCAACTACATCTGCATGAGGCCACGCATAAAGTGGGTGTTAGGAGCCCATGGGGTAATCTGGTCAACAACAATAGGACATGAAGTCACCATCCTCAGCATTGGGGGAAGGACTGATGATGATGATGATAGATAATTCGGCAATAATCATCTGCCAAATATGATAATGTGCCCAGTGAAAAATAAAATTAGATACAAAACAAACATCAATTTTAATAAGCACAATAATTGAAACTTAGTAAATCGTTCATTATTTTTGGCTTTCCAATTGCTGAGTGGTTTTTCTTCCTTTTCTTATTCTGCATACTCAACTGAACACAATTCCATTTTTTTTGGTTTGTCTTTACACATCATATTATAATTATTATGTTCCTTGGTTGAGAAAATCCATGGCCCATGAAAATCCATACCTAAAATAAATTATTATATAGATTAGGTTTTTACAACAAAAAAGTTTATAACTGTAGTATTACATTAAATAGGTACACAAAAGAGTGAGTTTGTCTTATAGCTCAAGCCCTAGCTTGAGACATACTGTGCCCTAGCACAGTATGTCTTCTCACTCATATTTGGAGCAGCCCAACTGGAGAACAACCTCTACCTTCCAGAAGACAGTGTTGTGTTTGTGATGGTTAGTAAGGTCACCCACTGTGAGGAATCTACGTAAGTCTCTCACTGTCAATGCAACGAATCTCCAAATCAATAAAGCATATTAGTATCATAACTTACCAAATCTTATTATTAGTTTTATGCTCATTAATGAGTGCGCGAGTCGTGGGGTAGGACAGGTTAAGCTGTCCTATGAGAGGCATCAGCGTTTGTTTTGTAACCACTCGATTGTAGGATTGAGAATACGATTCGGTTTTGGTAAATGCCTTTACAAATCAATGATCTTCACTTCACAAACACCACGTCCAGCGTTTTCGCTATTGTATCCTTATTGTTGGTTATAATTTATTCGGGAATCACGGAGTAGAGTATAACGTAGTGTTTATATTCTCTTTGTAGAGTAGGTGCCGGTTATGTACGGCCATGATAATGCACGGCCATGATAATGTACAGCCCAATAATTCGCGTCCAATGTACGTGAATGATTGGATCGTGCATTATCAGCCCGGACAAATTTTAATGTGGCATCCCCCCGTACCGAGTTTCCTCAGGGTGATAATACACGGCCCAATAATATGAGTACAATGTATAATGTAATGTATGTTAAATGTGATACACACACACAAACACACACACACACAAACACACACACACACACTTACCACATAGTATAATATAAAATGTTTACTTTCTAATTTATATTTTAAGTTACTTATGCCTACACCTAAATCACAACATGTGGAAGAGCGGTGATCTTCTTAGCACAAGTATATTATATACTTAAAAAGAGGCACCAGCACAGATACTTGTATATGTATTTAAGTTACTGAAATAAATTATTTTATTTTTTGATATATAGCACAAATATATGCAATTTGTCAAACCAACTTGATGTAGTTAAGGCTATTATACAACTAGCAATTTGTCACAGCAATCTACCGACGCAGCTGTAAAGTCAGTTTGAAGGCGGTTGTTGTGACAAAATGTTATACTACGTTTACAAAGCCGAAGTCAGCAGGGAAGTTGGAAGGGAAGTGGGCAGAACGGGCGTAATACCGCATTTTACGCCCTTTCTGCCTACACTTCCCTGCTCACTTCGGCATAGTGTAAACTAGGCATTAGATGTATAGAACTCCTTAAAATCATCATCCTCCTAGCGTTATTCCTGGTTGTGCCCTAAAGTAGCCCCGGGTCCGTTTTGGCAAGTTTTGACCGCCACCGCAGGCAGTGTGATTCAGGCCTTGGAATGAAAGATATATACGGTTTCCTCATAGACGGCCATACACGATGATTAAATACTGATGATCCACCATAGTTGTCTCTTTCTATTGCATTTTGTAGAAAGAGACAGCTATGGTGGATCATCAGTATTTAATCACCGTGTATTGGCCGCCATTCCAACTATAGTAAGTGGTTGTGTCAATTTGCTAGGCGTGTAAGGCCTGAGTCACACTGGCCCGGCCTGCGGTGGCGGTTAATAGTAAATTTGATAGCTAATGACAAGTTTACTATTGACCGCCGCGGCCAGGCCGCGCCAGTCTGTGAGAGACTTCATGGCTCTTACTAAAGCAAGTTGGTGCGACAAATAATATAGAACGCCATAACGTGCGCCCACTTTTATCATCGTGATATTTTTCTAGCTGTCTGTCATAACCTATTAAAGATAGAGAAGCTAGAAATATATCACCGTACAATTTCGAGTATCACAATATGATTATAATAAAAATATTGCTAAAATACTCAAGTGTCAATCAAGTAATTGAGAAAGAGAATGCGCATGGATCGCGTGATAATACTTCACCGTGTATGGGCGCCATCCATCAAACAGAATCGTGTGGTGTGGCTTTAGTCGCTGATAGATTATTTCTTATCTTTGGGTGGATTTTAAAATTATCCGGATTTTCTGCTCTATTATCTCAATCCTGTAATACACGTCAATATGCCTGTGATTGGGATTGTAAAATGAGTGGGTCGCCTGATAATACTCACTGTGTAATGGCCGCCATGGTCGAAACAATGCAAGACCGTTTAAGGAGACGCTACACGGGCCGATATCGGCCGGACTGCACACCAGCCGACGCGTGATTCAGTCCGTGTGGATACGTGTCGGAAGCACGGCGGCCGGCCAAATCAAGGTCACTCCATACTAGATTTTCTGTGACGTTGCTTGGCCGTCCGGAAAATTCGTAGGTGTAGCGTTTCCTTTAGGCCTCTCACACACTGGTGTGGCCTGCGGTGGCGGTCAATAGTAAATTTAACAGCTAATGACAAGTTTACTATTGTCCGCCACCGCAGGCCGCGCCAGTGTGGTGCAGGCTTAAGCCCTGTCACACACTGGCGCGGCCTGACCGCGGCGGACAATAGAAGAGTTGTCTAATGCTGTCAAATTTACTATGGTCCGCCACCGTAGCCCGCACCAGTGTAATTCAGGCCTAACAGCTCTTATGGTGGGCACACACTGAACAAAAGAACGAACGCGAACCATTACACGCTGCACGGTGTCCGGCAAAACCAGAGTCCTCCGTGGTCGCCCGTCTATATACGCCTTTAAATAATCAAGTTGTACTTACTACTTTTTTAAAACCTATGATTAAAATATCGAAATATATAATATAATAATACAATGTAAACATACTTCGTAACGTTTCATTATATTATTTAATAATTTCCACAAAATATTTGACTGACTATGAATTAATTGATATTATATTGGCTGTTTGGAGCCTTTTTTGTCTTACATGCGCGCGCATAGGTATTTCAATATCAAAGTAAGTAGGTATATAGGTACAAAAAAAAGTTCGCGCCATTATTTATTCATTTCATATCATAGGTATCATACTTAACTCGTGTAGTGTAGGTTAATATAAATATTAAATGCTGCAAAGAATGGTCAGCGAAAACGTAAGTAGGTACATTATAATCTAATGTAATGTGTTTTCCTCGCGAGTGAAATAGGTAGGTAGGTACTAGGTACGTTGTACTTCGTACAAAACATGCGTGCCTTGATCCTTAAGGTGTAGTTACATATAACTTACCTATATGGTATAAGTTAACCCTTAGCGATTAGCGATGGCTTAGCGTGGCCTGCGGTGGCCGTCAATATAAAACTTGACTGCTAATTTCAAGTTTACTTTCAGAGTGAATCACACAAGACGCGTCAGTGTGATTCAGGCTTCAAGCCTCTCACAGACTAGCGCGGCCGTCAATAGTAAACTATATAACCCTCCTCTCCTTCGGCAGTCGGGTAATAATAATCGTATAGTTTATTACTGACGTTACCGCAGGCCACGCCTTACTGGCGCGGCCCGCGGTGGCAGTCAATAGTAAATTTGACAATAGCTGTCAAGTTTACTATTGACCTGGCCGAATTGAATTCATCACATCAATCTTGGTCCGGGGCAATAATTGGAAGCCACTTTTGTTCGGGCTCATAATGCACGGCCCAAAAAAGTGGTACATTATCTGGCCGTGTATTACATAAGTATTTATGTTAATTGGCTCCATACACTCTAGCGCCTCTAGCACCGATTTCATACGCGGTACCATGGCGGTAGCCGTCATTCCGCTTAGGCATGCTCTTGATAATGGGCCATCAATACCTCATGACCCATCATACAGGATACAACTATGCGTTAAAGGGAGAAAGGGCCTACTTTTATCTCATCCGCATAAGTACTGCCGCCGTGATGGTAGTTTGTGTTCGTCGTCATTTAAGTAGAGGAACCTTTACATGTGGCCTGCCAAGCAGAATTTCGCAACGGAATTCTGCCTGTGGGTAGCTATATGACCGACTGCAATGGATAATACGTACATGCCATACCATGCCACGACGACCGAGAGCCCCAGCTAGCACGATAGCTTTTATCGTCAAGTTTTATGGCGAAAATGTACTGAACCGTCACGTAAAACTTGACACTAAAACCTATCGCGCTATTAGGACCTGCACGGCTATCACAAGACGGCACGCGAGCTCTCTCGATTTTTCTCGCACTATCTGTCTCTCTCTTATTAGAAAACTTAGAAAGAGATGTATAGTGGGAGAAAAATCGAGAGAGCTCGCGCGCCGTCTTGTGATAGCCGTGCTGTGGCGACAAAACATATAATCCTACTAAATAATGTTTCCTCACGACTGTGAATGTATGACTATATTTGTAGCAAAATTGATCAGGAATATGGATTCCAATTGAGGTAGGCCGACGACCCACATAGCCTGTTCACACAGATGTTACAATAGCTACAAAAATGACTCCTTATCAGTGGCAGTTTATCGAACATAATTTATATACATATGTATAGGTGTATAAACCGTTAACTGTTGTATTGTTTACAGGAAGAACAGAACGTTTATTTTGGTTCCCGATTTTGAGTCAAGAAAGCATTCGAAAGTAACTACTTATACTAGAGACATGACCCAATAAAGAATAAAATGGTTCGCAGAAAGACAAATCTTTCACGTCGCACTCGGGTCGCTATAAAGAGAAGACGAGAGAGCGTTCGCAAAGCAGAGGCTCGA
The DNA here is from genome assembly GCA_963854355.1 of Epinotia brunnichana. Taxonomy (NCBI): domain Eukaryota; kingdom Metazoa; phylum Arthropoda; class Insecta; order Lepidoptera; family Tortricidae; genus Epinotia; species Epinotia brunnichana. The sequence continues at coordinate 23,973,654 of OY977940.1, forward strand.
ATATCAGAGGAGCTTACTCAAAGCTCAGCGACTTCAGACTTAGAACAAGATGCTATCTCCCAGACTTCAGAGACATTTACATCGAATTGTGCGCGTTTGTCTGCTACCAGAGAAAAAGACGCCATGCCACGGACATCGCAAACATTTACACCAAGTTCTGCAGGTTTGTCTACAAGTGGAAACGAAGACGCCATGTCACGGACTTCACAGAGATTTATACCAAATTCTGCAGGTTTGTCTGCAATCAGAGACGATGAAGTCATATCACAGGCTTCACAAACATTTACACCAAATTCGGCGCGTTTGTCCGCAAGCAGCGGTGAAGATGCCATGTCACGGCCTTCACAAACATTTAAACCAAGCTCGGCGCGTTTGTCCGCAAGCAGCGGCGAAAGCGCCATGTCACGGCCCTCACAAACATTTACACCAAACTCGGTCCATTTCTCCACAAGCAGCGGTGAAGACGCTGTGGCGCGAGCTTCGCAAACATTCACATCAAGCTCGGTGCATTTGTCTACAAGCAGAGACGAAGATGTCACATCACAAACATTTACACCAAGGTCGGCGCGTTTGATCGCAAGTAGCGGTGAAGACGCCATGTCACGGGCCTCACAAACATTCACACTAAGCTCGGCGCGTTTGTCCGCAAGCAGCAGTGAAGTTGCCACATCACAATCGTTACAAGCATTTACACCAAGCTTGGCGCGTTTGTCCGCAAGCAGCAGTGAAGACGCCGTTGCACAAGCTTCGCAAACATTTACACCAAGCTCGGCGCATTTCTTCGCAAGCAACGGTGAAGACGCTGTGTCGCAGGCTTCGCAAACATTTACACCAACCTCGGCGCATTTCTCCGCAAGCAACGGTGAAGATGAAGATGCTGCGTCACGAGCTTCGCAAACATTTACCCCAAGTTCGGTGCATTTCTTCATAAGCAGCAGTGAAGACGCTGTGGCGCGAGCTTCGCAAACATTTACACCAAGCTCGGCGCATTTCTTCGCAAGCAACGGTGAAGACGCTGTGTCGCAGGCTTCGCAAACATTTACACCAACCTCGGCGCATTTCTCCGCAAGCAACGGTGAAGATGAAGATGCTGCGTCACGAGCTTCGCAAACATTTACCCCAAGTTCGGTGCATTTCTCCATAAGCAGCAGTGAAGACGCTGTGGCGCAGGCTTCGCAAACATTTACACCAACCTCGGCGCATTTCTCCGCAAGCAACGGTGAAGATGAAGATGCTGCGTCACGAGCTTCGCAAACATTTACCCCAAGTTCGGTGCATTTCTCCATAAGCAGCAGTGAAGACGCTGTGGCGCGAGCTTCGCAAACATTTACACCAAGCTCGGCGCCTTTGTCTACAAGCAGAGACGAAGACATCATATCACAAACGTTTACACCTAGCTCGGCGCGTTTGTTCGCAAGCAGCGGTGAAGACGCCATGTCACAAGCTTCGCAAACATTTATACCAAGTTCGGCGCGTTTGTCCGCAGGCAGCGGTGTAGTCGCCATGTCACAGGTTTCGCAGACATTTGCACCGAGCCCGGTGCCTTTCTCCGCAAGCGGCGATGAAGATGCCATGTCACGGGCTTCGCAGACATTTACACCAAGCTCCGCACATTTTAATGAAGAAGAAAACCTCATACAACTTCGATGGGATCAAATAGAAAATAGTGGTTTTGCCTACTTACCTAATATTAATTACCAAGAATTTGCCTCAGTTGGGAGAATGGTTAATGTTTGCGGTAATTGTCAAGCTTTGAAGTGGGCAAAAGAATCGATGGGATTCTGTTGTTCAGGTGGCAAAGTTCGTTTTGATTTATTTTCAAATCCGCCTGAACTTATAAAGTCACTTTTGAATGGAGAACATCCATTATCACAACAATTTCTAGCCAATATTCGTACATATAATGCCGCTTTTCAAATGACGTCTTTTGGTGCAAAACAGGTGATACACGGGACATTTATGCCTACCTTTAAAGTGCAAGGACAAGTGTATCACCTAATAGGATCTTTATTGCCCGAAGAAAATCCTAAATTTTTGCAAATTTATTTTGTTTCCGATTACCAAGAGCAGGCTAATATCAGGAACCAACACTTCACAAATTTAAACTCCGGTCTCATATTTGATCTTCAGGAGATGCTTCATCAGTCTAACCATTACTTGTCCGATTTTAAGGCCGCATTGGAATCTATACCTCCTGATCAGCAGGAGGAGTACAAATTTGTTATAAGTGCTGATAAACGACCTCCTACAGAACACCGCGGTCGCTACAACCCTCCTTCTACCAACGAAGTAGCTGTTGTTCTGGTAGACCAACAGTGCGACAAACGTGATATTGTCTTACGTGCACGAGATAACCGTCTGAAACGTATAAGTGAAACCCATCGTTCTTACGATTCATTACAATATCCGCTTATTTACTGTCGCGGTGAAGATGGTTATAACTTTGCAATACGACAACTTGATCCTACCACTGGGGCAATACGAAACGACAAAAAAGCCACGGCGCTACAATTTTACTGCTACCTTTTGCAGGTCCGACTAAACAGATTTACGTATTTACAACGTTTTCGCGGTCTATTTTCTCAATTCATTGTTGACATGTACGCAAAAATCGAAACTGAGCGTTTAGTTTATATCCGCACTCATCAAAGGCAGTTACGAGCTGAGAATTATGCAGATCTCCAAGATGCACTGCAAAATGATACTAATTCCGAGAACATGGGGCGCTTGGTAATTTTACCTTCAAGCTTCATCGGAAGTCCACGTAACATGCACGAGCAAGTGCAAGACGCACTTTCGTATGTTCGCAAATATGGTAAGCCAGACTTATTTATCACTGCTACTACAAATCCTAAATGGAATGAAATAACTCAAGAGCTGCTGCCAGGTCAAGTTCCGTATGACCGACACGACTTAATAAGTAGAGTTTTTCATTTAAAACTTAAATTATTAATTAATTTACTCACAAAAGAAAAAATGTATGGCGCATCTTTGTGCTTTACATATAACATTGAATGGCAAAAGCGAGGACTACCACACGCTCATATACTTTTATGGCTTAAAGAAAAAATACGTCCCCATGACGTAGATAAAGTAATAAGCGCAGAAATACCAAATCCCATTTCAGATCCTGCTTTACACGCAATTGTGAAGCAACACATGATTCACGGACCTTGTGGCCCTTTAAACAATAGCTCTCCTTGCATGCAGGACGGACGATGTGTTAAAAAATTTCCGAAAAGCCTACTACAAGAGACAATTACAGGTGAAGATGGTTATCCTAAATACCGGCGACGTGCTCCAGACCATGGAGGGTTTACTGCAATGCTACGGTTGTTGGAAGTAGACAATCGGTGGGTTGTACCATTCTCACCTGTATTGTCGAGAACGTTTCAGGGTCATGTAAACGTGGAACTGTGTAACAGTATAAAATCGATTAAATACATTTTCAAGTATGTAAATAAAGGAACCGATCAGGCTACGCTTGCTACAAGTAATGACCGTGACGAAGTAACCAGATTCCAAACGGGGCGTTACATTAGTTCCTCGGAAGCAGCATGGCGGATATTCAGTTTTCCGATTTTTGAACGATTTCCGCCTGTGATACACCTAAACGTTCACGTAGAAGGTGGGCAACGTATTTATTTCAATACAAACAATTTAACAGAACAGTTAGAGAATCCCAGGCAAACAACATTAACGGCATTCTTTTCGTTATGCGAGGCAGACGATTTTGCAAAAACATTGCTTTATGACGAAGTTCCATCGTACTATACGTATGACAAACAACACGGATTGTTTACACGCCGGCGACGTGGAACGCCTGTTGAAAATTTTCCCTCCATCATGAGAGAACACGTTATTGGAAGGGTGTACACCGTGCACCCCAATAACGCAGAATGTTTTTATGTGCGGTTGCTTTTGCACAATGTTAGAGGACCGACGTCTTTTTCAGATTTAAAAATTTTCAATGGCACCGAGTACCCGACTTTCCAGGCAGCTTGTCGGGCTCGCGGACTATTGGACGATGACCAGCATTGGGACGAAGCTCTATCAGAAGCATCACTTGGTGATAGTCCACATCGTTTACGACAGTTGTTTGCCGTGATGTTAGTTTTTTGCGGGATTTCCGACGCCAATCACCTGTGGCTAAAATACCAAAACTACTTGGCAGAGGACTATTTACGCACATCAGGTCCTGAAACTCATCACGAGCTCGATGACCGCATGCGCAATATCAAATTAAACTGTTGTTTGTGTGACTTGCAAGAAATTGTCATCTCAATTGGCGGCCACCCGTTACCACACTACGGTCTGCCTGAGCCTGACCTGAATGAAACCGACACTCATAGAGAATACGCAACCGAAGTTAATTATAACTTCGCAGAACTTACTGTTGCTCTTGAAGGGGTTTCAAGCCTCACAACAGAACAAAAAGGAGTTTTTGATATAATATTCCAAAGTGTTTCAAATGCATCCGGAGGATTGTATTTTTTGGATGCCCCGGGAGGCACAGGAAAGACCTTTTTGACGAAACTCATTCTTGCACAAGTTCGAATCCAAGGTCAAATTGCCTTAGCTGTGGCATCATCTGGAATTGCGGCCACGTTACTGCCCGGAGGAAAAACTGCACATTCCATGCTAAAAATTCCCATACAATTAGATGTCACTGAAACTCCCGTCTGCGACATTTCGCGCAATTGTGAAAAGGCTAAAGTATTGCGTGACAGTGTACTAATTGTATGGGATGAGTGCACAATGGCGCATCGCAAAGCAATTGAAGCAGTAAATAGAACGCTTCAAGACATACGCCAAAATAACCAACTCATGGGCGGGCTTACTGTACTCTTCTGTGGAGATTTTCGCCAAACATTACCAGTCGTAACCCGTGGAACGAGAGCGGATGAAGTGAATGCTTGCTTTAAAAAATCTGATCTGTGGCCATATGTTAACAAATTAAATTTAACAACCAATATGCGAGCTCTACTGGGGGGAAATATAAATGCTCAACAGTTCTCCGAATTGTTGCTAAGCATAGGCGAAGGCAGATATCCCGTAGTAGAAGGCAAAATAACTTTAACAAACGACATATGTAAATTGGTATCCAATCTCAACGAACTTATTTCGTCGGTGTATGGCGACCCACATGACATAATAAATCAGGAGAACAGCTGGCTTTGCGAGCGAGCCATTCTTACGCCTCGGAATGATCAGGCGACAACAATCAACTCAAACATAATGGAAAAAGTTGAAGGGCAGTTCCACACTTATACCTCGATAAACCGAGTAATCGATCGAGAAGAGGCTACAACGTACCCGGTAGAATTTTTAAACTCATTATCAGCGTCTGGTCTCCCAGCGCATGAACTCAAACTCAAAATAGGCGTACCTATCATTTTAATGCGAAATTTAAGCCCCCCAAAATTATGCAACGGAACGCGTTTAAAAGTAGTTGCGTTACAGAGGAACGTAATCGAAGCGGAAATACTTACCGGTTGCGGTGCAGGAGAATGTGTTTTTATTCCGCGCATTCCAATAATTCCCAATAATTACCCATTTCAATTTAAACGGATTCAACTGCCTGTTAGTGTTGCTTTTGCCATGACCATCAACAAGGCCCAGGGCCAGACATTGCGCAAAGCAGGCATAGATCTCACTAGCAGCTGTTTCTCGCACGGTCAACTCTACGTTGCTCTCTCTCGAGTCAGCGATGCCGCTGATGTATGTGTTTACACACCGGAGAATAAAACTTCTAACATAGTTTATCAAGAAGTTTTGCACTAAATAATTTATGCCGTACCTACTAAGTAACTCAGCGAACATACCGTCTCAGATTCATCATTGTCATTAATAGTGTACCGTCAAATTATGTAAATTATATATGTTTCGGAACACTTCCCGTGTGTAAATGCACGGTAATTAGGGGTTGATGGCGCCACAGGGGCCGTGAATCATGTTCGTAATTACAATAACATGTAGATCTGATACACATGTGATATCATCTATCTGTATGGTCCATATAAAAATGTGTAGTCAGGTAGGTAAACGTGGTTTCGGAACACTTCCCGTGTGTAATGCACGGTAATTAGGGGTTGATGGCGCCACAGGGGCCGTGTATCATGTTCGTAATTACAATAACATGTAGATCCGGGGGGCTAGCACACTAGGCTTTATGTCGCGTTTTACGTGACGTTTCAGTACATTTTCGCCGACATAAAACCTAGTGTGCTAGCTAGGCTGATACACATATGATATCATCTATCTGTATGGTCCATATAAAAATGTGTAGTCAGGTAGGTAAACGTGGCAAGCTTCGGTTTTGCCATTCAATAGTAAAAGCATAAATTATTCCCAAAAAACGTAACAATGTCTAACAATGTAATTCATCATTCATCAAGTGACTGCATTTTTACAAGCTTTTATTTAACTTGCACTTTAGACCAAGCGTTTAACTCAGATGGTCCCTGATCGGCGCGCGGCACAAGCGGGGAGACGTCAAAGGGTGTAGGGCGGTTAGTGGGCGGCAAGTCCTTACTTTTTGACGTCACCCCTGCTACTTTGCAGCATCAGCAGCGTCCACGCGCCGTCTGAGTTAAACGGTAGGGTATCTATAGTACCTAAGTAATATATAATGTTAATTTGTGTACATCAAATATGATCAACTTACAGAAGTATTTTTTTAACTAATGATACCTAATATATATATATATATATATATATATATATATATATAAAGTTAGTCTGATGACGGAAACGGGAGGCCTTACCCTTAGAGACAACTACAAAAGGTAGTTTAAAAAAAATACACGTCTATTTAGACGTCAATCCGTCGTGTAGTCAATATTTATGACTAGTGGCCTTTTTAAAGTGTTGCTTGGACTGATCAAATTGTAACTTACCGACAAGCTTTACTGGTCATGATATCGATGATTTTCATAACAACTATCTGATAATGCTACGAATAATACGGTTTCCCAACCAAACTTATGTTCCTTACAATGTTGCGGCGAGAAATTGATGACTGTGTAAATAAATATTCGGACAGCAATATGTTAACCGTGTCTTAAAACAAAAAAAAATTTGAGAGTAACACGTTTATTTTTAGGCTGTATATTGATAGATATGTGTACCTAAGACATTATGTAGATGACACTACTGCCTACTTGCTAAATGTTATATAATTTTTATACTTTTTAATTAATTGTTTTAGTAGAAGCAAACGTGTCACTACCCACCACGTGGTTGCATGTACATGGCATGATTAAATACTAATGTGAAGACATACAGTCTTTCATACTAATAAGTAATAAAAAACTGTTACGTTGTACAATTCAAATCTAAAAATGCTGATTCGACTTTTAAATTAGATCATAGCATGCGAAACCCATAATTTGTAGATAAGGATGTAGATATGTCTTTTATAATGATTATACCTTTTTTTACAAATTGTTCTATTTTTTATAGGCACATATAGTTAAACTCAGTTTTATACAGATCCGTTAAAAGCCGTCAATTTCTGTAAATAAGTAAAGTAAAAATAATATTGACTTATTAAAATTTACACCGACATTAGATATAACGGATTTAAGTAAAACTTGAACGCATAGTTGCGTCCTGTATGCTGAGCTGGCCATAATCCGACAATTCGACCGAAGTTCTGTATAAATTTTATACAGAACTTCGGTCGAATTGTCGGAATACTATAAAACCTGTCACAAGCTAACGCGACCTGCGGTGGCGGCCAATTGTTTACTATGATAATTAATGTTTCAGACACACGCGGCCTTGATTATCATAGTAGCTATACATCTGGCCGCCACCACAAGCCGCGCTTATTTTAGGCAGGCCTAATGAATAATCAATAAGTAGGTACCTATGTCCTCCATGGTCCAAAGAGAAGGAACACATTTAATCCTACGCAAACGAAGTCGCGGGTACAGCTAGTATTATAATACATTTATTAAATTATGAAAACGAACTTTTATTTCATACCCAAAGTTAGGAAATTTACTTATTAATTATAGGGGAGAAGGAAATAAATTAGGCTAGCATCCGCTAGTGTACATAGGCAGTCATCATCATAGGGCCTTCTTCAAATTACATCTAAGAATAATTTATTTCATCTAAGAATGTTAATGTACGAATTAATTCAACATAATATTAGCGGGTTCACAAATAACATTTAATCTAGAATTATAGTAATCAATGAAAATATGGATACCTAAATAATACTTCTACTCGGGCAATCCGCCATGTATGGAAGCATAGAAGGCGTACGAACTTCAATCTTAATAGCTAAAGCGTTAGAAATTAAATAAACGGAGCGAAACGACCTTTTGTCATGAAGATAAACCACGTGACTACACTTCTCGAGGCTCCAGTTGCCCCCGTTGGACTCGTCGGTCTATTCTAATAGCGCTCGCTGCCCTAGTTGCTCCAATTGCCCCGTTGGACTCGTCAGTCATTCGAATAGCGCTCGCTGCCCTAGTTGCCCCAATTGCCCCCGTTTCTCTCGTAGCTCTCGTAGCGCTGATTTTATTGATTCTCGCTGCCCTAGTTGCTCCAATTGCCCTCATTGCCCTCGTAGCGCGGGTTCTACTTGCTCTTGTTGCTCTCGTTGCCCCAATAGCCCCAGTTGCCCCCGTCGCTCTAATAGCGATAGTAAAATAGTATAAAAGCTAGTGTCACAGTAGTATTTGGATCATTCAATTCTCGACGTTCAGACTGTCAGTGTCTCTGGTTTTTCATGCTAGAAATTCTTGGTGGGTGTTTTCTTTGTTTTAAAAAAGTAGCCCGTCATTATAAAGAAATTCTCCTCATAATGAAGGGTTAATCTTGTTCATTTTCATGGTGCTTTTGAGAGGTTATTTTATTTATTTCATATATAAAAACCAGAAATACTGTCCAGGTTTTAGTTTACCTGAAGAGTCACTCCCGCCTACCGGTGCCAAATGGGCGTGACTCAGAGTATTTTGCTACCAGACTTGAGGGTGGTCTGGCGTCTTCCTCTTTACCAACATAGGAGATGAACGCCTCTTTAAGGGGCCCCTCACGCGCCTCAGAACCGGCTGACGACGTAGACGAGGCGTAGTCATTCATGTGATCCGCACTGAGAGTTACCTCACTCGTTGAAATCGTGCGGCTCTCTGAGGAGCGGGCCTATTAAATATATTTAATATCTTATACCTTATATTTACAGAATAGGGCCGTCTTACTCACTGTGTCCGGCTTCGGCCACAGTGGGGGGAGACATCAACACAAGCTGCTAGTTTCTGTCTCAGTTTCGCTGGCTGAACTACTTACAGATAGAACTCGTGATTTATTTGTACATTCTTATTTCTTGAACTAAAGGTATGGTTCGGGAAATAAGCAGGACAGGGTTTGACGGGGTAGACGTAGGGGTAAATTCATACACTGTAATAAGGGCATTGGGAAATATATACTGTAGGTATAAATAGCTGAATTATAGGTCTACTATTCCAATAAAATCAAACGGAGGGTTAAATTACTATTGTGGGAAACTAAGTTCGCATTGAGAGTAGGGTTGGGCAAGGTGGTGCTGAGTTCCACATTTTATTATATGTGAAACATTAAGGTGTAACGATTAATTACTTATTATCATCAAAGGGTTTTAGTTCTATTTATGATATAGGGATATCCTGGCAGGGTTGTTTCAGAAAGATGAAATTATTCTGGGCTTTATGGCAGGCGAAGCAGTCCATCAAGTCCAATTGGGTATCTTATTGTCATGAGTGGAATAATACTCTACATTTGGGGTACGATTTGGGACAAATATTTCACATGTAATGAACGGGTTGCTTTGGTATTACCTGTAGATTCTCGCTATAGAATTATCAAACGGAGGTTTTAATAACTATTGTGGGTAACTAAGTTCGCATTGAGAGTAGGGTTGGGCAAGGTGGTGCTGAGTTCCGCATTTTATTATATGTGAAACATTGAGGTGTAACGATTATTTACTTATTATCATCAAAGTTATATTTATGAAATAGGGATATCCTGGCAGGGTTGTTTCAGAAAGATGAAATGATTCTGGGCTTTATGGCAAGCGGAGCAGTCCATCAAGTCCAATTAGGTATCTTATTGTCATGAGTGGAATAATACTCTACATTTGGGGTACGATTTGGGACAAATATTTCACATGTAATGAACGGGTTGCTTTGGCATTACCTGTATATTCTCGCTATAGAATTATCAAACGGAGGTTTAAATAACTATTGTGGGTAACTAAGTTCGCATTGAGAGTAGGGTTGGGCAAGGTGCAGCTGGGTTCCGCATCTTATTATATGTGAAACATTAAGGTGTAACGATTAATTACTTATTATCATCAAAGGGTTATAGATCTATTTATGATGTAGGGATATCCTGGCACGGTTGTTTCAGAAAGATGAAATGATTCTGGGCTTTATGGCAGGCGAAGCAGTCCATCAAGTCCAATTGGGTATCTTGTTATCGTAAGTGGAAAAATACTCTACGTTTGGGGTACGATTAGGGTTTTTTTTTTTTTGATTTATTTAATACAATTATGTTTACATAGTTACTGTGTTACATATAAAGCCACTATTTAAAACCTGGAAGGTTAAGGCAATAGTTGGCGAGATCGCGCGGTACATCCCGCGTTCCATAATTTAGTTAAGTATAATATAATATAACAAATTGCTAATATGGACTCCAATTTACTACTTACCTTCATCTAAACTTAGGTAGTACACATGTAATGAACGGGTTGTTTTGGCATTACCTACAGATTCTCGCTATATAATGGTCGTCGGAGTTTGACCATATAAGTTAAGCACATGATATGTTCCAATAAATTATTACTAAAAGATGTCCGTCGAGTTTGTTTGGTGTTTCTTCTCGAAACAGACCATAAGGTTGGAAACGCTGGTAGCTTCATTCTCTGGGTCATAAATCCATAGGTTAGTTAGGAAGGTAAAGTGGCAAGGACGCTCTTTCCCCATCCGCAACAAGAGAGTAGCCAGTGTAAGTAATAAGAGATTACTACACAACCCGTCGATAGAACCTTTGAACAAAAAAACCAAGTATCTAGTGCAGATTTCTAGCTCATTGAAGGGTTAAATAATTTTGTTTATATGAATTCTAAAGGCTACTCCTTGTTCAACAGGAGCGTGTAATAGGCGGTAGGGGTTTTTACCAAAACATAAAAATGTTTGAACCATAAAGCCATTCACAATATAAGATTCCATATCTCAAATTAAGATTGAACGTATTTGACAAGAAATAGGGAAAATTAGCAATTGGAAGTTACGTTCAGATACGTTCAACTAAGTACAGATAGGCTAGCTTTAAAAAAATGTTAGAGATGAGGAGTCCATTTCCTGTCAAGCTTATCATAAAAGAACCTGGGTTATTGCGGTGCACAACATCTCGGGGTTCCTACCACTAGCGATCACAATTGGCCATTTCTTCAGGTATTCGTAATAAAAGCACACAACAAAAGTAGGTTTAATAAAGTAGGTAAATGAGTGCAAATTACAGAGTAGTCTTCAGTAGGTTTACCTTTAAAGTTTAAGATTAAATTCCTGCATTTGTTCAGAGCTTCTTCAGAGCTACGGGGTCGGGGTTTCTTTGGGGTTTATTCGGGGGTGAGGGTTAACTGAAGGGGGAGGTTACAATACTCACTGACTCACTTATGATCATCGTAATTCCAAGGTACTTCTAGCAGAACCTCAAGCTCCAAATTTTAAAAATAATCAGTTTTTAGCATATTCATTTATAAAAAACCTAAAAATAGCAGATTCCGTCCCGATTCAGAGATACAGAAACTGCATAAGCAAGTTTGTAATTCTATACAAATACATGTGATTACAAAGTTATTTTTGCAGTTGCTTTCCGCAAAACTATACAAACGTTATTTGCGGTTGGTAAAATAACATTTCCATACAAAGTTGATAACACAATAAACTACAAAAAGAAATTAAATCCTATAAAAAACATTATTAGTAAAAATGGGCCAAGTCTCGCAACTCTTGCACAGTAAAAAGTGGTGAGATATCTCGTAGAGCCAAGTCAGGCATTCTAATAAAACTTTATTTGCTTGCTTTGTAAAATTTTGTGACTTGGCATTCTTGGCAATCACACTTACATAGTTTAAAATATGCAAAAAATAGTAAATGCAGTAAAGTTGTGTGATTCCCAAGATGCAGAATTTTATTTAGCATGCAAATAAAGATTAATAAGAATGCCTCACAATCTTCACCACTTTTTACCGTGGAAGAGTTGCGAGACTTTGCCCATTTTTTATGGGTATCAATTAAATCTAAAGTATAAGAGCTATGCAATTGACACTTTATATTTATGTTTAATAAGTTCACCATTGACATCGTATCCCGAGAATTTCGTTTATCTGGTATAATCCAAACACAAGTTATGAGGGTTCAAAAAAAACGACGAAGCGCTTCGAGAAAAGGTAGGTTAGTAGTGCCTGCCCTTGCGCTTCGCTTGGCTCGTCTTGGCAGGGGCACTATCGTGCCCCCAAATATATAAATATATATTTTTTTTTATAAAACGACGGTGGTAAACAAACTTACGGCCTGCCTGATGTGAAGCTGGTACCGTAGCCGATGGACACTTGTGACTCCAGAAGAATCACAAGCGCGTTGCTGACCCTTTATTCACTTGAGGATTCGCTGTGTTGGCAGATAGAGACATGCAGGCCTCTTACTCCCAACACATCGCATCCTACAAGGAGCTCTGGCGACCTTACTCACCACCAGGAACACAACACCACATGCTGAGCATGCATATTAATCAAATTTAAAAAATAAGAATGATTTTCACCTCACTTAGTATTTTTTTATTTATCAAATAACTTGTAGAGTTCAACCAAAACTCTTCTATTTTTAATCTCCGACGCAAAATGAGGGGTGTTATAAGTTTGACGTGTCTGTGTGTCTGTCTGTCTGTGGGTGTGTCTGTGTGTCTGTCTGTGGCATCGTAGCACCTAAACAAATGGACCGATTTTATTGCGGTTTTTTTGTTCGAAAACTATCGTGATCGAGAAGGTTCTTAGCTACGTTTCAACAAAATCGGTCAAGCCGGTTTTGAGATATTGAAGTTTGAAATGAAATTTTTTTTTCGGGGGTTTTTCAACTTTTCTAAGGTTTAAATAATTAGGCATAGTGTTGTAATACAATCTAACAAACCAGTACTAAGTGGGCGTGTAGCTCGTAATAGCTAAGTACTTGTGCGGACTACCTACTAAGGTGCTGTTCGTGCAAGTCTGGAATACCGAGTGACCATTCCGTTTACGATCCACGCTTTACTGTTATTAGGGGAACCTGCATGTCTTACTAAAGTGATTGAGATGCGACTTCATTAGATAGCGCTTTTCCTGCAAGTGGTGTTTCAGCTGAATCTTCATATCGAACATACGAGTATTCATCGCAATAGGTACACTTTCATATGATTCCTTGAAGAAAAAGTTTTAGAACAATTTTTTTGAGCAATCTTTCGGCAGTTATAGAGTTGTCCGCAATTGAGTGGATTGCAACCTATAAAAATCATTACACCTACTTAAGATTTTCTACGCGAAGTGTTCATTTTAGGCCACTGTCATCGGAATGCGATACTTTGTTACATTACCGAGAGCTTACTGCTCTTGCCCAGGTTGGTGTTGTGTCATAATAATAAAGGCCTCCACACACCGGTCGCGTGCGCGGGCCCGCGGCGGGCCCGCGCACGCGACCGGTGTGTGGAGGCTTTAACTCAGTAACTTATATTATATTGCATTATCGACTAACAGTTGAACCTGTTAGTTAACTGATACCGCATCGACCCCGTACCGCCGAATGCGGAAGTGGCCTAATGGCATTTATATTACGGGCTTCATGTACCTACTTAAAATATGTTGTTTCAAAGAAAACTCAGAACTCCATGCAGTTGCGCTTTTGTTTTCTGTTGAAAGTGGTGGTATAGATTGGTAAAAAGATGCATCTTCGCTAGAATCGTGACATCGCAACCATCGCAGTTGCGCTAAATCGCAATATGAATTATTTGGGAAAAGACTCATTTGAGATATATATCACTTCACAAACACACTAAACCAACACTATCACTATCACTTCACTTAAAAAACAGAATCATTAAAATCTTACTTGTACAGTAATTATTTGTAGTCATGTTTATTATGAATATCACAACATTAATCATGAATCTTTAAGTATGTTCTAGTCCTAAATCAAGAGTCTCAGAATCCATAAACTAAGACTAGGTTCTCTCTCTCTAGAAATTTCTTCGCTAATATATCTTTGCAACGACTTTCTTTGCTGCGCGGTGCCATACTATAAAAAAGAACAGAAAATATATTGTACCCTTTATCGCAATTAGTAGTATGAAAGTATTTTTTGTTAATTATTGCCGTTCCACTCGTTCGTTTTGTTTCATAGTAAATAATAGGTACCGTGAAATGGGGTTAATTTGATCAATTTCAGAATTAAAACGTCTGTATCTCCCTAAAGGTTTATCCAAAAAAATAAGGAAAAAAACGCAAATATCAGTTTTTGGTCCTCTATCGATTGCACCAACAAAAAAAAAATAATTAATGTATCTTTTAGAAAATAAATATTAAGTCGGTGATAAACTTTATACTGACATCGGGGTTACTTTAAAACCCCCCCTATTTTAACGGATTATGATAGTGACCCCAATAAGGAAAAAACCGGCCAAGTGCGAGTCGGACTCGCGCACGAAGGGTTCCGCACCATTATCAATAGAAATATTTATTTTATTCTGTTTTTAGTATTTGTTTTTATACTCGTAGCGGCAACAGAAATACATCATCTGTGAAAACTTCAACTGGAACTATCACGGTCTCAGTGAGATACAGCCTGGCGACAGACAGGACAGCGGAGTCTTAGTAATAGGGTCCCGTTTTATTCTTTGAGTACGGAACCCCAAAAAACACTAGAACATTAAAAAAAACCGTTCACAGGCTTCTAGGATTTATAAAGGTTAATGTGCCTTTGAGGTATTATTATTTGTTTTGTGGGCCTTAATATGCCACTTCGACCAGTAAGTGATCTATTGTGGCAGCCCTTTCTTTAGAGTTCACCGCTTAGACTCGTTGCCTTTGGGGTTACTTTGACAGAGAAAAAAAAGGGTATTTATTTTTTATTAAATAAGACTATCATTCACATAAGGGTAACATTGCACATTGCAAGTAGAACCGATGGCCGTTGGGGCGGAAAGGTTCTCGAGTGGCGACCACGTACCGGAAGGCGCAACATGGGTAGGCCCCCCACAAGGTGGACTGATGACCTGGTAAAAGTCTCGGGAGTCCGCTGGATGCGGGTGGCGCAGGACCACTTATTGTGGCACTCTCTGGGGAAGGCCTATGTCCAGCAGTAAACGTCTTTCGGTTGATATGATGATGATGATGAGGTTATCAGTGATCAAAGTAAACCCTCAGAAGTGATCAACGACACACAGTAATAGGGTCCCGTTTTACTCTTTGAGTACAGTGGCGGAGCGTCCATACAAGCCGATTCCCACCGGCTTGTCTTAAATTTCTTGATATATATTACCAAACTCGTAAATCATCAATAAACAGCCTTTTGGGTTGCTTCGGGTTGACCAGTGAAAATTCTCACGCGCCGCCACTGATACATACATACATTGTATTTTATTTAAGTATGTATGTATGTACATACATACATAATTACATACATACATACATACGAAAAACATAACCCTCTCTCCTTCGGCAGTCGGGTAATAAAATAGCATTTTAAACAATGATATATCGCTGTGAAATGCAACTAAATAGAGTAAAATACAACACGGAAAATAAAATGCTAATAATGAAATCTAGGTTATGTGAACAGCTAGTTATGTCAAAAAATGCTCCAAATAAAATATTATGTTTCACCGGGAATAATAAGTCGATTGTAGTATATTGAACTCATTCTTCTGCATTTATGTGTACTGTGAGCTTGCGGTGGTGGTATAAATCGCATAGTACTTTTCACATGGTTGCCGCAACCACGGCCGTAGATTTTGAGAAGCTCTATTTACGTCCCAGTCCTTTACAGCCCATTTTCAGGGTAATTTACAGGGCCACGTGAAATGGAATGCAAACTCTATTAAATTTTATGAAGCGTCATGTCATGCGTGGAGTTTATCTTAGATAAAAGAAGATTATTACCAATTTAGCAATGTCTAAAGTAGTTAACGTAAAAAAGTATCAATTGGCCAAGTACATAATAAGGTTGCTAAAGTAGTACCTATCTATCTACAATGTATTTCCATGTTAATAGGAATGCTCTTTTTGATCGAGATGATGATTCAAGTTTATAAAATTCTTACCTTCTTCTTAATAATTGATCACAATATAAAATACAAATAACAGCCGTCCCTTTTGTCGAGTTTGACGTAAGAAGTGTAAGGCAAAGAACCTTCGGCATTCAGCCAAAATTGAGAATAATAGTTAAAATACCTAACGTTCCGAACGCGCGTCTGTACAATTTAACTGTCAATTTTCCATATAAAAAGTGACAGTTAGACCAACCCGACGTTCGTACAATGCGTTACGTAATCGACCAGGCCCCGTAGCATGGATGTCGTTATCACGCGATAAGTGATAGGATAAGCGCGTCGTCTCATTCTATCGAACGGTGTCAGCCAGGGACGGCAGCTCTATCCTATCACTTATCGCGTGATAAGGCCATCCATGCTATCCGACCTGCATTGTAAAATTAAATAAAGATCATGACATGATAAAAAAAAATTACAACCTTGCACTATTTTAGGAAATATAACGGTATTTCACGGACCCGAAACTTTTGCTCATGAGTGTATAATAATAATAATAAATTAGCCTATATACGTCCCACTGCTGGGCACAGGGCCTCCTCTCATGGATAAGAGGGAACGGGCAGTCCCCACGCTGGTCCATTGCGGATTGGGGACTTCACATTCTCCTTTGAATTTCTTCGCAGATGTATGCAGGTTTCCTCACGATGTTTTTCCTTCACCTATACCGAAAAGCTAAATAATATACGAAATTTTGGCTTTGTAGAATGTTATTAAAAAAGTAAAATACATAGGTTCCTAATATAATCACATTGTAAACCACCTAACCTCTTGTATCGCCTACTGTGCGCAGTGGGGGTGAGGCGGTTAGTGCCACCCTTAGAGCTTACTGCCTACTTACTGTATCTATCTTCATCAAAATAAAAAAAAACCGAAAATCTTTATATTCATATTCCTCATAATATTTTTTTAAATGTTGGTATGTCATGTTCTTCGATGATATTATTGTTATTTATTGTATTCTGCGACTTCGGGTTTCAGACGCGAGTACCGCAGTCCCAGTTCGTCGGCCGCGGCTTCTATGGCCGCTAGCGCTTTGTCGAGGTGCTCCCGTGTGTGCGCAGCTGACAGGCAGAAGCTGTAAAAACATTTTTTTTTTTTTTTTTTTTTAATTTATTTATATATATAATTATTTTACAATACATGGCCAGACAGCGGACAAAACCCAGCAGGGTTTAACTGCCACTGCATTCACTCAATTAATATTTAGTTTATACATAGGATAACAAGCTTATAAAAATAAAGCGCACACGGCGATTGCCTACACAAAATGCGACATTATGACGTGATATGCTGTGAAGCACTTGGGAGCACGCTGGAGACGTGCATACCGTTTCTTATCCTATTGCCGCGGCTTAGGGTCCAAAAACTGCATACACGTCTACGGCGGCAACAGTAATTTAGATTAGCTATTTCATTAATTATTACTATCAGGTTTGGGATATACAAGCAGATTTCATTATACGTTTACAATGTTGCGGTTTATCACATATATTTGTGAGTACATCAGATGGTAAGTCATTCAGGATACTAGGTAACAAATATTCCCATCTTCGTTTACCATAGACATTGGTTCATTTTGGTAACACATATAGTGGTAGGTATACTAATTTTCTGAGTCTTAGTGGTCTAGTAGTTTTAGTTAATTTCTCTAAATTATCGAGTTCTTCAGCAATAATTAAAATTTTGAATCTATTGTATATACTAATGACATTGCAGTATCTCAATATTTCCTTATCTTGTTGGCTAAACTTTTTTCTAACTGACTTTGGTACTAATGCTTTCAATAGGCTTAACTGTAATTTGTAAATTTTATCAATATATGTGTGATAAGTTCTGCCGTAGCTAGTTAGTCCATAGTCAATAACAGACTGTGCTAGGGATAAATATAGCATTCTAAGAGTACTGTATGGAACTTTAAATTTTAACAATGATAGTTTCGAGAGTATGGACCTTAATTTGTTGCAGACATAAGTTATATGAGGTCCCCAATTAAATTTAGAGTCTATGATCAGGCCGAGGTAAGTATGTTCCGTGGCTAGTTCTAAGGGTTCACAATTGCATACAGTTTTTGTATTTTTATTATTATCATGCAAACATTGGTGACAATGCGCTAGAATGTTAGGGTTAGGGGTCTTCGTTAGGTGAGTAGAATGGATATGCATAAGTTTAGTTTTGGAGTAATTTATAACAAGGCCTACGTCATGGGCCCATTTACATAAAGAGTCGAAGTTTGATTGCATTAGGGTTGAAGCACATACATACATACATAAAATAATGTAGAAAGTAAAGAGTGTACATATTTAGCAACAACCTTAGGTACATCGATCCAGTGTAAAGCTGAGCAATTCATGCATTATGAGTACTTATTTAATATGCCCTATTCTATAAAGGATTGGAAAAGTCGTGCGTTAATCGTCATGCGATTTCAAGGAATACTATGTTACGTGGAATGGGGTATAAACGACGATGTACCTCCAGAAAACACCGAAGACTCGTGAACAAAATATTCGGGCTAATCAGTTATCAAAGAAATAATAAATCAAATCGTAAACCAGGATCGCCAGCTTCCGAAGCAGTCACTGGCAAGGCTTAAATTTCACGTTGTTTGCCCAGCGTACTCGTATATACCGGTCAGTGTTGAACAAGCATCTCCTTGCTCTCCTCAAGTTTCATAGAAAGTATATTTTCTTTATTGCTCTCAGTTTGTTAGAATCATTTGCGTATTTATACGTAATGGTAAGCATAATTCATGAATACCTAATATTTTATGAGTAACAACCTGTACGGACGTAAGCGTTTAGTTTTTTTTCCATTTTGACTATGGAACTTTAAAACTAAGTAGGTACTAACCGCATACGCGCCTGAAAGTGCGGGGTAGCGGGGTAAGTAACACCGACAGACGCCACTCCAGCCTCCATAAGTCGCTCCACGCATGCCACCATTTTGCTGCCCGAATACACCATCATGGGCACCACTGGGGACTGAAAGTGGCCATGTACCACTACGCCCATCTCGCGCAACCTGCAACGTGACCACGGACTATTGGTACTTACTGAAAAGGAAGAGGTAAATGCCACACTGGCGCGACGCGTCTGCCATGAACCACGAGTAGGGAAAACAATTACGAGCTTAGTGGGAGGTGTCATGTTGGGGCAGCCAATAGCGGAAGATTAGTGCGTGATCATCAGCTCGTGTTTATCAAATTGCGTATCGCGTTTTCCGATACAGCTGCCTTAACGGTGATAGCCACGGTAACAACTTCGTTCGGCCGTGCTCCGTTCTATCCCCACCCATCCCGTTGCCGCTACCACCACCGCCCAAAGTCGTATCAGAGCAATTTATACTTCTTCCGCGTTATCGTCTCACTGCACATTTTGCACTACTGTAATATGCTTTTTTCCTTCTGTGCACACATATTTAGAGTTATATAGTCCAGACCTGAATAAAGGTTCAGATCTAATATTGTATTTCTGTAATTATATTATCTAACTTCTTTTGTGAGCCTAGTAAAAAAATTGAAACAGAATAGACGAAAGTAACGAAGGCCTGGAAATTGCCGACCGATCTCTATTTTTTTACCTATTCTTTGTAAATGTAAGAAAAAATCTTACTTAACAAATTGCTTAAAAGTTTAAACAAGAATTAACATCTCGTTGAGCAATTAGTATTTATGGGACGTTTGACAACGAATGCCTCATTCTTAATTGTCAAACACATCAAAATTTATCTATTTCTTAAAAATTACATTTGTAGGCTTAAAACATAGTATAAAGAGGGCAAAGTATGTTATCTTCATACAAACGCACCGCGCGCGGCTTGTATGTGTGCGCCACAGTATCTGTCGCACACTCAAACAAAATCTCTACCTGTTTCGCGTGCAAAGCAAATAACAACCCCTGTTTGAACCTGTCCAGCTCGGCTTCGGCATAAAAGGAGGGTGTGAGGCAGCCTTCCATGCCTTACGCACTTTCCTTTCCAACGGCCCCTGTGACGTCCTGGTCAAAATTGACGTTAAAAATGCTTTTAACTCGGTTAACAGGGATACCTTGCTGACAGAAATTAAAACTAATGTACCGGAAATATACAACTAACTACTCCATTGTTACGCTTAACCCACGAAATTGATCTACCGTAATACTGTTATATCGTTGGAAGTAGGCTGCCAGCAAGGTGATCCTCTCGGGCCGGCAATTTTTAGTTTGGCAATTAACCCTATTATTCAAAATTTAAAATCGAAACGTCTGGTACCTTGACGATGGAACCCTAGGAGGCGATCTGGAGTCCGTACTTTCAGATCTTTCGACCATAAAATCTAAATTCCAGTCTATCAGCTATTCCAAATGCGAAATTTTTATTCAGAACTCTTCTGTAAATTGTTTCGATATTAAACAAAAATTTGATACCCTTACTCCGAATATAAAATTAGTAGACAAAAAATCTCTGTGCCTCCTAGGATCTCCTATTTTTGAAGAATCCTTTTCGGGTTTCATTTCAAATTCCATTTCCGAATTTCAAAAGTACGAAAGTCGTCTTCGCGAATGTGCTTTCGACAGAACGAACTTTAGCAGCATAAGACAAGCACTAGAAAGACACAAAACCGAACCGCTGCTCATAGAATGGATTATGAACATGCTAAAGAAGAGAATCATAAGACTATCTGAAAACCAAAGTCACCAGGCGTTAGTTATAAGAGGATGCCCACAAGGGGGCATCCTCTCGCCACTACTGTGGAACCTGGTAGTAAACGACCTTATAACAAAACTAAACAGTAACCGCTTCCTTACTATAGGATATGCAGATGACATTGTGATACTGGTCAACGGCCTGGTCATAAACACACTGTGTGAACTCACACAAACAGCACTGAAAATAACAGAGAAATGGTGCAAGGAGAATGACCTATCGGTAAACCCAAAGAAAACCGACACAATTCTCTTTACAAATAAACGAAAACTGGGTATTTACGAAATGCCAACTCTATTCGGCACCAAACTAACACTCTCGAAGGAGGTAAAATACCTAGGCATAACACTAGATGATAAATTAAACTGGAGCAAACACCTAGACAGCAGACTAAACAAAGCAACAGTAGCCTTCTGGCAATGCAGAAGGATGGTGGGGAAAAGATGGGGCCTGGCCCCCCACATCATACTGTGGCTATACAGAATGGTGATAGTACCAATGATAAGCTACGGTGCCATTGTATGGTGGCCCCGCACCCAAACCACGAGTGCAATTACCAAAATTCAGAAAACACAAAGACTAGCATGTGTCGCTGCTACAGGTTGCATGAGAACAACCCCAACAGCAGCACTAGAAGTCATGCTAGGGCTACTACCTCTACAAATGCACATACAAAAAGAGGCGGCTGCGACGGCAATACGCCTAAAAAGCCTCAATCTATGGACGAAACTAGACATACCCCACACAAAGATCTACAACAAACTGATCACAAGCCTACCTATGATGGAAGCTTCAATTGACAAAATACCAAAAACTGCAGTCTTTGGGAAAGACTACGAAATATTACTGACGGAAGACTCCAAAGAGGGGTTAAACCAAACAGACCTCAGAATCTTTACAGATGGTTCAAAAACAAATACGGGAACAGGATGTGGTGTGTTCTCAGAGGATTTAAACATACACATATCCAAACCACTGGGTGTACAAAACACGGTATTCCAGGCTGAATGCGTAGGGATACTTGAAGCCTGCAATGCCATAAAGAGACGACAAGTCGAAAACGCAAACATACGGATACTCTCAGACAGTAAATCGGTACTACAAGTACTGAGCAGTGATAACATCACATCTAGCTTGATATACGAATGTCACCTAAACCTCACAGAGGTGTGCGCAGATAAAAACAAAGTTACTATACAATGGATCAAGGGGCACAGTGGCTCAAGAGGAAACGATGCGGCGGATGAACTGGCCAGGAAAGGCTCAGAAACAACGGCATACGGACCGGAGCCAATCTTGCCCCTGCCACAAAGCTACATATACAATCAACTGGACCAACACACTAAAGACCTACACCAAAGATACTGGGAGGAGATAGACACATGCAGACAGACCAAAGAGATTCTGTCGAAACGCGACTACAAACTCACAACCACACTACTAAGGACACATATAAACCAACTGCGCAAGATAGTGGGTATAATAACAGGACACAACACCTTGAACAGACACCTCTATAACTTAGGTATCACAGACAGCCCCATGTGCAGAGCGTGCATGGAGGCAGAAGAAACGACTAAACATATAATACTGGACTGCAAGGAGGTAGAAGTATACAGAATAAAGCACCTAGGTTCTCCAAACACACTACGGGACGCAGTCAGCAACACCAAGGCACTCACCAACTTTTTAGACGAGCTGGGGTGGTTAGAGTAGCGCCACACCGCCGTTACACGCAAAATAGGCACAATGGATGTCGACTTGCGGAAAACGCCCAGTATAACTAACTAACTAACTAACGTCTTCGCGAATTAAGTCCTCATTTTGCAATGACTATTTTAAGACACTCATAAAACACTGCACGACAAACTTGACCAGTATGGCATAAGGGGTAACGCACACCACTGGCTACAAAATTATTTGTGCAATCGAAGACAATACACTGAAATAACAAGGATAAAAGACCACAAAAAACAGACATACAAATCTAATCCAGACTTAATTCAAAGTGGCGTTCCGCAGGGCAGCGTCTTAGGTCCCCTACTTTTCTTGTTATACATTAATGACCTGCCGTCAACCTTGAAACATAGTTGTATATTGTTTGCGGATGATACTACTCTAATTATTAAAAGTAAGGATAAGGAAGGACTAGAAATTGAGACAATAAATGATATATGTAATGCTGTCAAATGGTTAGAAGATAATAAATTGAAACTGAATATAAACAAAACAAAAATAATACATTTCCAGAATTATAATAATCCCAAATCAGACATTAAAATAAACCTGAACAACACCATTATTGAACCTATAGATTCAGCTAATTTCCTTGGCCTTACAATTGACAAACATCTCAATTGGAAAAACCACATAGATAATATTTGTTCTAGGTTAGACCGATTCGTGTTCGCCCTACGGCATCTCAGAACCGTTGCATCTAGGGAGGCTGCACTTTCCGCATATCACGGATACGTATCATCTGTGATTCGTTACGGATTAATCATGTGGGGTAATTCGGTTGATGTACAGAGAGCTTTCATCTCACAAAAAAAAATGTGTCCGAGCTGCCTATGGAGCCCATTATTTGGCCCATTGCCGACCAATATTTAAGGAGCTAAAGGTTCTCCCCTTGCCCTGCTTATATATATATGAGATAACTAAATTTGTAAAAAGACATCCGCACAAGTTCCCTTTGTATAACGTTGTCCTAAATAAAACCAATGGTAGATATCCGCACAAGCTTTATGAGCCTAGACAGAATGTGAAAATTTTTAGTAAGAATGCTTATATTATGGCAATAAAATTGTACAATAATGTTCCAAATGACATGAAATGTTTACCAAATAATCAATTTGACAGGAAATTATTTAACTGGCTGCTTGACATTTGCTTTTATTCCGTAAATGAATTTTTAAATTATTAATTTTCTAATTATTACTTTTATTATTAATTTGTCGTATTGTATGTTGTATTTAATTAATATTTATGTCTTGATAATTTGAATGTTTATGATTTAACTACTTAAATTCAATAATATTTCTACGCCGATATCGGCAGGATATGTGAAACTGAAATGTGTAAGACATACCAACAATTGTACCATATTCGGAGAAATAAACTTTTCTATTTCTATTACTATTTCTAAGGTTTTGTCTATTTGTTCCAATATTAACTTACTTATGTACTTCGCTGCTGCCCATTCAATAATTTTCTTAATTTATTAACACCCTTGGACGACTTATTGAAAGACAATTTGGAATCTATTTTAAACCTGCAGCTCAGTGAAAATTCTTGGACACAAGCATCGCTACCCATTCGTTACGGTGGATTAGGGTTACGTAAAATTTCCAGTGTTTCTGTACCGGTTTCTGTAACGGAAGACCCGTTCACAGCTCGGCAAATCTTATGGGTAAAATATTAAGGGCTATCCCTATAAACTACGAGACTGCCGGCTTGACGGAGGCCAAACACGCCTGGTCTATTGCCTGCCCGGGTAAGGATCCCCCCAAAATTTAAAATCACAAAGGGCCTGGGACGACATTTTGTCACAAATAACATACGACTCTCTCCTAGATCAAAGTACAGGTACCGATCGCGCCAGAATCTTGGCTGTGGGGACCAGAGAAGCCGGCTCCTGGTTACACGCATTCCCGTCGGTGCATACCGGGACCTTTATAGAACCCCACACCCTGCGCGTAGCTACCTGTCTGCGGCTTGGAGTCCGGGTATGTGCTCCACACACGTGTCTCTGCGGCAGTGAGGTCGACGCTTTGGCACATCACGGACTTTTGTGCCAAAAGAGTGCGGGCCGCTTTTCCAGACACGCCGCACTCAACGACATTCTACGCCGCTCTCTTGCCAGCGTCAATGTGCCGGCCCTGAGAGCCACCCGGCATTCTCAGAGACGATGGCAAGAGACCGGATGGAATGTCGTTAATTTCGTGGAAGATGGGTCAGGTGTTGGTGTGGGACGCCACCTGCGTCGACACATAGGCCCCGTCCCATCTCCACGGGACGTCCGTTAGAGCCGGTGCGGCGGAAAAGGCAAAAACTAACAAATATAGGGGTCTCGGCGCCGAATACTGCTTTGTTCCGTTCGGCGTCGAGACCCTTGGTCCGTGGGGTCCCAGCGCCCTCAATCTTCACGAAAAAATGTCAAAAAAATTAGCCGACACCACCGGGGACCGAAGAGCTGGCAGCTTCTTCGCTCAACGCATTAGTATTGCAATACAGCGGGGAAATGCTGCCAGCATCTTCGGCACCATGCCGCGAGGAGACCCGTTATTTTAGTTATAAAATAGGTTTTTTACATTCTTTAGTTTTTTTTATTTTATTTAGTTTAAGTTTTAGTATTTTGTCTTTTATTTAATAAATGTAAGTTATATTTAATTGTAATATAGATTAAATTTGATTCTTTATTTCATAGTATGTATGGAATATGAATTACCATACGCCAAATAAAATGTATACAATAATAATCCTGACTAAAATAAGTATTTTCATGGTTAAAGTGCCACGCTGGCAATTCTGGTTTTCAACCGACTTCAAAAAAAGGAGGGAGGTTCTCAATTCGGATGTATTTTTTTTTTTATGTTTGTTACCTCAGAACTCCGTCATTTATGAACCGATTCGTACAATTCTTTTTTTAATTGAAAATATATGCTTCCAGATGGTCCCATTGTTTCCAAAGCCCCAGTTGAATGATGGGAACCATGAGGAAAATAAGGAACTCCTCAAATATATTAGGCACGCGTGTAGTAATTTCGGTATTTTCTATTATTACTCGTGTATACACTCGGAAATCATAAATTTGGTGAAGTGGAAGTGATGATGAAGACCACAGAACTATATAGGAACGTCACAGATTCTGATATGATTCCGTTGAAATAGCAAACAATGAAGTGCCAAAAATAATTCTGAGATCCTTGAGGAATCGACGGAAGTCCTCAAATATTATCGGACCACATACAGCGATTTGGTTTATTGGTCTAAAAATCAACGCATTTGTTCTCGGAAATCAGTTCATGTGGTAAATAAATTAGAAAAAAAATGTGGAAATGTTCATATGGCTTGGCGGAGTACTGAATTGAAGTCGGTTAAAACTTTGTTTTGAAAGTAAATTATATCGTTATGATTCCTTAAATCCCGAGAAATCATAGCTAGGCCAAATACCTCAGGAACTGTTGTTAACAGGACCGAACCAAATGGCACTACTGTAATGCTCAGGGCAATCCAGGGACCTTTTTTTTCCTTGTGTACTACTTGCCGTGTTGCTGAAAGGCACAAATGTAAGATAGTTTTGTTAGCTAATTACAACTCCATACTTTTTAAAATTGTCAGGAAATTAAGTGACTACGCTACGGTCATATATTGAAAGGAGTCGACCTCGCCACAACACGACAACCGAGTACCTATATCGAAGTGGGAAGTGGGCCTAGCCTGGTAAAGAAAGACTAACCGGTCGCGGAAGTAACCCGTGTTGTCCCTTAGTGCAGCGACGCGCGCCTGGCCGGATGGCGCGCGCAGGTCCCGCAGCGCACAAAGGATCTGCGCGGCGATGGGCGGCGGCATGGTCTGCGCGTACGCTGATGCGTATCCGCGCGCGCGCACCCAGTTCACCAGAGCGGCTGAACCTGCAAGAATAGAGCTATATAATGCTGGGCTTTAGCCACTTTTTAAGGTGTTTTTCTGACTTCTGTGATTGCAAATATACTATTGCATTACATACATTTTGAATGCAGCAAGCAAACAAATATTTATATTAATTATTATATTCAATATTTTGTTAACATTTGGAACTTTTCAATCCGTATACGATTTTGAATTTTCTAAATATTGACTGTAGAGCACTGATGTATGGCTACTTGACTGTTCAAATCGAGCTATTACAAGATAATGATAGAACGATTTCCATTTAAAAAATAATTTTTAAAAACGCAGAAGAGTAAACAGAAGTTTTTGCAAATCATTAAAAAAACAAATAAAAATGTTTTTTTTTTATATTTTTCTAGCCTTTTAGAAATTGTTTTGTTTCCATTTTATATATTTATCATACGTGCACACGAAAACATTCGTGATATTTGACAGTAGTGACTAAAACAAAATGTTCCTGATCTATCTAAATTCGAATGAATACGCTGGCAATGGATTTGTAATGTTTTGGAGACTGAGGCTACCATTAGTATGTATTGCAACTGTCCTTTGTGTTCAATCGGCGGGTGGCACTGCCCACTCTGGTGTTTACATTACAAATATAAAATCGAAAGAAAAAAAAGCATAAAGGAATATTACATAACCGCGTCATACCTTCATGTTTTTTTATTATTCAAATAAGTCGCACGAAAGTAAGTAATAATAAAAAAAAGCGTCATAATTAAATTTTTAACCAACTTTTTGTGAAGAAATGAATTTAAGAGTACCTAAATGTCAAAATTACGGGTTTAGATTTGCAATGTTTTATTCCTTGGTTATATTCATACACTTTAATAAATTAATTCGATTCAAGCCATACTTTTTCGAATTTATTAGTAAAAATGCCCTTAAAAATACGTAAAATTCTCACTTATAAAATGTTAAAATTATATTATGGTGTCGTTTTCTTCTTCGAACAGTAATAAAAATCTGTAACGGATTTGTATCGTCTAGTACCGGCAATATAGCCTCCAGCGCCGGGGAAGCTCTTCGAGAAGGAGCCCATTAGGGCGTCAACATCGCGAGTGCTGACTCCGCACGCGTCAGTCGCCCCGCGCCCGCGCGGACCAAGGCCCATACTGTGCGCCTCGTCTATGTACACATGCAGGCCTAGACGCTTCTTCAACGCAATAACCGCCGGCAGGTCCACTAATGAGCCTTCCATGCTGTATACGCCCTCCAGCACCTGCAAGAAAAGACACATCAGCGCTTGCTTCTAATGCCTTCTTTAAAAAAAAAATTATGAATGCCTAAATATTTGGAGTCTATCTTGACTACCTGAGTTATTCAAATCACGTAGTTTTTGTTTACATTCGCTTTTTCTTCACTACAAGTTCTGGCATAGTGAGTCAAGAAGTAAGTGTTTAATGAAAGTTCAGAACCGGCTTTACCTGAACCATAGCAGACGGTGAATGGAATGAATTGGTAATTGACAATGCGGAAATTTACAACGCAAATAAATGATTTTGCTTAATAATTTACTAGCCTTTACCCGCGACTTTGTCCGCGTGGAACTCGTTTATATCGTTACTTTTCCCCCCTTTTCACCCCCTTAGGTGATGAATTTCCAGATAAAATCTTTTTTCTTTCCCCGGAATTCAAAGTACCTCTACACCTTCATCTCAATCGGTTCAGCGATTTAAGCATGAAAAGGTAACAGATAGACGGAGTTACTTTCGCATTTGTAATATTACGATTAGTATGGGTTCTATAAAACGAAAAGGGTCATAATGGCCGACTTACATGATTTTGTAAATTACTTTACTCCGAACGCCTTTGTTTACAAAATAGACTCCGCCGCAAACTTAGTTTCTATGACCCACCTCACCATAATAGATGATGCATAAAGGCTTTTCTCAGTATTATTTTGCATATTTTCTTATCACACGGCCGTAAGGTACCTTTTCTACTAAACCGTAGGACTAAATTAACCGACTTGTAATTTACATATTTTATCTTAAAAATAAAACTACGTCAACAGAATGTTACATCTTGTAGTATTCAAAATATTGATAAAAAAACCTCTTTTCACCCCATTTTAGAAAACATTAAATATCTCCGAAACAACCGCATAAGGTACCTTTACCCGTGTAACGTTACATGTGTTCCTAACATATATATGATAATACTATACTCTATGCTGTCAAGCCTTACAGTTCCTTTTCCTGTATTTATTCCAACAGTCCTGTATATAAAAAAACTCATCCTTATATATAAATTTAAAGCCGTATATAACATTTTATCTTCAAATAATATCAAACATTAATTTATATTCTACTGCCCTTTCTTGGTCATTCTCTTGCCTTCCAAAATGTTTGATCTTTCCATATTTTATTTTAATCCCGAGGGGTAATCACGTAACGTTCCGAACGCGCGTCGGTACAATTTAATTGTCAATTTTCCATATGAAAAGTGACATTTAGACCTACCCGACCTACCTGCTTTTGACCTTGGTTACTGGAATCCATTACAATCACTACTTGAAAATGAATAGAAAAATAAATATTCACTTTTGAAAACTTGTAATTCTATGAGTCCCGTAAACAATAATGTACGCAATTGGTGATAGTCAAATTTCGACTGCCTCCTGTGCAGCTCACACTCATTTATAAAAACTAATGGGGGTAGTATAATGTACCTGGGTCCATTAGCTATCTCCACGTGTTCATTGTTTATCTCTAGGGTGATTTATAAAAATCGACTTTTGGCCGCCTAAATCGGTCAAATCGACGTCTTCTGTGCGACGTTCGTGCAATGTAACGTGATCAACCTACTGTTCCTCGTACTTTGGCTGAATGCGCGATGCCATTAAAACAAAAGAACAAATTCGTGTTTTATTGTTCAAATTTGGTGATACATTTATTGAAATTACGCCTTAGTACGTGTGCATAATATAATTCTCATATCAGAATCGATTCTCTTTTTATGCATTATCATTTGGTATGCGTTTCGTGAAGGTCTATCGTAGACCGGTAGGTCGATCACGTAACGCATTGTACGCGCGTCAGGTAGGTCTAAATGTCACTTTTTATATGGAAAATCGACGATTAAATTGTACCGACGCGCGTTTGGAACGTTACGTCATTACCCCTCGGATCGAAATTATTAATAGGTAAAAGACAAAGCAATTTCGCCATTTTGACGTCACTGAAAGCTGACAACCATGACGCCGATTTCCCTCAAAAAAAAAAATTCTGTGAGGTCAAATGTTTCGAAAAATGTATTAACTGTCACAATCAGATAAAAACTATCCTATGTGAACAGCTAGAATAATAATGTAAGTAATACCTATAAACTTAGTTTCATATTTTTCCGTTCATGGGATGCTGAGATGATTCGTGACAGAACAAAGCTTAGTTTGATACTGACTGATTCTTTTTTTAATTGAGAGATTTATTATAAGTGGAAATAATCAGTGACTCACAATAACAATCTTCTCCCAGCGAGCCTCAGCGCGGGCCTGTCTCGCTAGCTGCTCCAGATGTCTCACGTCGTTGTGACGGAAAACGCGCACACATGTTCCGGACAGCCGCAGCCCTACGATTAAGCTAGCGTGGTTGCTCTCGTCACTCAGCACCAGCGTA
The DNA here is from genome assembly GCA_963854355.1 of Epinotia brunnichana. Taxonomy (NCBI): domain Eukaryota; kingdom Metazoa; phylum Arthropoda; class Insecta; order Lepidoptera; family Tortricidae; genus Epinotia; species Epinotia brunnichana. Next base: position 24,003,965 of record OY977940.1, read on the forward strand.
CCAGCAACCAGCAACACTGGCAGCATTAATGAGTTAGTTGAAAACCCATTGCCAACCACCACTGCTGCCTGGATAAAGCATAGTATAAGAGATGGACGAACACAATGATATATTTTAAACATAAGTTATCCCAGCATACTCGACATGACGTTTTGCTGTGTTGACGATGCATCAACCTTAATACAGCCCTCGTTAGTCAATCCCTAAGCATGCAAATTCGAAAAAAATATTAGAAAGGAACACTGAAATGACTATAGCGTCTGCAACACATAACATAAAATTGTAAAATTAAATTAATCTGACTTCTATTTGCGGGATTTAAAATGAAAACAGTATTATAATCCTGTTTTCATTATAATTGGAGATACAAGGTAAAGTGCTGACCTCGACGTCAAGAAAGTCTGCGAGTTCTTTCTCTAGCTCCGCATGCAGTGGGCAGGAGCCGAGCTCGGCGCGCGTTGAGCCGAGCGATATTCCGTAACGCCTCGTCATCGCTTCGACTTCGGCTTTGCCGCCGCGGTAGCCCACGTAGTTATACGAGCCTAGATTCACGCACTTCAGCTGGTGACCGGTGTATCTGCAACAGCATACCGCATGCATACATTGTGTGCAACATAGTACGAGTATATCTCTCCTTAGGTGCACACAAAGATTGCGCCGCGCGTCGCTGTCCTAACGTGTTAGATTATAAGTTGTATATGTTCATACGTATGTAAGGCCTATGCCTATGCCTACGGCGTATGCCTGTAAAGTATTCGTTGCCCGATGCAAATAAATAAATATAATAGAAATATATTTTTCTCCGAAAGTCAAATGACGAACAACATGTAATTACATTTATTAGCTATTTCAAAAACAATTTATTTAAAACCTTGCAAGGATTTGCATAATATTTACCCCCCTGAAAGCTTCCTGAAAGTCAAACATCTATAGAGGCCAGTTGAATACGTGACGGATGTTTAACTCAATTTGCGTATTACCTGAACGTCCAGTTGTAGTCATCACTGGTGCGCTCCTTGAGCGTAATCTCGGCATCAGGTGTGGAACAGACGGGCCAGTTGAAGCAGTGACGCCCTCGCCGGTATACGTAGTGCGAGTAGAGCTGTTCAAAGGGGCTGTACAGCGGTGCGTAGCCCTGGACAAATTACTAAGCGTTTGAGCGTTAACCAGTTTTGCTACCACATTGGTGGCAAAAAAGCGTACATAATAGGTAGTTACCCCTCAGGATAAGCGATTAAAGTAGTCTTTATACTTATATCTTAACGACGCCTCCAACTCGAGTGGTCCAGCAAGCGCGTTGCCAACTCCTTAAAAACTTTTAAGAAAAAGTCAATGAACCCAAAACTCGTGAGGATCGTGTTATTTTGCAATTATTCTTCCTGCTGATGGAAAACTTTCATGGTTTTATATTGACGATGCAAGGCTAAGCGAACTGGAAAATGCATGCGATTGGTAATAAAATGGTTATTTTGTTTTATCACCATTTCTTAGCGTTCAATTAACGCCTCGCGTCGCCGAAAAACAGCATAAAGTTTTGGCTTATTTATCAGACTTTTAATTAACAATGTAGTTTGTGACAGTGTGTAGAGGGTGTAGGGAGGTTAAGAGAAAGGACCTACTCCCTCCTCATTGTAGTATTGTAGTCCAATTTCCTTTCACTCGCGTTTCCAGGGCTCAGAATTTCGGTAACCACTCGCGAGCTCGCGACACGGAGGGTGACTAGATTTCACTCTTTTGAGTGCTTCGAAAGCGGAAACGCGTGACTTGTGTCAAGCACGGGCGAACAGTGCCCGTGCCGAGCGTCGATAGCGGCGAGTTAGGATTTGACAAATGGGAGAGTAGTTAGCACATTGTCACAAGTATATAAAATTTAAACTTAACCAAACATTGGGAAATGGATCAATTTCACTAATCTACATTATTGTAAACTAACGCATAGACAGAGATATACAAGGGGACAAGGTAAAACTAAATATAAACTTGTACAAAGCAGTGTTATTGGTGCCATGGTATACCTCTCTGTTCCTCTCTTTAGTCTTCGGCGGAAACACCAGTTGGTTGAGATAGTTCAGGAGGTAAACCAGATAGAAGCCTAGTTGGGCAAGTGCAGCAGTCAGTAGTGAGCAGCGCTCGAACGATTCCTCTGCGCTGAACGTCGTGCAGTCAATTGGAGGTATAGGTGGTACGCCGACGTGCTGGGAACATTACAAGATTGTTTTATGGGTGAATTACAAAAAAAAATACATTCTAAAATTGGAAATGTCCTCATTCTTTAAAATTCTATAAAACAATAAGTATTTATATAGATATGATTGACATTTAAAATGATTACTAAAAATAATTATAAATTTATATCAATATTATGACTAAATAAATGTATGCCATTCTAAATTCTGGTTTAACCAATTATGACACCATATAATTATGACAGGGAACAATTATGCCATAAAACAATTTATGCCAAAAAAAAATATGAGCATCAACTTTATGCGTAAAGTGTTATGTCAATCGATATTATGACGATAATTGTTATGCAACTAGTAGGCCACCCATGAGTTCACGTAGTCTTTTTCATAGTTTAATAGGATTTGTGCAGTTTTATAGTATAACATAGACAAAACTAAAAAAAATGCATTATTTTAACAAAAAAAAAAAAATTCTGCTCCCAACCAATCTGTCTTTTGTGTAATAATGCGTATTCAAAAAGTCATAACTTTGAATTAAACAGCTCTGGCCAAGAAATTTTTGTGGTCTGTTTAACACCATGTAAAACATCAAGGAAATTGTTTTTCAGGTCTCTTTTTATCAAAGTTCGGGGAAAAACTTCGTTCCTTTGTCGTCAGCTGTGTAACGCTACATTTTGCGTTTTATTGCAGATAAGACTGCAGCATCCGTAGCATTTTCATGTCGGGCAACTATTAGTCTATTTACCAACATTAGCGCAGCGCATACATTTGTCGGTAGCCATATTAGTTTTTATGTTCTGGTACGAAAATTGTAAAAGTATATTTAAGAAACAATATTGTGTTTTGCCTTAATTAGGTAATTTCTATGTTTTTCACTGCTGTTTTTACATTGTTGGGTGGTGAAATAAATAGGTAATCGGCTAAGCATATTGGAATATTAAATTTCCTTTGGGATTTTCTTTATTTGCTTCTCAACCCGAATTTTGCTTCTTTTGTGTGACAAAACATCACACAATTTTTTTCCATACAAATTGCTTTCCAAATATTTACTTTGTGTTATTTTATTTTTTTTTGTTTACATTATTTTGAATATTCCGTTGCTAACGTAAAACTTTTTAGCAATTCACCCTTATTCCAACTGCACTTTTCTTTGAACAAACTTGATGGGTTTACATTGATTTACAGAGTTCCTGTCGCCAACTTCCGCTTTAATCACCAGGTTACTGGCTCTGTATCAATCACCATTCCTGTATTATATAAAGTGAGCCACCTTAAAAAAAATGGTCAGTCAAGGAGTTAAAAAACAATATGAGACCGGAACTGGCTTAGTGTTTCTTGAGCGTTTTTCAAAAAAAGTGTACAAAACAATTTTTTTTTGTAAATTCATTTTTTTTTTGTTTTTCTTACTAAGAATCTTTGATACTATCGTTCTTCATACAAGGAAAAAAGTGTCCTAAATATTCCAATCCAGATCGTCACATTTTTGTATGCAGTCTTTTTTTATTTATATGGTCGTGACGCACTGGAAGAAAAAAATTACATAGTAAAATCTGGGACACTTTTTTTCTTGTATGAGGATCGATGGTATCAACGATTCTGAGTAAGAAAAACCAAAAAAATTCGAATTCTGAAAATAAAGATGTTTTGTACACTTTTTTTGAAAAACGTCCTGATTACAAAGTTTACCGGCAGATGTACAGCCATTTACAACAAAAAAAGATACTCTTCGACTACAGTGTTTTTTCGTAGTTTGTAAGTGATATTTTTCCCCCACTAATGTGTATACATAAATTGCTCAACCTTTATAATGTATGGTCATACAATTTACTTTACGATCGACGTCAAAAGGATGTTTATACGTTTGCACCTAATTTTTTTTGTGATATTTATAGCCAAATAGAAGTGAAAAACAATATTATTCTAGTAACTTGACGAGCTCAATTCGGGCTAAACTATTTGATACCCGTGACCACGTTAATGCGCTTCAAGTGTTACCAGTGTAAATGATTACAATTATTCGATAATTGTATGCCAATTATAATCTTTATATTAGTCAAGATATCTCAGAATAGCCACGTTAAAAAAACAGTTCACGAACCCTACGATTTTTAGGGTTCCGTAGCCAAATGGCAAAAAACGGAACCCTTATAGATTCGTCATGTCCGTCCGTCTGCAACATGCTTCGTCAAGACTCGGTTACAAAAATAAAATAAAAATATATATACATGGGAAAGAAAAACAATATTACGGTATTGAATTCCAGGCCCGATAAGTACCTGGCGTTAACGTCCCTAATATACCGGCAGCATTTCCCCTCTGTATTGCCAGTGAAATCCGTTGTACCAAGTACGAACCGGACCTGGGATCGCAGCCCCTTTCCCTCAAACGTCGTCCAAACGCCTTCCCCAAAGACTTTGCCTCCTCGCACCACGGCCCAGATGTCTTCACTGCGACCGGAACAAAATCGTCGACCGGTTCCAAGTTCGCATACTTCGCGTGCTTTAGCCTCGCCGCTTTTTCTGCAGCTGCTCCTGCCCGTCGCGTTGTGTGAGCGAGATGTGTGGGGGCAAATGTGCTTACGCATGTTGCATCCCAGAGCATGTTGCATTGAGGTTTCTAATATCATTTTTTTCTAAACTGAATAGTTTGCGCGAGAGACACTTCCAAAGTGGTAAATTGTGTGCCCCCCCCCCCCCCCTGTAACTTCTAAAATAAGAGAATGATAAAACTAAAAAAAATATATGATGTACATTACCATGTAAACTTCCACCAAAAATTGGTTTGAACGAGATCTAAAAAGTAGTTTTTTTTTTAATACGTCATAAATCGTAAACCGCAATTTATTTCACGGAACCCTTCATGTGCGAGTCCGACTCGCACTTGGTCGCTTTTATTTACTGTGTTTGTTTGGATAGTGTTAATACTTTTTGATAGGCATTCGATATCAAATTTTAAACAAGCGTTTTTAAATAACTACAAATAGAATAAATCATAAATCCGATTCTTTAGAAAAAATTGTTAAGGGTAGTCCCTGCCAAATTTTCCGCATAATCGTCTTCGCTCAATACGCACGCTTCAAGTATTTATTCAACTTGAAAATTTTAATAATCTAAAATACTGTGTTGTGTTATTTCATAAATTTCTGAATTATGTTTTATTTAAAACTAGTGACCCACCCCGGCTTTGCACGAGTTTATATGTATAATACATACATGGATTATACATATAAACCTTTCTCTTGAATCACTCTATCTTATCTATCTATCAAAAATAACCGCATCAAAATCCGTTGCGTAGTTTTAAAGATCTAAGCATACATAGGTTCAGACAGACAGCGGGAAGCGACTTTGTTTTATACTATGTAGTGATGTTACTAAAATCAAACGTTAGAAATAACCTGAGTTGAATTCTAGAAGGATATTACGCCGTAGTTGCTCGTAGTGGCGGGAGCATAGGCTGCCGCAAGCAGTGCGGCAGCCTATGGCTTAAAAATGTAAAAACATTGTAAACACTCACATTATAGCCGTTGTGCACATTTGTAGAGTTAGGGTAGATATATTTTTGTTTTATCTTGTCATTAAAACTTGATTCCTCCTCTTCACATTTCCTCAATGGTTTCGAGTTGCTCGAGCCTACGCTGCCGTTTGCAAACGTTGCCGCCATCCTTGTGCGCACTACAATATGACACAATGTCTTTTTAATCCAGTTTGTGGGGAATGGCCTCCATATATTGCCTTGCAAAAGGTGGAGAGGAAAATGTTTTGATTTATATTGGTCATGAAAAAAACATTATGTTTCCGACCTCGGGCCATGTGTGCATTTGCAACCATCTTCATTTGAAGGGGCCATTTTTTGGTGTTTTTAAAATAGCACTTTATTTATTGCTTCTATGACAAAAAAGTCTATTGAAAATTTTAAGATCATTAAATTCCTTACATGTTTAGCATACAACATTTATCTGTACAGTAGCACTTACAGAAAAAAAATTGCGAGGGGTGGAAAAAGTTGTATTTTTCCAAAATCTCTCAAACAACAAATTTTCGCGCCAAAATTGTACGCTTTGAATTAAAAATATCAGAATACAATGGTAAGAGTGATCTACAATGAGTATTTTTTCATGCTGAAACAAGTCGGATTTACCCCATGACCGTGGAAAAACGGGGGTGAATATGGAAAAAGTAGGCGTCGCCTGCGAAGCGACCTCCATTATAAACTATTATTGTTAGGGCTTGCGGGGTTAAGTTATCGACTAAAACCTCAGAGCATAGAATATTAGAGAGAGGACAAGCCGCCGGCGCCCGCGTCGCAGTTGTTAGCTCAATGGGCATACTCTGCCATACTGTGCACGCGTGCTGATCGCAGATAATATTACGTTTCTTCCCAAAATGCCAGATATAATGCGCGTGTATTGCCCAATAAGAGCGTAGGTATACAAGTGTGTGTGTTTTAGATGTGTGCGTGCTTTGTCTTGTCAATTACTTGGGCTTTGTGTGGGTACTTGCGACAGGCGTACTCAATACAAATCGGCCGTCATGTCCGAACTCCTTAAATTCATACATCTGTGACTAAAACAGACACGAAGAACTCATTTCTGATGAAAACACGGATGTTTTAATAGAAAAAAAAAAAATATGATAAAGTGAAAAAAATATTTCATGTCGGAGGTAAGATGAGGTATATCTTTATGTAGGGTAAAGGCACCAGTAGTCAGCCAGGGACCAGTAGTCAGCCTTTTGAGTCGTTTATTGGTCATAAATATCTGGTATATTCGTTTTAACAAATCACGAGCTAAATGCTCATACAGGTGCTGTTTGTCGGCGAGAGCTGTATTGTCATATCCGCCATATTTTTTGTTGCGCGTGGTGTTCTCGTAACAGGTATGAAAAACCATGTTTTAAAGTAAGAGTTATTATTTTTTTTTCATGATTGGTTTATTTATTAGTTTATCTATTAACTAACATTGTATTTTACTAAAAATATCAATATTTAACCTATAAATTGAGGGGCTGACTACTGGATACCTAATTTTTACCAAAAACCCAGTGTCCAGCCTCTTGCGGCTGACTATTGGGTTATTTATTTTTTTATTTATTTTCGAGCAAATACTACCATTACGACCGTTAGATTTTAATTTTCAAATTTAGTTAAGCATGTTCTAGTCTACTTTAAGTAAAACCCAGTAGTCAGCCGCATTTGAAATAACGGTTATATGCGGCTGACCACTGGGTTTAGCGGATCCAGTACTCAGCCTTGCGTGGTACATCGATTCGAATATTATGTGTACACTTATGAATTCTTTGTCATTGAAATAAGGTTCAAAATTGTATAGATATTTTTTACGTTGACTGCATTGTTTGAATCATGGTTTTCTTATGTCTGTTACGCAGGTAAATGCGAGTTTAATACCTAAATAATGTTATTTTTTTATTTATGGTAAAATGTTTGTATTTTTTGATGCGGCTGAATACTGGATCGGTTTCGAGATCCTCGAACTGAGACCCCAATAGTCAGCCGCCGCGCCCGCTACTAATGTAGCGGCTGACCACTGGGTGTCTAAAGGCTGATATTAGGGTCTCGGGGGCTGAATACTGGGAAAAAGGCCCCAATTTCACTTTTCTTTAAATATTTCTGATATTATTATGTTATCATACGTCTACTAAATGAAACATTAATAAATTCTCCACAGGTAATAATGATATAAACTCCATTTGGCCCATGTATGACAGATTTACATGAATTTGAACTAAGAAATTATGTTAAGAGGCTGACTACTGGTGCCTTTACCCTATTTTGGATAAAATATTTATTTAAAAACTGCATCTGAAAGGTCACTTTTTGGGCACTTGTCATAAAAAAAATCTAGATAATCTATATTCTTTGCATCAAGGTGACGTAGCGCCATACCTTTTTGTCCTGAATTATTATTTTAAAGAATCTTGTGATGCAACTGGGGTTTGTGCCATATTGTATTTGCTTATTATAAATACAAACTTAAATTTGGTGGAAAATACTGATCCCTAAAAGAAAAAAAAAACTGAGCATTGAAAAATATATCACTCATCACTCGTAAGAATTTCAGAAATATCCGATTGAGCTAAAATTTTGCATGCATATGTATATCGCATGACAATGCAATATTATGACGACTAGGAGCTGATCTGATGCTGGAGCTGGAAGGTGGCAATAAAGCGACTCAACCCCATCGAGTTTGTACAGTCGGCAATAAAAGCTTGTACCTTAAAATAATTTTTTGACAAAAACTTGTTTTTATATTTCTGCTGTACCGCATAAGGAATTTGTTTCGACTTACCTCACCGTTCGCCCTTAGTAGAATTTAACCCAGAGATAAATATAGGTATTCGGAGGGCAGTATTGGTCTAGATCGTATAGATGGTCAAGATATCAGCAAACGTTATGAATACCCACCCAGATTGAGAAGCAATTTAAGGAGGTATAGTTACCAAAGTTTATCGGTCGTTAGGTTCTTAGTGACACGCACTGACTGGCATTTACTACAAATACCTACAATGGATTGTTGATCAAAGAACACATGTCACGGTATTATCTGGAATTTCACTGAAAAGAAAAACCAGAAAAGCAATCATGAAAATAATCTTAAAGAAATTGAATGTCATCCGACGTATTTAATTGCAATACAGTAATTATAAATGTGTGCCACGCATCGCTGAACGCTCACGTGGCTGCCTCGAGCGCTAGGCTTCATGGCTTGCGCTTGCGCACCGAACGAGACATGCACAACGCCGCGCTAATGTAACAATATTAAAATAAAATCAATCATTAATTGATATTAAGGTACCTATTTAGTATATTATGTAGTATGTATTATGAATCTGGGCCTTAGGAAGTACAACTAAATATAAATATCTAACGCTTTTTATTGACGATGAAATGACTGTTATAACTACCAATGTTAATAATGTTATAGTTACCAGGTTGTACGCGGTCGAATGCGGAAAGTGATCCCGCGGCGCCCCTTTCTTAAGGCGGAGCTGGCAATCGTTGGGGTTTTAGACGGTAGTCCAAGGCTTTCGCCGCGGTTAGTCCGTCATACCCTCCCTGCCCCTTCCCCGTGGTGGGCAGGATGCGTAAAGGCATTTCCCCAACGTAAAAAAAAAGGTAGGTACCAGTTATCAGTTTCACTATGGCAGTCCGCGGCATGATGCAAGCCCTAAGATAGAGTGAGAGATGTTATAGGTTGCAGAACTACAATGCGGGAGCGTCTGGATGCGGGTTATGACCAGTTTGAATAAAGTACAAGGGCATTATCACTAAAACGTATATAGCCCTCCTTTTGACGATGTCCCCCCAAGTCAACAACTTGCTACATCTTCAACTATTTATTTTCATCATTTGAGCACTGTATATATTTAGTAAATTTAATAAATTAATGATTTTGGTAGTAGAAACGAGTAAAATATGCAAAATTGAATTATATATTTTTTTAAAGTAATGAGGGTACAGTAGACGGCAAACTTCGTGTGCAAATGACCTTGCCTGCGCAAAGGCGAATTGTACGTGCGAGCTGCCCCCCCACTTCGTCCCGCATGTTCAAGTTGTTTGCCGGGAACTATAGCACGTTTTGGGGTGTCCCACCGTAATATTAACTTTTAAAATTTACAATTATGAAAATATTAACCAAGGAACGTGTTGTATTATAATGCGTGCCGAGCTAAGTAAGACCAAATTGTTGTATCGTTGTTGTATCGGGCTGAGTTAAGCGATGTGCGTCATTGTTATGTCAATAACCAAATATCAACTGTTAGTGGTGATATGTGTCGCAGTGTATGGCGTGTAATCTCAATGGAAAAATGTAATAACAAAAAAACGGCGAGCACCGCGATTGACGTCCTTGTTAACAAGTCAGCTGGCGACAGCGCCGGTATTATCCAGAAGTGAATGTAAACAATGCCGCTCCATGTACTCGCACCGCTCTCGTTTACCTCGATCGATACTTAAATAAATAAATCCTCCTTTCTATCAATTTGTACCATTATCAGTAGGCTAAATCTTATCCGCATGCAAAAAAATTAAGCGCAAGGAGTCAAAGAACATTAAGTATATGACATGACTACCCGCGCCATTGATAGTTTGCCTCCGAGCATAATCTCATTACTTTAATTACTATTCAATATATGCATTTTCGCGGGAGTCTACCCCGATACCCTAAAACAAATAAAGTACATCCCATCTACAAGGGTAAAGGCGATATGCACTCACTTAAGTGTAACAGACCCTTATCATTAATCCCGGTTGTATCAAAAATCTTTGAAGGTCTAATTATGTAATAGAATAATGGAACATATAACATCGAGGCAACTACTAAACCGCCAGCAGTACGCGTATACCAGCCCCAACGCTCGACGTTGGACGCCGCGCGGGACGTCTCGGCACGCGTGCTCCAGCACATCGAGGACGGGTGGCAGGTCGCAGCGGTATTCTGCGACCTGTCGCGCGCCTTCGAGATGATAGATCATGCACTTCTTCTAAACAAGTTGTCACGCTACAGTTCATGACACTATTGCCTCGTTCTTAAATAATCGTAAACAATGCACATGTGTCCTCAATGCAAGGTCTGAAATGGAACATATACTTAGGCAGTGGCTCTGTCCCTCAGTGCTCCTCAGCGGGCAACAACCTGTTTTTAATCCTGGTCAATGACATCGCATCTGCCTGTTCCGCTCCGGAGTACGTTATGTTTGCTGACGACACGTGCATTATCGTGAATGCTGATTACGTCGATAACTTAAGATCCAAATTATCTATGACAATTTACAAAATTTCAAAGTTACTTAACGTAGATAAAACAAATATAATACACTTCAAACTAAGAAAGAAAGAAGACTCTCAGTTAAACATCTCATAAAAAAATATTCCAGTCCCTCAAGTCCAGGCGATTTATGGGCCACATATGCTGACCGTGACAGACCATACAAGCTATAATAATAATTTACTTTCAAAACAAAGTTTTAACCGACTTCAATTCTGTGCTCCGCCAAGCCACATGAACATGTCCACCTTTTTTTTCCAATTTACCACATGAACTGATTTCCGAGAGCAAATGCGTTGATTTTTAGACCAATAAACCAAATCGCTGTATGTGGGCCGATAATATTTGAGGACTTCCGTCGATTCCTCAAGGATCTATCTCAAAATTACCTTTGGCTGGCACTTCATTGTTTGATATTTCAACGGAATCATATCAGAATCTGTGACGTAATTATATAGTTTGAAGTACATCATTGAGAAGTTCCACAAGCCATCTGTGGTCTTGATCATCACTTCCACTTCACCAAATTTGTGATTTCCAGGTGTAAATACACGAGTTATAATAGAAAATATCGAAATTAGTACACGCGTGCCTAATATCTTTGAGGAGTTTCCTCAATTCCTCATGGTTCCCATCATCCAACTGGGGCTTTGGAAACAATGGGACTAATCTGAAAGCATCTATATTCTTTCAATTAAAAAAAGAATTGTACGAATCGGTCATAAATGACGGAGTTCAGAGGTAACAAACATTAAAAAAAAAAACATCCGAATTGAGAGATCCGAACCTCCTCCTTTTTTGAAGTCGGTTCAAAATGGCAATATTATAGTATCTAGCGATCAATCGGACGCCATTTGGAAAAGTTTAGTGTGTACAAAAGTGTGGTACGTAGTACTATTTACTTATTCTGTGTCAGGAGTAAGATTGTCAGTTGACTGGATATATACCGTGCACATCATTTCTTCGGTCAGCTTTGTGATTAAATTTCTTTAATGACAGTAGTTGTGACCAATGTTTCAAATATTTAGAAAAGAAAGTATCAATCCTAGAACTGTTTTTTCAAAAGAACAATACTGTAATATCTACCCCTTTTTCCATTAGTATTAACTAAGTAGAAAATACTTGACGTCAGTTTCGAGACAAATCGTCCCGTTACTTATAGGCGTAATTTTTTCTAAATATCCGTAAGAAATCCCTTAATGGATGTCAGTTTTGTGCCTTTGGCGGTCAGCCTATAAGTAACGGTACGATTTGTATGATTTGTGAGTGTTTTTATTCCGAATCGTTCAATCGTTTTATGGAGGTTTTCCAACTGCGAAAAGAGACGAGGTTGATCCGCCATATCTATAAACTCGGAAACACCCGGAACCCGGAACTCAGACTGGTCGGAAACTAGTTTCTATTGCTAGAAATCGCGTTATTTTAGCAAGCAGCAAATAAATATGATTTAGTCTGTAAGCAAAAGTTTTTTTTTCATGACTTCTGGGCTATTATATGTAGATCTTGAAGCGCTTTGGTGTAGCAGACTACCTTTAGTACAAACATAATAAAACACTATGTGCTCATTCTGGACAGCACTTGGTCCACTTCCTATAGGTACAAAGATGGGTGTTTTTTTATTTCTCCCTAAATTGTAATTTTCATTCAGAAATGTCAAATTGAAAAGTAGCGAATTCCAGAAGGTCGTTACTAAATTATGACGTCAACGTTACGGCTCTGTATGGCAGCTTGCACACCTTTCATATGACAGTCGAGTCGTAGCATTGATTGACGTCACACACGGCTTAAATCACATTTATACAATTTCGCGATTTTCTTAAAAACGGGTCAGAAATGAAATCTGAAAACTACTTTATTACGTTCAAGTAACATAAAATTTATGATATTTTTATGTAATATGAGACGGATCAAGCAAAGTGTCTTATTTGCCGCCCTAAACCCAAAACGTAAGTGAGGAAACTGTTTATATTTTTCAAAAAGAATTGACGCATCTGAAAAGTCTGCAATGTTTTTCTGGTGCTAAGGAAGGTTATTCCTATCACCAAAAAAAATCAGTCATTTCTAAAATTTTCATCCATTCCCCATTGTTCTGAATTTATATAAATAAATAAAGTACAGCTTGGTGAATTTTTGTAAATATACATACTATGATATTGAAATAATTGTGAAATAGACTTAATTTGTTAAAAAAAATTATTGCAATATATATATTATACACGGTGCGCAATGAAGCTGTCCAGCTTATTATTGCAATACTTAGTTATTATTCAAGTGAACAATTATCTGGATCACTTTGTACCGGTTTAAGTTCCCTAGAGAATTGACTCTTATGTTTAGGTGTTGGTACTAGGGTAACTTAGGGTAACGTTTTGTCTGACGAGTATTCTCTGGAATGTAGTGTGCGACAAGCGGGAATCAAAATTGTTTAACTTGTACGTAGATGCGCTGATCGGTGAGATCAGCAGAACGCATGTTGGTTGCCCTGTGGACAGAGTTTGTTTCAATAACATAAGCTATGCAGATGACATGGTTCTGCTGAGCCCTTCGGTCGGTAGTCTGAGAAGTATCTTTGATGTCTGTGAGAGGTACGCTAAGGAGCACGACCTTAAATATAATGTACCAAAAAGTGAGTACATGGTATTTAAGGCGGGTGGCAAGTGTCCATCATATGTCCCACCCATACCGACGACCGCTTTAGCCTAGGTTCGAATCCCGGTAAGGGCATTTATTTGTGTGATGTGCACGAATATTTGTTCCTGAGTCATGGATGTTCTCTATGTATTGAAGTATTTATTTATCTATATAAGTGTGTTTATCTTCGTCTAGTACCCATAGTACAAGCCTCGCTTTGTTTAGGACTAGGTCGATTTGTGTAAGATTTTCCCTAAATATTTATTTATTATTTATTTATACTTTTAAACGGAAAGAAGGTGAAGAGGTTTACGTATCTTGGACACTTGTTAACTGACCGACCAACGAGACGATGCGGACATCGAGCGAGAACGCAGCGCACTAGCCATCAGGGCTATAATATGATAGCGCGCAGGTTCAGCCGGTGTGCAGTGCGGGTTAAGTTAACATTGTTTAAGGCGTACTGCACATCGCTGTATACCTGTAGCGATCGCTCAATACAATGCGTGTGCAGTACAATAATGCGTTCAGGGTACTGTTGCGGCTGCCGCGACACTGCAGTGCGTCCGGTATGTTCGCGGAAGCTCAAGTGGATGGTTTCCATTTCCACGCGACACTGCGCAAGCGCTGCGCCGCGACGCTCCGCAGGGTGCATTTCCCTACATTTAAGTTTAAGGCCTAACATAGTTATATAAGTCACGTATTACTTACAACCTATGGATGTTTTTAAGTTGTCCGAAATAAATGCATTTTATTTTATTTTTTATTTTATTTATAAACCTGGAGACAGTCTTCATACAGATACAATGAGGTAATAGTAAAGATTTTGTGATTTAAAAACATATTTCGTTGGGGCACTGGTTTCCATTTAGATCCAATAATGAGTTTTGATGCTTTCTTTTCTTGTAAGAGTAATACAGAGTTTATATTCGCACCATTGCCCCATACTTCGATACTATTATGAAGGGTCCACGGAAAGAACATGTCTAGTCGCTTTTTTTTTAAATTATAATATTTTAATGTCAAAACTCGTTATAAATTATTCCGTGACATTAAAATCTAATTTTGAAAAAAAAAATACTACGCATGTTCTTTCCGTGGACCCTTCATAATAGTATCGAAGTATATGATGATTCTTTCAAAGTAAGTTTTCAAAACGCCAACGTCCGCTATTTTCGATAAGTTTTTTAAAGAGTGACAAGCACTTGCCAGTCTTTTGCAGACCGACGCTATCCGATTGTGCCACCTCAAATAAGGCCAGTTCCACGTCAAAGAATTTAACGCAAGCTGGCTTTTCTATTGGTAGATCGCAAATAAAAACCACACTTTTATAAACATATTGTATAGAAACTTTTCCCACAATAATTTTTTCATCCATTGCATATAAACCAACAAACCAGTTCTTTTCACCAACATTTATCAGTTGGTTGGAATCTATCAACCAACCAACCATAATTCATACTTAAATATAATTTTCTCAAACATGCTCGGAAATGTATCTGTATGCGTTAATGTCACGAAATGAAGACATGAAGTTCCTTGATTATGGCTCCCTACATTACTTCTTGGCCTAGGCCAAGAAGTAATGTATGAAAACCCTAACTAAAAACATTATTGGCCGCTACTCTAACTTTTTAAATTTGCTTACTGATATTAAACAGACAAGGGAAAAAATACATACTGCCAACCACCAATACTTTTTTTTAATTGTTTTAGTTTTTTGTAAAAAAAAATTGTTAGTTTTTTAATTTTTTTTTGTTATTTTTCGTTTATTTTGATGATGATGATTTAAAAAAAAATATTTTCTTTTCTTGATGTTTGTCTATTTTTTAATGTTAAAATTTTTGTAGGGTCTTTTATGTTATTTTTAAGTTTTTTTTTATCTATTTTTCCTTTTTGTTTTACTTTTTTTAATGTTTTTTGTTTTTTTTTAATTTTTTCAAGTTTTCCTTTTTGTTTAACTTTTTTAAATGTTTTTGTTTTTTCCTTTTTTTTGTTTTTTTTGTTTGTTGGTTTTTCTTTTTTTTCGTTTTTTTTTGTTTTTTTTTCCTTTGTTTTGTTTTTTTTTTGTTTTTTTTTTTTCCTTTTTTTTTGTTTTTTTTATGTTTTTTGTTTGTTTTTCTTTTTTTTTGTTTTATTGTTTTTTTTTCCTTTTTTTTGTTTTTTTTAATGGTTTTTGTTTGTTTTTTTAATATTTTTCATTTTTTTTGTTTTTTTTCTTTTTTTTTTGTTTTTTTAAAATGTTTTTTTTTTCTTTTTTTTTGTCCATTTTTTATGTTTTTTTCCTTTTTTTTTTGTCATTTTTTGGGAGTTTTTTTTGTTTTTTTAGTTGTTTTTTTTTTGTTTTGTTTTTTTAAATATTTTTTTCCTTTTTGTTTTACTCTTTTGTAGTGTTTTTTTTTAATATTATTCTTTTTAATGTTTTTTTTTCTTTTTTAGATTTTTTTATCTAGAATCTTTTTCACTTTAGTGAGGTGAAAAGGATTCTATTTTTAAACCAGTCACATTCGCTAGCTCGTGTTTCAATTCCACACTCGCGGTTAAATTATAACTGCACCCTTGTATAACAAATAACTATTTATTATTTCCTCACATCGTTTGAGAAAAGCACTATACAAGCCTCGGCCGGAACAGGGATTGCTGGACTCATTGTATCCGGCCTCGTCTACGACTCGGCCGTCTAGCCCAAACTCGTCCATCAATCCCTTACTTCACGGCCTTTGCAGTAATGTACTATAACGCAATAACCGATCAATACCACAAATGAACTCCAACCCACAAATAAACCAATAAAACCCATAAATAAAGTATACGAAAACAGAAATCAACAAACACTCCATTCGTCACGCACCCACGAACAGGACGTTATCTACCAAATAAAAACAATGTTAACAGATCTAAGAAACTTTAGGGTCACGCAATAAATAAAGTGGACGGCAATTTCACCGGGTGTTTGTCCGGCACCTTATTCGAAGTCATACGGTTTACTTAAGGCGGTGTTTGTGTTCCTAATTTGGACCACGGGAGTCAGTCTAGTTTGTTTACGTCTTGTTTTGTCGATGTAACTAAAATGCTGTTCATGCTTGGTAGAAAAAAAAAGCATACTTAATTAAAGACTGTTATTGTCAGATGAAGCTAATTGTAATAATATGTAATTTAAAGTATAATTGTAAAAGTATGAAATAATACTTTCGCAACATTATTTCATACTTTTTTCGGGTGCATGATTGCGCTAGCATGCATTATGATGATAGCATGAAGATCGGTGTTCACATCCCAGAAAGGGAAAATATTTGTAACATAAGCACAATTCCGAATACCTTTGTTTTCTGAGTCTTGGGTTTTCTCCTCAAACTTATTTATTTTTCAACACTTTTGCTCGTAACGTGCCTCTTAATATTACGTCGCTTTTAAGCTCATAATTATGGGTATTTAATAGGTAATTAAACACGCGTGTTGTATACAATTACGGCACTTGTGTTAAGCAGGTATATCTCGATTAAAGGCCTCCACACACCGGTCGCGTGCGCGGGCCCGCCGCGGGCCCGCGCACGCGACTGGTGTGTGGAGGCCTTAAGACACGCTGGCCTCTCGCAGCAAAGTGTAATTGTATGAACACGATGCATTCTTAAGTTAACTGCGTTGTACAGTTTTTAATTCACATATTATAACAGATTCTTACTCGGCTAAACAATTTAAACCCGTTTTGTGAACTAATAGATTATTTCTTCTATTAGTTCACAAAACAATTACTTTAATATTATACATTTATTTGTATTGATTACGAAAAAAAATATTTTACATTGTATTAGTCTCGGTTTAACAACTGCGCGGCACTGCGCGATTTTTACGAAAAAAAATATTGCGCACCGTTAGAGTTAATTTCAAACATATTTGTAAGATATTGTTGATGCGTGTTTCGTTATTATCAAAAATGTTGATTCGCGGTGAAAAAAAAAGATGATTGACGCCACCGGAGAATTTTACAATATGCGAGTAAAAACCTGTTGCTATCAATAACTAAACAAGCCTTAGGGCTTTTAATTTTTTATCTAATGAATAGGTTATTTTCCTCGCTATGTTCAGAAACGTCGAATGAGACACGAGAACTTTGGTAACTACATCCTCGGCTCTCTTTTCACGCTCACCTGCGGCTAGCGTGAAGAATTGCGCCTCGGTTGTAATGATCAACATAGCTCACTTGTAACACAATCTACTTTCATTTCATTTCATTTCATTTATTCCTTTATAAAACGTAGTTTTACATGTCAATTTATGGATGTTAAATAACATTATACATAATACTATCACATTAAGGTGAAAAAGTATGTCTTATATTATATTACAGCAGGTTAGGTAGGTAAGTATGTCTTAGTTTAGGTACACTGCAGCGTGTAGTCAACGAATAATTATTATTAGTACATTAATTTGTCAAGTCACTGATTGGGCAGCGAGCCAGTTGAAAAGTCGTTCGGTTTTCAGCCATTATTGAGAAATTCGTCAATGGAATAGCATGAATCGGATGCTAGTTTAATTTTAAGTCTGTTCACAAAACACCTCATACTCGGCGCGCTTTTGACTTCTTGGGGCAACTTGTTGTATATCTAGCCCTATCGAGTGGAGACATTTTTGGGCCTTCGCAAGACGTGTGGCGGGAGCGCGCAGATCGCCGCGCCGCCTGAAGTTAAAATTGTGTGAGTCACCACGCGTCGGGAACTGTTCAAGGTTACCTCTCACGTACTTGGCTACTTCTAGGACGTACAAGCTAGGAAGGGTGAGAATTTTGGTTTCCTTGAACAGCTCACGAGCAGGATGATCCCAGGAGACACCACATATGCAACGAATGGCTCGTTTTTGAAGTCTGAATGGTCTCTCACGATTAGCTGCGCTTGCCCATAAATCGATTCCATATGTTAGGAGAGAATGAAAATACCCAAAGTAGGCTTTTCTTACATTATTGTGATCTAGACTGGGACGCAGCCTAGTGAGTGCAAAACACGCGGACGACAAACGATTGCATAGTGAGTCAATATGGGGACCCCACGTTAAACCAGAATCTATGACAAGACCCAAGTATTTTACCTCGTCAACCTGAGGAACGAGTCGATCGTTGCAGTATATATTTAGATTGTGTTCTTTTTTTCCGCGGAGTGAAAAGTGCATGATATTGGTTTTTTCAATGTTTAATAACATACCGTTTGCCGAGAACCAAAAGGCAACGTCCCTCATTACTTTGTTGAGTTTGCTTATTAGGTCCTGCTGATTGTAAGCTGAGACAATGACACAACCGTCATACTATTTACAATGCTCTTATTCCTGTAATAACATGTTTGGCTTGCTAGAGATTGTATGTACCAAAAGAGCTTAGTTTAATTTAGTTATAATAAACATCTTTTTGCAAAATGATTTTTCATGAAAAACTACACATTCTTTTCTTGAACCGCAACGTAAATTTTGCCAAAGAAAAATCAAGATGGCTTCTGATAAAACATAACAACATCTTAATTCAAAACATAAATTACTTATTCAGCGCAGCCTCCGGAGGCGTTAAAAGCGTTTTGCATTTTTCCCGGTTAACTGCCTCTCTCAGGCATTATATAGGCAATTTAACCGATATCTTTGTTCCCTGACCTAATTTCATGAGCATCAATCAGAAATTGAGACGTCAAGTAAGCACGCTTATGCAGTGAGTGTGTTCAGTACAGGTTTTCTAAAACATTTTTAATATGATAAATATTAAAAAATATACGCTAGTATCCTACGATGGCTTCTGACGACAACTGCAGTTAATGGGAATCAAAAAAGGTGTAATTAGCCACTTTCGAACACAATTATTAAATTGCGGAAACCATGTTAGAATCAACCACAACTATCAAGATCAATTCAGCATGTTTACATATCGATCATTCACACCGTAGATATCTGTTTTCTACTCCGAGCTTGCGGATGGAAAGCGTAATCGTGGGGGGCAGTTTCTGCGCTACAAGGACGTATTAAAACGTCATCTCAAAGCCTGCGATATACCTGCTGAAGGCTGGGAGGAGGTCGCGTCTATGAGACCGGAATGGCGTAATAAAGTCAGAAAAGGTGTAGCTTCTTTTGAAGTAGCTCGACTTGAGCACCTGGACCAAACGCGCCATTTACGGAAGACTCGACCTAGACCATCCTATGCATATACTTTCAATGACCAGGGCCAGCTTACTGCAAACAATGTGACCGAACATTTAAAACTAAGTTTGGCTTTGCGAGCCATATTCGTGCTCATCAGAGGAAATTGTAAAGGCCGCCGTCATCGGATACGACAAGGAGGATTATAATATGTGCTAAAACTCATTTTAGTTTCACATCACCACTTAATTACCTCCAGCAAGCTCTAGACAGGATCTTAATATATTTACTATCATACACTTTAAATATATTTTCTTTCATAATTTCATTGTGATTATTTTCAAACGGGTGACTCTTTTCATGATTAATTTATATGTTCAAGCTTAGTTTATAATGCGATGAAGAACTAAATAATCTAATTGGCATTACGATGAGGTACACAAGTTTTATTTGTAGAAATATTTTGCGTACGTTTTTTTGGACATATTTCCGAGCCAGTTAACCAACGGAACTCCGTTGGCGATTGTTGCTCAAACAAGGCTTTACTTATAGAGAGTTAAAAGCGGCATTATGTTACATTTCATGCAAATGAACGTTCGCCCGGCTTTCAGGCGCTGGCCACTTTGCTGCGGAATGTACAATAAAGAGCCTGGCTCAGCCTGGATTACGGCCTAGGCCGCGTTTTATAAAACAAGAATATACAGATTATTGCATGGATTCAGTAATACGGGATTAACGAGTTCGATTTGAAGTTTCATTTCAAAGTCTGGATATTTAAATGTACATACATTGTTTTAAACTAGACAACATGCAAGAGAACGGTTCCCTGCTCACAAAAAACCTCGCTTATAGCGCGCCACGCACTGATCTGATATGCTAAGCCTACTGCCCTACACAAATCATCGCTCCAAGTAGAGACAGGGTATTGAGGGTATCCAAAACTACTTTTGCCAATTCGTGAATATGCCTCAGCGGCCATCGGTTCAAATACGTTATACGTGACCTACCCAATGCCACTTCGCTAATTTGCTGAACTCAGCAAATTAGCGAAGTGGCAAACAACTAAGAGGACGGCACACCTAAGAAGAGGCAAGAACTGAGATTACAAACATAGCTATGTTTGTTACCTTAGTTCTCTGACAAGTGACTTTGTTCCGCATGAGATTTCTCTGAGAGTGACACTTATTAAGATGGTGACGTTAAATAAAAGTGCATAGAAGTCAGCATTAAAAATAGATCTACGGGCGTGGATGTAAGGCCCATCTAAGATCGCTACCGTGGGTTGGTATTGCCCTGGCATTCTGCTAAACCAGCAACTTTGTAACTAAAAGGTTGTTGAGCCCCCGGAGTCATCTAGATCATAGTGCCGGCTCCAACATCCTGCTGCTTGCGTTTAAGGCGTATTTATGGCACATTGAAGTCGGGCGAAATGTATTACACATTTAAAAAAAATTGGTAGTTTCGGGATAGATGGGCCATTGACATATTTCATGGACTCACTATATCAGCTTCGATATTGTATTGTAAACTTGTACCTTTTTATTTAGGCAGGTAGGTACCTACATATAACTAATACGAAGTTACACGCCTCCTACGTCAAATCAGAACGGAAGTTGTCAGAAGTTTGAGGATAAGTGGCAAACAAGTCACAAAATTTATTAGTTCGTGTCACCAGTGTGACGTTGCAAGCAACTAACTATCTGCACTTTACACGCCATTTGAACTTTTTGAAATAGTGTCTGTATTTCTATATCAACATATTTCGGAACACCTTCTTTTCGCAACTAACGTTTGGCAAACTGATTCATTTCGCAAGTTTTCATTTCGCAAACTCTGAAACTGTAATTATTTCAGGATTTATTTCATGGCCATCGTGTAGAACCCTATAAGTTAGGTAAGGTTAACTTATAAAATCCTGAAATACTTAACAGTTTCAGAAATATTAAGAAGTTGGGTAATGAAAAGATGCGAAATGAATCAGGTTGCCAAACGTAAGTTGGGAAACATTAGTGAACCAACATTTCAGTATTTACAGTCGTATTACGTAGTACACGGACTGTAAGCAAATTATTGTTGATACTTAAAATATCGGTCCTTTAATAGAAAACGTCAATAACAATATTATGTATTGACGAAAGTTTAGCGGGAAATGATAAACTAGTCACGGATGTGACGCATCCTACTACCGTCTGTTCACAATGAAGAATTTTATTGAATGGACGTTCCTACTGTCCCAAATTAAATACGCCAGTTTTAGTGCTCCGTGCCAAAATAAGTCCAACGGAACACCTATTGAATACTAGCTGTTGCCCGCGACTTCGTCCGCGTAGAACTTATTCTTAGAAAATATAATGCAAACAAACTTCTACTTACCATCTTAAGGGATGATTTCCGAGGCAAAAACTATTCTATATCCTTCGAAGGGTCTCAAATTATCTCTATACCAAATTTCATCTAGGTATATGGATTTTATCTAAACTTTCACCCCCTATTTCATACCCTTAGGGAAAGATTTTCGGGATAAAAACTATCTAATATTTCTTCGGGACTCAAACGACCTTTATACCAAATTTCATCTAAACGGCATTCATCCAAATTTTCACCCCCATTTCACCTTAGGGAGTGATTTTCGGAATTAAAACTATCCTATGTCCTTTCCCAGGACTCAAGATATCTCTATACCAAATTGTATTAAAATGGGTTCCATCCGAATTTCACCCCTAATTTCACCCCCTTAGGGGATGATTTCTGGGGTGATTTTTGAGGGTTGCCCAGGACTTAACCTATATCTACACCACATTTCATCAAAATAGATTACATCCAAATTTTCACCCCCCCCCCTTTTCACCCCCTTAGGGGATGATTTCCGGGATAAAACCTATTATATGTCCTTCCTCGGGACTCAAACTATTTATATACCAAATTTCATCTAAATCGGTGCAGCGGTTTAAGTAGCTCCATACAAATTTCCACCCCCAATTTCAGCCCCTCAGATATAAAAACTACCCTTTGTCCTTCCCCGGAGCTCAAACTATCTGTATACCAAATTTCATCTAAATTGGTTCAGCGGTTTAGGCGTGAAGAGTTAACAGACAGACAGACACACTTTCGCATTTATAATATTAATATGGAAGTATGGATTATTAGTATGGATAGTATGGGTTCTTTCCGCTTGTCTTCCATATAGAGGTGTAGGTGTAGACTAACTTCAAAAGAAAAAAGAAACGAAAAACTCATTCAAATATCTCAAAAAATGACGAAGCTACAACCGTTTTAATGTCGCTTGTGAGAGTGAGAAAACGATCAGGGACCGTGACGTCACGATCCTCGAGCGTCATAGTAAAAAACAATCGTTTCATTATAAAGGTGCGTTTTGCGGAAAAGAGACGCAACAAACCCCCTCTCCAAACTTTATACACTTATAACTTAGTGATTACCTATACGAGTATAGCCTCTTGCGTTGTTTTTTTTCGAGATAATACAACATTATGATTATTTTGTTTAGTGTCTACATCCATATTTTCGATAAGATAAGATAAAATAAGATTTCTTTATTGTCAGAACTGTGTACATTTAGTTGTTTTGGGTAAAATTAAGTCCAACAGCTTGCCCATTTCGAACGTACAATATTAAACTTAAAGCTAGTCAAATATACTAAAACAATAACAACAATAGTATTTCCAAATAATTTTAACCATTCACACATAAAATATTAATTTAGATCCGACATCCGTATTTTCTTTTAAACCACGAACTTCGGAAATTCGAAAATATTCGGGTATCTCTATCTCTATCGCACTAACAAATGACAGGAATGCGGATATACGAACTTCGAGTTTCAGTTTTCGTGGTTTGGCTGAATACGCAAAGAGCGCGCGCGCGTGCCATTCAAAAAAACCAAATTTATATTGTTCGAATTTGTTGTTACATTTGTAGAAATTACGCTTTAATTCGACATTTGCGCATATAAGTTCGCATATCAAAATCGATTAATTTTATATTTGCTTTTGGTACCTATGTCAATGTATATCGTAGACGGGATTAAAATTATGAATAGGCGAAAGAAAGGCAAAGAAATTCCGCCATTTTGTCCGTAGTATTTCTTATTAGTCTGTGATTTTGACGTTTCTTTTAGCTGACAGATGTGGCGGCGATATACTTTAAGAATAATAAATGAAAAATTAAATGAAGTCGTATATTACGGAAAATAAATTAATTGTCACAGTCGGATAAAAACTATCCTAAGTTGCAGCGGGAATAATAATGTACCTATATAAAATGTTTCATATTTTTCCGTCCATGGGATGCTGAGAACATTCGTACCACAGAAAGCTTAGTTTCAAACTGGCTGATTCTTTTTTTAATTTAGAGATTTATTATAAGTGGAGATAATATACAAACGTTTTTTCTAATAAGCTAGTATACCTAATTACCTATCGCATAAGGTATGAACATGAATGGTTATTGATGTTCGTCGCAACAAACCGGTCCGTGTTTATAGTATAATAATATTTTGATTGTAGTTGCATGTAATTCAATAAAACATTATATTGTACAATTAAAAATATAAAAATCAATCATAATAGTTTTTGAAAGAATTCAGGGAAAAGAAAGGAACTAATAAAAATGTTTTGTGTTTAATTTTGCTTTGCATGTATAAAAAATTAGGCATCTGTATATCACCAGATAGACCGTATTCTTCTTTGCCACCGTTCAAAGAGAACACATTTTTTCGGAGAAACGTTTTAAATCTGTCTTATTCAAAACCGATTTTGATGTGACCTCACAGGATAAAAACTGTTCTGAGAAAGTTCTAGACTCTCAGAATAAATGCCGTGGAATTCTTAAGGAGCACTCATCGGTGATACCGCCTTATGTTAGACCGCTCAAATTACTTTAATTCCGCAAATGTGAATTGGTTGAAATTGGCATAAGGCTACAAAGTTACCACCAACATTCAGTTTGAAATTAAGCAAAATCCAAGCTAGGTATTTGTGAAAAAATTAAAAGTTACCTATTTTCGGAACTTAATTTCTGAAGTGATTGTGAAGAAAAAATATGAGATATATTGATAAATCGGTCGTTATGTTGACATAAATTGAAGATCAGACTTAGCCGTTAAGGAGCTTTTTTGAGTAGGTACCTAAAACTGTAGCTTTTGGGTAAAACGATAGACCCACGGCTCGGCGTTTCGTCTAACATTCCTCAATTGCCGAACTAAAATCACTAAAACTGTGTGGAGTTTTATCTTGAGGATACTTTACTTGCAACTGCAGATTAAAACTATGTAAGAAGTAGTATAATATATTTTACAATGCATTTGCTTTGAAACTGCGCCTTGATATGGTTCAACATAAACACGAGAAGTAGTCTATGCCAGCCCGTGCGGGAATGGATTTCAGGCCAAAATTCCCGCATACATTTAAGATTTAGACTTTCACGATTCTCATACATTATTTTTACTAAACGGGACTTAATTAAGACCGGTTTAGTAAAAATAATTATCTATTACTTATCGAGGATGTGACTGTCCTGCCGATGGTTGAATGTGAAAGCATGAGTAGCGATCGGTAAATGATGACTGCCCAATGATGTAGGGTGGGAAAATGCAATCCGCGCGGAGTGCTTCGTTGAAAACCTACATGTTTAATTTAAGTGAAGATTGAATCTGGATTGCAGATTAACACCGTATTATATTTATACGGCTTTTTATATGCGAAAGTCTGTGTTGCTCCCATCAAAATCATGTGGAAGTTTGATAGGACGCTAAGGTTTTTAATTCGTTTGCAATGTGTAGACATAATTGTGTTCATACATTTAATTCGGTTAAAATTTATTATAATATAACATATTATACAATGGCAACACATAAGCAGATGACAAAAAAGTAGACGTATGTACTTGGCCATGTTACGAAATAGACCCAACTCGGGTATGATGATTACAATACACAACAAAAAAAGCCGTACTATCAGACACAAGGAACAAGAAAAACACAGAAATAAAAAGGAAACAACAATATGCCTTACAGCTTTATGTGTTTAAATGAATTGTAAAAAATAATTTTACTTATTTTGTACTATTAGCAAATAAATGACGTTTGTAATGCTTGAAAAACAAATTAAATAAGAAGATTAACTCTCCTTATCAAAGTCAAATGTCATAACTCATGAGTTCAATTACTTATTCGACGATATTTTGAAGCCAATCGCGCCCGTATTAAAATGAATAGACTGGCCTTTCTCATTCATTTGCACAAACATTTTGTACCAAAGTGCTTTATAAAAAAATCCTTACGATTTTTATACATTTATGGGTGTCCGGTAAATAATGGACAACCTTCTAACCACGAATTTACCACCTTAGACTGGTCCAGAAAATCGACTTTGAGGTTTTGTAAAAGTACCCTGGTTTTCAAAATGTTTGCACTTTTCGAAGAGCGAATTGTACCGAAACAAGGTGTTTAAAAGTGAAGTGTTGAAAAACTACTTGCACCACTGCACCTTATTTCACTTTAATGACCTGGACGTTAATAATTCTCGGAAATATTCTCTAACAGTGATGCTAATGATCGTGTATTAGAGTTTTATGGTGGCCAAACCGATTTCTGTTTAATTAGGTCTTAATTAATAGAATCACATTTTTCTTTAAAATGTTCTACAAGTTTGATTGCTTGTGGTGAAAAAAAATGTATGAAGACCAGAGTGGCCAACTTCCTGAAAAAATGTTTATCTAATACTGATTCTAAAATGGTATAACACGTGCCATTTACATCTTTACAAATAAAGATGTTGCTATAAATGTTCACTTTTAAACACCTTGTTTTGGTACAGTTCGCTCTTCGAAAAGTAAGAATATCTCGAAAACCAGGGGATTTTTACTAAACCTCAAAGTCGATTTTCTGGATCAGTCTAAGGTTCCCTATTCGTGGTTAAAAGGTTGTCCATTATTTACCGGACAACCTGTATATGAAGAAAACAAGCAGAAGATGCAAAAGTCGCGAGTTATGTTGTAAAAATGGTCGATTTCATTTAATTCAGCTTAAAATCCTCTGGGACGAGATTATAATAATTTGTCTCTTTATCAAACCGAATCAAACCATTGAATGAGGAAACTGGCGACTCCATACCTAAATTCAACAAAAGTCAACATCCTTCCGCAAACTTCTAGGAAATCGCACCATCGCCCGCTATCTGGCCCAAAAGAATAACATAACGGCGATTTTATAACGACAATGCCCTCGAAACTCGTGTCAAAGTTGGACGCAATGGGCGAAGTTTGCGGTGCCGTGCTAGGCCTTCAGTTTTATCAGGAAGCCAAGTGGCTTGGGCTGGTTTACTGTGTAGATTTGTACTTTAATGTACATGGAGTTTGCGAAGAAAGTTAGATGTTATAGTTTTAGGGTGGGAATAATGTCCTACTGGGTTGCTTGTAAAATTACTACGTCTTAGTGTAAACTCGACTAATCGAAAATGGAGTTCATCCCCAGGTTAGTATATTATAATTTTAACGATTAATCTCAATACCCGTTCATTTGCACTACGTATATAATACAGGAGGGCGTCCCAAGACTATGCGACATGACAAGAAAGTACCTTAAATATCATAGATAGGATAGTTTTCTAAAAGAAGACTTTGTTATTTTTAAAAGTTAGTAATACAACATTCAAAAATTTCAAAAATTACTTCCTTTGTCTGGGAATCAAACCGACTTAAATGTGATAAAAGAATCACACTTTTTTTATGATGCCAATCGAAAGAATGCACAAAAAATGATAGATTAGATTTATTTATTTCGAGATAAAAATTACAATAAAGGTTTGCATACAATGTCAAAATTATAATAATTTTTCTTAAGCAACATAGTGTCTTAAATTTATTTATCGTATGGTGTGTAACCACTGCACACAAGTACATATATGTATTCGTATCGATGTGTCGCTGATAGAGTTTCAGTGTGCGCTGCGAGGTTCAGAAGGAACAGAAAGAAAGAAATAACGTAAAATGTTAGATTCATATTAAAGAAAATTATTTATTGCCGACAACGACGTTCAAAAAATAGTGATATTATCATTCCATAGATAGCTTTGATTATTCGTAAATAAATACCCACTTAATAAACGACTTCCTGGCACAGTTTTTCTTATTACAAGTGCATGTGCAGATAAAGTGATAAAACTTAGTAAACTCTGTAAGAGAGATTTTACGTTATTCCTTTATTTTAAGATACTATGTTGCTAAAGAAGAATTATTATTTTTTGTCCATTCTTTCGATTGGCATCATAAAAATACGAGTGTTTTTTTTCACATTTAAGTCGGTTCGATTCCCAGACGAAGCAAGTAATTTTTAGAAAATCTTTGAATGCAGTATTACTAACTTTTAAAAATAACATAAAGTCTTCTTTCAGCAAAATATCCTATCTACGATGTTTAAGGTAGTTTAACTTCATGTCGCATAGTCTTGGGACGCCCCTTATACTTATATATACGAAAAGACTTAACTTTGACTCAATTGAGCTACCTCACGTGAACGTGTTAAGTATTTATTCTGGCGTGTCAAGTCATAAACTGCGTATGGACCTAGTTAGTGTCTATTGACGTTTTTCTCTACAAATCGTGAGCTGCAGCAGTGCCCCAGGATCTGAGTGTGAGACATTTTATACTAACACATATCCCGAAATCTGTTAGGTACGATTTTTTTCGTTTCAAGGAAAAAATCTAATGGAAGCAACTATCCCGGTTGATCGTGTAAGAAATATGGCGAAATTTAACCATGTGCATACACGTACCATTGTATGTAATAATAACACAATTTCCCCACAGCAAACCTCCCTCCCCGTTACTTGAAATACATTGATATCTAATATTTACACTTTAAACGCTTTAAGAGACAAACTTAATCAGTGTTTCTATCACACCCACACAACCATGACAGTTGAAAGAAAATATCTACTACAAGATTGATTTTATATGTTGTGGATGTGACTCCACAATGAGCACTACACTAAACATGTTCTATCATGGGATTTCGCATGCCACTAAATTGCCATTTTACCATATAATTATCCACATACGACGTTTTTCCTTTATATTGTCATTCCAGACTAAAAGAACATTTACGACCAATTTAACCGAAAAAAAAGTAAAACAGGAACTATTCAATTATATTAACAGTGGCGAGCAACAATAAACCCCGATCGTTCCTAATGATGTTTCGTTTAACGGCCACAATAAAAATACAAAGTAGCTGGCCATTCAAACGAAAATTGACTAACGCGGCACGTGGTTTGGAGGGAAGTGAGGATGCAGAGTTGATACACACCCCCCGCCGTCGGGCAAGCAGCCCTATCGTGCCGAACCTCAGTCTGTTCCCTCTCGTCGTGGCAAGCGCTCGTCTCTATCGCTTCCACAAACAACTTCGGTTGCGTCACTCGCGAATAACAAGTGCAGTTTTACTGGATTACTGGCATGGTGACTCGTTAGTGTTATTAAAATGGTGCGCCGGCGGGATTTCAGGCGTTCCGTGCTCACCAAATTTTGCACATCACTCTTGTGGTTCCTTACCTGTTTTAATGGTAAGTTGCAAGGGTCAAATTGGGTATGAAAGGCCCGTGGAATTCGATACGGTTCGGTGGATGAGTCCGTTAAGTTTTGTTATACTTGGATGATTTTGTTGTTAGTTAGATAATGGCCAAGTTGCCAAGGAATGAGCTAGGGGTAAGCTGAAAACAGTGTTGTTATCTTTTGATTTACATTAAGGGAAAGGGAGTTAAGTTGGCGGATCCATTTTAACGAGCCTTTCGGAAAAAACATTGTTCCTTTTCATTTAAGTTTTCAGACTTTTATATTTTTAGGGCCAAAAATGTCCGTTAAAGAGGATTTTGTTTGTAGGTCAATTGAAATTATAATATGTCAATATAAAACGTGAACTGTAAAATATAATTTACATATTAAACTAAAATATTATGGTTCACTTGCCATTCTTTGTATCTAGGTACCTAGAAACAAAGCAAATGTTTATTTTGTTTGTTTTGCAATGTCGCTTCCGAATTGGCATAAGTTAAATATTTATATGATTGTTTATTTAGGAGGTTTCACGATATTTTAGATTTACAGAATAAATAGGTATTTTGTTTCGTTTCGGCCTCAATGTTTTGCTTAGTAATATAATAATTAGAAATTGAAGTAAAAAAAACTTGTTCTTATAAGTCCCCGCTTATAAATTCGGTTTATTTAATACTCGAGTACCTACCTAGCAAGTTTGATACATAATACAGATTCGGTTTATTTCTTCATTATTTAATTGTTTATACACAAAAAGAGGAACATTTACGACAGCCCATTAAAATGATCTCAGCCGATGCAATCTACAAAACTATTTCATGTGATCCACTAACGTAGTTAGTTATTGTTTCAATTAGTTACGCGATTAATGACTACGAATTTCAAATTCTTGATAATTCAACTAAATAAATGAAAAAAATAAAAAAACCACACTCTTTTAGTAAAAAAATTTTTACTCTTCTCCTCCATTATATAAGTGGTACATACAAAAATTATATATCTACAGTAGGTACTTAGATAGGTACAATTACATGCAATAAGATTACTACTTTCTTTTCAATTGATCAAATGTTCGCTTTCTTAACCAATACATTGTCATGTATTGTAATCTATGTCGAACACGATACTCAAATACCTATATCTCACAAGACTATATTTTGGGCCGTTATTACCTTAGGACGTATAAAATATAATTTATTTGGGCGCTTTGCACTACATATAATTGCAGGTGAATGTACCTACCAGGGGTGTTCCCGTGTGGTGTCGGGTTATAATAGCACCACCCCCTTTCTTCCCGTGGTGGTCGTAAGATTCGTACTAAGGGAACACGGTTGAACTGTGTTGTGGGCGGAGGGCTAGCAACCTATCACTGCGATATCACATTTTGTCGATCTTTTTTCTATCCACATTTATGCTAAAATTGGCACTGGAACATAAGTTTCATGTGCTCTACCTACCTCTTTTGGGAATAAAGGCGTTAATCTATGCATGTATGAATGAATGTACCAGTTTGGGACTAAATTAATTAGTAGGTAAGTGTGAGCAAAATAGCCCTTTGTTAAAAAACTGTACGGATGTAATATCATGTTCTCTCGTTAGTATAGTTCTAGGAAGTTCTACATGTTGTGTTTACTGCACAGCCTTGTTTGTCAAATTGGACATTTCCGTTTTAGGTAGTATTTAGTATTTAAAGATTATATTCGCATTGATTACGTTTTTACTTTCATTTTTAATTAATCAATTTGAATTAATGTTTAAAGTATACTTAGAATAACACGTTTCAGTGTTTCAAAGGTAGGTAGTAGCTATTGCAGAGGAACGTTTTTTGAGGCGCTAAGGCTCTTAAATGAGCTGGTGAATGAATAGTTGAATATCAAAGGAATAATAATAGTTTATCTAAAGATATTTAATTAATTACATGAATGTTTCAATATCTTGTAAAGAATATCAAATACTATGTAAAAAAAAACTTGACATGAGGCTGTTTTCCACTTTAAAAATCTACCGCTTCTAAACTAAACCACAAGAATTGGCAATTATATTATCTTTAAAAAAGGCTGGCGAATGAATATGAAAAGAATAATAATAGATTATCTTGCGATATATCATTAATTATATGAATGTTTCAATTTCTTGTAAAGAATATTAAATACTATGTCAAAAATCTTGAAATGAGGCTGTTTTACACTTTAGTAAATCTGCGGCTTCTAAGCCACAAGAAGTATTTTCACGGATTTTCGTAAAAATATTGGTAATTAATTTATCTTAAATCTAAACATTTAAATATTCCGGAATAATAGTGCATTTCTATTTAAACCAAGCAAACAAATTCACAAATACGACATCATCTTATATCATTAATACCAGCCGTAGTAGCAGGAGAAACATTCTAAGGCTGTTTTTTTAAAGTAAATACCTAACGTATAATTCCTGGTAATGTTTTGCCGCTATTTTGGACTACACAAGGCTACTAAATATGGTAACTGAAAGAATTTAACACAAACGATATTGAGTCGAAACAGCCTATTGGTGAATTTCATCAAAAACAAAGCAATATATATATATATATATTTAATTTAGTAGATGTTGCTAGTAACTTAGAAATACATTCTTGATTCTTTTGCTTCTCATATATATTCTACAAAGTTTTACACCACCCCAGGCCGTACTAAAGGAGTGTAGGTACAATGGAGATAACGCCGCGGAAGGAAGACCTAGAAACTCGTTTGATCACGCAAAGGAAACTGCCTAGATATAGGGATGAATACAGCCTATGAGCTCGGGACCGTAACCTTTACGGTCCGCAGCGTATGCTTGCGAATACTGTTTTGAATGTATATTTTCTGGCTAGAACTCATATACCATAATTAAATGGAATATTTTTCTTATTTTTATTTTTTAATTACCAGCGCGGCTTCGCCCGCGTATTGCAAAGATTGCAGGCAAACTTGCGGGAGAAAATATAGCCTTTAAGCATCCAGAAAGTTTATTCTACACGCAGGTGTTTTTTTTTATCGGATAAGCGGTTCAGGACACATAGCGGCACAGTACATTGAAACTTACATTTTTTAAAGTTACAATCTTACAGACAGGAAGAGTTTACTTTGTAATATTAGTACTTATAAACAAAAAAACTTTAGACGAACAAATAGATTTAGGTATCTGATTTTTGTACTTCTCCGAAAGCACCAATGCCTTCAATAAAACTCAAATACAAAATCCTGTTTAAGGTGATCGAAAAAGGAGTCTAAATGAGAAGAAAGGTCGTTTGAAATTAAATAATGAAACTTATTATCACAAGTTTAACTTTAAATTAATGATTTTGAAATAGTCCTTTGCATTTAATCTTAAATAAAGAACCATTTACCCTAACGAGGCATTTATGCTCTTCATTATCCCAGTAATATAAATACAATTTGGTGCGTTGAAGCACCCGAAACTGAATCTTTGAAGATTACAATAAAACGAGGTAACGCTTATTTTATAATATAATGTTCTCAATAGGATTACGTTACCCATAGCGCAGTGGATTACGAATACGGGTTATAATGATTTTAGGGTTCGCTGAAATATTACCTTATTATTTTGAATATTGTTATTCTTTTGAGTTCTTATTATACTAACTACGAGTATAAAACTGAACTGGGATAAAAGATTGGGGAAATATGATTAAAAAAACAATAATGTAATTTTTGTTCTTGTCTATGTACCTACATGTATGCTTGTGACGTTTCCGATGCTGCTACAAAATGGCGCCAATTCAGATATCGCTAAGCAAAAGGGTGTAATAAGTAGTAAAGGGTATAAAAGGATATACAAGTTGCTTTATATACCACCCCCCCATACCAAGCTATAGCTACCTATACCAAGTTTCAACTCTTCAAAATCTAATGTGTTAATTGCTTTGTAAAAAATCCTCTCTAACTAAAACATATCGTAAGACAACACAATTTTCTGGTCATCGTAGGTACCCAATAGGCGTTTTTCAATAAAAGTGTACAAAACTTCTTTTTATTCAGAATTCGAAATTGTTTGGCTTTTCTTACTCAAAATCGTTGATACTATCGATCCTCATACAAGAAAAAATGTGTCCCAGATTAACTACTATGTAAATTTTTTCTTCCAGTGCGTCACGATCATATAAATAAAAAAAGACTGCATACAAAAATGTGACGATCTGGAATGGAATATTTAAGACACTTTTTTTCTTGTGTGAGGATCGATAGTATCAAAGATTCTGAGTAAGAAAAACAAAAAAAAAAATTGAAAAAAAAGTTATCTGTGACTGTCAAAATTAAAATAATAACAAAAACACGCCATCTTATCGCCTTATTGCGATCTCTTCCAGAGTTTCTTGGGAGCAAGAAATTGTATTACCTACATCAAAACTTTGCAACTTAGATGGAGTTAAATGGCACAAATATATCGGTCACAATAAAGGCGAAACAAAAAATATACAATACTCAAAATACCATTTGATTACGAAGCAACCCGCGAGTGTTAATTAAAAAAACCCACACACAGTCGACCGATCGATATCAGTAATAATATTAACTATGAGAATATAAAAAATTGCTTCGAATAAATTGAATATACAGAACGCGTAAATGACCTGTTGCGTAATGAGCAGGATTGTCGGTTTTTGTTCTAATTTGGAGGTAATTAAGCTAAGTTTCTGTCAGAGATTACAGTTTTGCTATTAGTTTTTATCACCTGTACCTACAAAACAAAGCAATTTTGTGTTTAGTATAAAACGAAAGAGGAAGGAGAAATTTGTCATTATTTTATAATAAGCTCATTAAAATGTTCCTTTCATGACTCCGTGAAATTCTTTTAAGTATTTAGAACACTTTAGAGAGTTTACTTACGAGTATTTGACAAGTTTGCCGGCGCCATTTTTAACGTTGATTGGTCTGTAATCGTAACTTGGTGCAACCCGCCCTTAGTCTAATAGATCCCCTTAAATAAGAAAAAGCCTTGATGCCATGGCACTCAAACATGTTTGACACGATTTTATTTGAAGGGCCGTGAGAGCATGTTCAATATTTATGAGCGCCTTACTCCCTCGGAAGTTACAACTATTAGGTGACTGTACATGTCGTATCAATTCAAGTTAGTATAAGTGTAAGTATTTGGTGTTGGTTGTGTTCCTGGTGGTAAGGTCGCCAGAGTTTCTGAGAATGCTCTGTGCTGAGAGTGAGGGTCTGCATTTTGTATTACTATAATTACAGCGAATATTCAAATAAAGACTCCTGACGGGTACTCACCCTTCTGACAGCTCTGAGGGCTTTCGAAGTTTTCCCTCTATGTCGCACTTGCGTACGAACTCGCAAGTATGACAGAAAGGGAAAACTTCGAATGCCTTTCGCGGTAGGCCCTCTGGTATCCACCGTTGAATCAGCACAGCTCTTGGTCACTCATCCACCAGATAAGTGTGAGGTATCGGAACGGTGAACGAGGAAAACACCGTGACAAGTGCGAGTCGGACTCCCCCTAGCGAGGGTTCCGTACAAAATCACAAATGTATAGTTTTCCGATGTTTCGCTGTATTTGTATTATAAGACGATATTACTTCCCAAATTTCATAGTTCTAGGTCAACGCAACCCATAAATTATGATTCCCTTGAGAAAAAACGTATCTTTTTTACGTTAACTTAGAAGTTAGATTTTTTCACAGCTTCAAGGGATTGTAGACTTGAGTATATGGTTTTAATGTCCAGTCGATACCTCGCGTTCCCGAGATATTGGGTCTTGACAGACAAACAGACAGAAGGACAACAAAGTGATCCTATAAGGGTTCCGTTTTTTTCCTTTTGAGGTACGGAAGCATAAAGAACCACGAACAGAAAGTGCGTGACTGGAGGCTAGTAACGCTATTTGTGAATTGTTACTCTGGTGGTTTCCTCCTAAGAGTAGCAAACGTCCCTAGATATAAATTTCTCATTGAAAAAGGCCTGATTTCTAGTTCGTTTTTTGTAGTTTTGTTGATATTGAAGAAATATCAATGGACAAATTATTATTTTTCAGATTAATCCACCACCAGCTTATTTAATTTTAGAGCCTCAGAATTTCAAAAACGTATATCTGGTGTAGGTACCTACTCCCCTTACATTTGTCTTTTATATCCGTAACTAAATCGCGCCTCGGAGCAAAATTGCGTAAGCAATATGTTTACTTTGGGTTTGCTCCTAGACGCAGCCTCTCCGGTCCCGAGTGCCGATAGTGTTTTATCACGTGTGTAAACTTGTTCATCTCACTGGTCTTATTTTAAGGCGCAAAACACACGATACATTTTTCGGTCCTTACAGACCTGAAAGTCTCTCAATCCGTGATGAAAAATCGTATTTAACAAAGCATATTAATCTCATTATTCCATAACAAGGCATTGTTTTCCAATTTATGCCTTCAAAACTTGCAATCTTTCCTTGAACAATATTTACTTAAGCTACGTTTTATTTACTAGACGAATCTTTTTTGGGAAAAAATATTACGATGTAATATTTTTTGCGAAACGTATCTATCAGTCAGACAAACAAAACAATATTTGTAAATGTTGAGAGCATTAATGCAAAATATACTTTTTGTACTCGACGATTAAAATATGTATTGTGTATTAAGATTTCATAGAGAATACTGCAACGTCACTCTTTTCATAGTTGTAGTCCATGTTACTGTCGAAACAATCGAAATAGGGTAGAGGAACCAAAAGATGAACATTTAAGCGACTATCCCAACTTTACAATTTTTTTTCGAGGAGTGGTGATTTAATTTGTTTACATTTAATTTTTTTATACGATTTCGTATATAGTCGAGATTAGATATGACTATTTTAAACCATCCTATTACAATACAGTATTTTATTAAAAATGGTTTTATGCTGAAGTATGTCATTTTGCCCAGAAGATGAACACTGTGCCCAATAGTTGAACATTTTGACACCAATAGTTGAACGAAGAAAAACGTAACACCGCGCAGCCTCTGACTTTTGGTCTAAGTTATTATAAAATCATTGTTATAGCAATTTATACTAGTTAAAAATCACAATATTGATACTAAACACAGAATAAAACAGTTCAAATGTACCCTTTTCATATGGTTACAATTATAAGAGATTATTTTTTACATATAAATCATTAAAACATTTATTAATTAATTTATCATTAGATTAAAATAGATAAATTGTTGGGTTTTATACGTATAAGTCAGATTTCATATTTATTACCCTTGCCTAAAACTTGAACGAATAAATTTTGTTCGTTCATGTATTGGGCACGATGGCAAAGGAATGAACGGACTAAATTTAACAGAGCGTTCACTTATTGGAATCGAAGCCAAAAGTTGAACGAACTAATTTTATTCGTTCATCTTTTGGGCAGCGGTTCTTTGTTGAACAATCGTGCTTTTCATAGTAAAACAAAACCCAAAATAACCGTGTTGAGAATGGATACTCACGTTCAACTTTTGGTTCAAAAATCAACAGTTAAATAACGATTAATTTGAGCCATAAAAGTTTTATGTACATTTTCAATAAGAATTTATATAAGCATTTGAAAAAACTATACCTTGCCCAGTAGATGAACGCCGTTCATCTATTGGCTCAGGTACAAAAAGTTGGAACCGTTAGTTGAACGCTAAATATCTCTTAAATTAACAATAAATACGCAATTTGTGATAGATAATCCATTAAAGGCATTAATCAAGAATCTATATCACGCAAAACAATCCATGTAGACGTTTTATTCAATTTTATACATAATTTAGAGCTTAAATTTAAGAGCGCTTTCCTTAAGTAAATCTCCATACAAACGGTGATTTTGGCGCGAGACCTCGACGCGACAACCGCTCACAGCCGTGTGTGTGTGGGAACTGTATGGGAGTTTAAATGCCAGCCTCGGCAAAGGGATGATGCGTTAGGAAAAAAATATCCCGAAGGCGTAAAATGTATCGCGATTTTTTTATTTCAATTTTACGGAAAAACGTTCAACTATTGGGTGGTGTTCATCTTTTGGTTCCTCTACCCTAACTACTTTTCGATACGCTCCAGACAACTAAAATAAATTCGACCAATCACGTGGCTGCTTTACTGAACTGTAATGAATTGGACCAATAGAATCGCTTTGATGTCGTACGCTCGTTGATGTCTTTTAAGATATCAACATGCGTACGAGCGATGAGCTGCACTTCGTTTCAACAGTATCGAGTTTGTTTAATTAGTTCAGTTGACTCGTAGAAAATTAATTTTAATGAACTCGTACAAAAAGTATTGTTCACAATAGTGTTATAATCAAGCTTTTTAATTTCGTACCTTACTTAGGCCACTCAGCAAGCTTCGTGGCCTAAACACGGTACTCGACTAAAAAGCTCTCTATTATAACACGATTGTGAAAAATACTATTTTGTCAAATCATCCGACTGATAAAGGAAAATAAAAATTGAGAAAGTAACCGTTTTCATACAAAATGGTATGAAACGCTCCTTTCTGCACATGACTTGAGAGCGCGTCAGTTTACAACAGTTTCTGCTTCTACGGCGTAGTCTGCTACGTGCTACGGCGTAGCAACGCCGCGTGACGTGAAATCATAAAAGTATGAGCAAATTCTGAAATATAAAATCAAATACAACAATGAAAAAGTAAAATTTGCAAACAAAAAGCCAGGCCAATTCAATGATTATCTAACCAAAGAATATTTGCAACATATTTTGGTACTAAAAAAGCCCAGCTAGAGCACAAAGCTAGTTGAAATTTATGGTTACAGGCGTGAGAGTTTATAACCGGTCGTAAATAACGTAAATTCTGTTTTCGGTTACCGAGTGATAGCTCGTATTTATCAAGGCGAGTGATATCAGTCGTATCGTGTAACGCGATGTAACTGCTATAACGTTCCTTGAATGATATGTTGCACACGTTGGCTGGCGTTGAAAATTCTGACTTTTAAGGCCTCGTTAATGGACAAGCGATGCGTGCAGCGGCGCGAGATGCGGGCTGTCAGACGAGTGAGAAAACGCTCACACCCTAAGCCACGTCATATATTTGTGTTTGCGTGATTTCAGATGCGGGCGCCGCATTTAATAAACGTGGCCTAAGTTTTAATAGTCAGTCAGCATTAAGTCGGTCATCGTTCACCTGCTTAAAAAATCTGTACCGTAATAGTACATTACTTACCTAGGGCGGTTAAACAAAGAATGTCTTAGTACGCAGGTATTTGACGCCCGAGCCGAAGGCAAGGGCGATAAATATGCGCTCTGAGGCTTTCTTTATTACCGCCCGTGGTAAGTACAACATTTTACGTCTCTATCTGGCCAGGAAGTGGGGTTTTCCGCACGCGTAGCGTGCGGTAATTCCTACTTTATGGCCAGGTATGACGTAAATGATTTTTCAACACATTTGCTCGTAACGTGCCTCTTGTGCCGCTTTTGGGCTCATAATCCTGGGTATTAAACACGCGTGTTTTTAAACATTACGACACTCGTGTAGTTATGTTTATATCCCGATTAAGACACGTTGGCACCTTGCAGCAAGGTGTATGTATGGACTCGGCGCATTCTTAAATTGACCGGGTTATACAGGTTTGTTTTTAATTCCCGGCAAATGGATTCTTACTCGACTAAACAAATTAAATCCTTCTTGTGGATTAATTGATTATTTCTTGTTGGATATGATATAGAATCGTTTCATTTAGTAAAACTATTTACTTTAAATAACATTTTACATGAATTTATATTGAATAAGAAAATATTTATTTTATTTTGTATTGGCTGTTTAGAGATTTCATCTAAGCCTCGCTGCGGGCGCACTGCGCGAAATTCACGAAAAAAAATAGTTGCGCGCCATTATAGGTAATTTCACAAATATTTATAAACATTGATGATGCGTGTTTGGTTATTGTTAAAAATGTTGACTCGTAGTGAATAGAAAAGTGATAAATATAATTGACGCCACTGTACATTCTTGGAGATGTACAAATATGCGAGTAAAAACCTGTTGTCATCAATAACTAAAGGAAACAACTTAGGAGCCTGTAACATGTTCATTTTATGAAAAGGATTTTTTCCTCGCAAATGTATTGAAAAACGTCGTATGACACGCGTGAGCTTTTATAATTACATCCTCGGCTCTATTATCACGCTCACCTGCGGTTTGCGTGACAATTCCGCCTCTGATGTAATCAACATACCTCACTTGTATCATAATGTACTATTCTGCACAATATGCGTTATGTCTCTCTTCTGAAATCAAAACTTCTCCATTTCAAATTTAATTTCACTATCATTAGCCTAAATACGTCGCTCTGCGGAGTACCATGTATTATGGATTGAAATATTACACAGAAAAACTTTAAACGCAAACGTGGATCGTAATTCTAACAATTTTAGCCCATTTTTATAGGTTCAGGAAGGCATAAAGGGGCCGAGGTTTATCGCAACTACTTCGAGATATATTTGCAGGTTGTAAACTTTTTATTCCGACTCTCGACTCTCCACTGACTCCATTACAGCCTAAGTATAAAGACACAGAAACGGCACAATGTCAGAAATGACTGATTATTATTCGCATTCGATAATATAATTAGGAAATATAATTTATTTATTATGAAAAAGTACCGTATGTACCTACATATTTATTTCAATACTAGCTACTCGTGCGGATTTGAGCACGCAAAGAAAGCAAGCAAATTTCAAGTATAAAGTGTAGCCTATCTCCATTCAGATAGGTCATTCCAATACCTGTAGGTGAGAATTTTTGAAATCGGATAAGTAGTTTCGGTTTGGGCGCATAACGTCCCACTCGCAAAACGTCCTTCCACCAAAATTACGTACCATTCGCAAAACGTCCTTCCACCAAAATTACGTACCATTCGCAAAACGTCTTCTCTGCAAATGGTCCCTTATGTAAAATACCCAATTCGCAAAACGTCCCTTTCTCAAAAGGTCCCACCCCTTTCGCAAAACGTCCCACCCCTTTCGCAAATCGTCCCTTCTGAGAAAGCTTTTTTCGCTGAAAGTCCATACTGCATGACGCCCCTTTCGCAAAACGTTTCGTCTGCGAAATGACCCATTCGCAGAATGTCCCGTCTGGAAAAAGTTTGTTTAAGTAGAGACTAGGAGTCTTCTCATGGGATGAAAGATGGCCAAATAACGGGACGTGTTGCGAACGGGTTATTTTGCGAAAGGGACGTTTTGCGAACGGAACTTTTTTTCTGTGAAGGGACGTTTTGAAACGGGGTCCATTTTATCACTTGTAATATTATGTGTGCAATAAATATTTTGAGTTTGAGTTTGAAAAAACGGGACCTTTTACAGACGGGTCGTTTTGCATAAGGGACATTTAGGAAAAGGATATTTCGCGAAGGGACAAAGGGACATTCTGCGGGTGGGACGTTATGCGCCCTAACCGTAGTTTCCCTCTGTTCTTGATTACCCCTACATACAAACTTACCAATATACAATCTCACAGAGTTTTTCTGTTTGTAATATTGGTAAATGGCTTCTGCCTGCGACTTATCCGCGTGGAACTCGTTTATATCGGAGCTCCATACAAACTTTGACCCCATTTCACCCCCTTAGGGGAAGATTTCCGGAATAAAACTATCCGATGTCCTTTCCCGGGACTCAAACTATCACTATACCAAATTTCATCTAAATTGGTTCAGCGGTTTAAGCGTGAAGAGGTAACAGACAGACAGACACACTTTCGCATTTATAATATTAGTAGAGATCCTTATTTCGGCATCCATATTTCATGGCATCAAACAAATGGAATAATAATAATGGACTACTGAAAAACAAGAAAATTATTCCCGTGCCCGGCCTGCAGGTCGATCACGTAACGCATTGTACGAACGTCGGGAAGGTCTAAATGTCACTTTTAATATGGAAAATTGACAGTTAAATTGTACCGACTCGCGTTCGGAACGTTACGTGATTACCCCTCTGAGCTCGGCCGGTACTCGTTCACCGAGTTTTCCATACAATTTAGCAGTGCGCCTGCGGTGCCGTCATACGGTGACATTGACACGCATCAAAATCGCGTAGGAAACAGAACGTCAGTAGAAATATGTGATTGTGAAGAATGTTTAGGTAACGGCTTGGCCACGGCACGGGCACGGAACGGTGTACTGTGGATCATGCTTTACGATCTTTAAAAAAATCGCGTTATTTTAGGTACCAAAATCAAGTCTAGTTTTTAATAAATAATTGATTTACAAACCAACAACAAGGAATTCTTTCGCACACGCAATTATATGACGCTACCAACACCGCATTTACGAATATCAATCATTAATTTACCAGTGGGTCGATCACGTAACTTTTCTTACGCGCGTCTGTAAGGTCTAATTGTCAATTTTATATGGAAAAATGACAGTTAGATTGTGATTTTACTGTCAGACGCGCGTACAATGCGTTACGTGATTGACCTACAGGTAAACAAAAAAAGTTTCCCCAATGGCTTAAACTGAACCACTGTGCCCAGTTTTCCAAACTCAGTAAATATGGATCGTTTCTGAATCATGTATTTTTACGCGATCGCTTTGTTCCTTCAGAAATGATATCCCGCGCTCATGAATATTAAAATGCGTACGTGGACTTGTAAGAAGCTAGTGGTTCGATTGCTCACTGGAGGAGACAAAACGGATTTGATCCGAAGGGACAGTGTTTGTTACAATTTTAGCAAACACCGTGGGAACAGGGACATGTGGAAATAAATATACAAAATAAACAGATGGTTATAATGCTGATACAGCTGAACGCGGGGAAGTCTTATACCTACTTGAGTTTTATGTGGTTATGAATGCTTATTCATATTCGTTTGTGTATGTTAGTGTTAAAATTGTTTTTATTCCAATTAAAAATAAGCTCAAACGTGAATGAATTGCGAAAACTATATTTGTGGTTAAGTATGTATACACTTACACATTTGGTTTATATAGGTACTTACGACTAATAACACTACATCCGATCAGGTCAAAAATAACAAAATGTTATATCTAGGCGCGTAAACTCTTATTTCATGAAAATATTAATAACTAACGCCATAGGTATATGATTGTAGATATAT
This sequence comes from Epinotia brunnichana, assembly GCA_963854355.1. Lineage (NCBI taxonomy): Eukaryota > Metazoa > Arthropoda > Insecta > Lepidoptera > Tortricidae > Epinotia > Epinotia brunnichana. Next base: position 24,046,299 of record OY977940.1, read on the forward strand.
TGATAGGTATGTTATTTAATCTTAGATAATGCTTTTTACAATATTCTTATAGAAGTAGAGAGGAACTTACTCACCCTTAAGAGGATTGTGAACCTGTAAATTTTCATACAAAAAGCGATAACGTTTTTCACCCCGCAAACATAGTTCGATTTTTATAATTTTTGAATATGTTGTAGATATATTGAAAAACTAGGTCTGTACGTTTTGAGTTTTAAGAAATATTGCTAACGTTCCAAGTTATTAGCATCTAAAAATCTGTATTTTTGACTTAAAAACTTTGTCTAACGTTTTTTTTTTATTAATCTTAACTGATTTACTAAAAAAGGAAAACGTACAGACATAGATTAAAATTGTTTCATTTCATAAAGGTTTAGGGGGGTAAAAACGTTATCACCCGAAACAATATTTCAACAAGCAATTGTAGGCAATTACCTGCAGGTCTGGCAACTCTCTCTATCGCACGATACGGGTGAGGCACAGAGCGGTGTGAAACAGATAGCATTTTTTAAAATACCTACTCGCGCCACGTATGGACACTTCACAATCCTCTTCACCATAAAAAATCTAACTACGTTTGCTTTTATAAAACCGCTGATTCTATGCCCCCCCGAGGACCTTGAGATCAAAATACAATACTGTAGGTACCATATAATATAAATATTCTTTTCGCATTCTTTCTTGTTTAAGGCTCCTTAAATTTCTTCTTGGCCTCAGGCCAAGAAGTAATGTATAAAAACCCTAACTAAAACCATTATTGTCCGCTACTGTAACTTTTTAAATTTGCTTACTAATATTAAACTGACAAAGGCCTCTGCAGTAATGTCCATACTATTATTGCTCAACAGAAATAGTACATAATAGAAACACAGAGGTAAATAAAACATAAACAATGGTAGACAACAGGCGGTCTTATCGCTAAAAAGCGATCTCTTCCAGACACCCTTAGGGTGGTGGAGACGATGCAAAATAATCATATGATTTGAGTAGGTGAAACAAAAAACAGAATATAAACAACCTCACTATAAGAAAAACTATATACACTTACATAAATACATATATATATATATATATATATATATATATATATATATATATATAAATAAATAAATAAATAAATAAATATTACGGGACAAGCTTACACAAATCAACCTAGGCCCACGGTAACCTCAATAAGGCTTGTGTTGTGGGTACTAGGCGATGATATATATAATAGATAAATACATATAGATACTTATATACATATATAACATCCATAACTCAGGAACAAATATTCGTGATAAACACACAAATAAATGCCCTGACCGGGATTCGAACCCGAGACCTCCAGCTTCGTAGGCAGAGTCACTACCCACTGGGCTACGGAGGCCGTTATATAAACCTACATACATATACAATAACTAAATATCAAAGAAACAGTATCATTTTCAGTCGAAAACAAACAGCACACAAAAATAGAAATGAACAGCTACGGAAGAGAACAATTGTACTCCTTTAGTCTAGTCTTAAAAAAGCGGCCAAGTGCGAGTCGGCCTCGCACATGAAGGGTTCCGTAAAATAAATTGCGGTTTACGATTTATGACGTATTAAAAGAAAACTAATACTTACTAGATCTCGTTCAAACCAATTTTCGGTTGAAGTTTGCATGGTAATTGTACATCATATATTTTACCACTTTGGAAGTGTCTCTCGCGGAAACTTATCAGTTTAGAAAAAAATTATATTATAAACCTCAATATCATTTTTGAAGACCTATCCATAGATGGGTTTGATGAAAAAAAAAATTGAATTTCAGTTCTGTGTATGGGGAACCCTAAAACTTAATGTTTGTTTTCAATTTTTGTGTGAAAATCTTAATGCGGTTCACAGAATACATCTACTTACCAAGTTTCAACAGTATAGCTCTTATAGTTTCGGAAAAAAGTGGCTGTGACATACGGACGGACAGACAGACAGACAGACAGACAGACATGAAGAATCTATAAGGTTTCTGTTTTTAGCCATTTGGCTACGGAACCCTAAAAATGGGAACAGACTTAGCACGTTTAATTTCAATAGGCAAATAATTCCACAATCGAACAGCTCGGAAAGTAAATGAATTGCTGTACATTTTTGAGCTTGATGAGGGAAAACTGAGAAGCAACTTCTGAGCAGACCTTGCAGAAGAAAGAAATTTTAAACGCTCCTTGAGGTAGCGAGGAGTTGCAGGGTTAAAAAGAATTCCATGAAGAAGGGCAAGAGGCTGATAGTTACGTCTGGACCGGATAGGAAGCCACTTGAGCCGAGAACGGAAACTGGATACGTGATCATATTTGCGTAACCCAAATAAATATGAACCTGATACAAAAGTTTTGCATACGGTCAAGCTTGTTAAGTTGTACCTCAGAGAGATCAATATAGGAGACGTCAGCATACTCTAAAATAGGGAGGAGTAGCGATACACACACAAACATGAAACAAAAAATACATAAATACCCTAGTCCAGGATTATGCAACTGTAGCCGGATTATGCGTTGCAATTTCATTAAGTATCTGGGAATTTTGGTGGATGAAAACCTAAACTTTCATCAACATATTAACTGCCTCTCGAAACGGTTAAGAAAGACAATAGCTGTAATTAAAAGAAGAAAGGAAACAGCAGACCGGAGAGTGCTGAAAATGGTTTATACGGCTATATGCATAGAGGTAGAATATATAGAGGAACTCACCCACACATACACACATGAGTGACAAAGATGTATGCATAGGCAATACCGCAAGTGGGAACGTGATACAGTGTCATATTTTCTGTCCCTCATCGCGTATACGGATTTTTTGTTTGCCACCAGCTTGTTTGCCACCACACCTGTCAAAATTTGTACTAGAACTGACACCACCATGACGTCACCGATAATGACATTAGACGTCAAGAATGTATTAGCTTCTGATACTTCCTAATTTAGTATGGTTAATTTACCATCGTCCTTTTTGGGTATATGCTAGGACGTCATCTATATATCATCTATCTATGGCTATATGCGAATCGGTGGTTAGTTATTGCGTTAGTATCTGGGGCAGCTCAACAAAAACCGCTCTTCTAGTAGCCGAATGCTCTCAAACATTGGTCCTAAAGGTTTTGCTAAGAAAACCATTCCGCTACCTCACGTCACAATTGTAAAAGAAGCTCAGGTTTTGAAAATTCTTTAGCTCTTTATCGCACATGTACGTGACATGCGCATTCTGTTCTGACCCATAAAACTTGGATAGGCACGGAATTATACAACAATTTGTCAAAAAAGCGCAATTTAAAACTTTTGCTAAGTTTTAAATTGCGCGCTTTAGAGTCAAATTGGCAAGGAGATTTGACTTTGGTTGAATGTTGACTCGAGCTTTTCACGAATTGATTTTCTAACATTAGTAGCCATCACATGTCAGTTACGTATTATAGATAATTAATGGAGTAGGTACACAGTGTACACATTATAAATTGTTCAGTATGGGCCCTATTTATTATTCATTAAATGCCAACAGCACGCTTTCGTCATGATGGATATTGAGTCCTTGAACTTTTCACTAGGCTGATGTAGGCCAAAATGTCTATCGGAGTGCGAGTGTTAATACTCGCATAGGCCATTTTAGCTCGATGCAAATTTTTATCGTAAACAAGTTCGCTACCTACTATTAATAATCAAACCAGACGTTCTGGCTAAAGGAGTAGGGGTGTTTGTGTAGGAGTCTTGTTGTTTTATACGTTCATACGAAGAACCGTTCATTGAGATGACGTAGTACAAAAGAGTTTACCTATCTGAAGGTGATAACTCTTTTTAATACCGAAGGGAATAAATGCAATCTGGTACTATGGAATAGGTTAAAGTACCTTCAGATTGTCAAACAACAATTCGATTTGAGAAATAGGAGAATAGATGACAAGGTTTTAAATTATAACTCGCGATTGGCACTAAATAATTATGTATTGAGTCGTTTTTTTACATGTTTAATCCAATATTTTTCATATTAACAATACTTATTATTTAACTTGGATTTTGTAGATAGGTGTGGCTGAAATTCAATACTCACACTTACCGTTATTTTCATTATTAATGTAATTTATGAAATAAAGCCTTTTTACATACAGCCCATACCCGTTTAGCCAAACTTAAAAAAACAACACGTCCACACATTATCTTAACAGCCAAACCGCAAAATAGCTTGGTCAACAAAATTTGCCTAAGCGACGGTTATACGCAGGATCTGTTCAAAATATCACTGACACACATTTTTGAAAAGCCCCATATTTCACAACCGGCCATTACTGTCAAGCACAACATGGTCCGGCCATAAAACACATTTTAACGCTATCCAATGGCCACCGATGGCCATTTTATCGAGTACGGTCTCTGGTCTACATACTCGTTAAACTTTTTCTTATCTTGGCATAATTCATTGTCTTATCTGCGTCAGTTGGAAGAAGTTGAAAAACGAGTAAACATAGAATTCAATAAGATTGCTTCTGGAGATCGTTGAAAATCACAGTTATTGCGAAGAGTTATAATTAAGATTCTTAACTCTACTAATTTACAACGAAATCAAAGTATAATATTTAAGCGGCAGAATACCATATTTAATTGGCATTGTTCACTTCTGCGGATTTCTTTTGTAAAAATAAATTTTGTTAAGTATCTATTTATTTAAACCGTCACCCTTGATGGTACTATCGCCCAACGGTACGGGTTCACACTTTCTCACCAAAATCGCCGGCACACACATACAATGCGGTCGAAAAATGACCCTAGAGGTGTGAACCCGTAGCGTTGGCCGATAGTACATTTCGTTGCTGTCCGTATACCTACTGATAATAACGTAAACATTACCGAGAATAAATACTTTATATACCTGATTTTGACCGGTTACGATAAACATTGAAGCGACGTAATTAACTGATCGAATATTCTCTACAATCCCCTATGAATTTGACCAAAATTTGATAACTATTCCACGAGAAATCAAAGACAATCCTAAAATATAATTTACTCTTCAATTACCTAGGCTAGCCTATGAAAATCGAGCTTTATTCAGAGGGCCATTTAACGGAAAGTTGTACACAAAAGTTTTTTGATAAAATCGAGTTTTTTCTTCTCAGAATCGAAAGCACTTTCGAACATAATAGTAGAAATAAGTGTCCAAAATGTTACATACAATTTTCGGTTTTTCGTTCCGTTACCATCATGCGAGCTTATATGCAAACGGTAACGGAATGGAATAAAAAATCTTGGGACACTTTTTTGCTCGTATAACATTCGAAAGTGATTTCGATTCCGAGTAGAAAGAACCTGATTTTATCAAAATTAAAAAAAAAGTCGAGTGTACAACTTTCTGTAAAATGGCCCATGAACGCTTTGTCACCAGTAACTCTAACCGATTTAGTTATTTACCAGTAATTGGCTCACATTAAGGATGTTGATTTAAAACAAAAAACTACTTCGTCTGACTAACAAACGCTAGGTTCACTCAGTAAGTTTGAACAGCAGACTCAACTACCCCTGACATATACTATGCCACAGTCCACACCTGGTAGACAGTAAGCGCATATGAAAATTGATCCAAATATTTCATGAACATAGTACATAGTACCCAAAGATTGCTCTTGTTCTTCCTCAAATATCGTAACGGTTCTGCGCAAGTTGACTCACAAGAACAAAGTAATGGCCGTGTGCTCAGTGGCGAATGAGAAAAACAGTAAGTAAATGAATACAGACTGATGAACGATGATGATTCATGACTTATTTCTAATACGTCCTGCGTCAAGTTATTTCCGCGTGTTGCGGGTCCTCCTGATACAGGTATATACTTACTTAAGAGGAGGACCCAACCTCACGTGTTATAAACCTGTAAAGTTCAACCTAGTAAAATATTTTCATTTCCATTTCATTTTCATAACAACATTTATGCCACTTGTCGGTTTAAATGGTTATCATTTTAGTCCTCGTTGACTTCTATCTATTCATCACGTTCACTTTGATAGTATGAGTTGTTATCCAGAGTGACACTGTGCGTGTGCGTGTATGTAAATTAAATAATACCATCGATAAATCTATACCTAGTATTTCAAGGTTGTTCACTATATTAATTACGCTCTTGGACTTATGGAGATGGTATTTATCAAGTCCTGATTAATTCTAAGGAACAATATTCTAACTTATTTGACACCTTTCTTGGCTCTACAGCGTGTATTTTTAATATTACCTCAAATTGTAACCAGAGGTAGGTGTTAGGGCTATGAACCGATATTGCAAGATTTTTTTTCTTAACTAGCACGCAATGTATCACTTCATCGTCTTACTGATGTGACGTCACAACTGTCACAAGTAACCCGCTTCTTCCATGTGTCAAATGAATGTAAGCATTACATTGCTGCTCGATAAATTTTCAAAAATTAATTACGCTTTGGTAGTTAAGATTAACTTACAATTTTTTTACAATATCGGTTCATAGTACTTACTAAAAGCTACGTATGGTTAAAATTTGAGGTAATATTAAACATACAAGCTGTATACTATAACCGTATCGACGCTCTGTGTAGGTACACTGTGTTGCGGTAACGAGGTCAGTCCACCGTAGTGACACTAGTAACTCTTGTTTGGTTAACAGGTTTTACACCAGGATACCCTCGTTAAGGCGGCCCAATGCACTCAGATTTCGCACTGAAAGTTAGTGGTCGAATTAGGTTTTACCCTTTGGGTACGGAACCCTAAAAACTAAGCTTGATAAAGTTTTAAGCTACTTAATGTTTTCTCAACCATATTTTTACTAGTGTTTATAATATATTATTATGTATATGCTACTTACTTCTGCTTTAGATTACTTACACACAATGTACTTTTATACTATCTACTAACGGCCTTAAGTATTAGCAAGAAACGTTGTGGTACTTTTTGTGATATCCTAAACCCTAATATTTATGTAATTAGATTCCATCAAATCTACCAAGAAATGTCATTTCTTGGTAGGTTTGATGGAATCTAATTACATATTAGGGTTTAGGTCACATCGAGCTATGTCGAGGTCAGTCGCTTAAATTAGTTTACATTAACCTACCTTAACGCTCTAGCAAATGTTATACTTGCCAATAAAATAACAAAAAATATTATGATTGGTATAATAAAGTATATGCCTTTCTATCTTTCTATGAAAATGCATTTCGCGCGCTGTCACGAATGCACGTAAAGTAAAAAAGCCTATGGCCATTGCAATATTAATAAATCAGCAACGTATTTGTTCCTGTGTTGGACACAGAAATATCCGTCAACTTATATGTATGCTCCGAGTGTGAAAGCCCTGTATAATTCCCAGTTTTGCAAGCTCATCGCTTCGTAATGCCAGCAAAGCGGACATGTCCGATGCGACGTTGAAACAGGGTGATTCCACTGAGTTTGTTCATTGTCTACTTATACCGGTGCAATGTGTGGTACTGTTCGGAGTGGTCCAAATGAAGATCTGAAACTTAAGGTATAAATAATACAAGTTGAGATATTCGTGTTAATTTTATGGCCATAACGTTGTCATTGTTACAATATCAAAAGGGGGTCTAGTAATATCAAAAGGGGGTCTAGTCCATGTTTTCATTGTAAGGTAAGTCGACTACAATTTTTCACTTTAAAATAACGAAACAAGGCGAATGGATAGGTGCATCTTTTACGTCTATTCGTCTATTCATAAACAGAAAAAATTGAATGATCGCTTACTTATACTTAAAATATTAAAACTCGATTTTAAACCTACATACCTACCTACATAGCTTTTGAATACAGTATATGGAAAGTACACCGAAAGAACATGAATGTCTTTTTTTTAATGAGAGTTTAATGTCACTTAATAATTCATAACGAGCTCTAAATGTTGAGATAAAAATTACATTATTCAAAATTAATGGAACTAGAGACATCTTCTTTCCCTGGACCATATCATTATTTGAGTAGTAGATAAATAATTGATGGAACTGATGATAAACATTTTTAAACGGTGAAAACATTTAATCAACGTGTGAAAATGATGACATGACAAGTTAAAAGGGATTGGCAAATATCAAACACAAAATAAATATTTTAACAGGAACATGTGCCTTCATACATATCAACAAAATCAACCCAACAATCTCGCTCACGTTTATCTGTGCCGTTTTTAACATTTGCATCACAGAGTGCTTAAACAAACGTCACAAACATAACATTTAGTAAGTCGTTACCTCGTTTATTTAAAGAGTCCACAAAAACACCCGCCGACGTACCGGACATGTCCATTGCGAGCGCGACATTAATGCCGCTGCGTTTATCTTCCCTATTGTGCTGCATTTTGGTGAAATGTTTGTATTGTATCGACTGTACAGCATTAATGTGTGTCTCGTAAAATTGGAAACCCGTTATTTTAACTACTCTGGCAATAATGTGCAAATTAATTCAGTGGCGATTATTATTGTTATTGCTAGTACTAATTGGACGATTGGTTTGTGCCGAATTACTCATTCATTAAGACAGTTGTTTGACTGTTTTTTTTCTTTTTTGTTGGTGACCAATGACATGTATTATATTAATTTTGTGATCTTCATATTAGTTTTAGGTGACACATAAAAGTAACCAGTGCTTCCCATAAAATAATCAATAATAGTAATACTGCCTTGGAAATGCATGATTGAGGGTTCACTTGCAAATTTGAAACTGACTTCAGTACGCGGCACAAAAGTTTGCGTATCTGAAGTTAGCCTCGAGTCGCCTCCCGCATACCCATCCGACCCCTCCGACACCGTTGCGGCGCTACTAGTAGCTAACATCAGAGTCGTTAACTGATTTTAATCGTATTGTATCTTGTATATAATTTTTAAAAATAATTATAAGTACGCTTTTCCTAAAAGCGAGTATTATTTCTATTAGACTCACTGTAGAGTATCGTTGGATGACTGCAACCCAATTTTCCGGGAAGCTTTCGAACCTAGGCTCGATCGTTTTTTACTTACGCAAACAGAATATTAAACTAGTTTGCATAACTCCTGCCAAAAGTAATCAAACACACTTAATATGTGACAATGTTTGTAGGTTTCGTCCCAAAAGCCCCTATAATCCAATTAATTAATGTTGTTTTGGTTAGGTACCCGACACTTTCTATTGCTTTGCCTAATTGCGATTGCAGATCTCCAGCGACCGATCGCAAAGTGCTGAAATAGCAGTCAAGGACTAGGAGATGATTGGAGGAACATTTACTTTTTGTTTTTTTTTTTAATCTTAGACACCTTATGGGCGCAATGCCGCACTAAAATAGTAGATATATACTATAATTGTCAATACGCATAGAGCTGGAAGCATAGAAGAAAGCCGGGTGGTAATACGGCCGCCTGGCTTTCGACTATGCTTCCAGAGAATGACGATATTCTTCGGCCCGCCCGGATCCGTCCAGCTTAAAAAGATGATAATGGTTGGCTACGATGACAGAAAGAGGACAGAGGCAGAGTACCCACAGGATGGACAGATGCTATCCGCGATGCCAAAGGCGTCATTATTCAGGGCAGTAAGACTGGCCCAATATAGTGGCAACGAACTGCGGTCTTGACCACGATCCTCCCTTGTGTTGAGGAACCGACAAAGAAGAAGACATCTTATGGCTCCGTTTGGTTTCACTCTTTGCATTTTTTTTTCATACTCAGCTTATTTCGTCCCTATGGACAATAACATTGGTGAAGTGTGGCTTTTCTCGTTTAATAGTTTAAACAATAAATTTTTTACACGCTTCGTGAACGCATTTATATACCGAATCGTTACTTGCAGTGGAATTATGTCAATTCAGTGTTGTGTGGCACTCTTTGGGGGAGCCCTATGGCCAGCAGTGGACGTCTTTCGGCTGATATGATGATGATGATGATGAGTGTTAATTAAGTTCATTGCTGTTGTGGTTCCGTAAGCATACGCATTATTTTGCTAACAGTAATTAAATTAATCCGTCTGACCAGTCACTCTACGAGTAACAACACTGAGCGAAAGGTCTAGAGCGTTTCTTTCCATTTGATATATTTTTATTTTTTCTCAATGTTCAATTATTTCACTATCCCTGTAGTTTTTTCGACGTCATTACCTACTTATTTTTTCTCTAGAATTAAGTTCCATGCCCATTGTTTTTATCTGTTCAAGTGTGCCTTTCTTCTCGCTTAATTCCCCGATTTAAAGTTTGCTCGCCTTGGGGGACTTAGATTCCACCTTAGCCTGATGTACGTATTCCAATGGTTCTACCAGCTACCTTGATACCGGAGCACAACGGTGCGAAAGCCCTCCAATCACTCCCCTGTATCTTACTGCTGCCTTTTGTTTCCCTTAACGGGAATACCTATTGTACACACTTGCAGGTTTTCGTACATGACAACGAAAGAAAAGATTGGGTTAATTCGCTGGTTTTTGGATCTGGTCCGGTTTTCGTTCACAGTGACACCTAGCAAACGGTATGCGGTATTTTGCACTGTACCGAGATCTAAAGGCCGAAACGCACAGACAGCGGTGGTGGCGCGGTGCGGCGCGGAGGCGGTACCGGCTGTAATGTTCGAGCTAATATGAAAGGATCCGCATAGATCGGCGCGGCGCGGTGCGGTATTCTGTGCGGACCCTTTCAAATTAGCTCGAACATTACAACCTGTATCGCTTCCGCGCAGCACTGCGCCGCGCCGCTGTCAGTAGTAGCCGTTTCCAGCTTTACTGATATCGCTCAGATTTCATTACTAATCGGAATATTGTATTATTTAATGTAGGCGCGCCGCAAAAAATCTATACTGGCTTGACTGACATCTTACTCTTACCGCACTGAGCGTGTGCCGATGAATGCGGCTCAAAAATTGCATACAAACCTATTTTGCATAAACACAAGTCAACTTTTGATACTGATGTTAAGTTTCATGTAGGTACTCTAAACGCCGCGATGTCTTGCTGAAGTCTTAATAAAGAAAACGTCCATAAGCATTAGTCAACCTTCCTCACATGTCGCGGACGGTGGCCGCACAATCTACTATTCCTAACCACAATACACCGCCCACTTAGCCGGACAAAGCCAGTAGCAATAAACATGTCAAATTTATAATCGACAATTGATGGTCACAAGGGGTAATATTGTGTTATTCATCACGGAGTGACGGGCTTTGTGTTAGGTGATTAGTCTCATTTATACGACTCTGTTAGATATTGTGAATGTATTTTAGTTTGACGTTTATAGTTAAGATGTCTATAATGTATCTTGTATTTATTTAAAGGAATATTATTGTTTCGTTGTTGCTTTGTTCTAAATTATTTTTCAGTGTAGACTAGGTATGTTGGTATTTTAAGCATTCTGGCATAAGTTAGTGTAAATTACTAGGTAGTGAGGTGTTTTTGGTAAAAATAAGGAATCCACTTAGCTTAGGAACTTAGATAAATAAATAATTATAACTCAAGGTTTTAAGGGAAATTCATAACAAAGAACTTGACTTTTTTCAGCACAGTGATAAAAATAGCTAGTGTCAGAGTCCAAACAAGGATTAATGGCTGGACTACTATAACAACAGAATAGCTGATTACACAAAGGCTTTTAACGGCTTAAACCAGATACATTTTCTTTTTAATCGAATCACCTTCACCAAATCTTTATAGTGTGAAACATTATTTTTATGCAAACGTTTAATATGGTTAGCTATTTTTGGGTATAGGTATCGATTTAAATAGAAGCTGACAAGTTGACTTTTTAGCAATAAATAAACATTACAACTCGTGTTTCAACATTGCAACTCGTTTTCTGACGAATTTCATGTTCGTTTGATCAAAGTGGCTTCCCATAGTTCAGAGAGCAGCAGCATCATATAGTAATAACAGCCAATTATTTCGGTACACGTCTTTGTAAGAAAAAGGGTGTGTTCCGATATATTTGGCTACTCTGGCTGCTACTAATTATACGATGCTGACCGTACCAATAGTGGTGTAGACACTAAATAAAATAATCAATAATGTTGCATTTTCTCGAAAAAGGATTAAAAATGTAGTCAAATAGAGAAAAAAGCAACGCAAGATGTTAAATAATCAGTTATAAGCGTCCAAAGTTTTAAGAGGGGGTACGTTCTGTCCCTTTTCCGCAAAACGCACCTTCATATGAAACGATTGTCATTTACTATGACGCTAGACGATCGTGACGTCACGATACCGGAGCGTTTTCTCTCTCTAAGAAACAACAATAAAACGGTTGTAGCTTCGTAATTTTTTGAGATATTCGAATGGGATTTTCGCCATTAGGCATATTTTTTTGCCTTCTTTCTTTTGAAGTAATAATAAATTTTGAGTCTACACCCCTATTACAATTACGGTAATAAGTTTGCTCTTAGACAAAAAAGACATAACTTTTTTTATTATTGCCATCCTATCGAAAGTAAAATAACAGTCAGCTTCGATGTTATTTAAAAAGAACTCGTTTGTCGTTAGGACGTTTTAAATATTGAAATACGCCAGAAATCCCTAAACACAAATTGTGAGCCATAATTCAATTTAAGGCACTTAATTACTTAACGCACTTATTTAAAATCTGTACAGAATTCTCCCACACATTTTAGCGCGTTCATGTGACTTATTTCGAAAGCGACGCCCCTGTTTATTCTGTCGCTGCCAGACTTGTGTTAAGTCATTTTTCACTCGCTTTTGCCTGCCGCGACTTTGTCTGCATTATGCGGATGTAGATTCACGCCGATGTAGTAGGTATTAATTATTGCAGTCCCCTAGAAATTTCCACTACCATTTTACACCATTCAGGGATAAAAACTATCCTTTTCGGGGACTCAGAATATTTCCATACTAAATTTCATCGAAATTGGTTTAGCGGTTTAAGCTTGAAAACTTTATATACAGGGAAACATTCGCATTTTGAATTTTGCATGCTATGGAGTTTAGCCTATATTTACACTTTCAGTGGTATAGTAACTCTTTAGGTGGATCCCCTGTTCGTAGGCGCTATCCTCCCAAATGTAATACTACTGCAACTTTCTATGTCAAAGTATGGTGCTTGGGCTTCGTATGAGGAAGAAAGAAAAAAAGTTTTTTTTTTTTAATGATGTGTACATTCGTAATTGAGTCCCATAGTAGACTAGGTCTGAGTGACCCGTGGAAACTGAAATAAAAAGACAGAGTAACATTACAGTTAAACAGATGTTACAGTGTTGAGAATAAGGGTCAAGACGACGAATTCTATAATCAACAAAGGGTCGGCAACGCGCATGTGGTTCGTCTGGAGACCCAAGCTTCCATAGGTTACGGTCTGCTTACCATCTGGTTATTATTATTATTTGTATGTTTTTTCCATATCTCGGAACCATGGGGTCCCGGACTTTTGGAAGGCATGCGTGGGGCCGAAGCCAACAGCACAGAGGCCCTTTAAAACGAAAATAATCTAAAGCGCTATTATTATTACCTGTATTATTTAAAAAATAGTCCTGAGGTGTAATTTTCAATTTTCCATATAAAAAGTGACATTTAGACCTACCCGACGTTCGTACAATGCGTTACGTGATCGACCTGCGAGATGCGATTTAGAAAAATCCCAGGACAAAGCAGAATAAAACTGTGAACAACGATTAAATTAATTTAATGATTCTAGAGTGTTGCAATGGGCGAATGTGTATTAATACAGGGTGAATCCTAAGTTGTGCACCGAAATAGCAAAATGTGAATCTATCCATGATTCTGAGCAACTTTTACTATGGGGCCAATTTTGTGTTATGCAAAAAAAAAAAACAACTATTTCATACACTTAGCTCATTGAGCTGAGCTCATTCAACTGACAAAATTGTATGAACAGATGGTTTTTTTTAACATAATACAATGTTGGTCCCATAGTAAAAGTTGCTCAGAATCATGGATAGATTCACATTTTGCTATTTCGGTTCACGACTTAGGATTCACCCTGTATAAATTAAAAAGTGTTAGTGGTGTACGAGTATGTGTGAGTGAGTATAACATTAATTTTTTTCCTCATTGCTCGTAGTTTACTACGAACCTTAGTATTATTTTAGACTTTATGAAGTGTAAAAGAAAACTAAGGAAATTAGCTATTTCATACACATTACGCAAAACAATTATTCTTCCCGCTTCATTTTATTCAGGATTGAGGTAACTTAGCTGACTCGTTAGCTATAGGTACGTATAAGTAAAAGCTTGTAAAATATGACGTAAGTTACCTGTACATGTACTGCAATATTTGACACACAAGATTTTATAACATCATCCAATGCTATTATTGTCGAACTATACAGACGTAACTGTTGTAATTCTTCACACATGTCTGTTATCAGCTTAAGTGCCTTTCATGTTCATTTCGTAAGCGACAGCTACATGTTTAGAAGGTACGTTTCGAGGAAATCGAATTGCTTTATAATTAATCTGACAACATTAGGGCGCTCTCTGTCGCTTATTTACAGCTAGCTCTCCTGTCAAGTCAAGTGTCGCAATGATTGTGGGAAAATAGGCCAAAATTTATTTTTTGACTCCATCTTTGATATGATTTGTTAAAGGAACTTACATTTTCACGCTTAATACACTCAACGTAATAACAAAATTAGGGGTTGCCCCGCTTTCGTTTCTGGGAACTACCGCCCTCCGCCCAGGCTCCCGCAAGAAACTCGCTTCCTCGGCCCTTCGTTTCACGTGCGAACTCGTAGCAGTAGACAGAAAATATTGTTGCCTTTCCAAATTTGACATTTTATTCCATACTAAGTAGTTGTCAATAAAACGACTGGTCTAAGTTTGGTATTATTCACTAAGTGTCACAATCAAATACAAGAAAAATTACTATATTTTTTTAAATTTCCATTTTGAAAATAATAAATGTTCACGGTAACACGGTATAATAAATAGTTATGAAACTAACATTTTCACTTAACAAACAGGTACAGCTGTAAATACTTCAATATGCTCAAGGCCCAGAATCTGTAAGTTACTACAAAAATGTACAATCATCATTAAACCAACGCAATTATACCCACAAAACACGGCCACCCCAGTGGAGAGCGCTACAATATGACGTGTATGTAATTACTTAGCACGGAACGCCGACTCATGCCTTGTCATTTTCCTTAACATCGCGCACTGTCGAATGCCCGGTATAATAATTTTCATAGCAATCCGACTCCGTATGGTGTTGCTGGCATAGCGTTTAAGCAGCGAATGCCCAGATGTTAACGTTGTGCAGAGAAATTACTACGATTGGCGTCGTTGGGGCAGAGGAATTAAAGCTGTGTAAAATGTGAATTTGAAAGCTGTGATTTAAAGAAGAAGTTTTTGAGTATGCGTTTGGTTTGTGCTGTGTAAAACTAA
Source organism: Epinotia brunnichana (assembly GCA_963854355.1). Classification (NCBI taxonomy): domain Eukaryota; kingdom Metazoa; phylum Arthropoda; class Insecta; order Lepidoptera; family Tortricidae; genus Epinotia; species Epinotia brunnichana. The sequence goes on from OY977940.1 coordinate 24,061,625, forward strand.
GCAACTAGAAGCTCATGTGAGCTACAGACATCGCGGGTCGTGTTTTTTTTTCAAAACAATGTATTTTTCGAATTGAATCATCAAAAAAATCTAATACAAAAATCTATACCTACAGGGCTTAAAAAATATCTTTGGGTCCAAGTGTTTTTTTTTAAAACGCAGAACTTCACTCACTCGTTCATAATCCCATTAATATGTACTTATAAGTAGATAGACAATACACAATTAGTGTAAGCTTCCATAAAAGCGTTGATTTTACATTGTTACAAAGTAATTATAACTTAATCTATATTTCACGTGACACAGATTCAACTCAATTAACAAATTGACATGCTTATTTATTTTTACGGTTTTTGCATTTAAACTAAATAGCAGTGGAGTGTAATGGCGTATAAATATAAAATAATGAGGACTAATCTCCGACCTCGCATGTTGTTAGCAAAGTCAGAGAGAACATTGTACCCCTAGCCTTGGATATGGGTCTCTAAAGAATACATACTTTTACATTATAACGGGAATATGCTACTTTCTTTATGGGTCCAACCAGCTACTATGAGGGTTCTAAAGAATGACATACTATGACGTCACACTTTGCAATGGATAATCTGACCACCGTTCCGCTTCTAACATTGCCTTAAGTAAGTATATATAAGTACTTACTAGACGGAGCCAAATCTGTATGCGGTATTTTCTACTTTACCGAGAGCTTATAGACGTCGCCCAGATTTCCTTACTTTTCTTACTGGAAATATATTGCTCATTACCGCACCGCTATAAATTCAGGGAATACTGACTGAAATGAAGGCGTGCAGTGAAGAATCTTTACTGAGTGTGTGTGACCCCGCACCACCAAGTGAGGACGGTACCTAGTGACCTAACTTTTAAGTGTCACATAACATGACAGTCTTTCAGTCGTACTGACTTTTAATATACCTACTAAAAACAACGTAAGAACTGGAACGGGGGTTAGATTGTATACATTGCGAAGTGTGACATCAAAGAACAACAAACTCGGCAGCTGCACTGTTCCTTCTGAACCTCGCAGCGCACACTGGAACTCTATCAGCGACATCAATACGAATACATATATGTACCAGTGTGTAACCGCCATACGATAAAAAAATAAATAGAATTCTTTACAAACGATTTTGTATGCTTAAGTACGAATCCATACCAAACATTTCAACATGTAGTTTTTTATCTCAAAGTTCATATTTGATTGGATAATTTTGGCATCCGCATACGAAGGGTTAAGTAGCAGTTACTGATTGCGATAGATAGATAGATGGGAATATGTTTATTAAAATAATGCATACATTACAGTACAAAAAAGTTAACTTCAATATAAAGATGAAAACAAACAAAGATCACGCATTAAATGTCACTCACTACGGGCGACATGTTTCGAACCCTTCGAGAGTTCTTCTTCAGGATGAGTGTTCTCGCGGCGGCGTCGCTTGACACCCCGCCGCGAGAATACTCATCCGCCGGTGTAGTGACATTTAATATTTGTAGCATTAACATTTCAACATGTCTCACGAAAGTTTAAATTCGAGACAAAGATATCTTAGGAGTTCAGCAATGTATGCTATAGAGAAAAGACCCGTAAATAAACAACCCCTTATCGTTGTAACGCAAAACTTTGCATTGTGTAGCCAGGGCCGTAACTAGAGCCAGTCATGTAACGTTTCGGACGCGCGTTAGGACAGTCCAACTGTAATATGTACATATACAAACATTTAGATTTACCTAACGTTACGTACAATGCCCTACGTGATCGACCTGCAGGGCTAAAGTACAATAACATCCAACGAATGAATGTTTACGTCGCATGACGCAAGATGCGGCAAAATATCGGACACCACTTCTTACCCTTAACGGCCTATTACATGTCACACTAAACGGCGCGATATACAAACACCAGGGAGATACGATCGCAGTGGAGATGGAAATGCAAATGAAGGTTGAAATTAAGGGAAAGTAGTGTGAAATAGACGTTGTCTTTGAGTCTTCTCGAGATAATGCTCTGCACGGCTATCACAAGACGGCGCGCGAGCTCTCTCGATTTTTCTCGCTCTATACCTCTCTTTCTAAGTGTTCTAATAAGAGAGAGACGGATAGTGCGAGAAAAATCGAGAGAGCTCGCGCGCCGTCTTGTGATAGCCGTGCTGAGGTATAAGTACGCTTTGAAATGAACTGTTTCAATGACTCAATTTATCTGCTTTGTCTTAGGGTTGACTGGTAGAAAATGCTTTATCAATAGCATTACGTTCGCTTTTTGTAATAATAGTTTTACTTTTGTGCAATACAGATTAAATAAATAAATAACTATTCCACTTTCAACTTTTAATACAAAAGCCAATTTCAATTGGAACAACTAGAAACCATTTTCAGTAATCCTTTAGCGGTTAAAATTTTGTAATAGCCAAATGATCTGTAAATAATAATAACATGTAATTCTTTTGTAAGTAAGCCCCAATTTGCACAACAATCTATCAGGAGAAGTGGACATTGTTACACTTAAAACATTTGAAGTACGTATGAAATAACCACATTTGGTGTTGCCAAGAAATGCATTACACTCTTTTGGCTTTATTCAGAACCGCCCGAACTTCTGTATCCTCCATAACATCCTTAACCCTTGACACAAATGTTTTGTCTACTTTTGTGTATAAGAATGCACAGATTGTCTAAAAACTAGGTTAGTGTTAGGTTTTACTGCATTGCGCCTAAGTTTATTGCGGTATTAGTAGTTATTGTATAATATAATACATATCTACATATATATATGTTAACATGAAAAAAACATGCGTTCAATATTTACAAGGTGAAATCGCGCGAATGAGTTAGAAAGTACTTGGCTAAACATTTCTTGTTTTTATTAATTTACATGGTAGGTATTTTTCTATAAAAAAAGGAATATTGTAATCGACAGAACTCCTCAGATTTTATCAATCAGCCTACAAGTAGCCATTCGGGTAATTTCTGTAAGCAGTTCAACTATATGGAGGTTTTTGAAATTAATTATCATTAAAATTAGTTCAACATTTAATTACATGACAGAAACCAAATATTGGCGTGCAATATTTTTCCTAATACTTACAATAAGAACGTTCGTTCAAAACCGTTGCTCGTCATTTGGTTTTCATTCTAATTTCAAGCAATCCGATTCCGTAGTCACGTAGGTATTCCAATTTTTTGCCATTCCATTCTAATGGGGCGCTGAGCGCATTTCATTTGGGACCGGCAAAGTAAATACAAACCGTATTTTACATGCTATCTTGCTGGCGATCGGACTTAAGCGGAGTAAATTTTTTTAGGACGTTGACACATTGACCTTTTTCGAGCCTGCGTTTTTTTATTTAAATGTATTTTTTTCGCTATGATGACTCCAAACGTGTTATAAAAATAAACGGGACCGTTTTACTCATTTAAATACAGAAATCTGAAAATGTATTCCTACAAAAATTTGTAAATGATATATTCAAAAACATAATATTCTATTTTGCGTAACGATTTTGCGTAAATCAGAATAATATTTATTTAGACTAGCGTGACTGATCGCAGGACCGGACCACAGGTTTATTTGACCCGACATTTCGTATTTCGATATTTATTTTATTTATTTATCGTATGGCGCTTACACACTGGTACATAAATGTATTCGTATCGATGTCGCTGATAGAGTTCCAAAGTGCGCTGCTGTATTTTAATATAATATACAAAATGTGTCGTGTACATTCGTGTTGACAATGGCTGAGCGCATCACATGAAGTAATTTCATATATTATATCACTGGACAGTGCAAGAACGTTAGTTAGATTTATATTTACTTTAAAATTTTAATTAATATTAATAATTTAATTATTACCTTTTAAATATTTTAATTTGAAATTATAACAATATAAATTCGTAAATTTAATACATGAGTGTAATTTTTTTAAGTGAAATTATATGCAGGCCTCCTCTCATGATGAGAGTCAAATAATATACACAGTTAAATTTTAGTGGTTGTTTTCCCGTGGCAGGGCGATTTGCTATCGGTAGTACTTTCAAATTATGATAGACAAACTTACAAATAAACGGTTTTCCGAAAAAAAAAACACAAAAAAATATACCTAAACTCGAATAAGCGAAAAACAATAGTAACGCACTACAGTGCTACTAGTGGTGTTAGGTCACTTTCGAGTTTCGTTCGACACATTTATAGATCGGGCATTTCTTAACATTATTAAAAAAAAAAGATTACACATCGACTGTATATCGATAGCAAAATAATTTCGTTGCGGGAAAACAACCACTAAAATTTCACGGTGTATACATTGACGAAATGATATACATTGTGAGATAACTAAATCATTCATATCATATACTACATACATAGAATAATATATACAAACAATGAACAGAGAAGCAACTAAAACAGCCATTAGTTAGAGAACGAACAATTAAGTGAGAGTCAATAACCATATCCCGAGTTCCGCAAGTCATGTGCATTATGAAGTTAAACGAGTTTGAGAGGAAATGAAAAGTAATTTCATTTTTCATGTCTATGAAAAAGTTTTAATAGGTTTCGTGACTCTCGGGCTATCTAGATTTTGAGAGTGGTTAATGGTATTCTTGTGTTCGGATAATTTATATTTTAAGATGTTTATAAGCCTGCTGTCAGTCGTTTCGTGCCAGATTTGACATGGGTTGGTCAGTGTCTCCGATTATGAACGTTGTTTTTGTTTCTTAAGTTCTAAACATGACGAAGGTTGAAAATAATCTGAGGGTGGTAATATGCATCTGATAGCTGTTGTAATCTGAAACGTATTTTTCTTACTGTGTGAGTACCATCAGGTAGGCCGTAAGCTTGTTTGCCACCGACGTGGTATAAAAAAAAAGTAAAAAGTAAAACTAAGAGTCTAACTATACAATAAATTACATAAACCTACAGGGTTTACGGAATGGACGTATACCAACGCTAAATATGTCTATATACCAATTAAAATTATTTTACAATAACAATACCAATTAAGGCTAAGGATGGACTGAAAAATCTTAATATAAATTGTAACGTTAAAAAAGTTGAAGTAATAGTAATTTGTGTCACAAGGGAGCAAAATAGTATATTTACGGCGAGGGATTCAACGTAGGATCCTGACCGTAGTGAGGGATTCAAATGTTAACGCCCAAGACGAAGATAATTTTGCTCTGAGTGACACATGCAACTTTTCACACGGAATATGAGGAAAAAAAAAAGGAAGTGTTTTTTTATGAAAAAAAGAAAAAAACAAACTGATAAAAAAAGTGTAATCATTTTTTTTTTATTTAAATAAGCAAAAAATAAAAATAAATATGTTCGTATTTAATCGATTACGATGAAATTACAATCGATTATTTTATTAAGATCTGTGTTCAATTGGCACATTGCGTAAATGCTACATGCCAATTAATAAATTAAATAAGTAGCTTGAACAGAACAGTAGCGTTTTGCTCCCTCTCGTCGGGGATCAAAATTTACTTTTCTGAATGAAAGGTGTGAAAATGTGATTTATTCTTCAATTTAGGCATATTACATGCACCTATGATTGTCGATAAACTACCACCGGTTTGGAAAGAAAACTAATGCCTCGAGAAGAACCGGCGTAAAAAACTCGGCAAGGTATCATTTTTTCAGGAGAGTATACGATACATTATTTCAGTATCAGAGTATTCTAAAATTACATCATAAAAATACATTGCTACAGTAGAAAGCCTATTTACTTATTTAGTGATAGATTTCTAGTGCAGGACTTTATCACTGCCAAATACCCCTATCCATGATGTAATCGTTATTAACGGTGACGTCATGGTACAGTAGGTTAAAGTAAATTTCATTAAAACTGAGGCAAGATCTCTTAGAATCGAAATAACTATAAATGTATATGTGCTACAAGTCGGAGTAGATTGAGCTGTGAATAAATGTCACGGTTCGGCGACACCAATTTCCTTGAAAGCCGGTTACTGACATTTGATACGGTCGCCAAGGCCGATAGTTTGCTGTGTTATATGTATACATCTAATAATACGTAATTTTTTATGTTATTATGATAATTTAGCTCTGATGGTTGGGTAAGAGCTAGAATTATCTTCGGATGTACCTACATATTAACTTGGAACGCAGTTTAGTTTTTTACTTTAACTTATAGGTTTCCATTACTAAAAAAATACCTAATGATGACCTACCTATTGATGTTTTTTTTATTTCGTTCAAACATTTGGCAAAGTAACAACAAAAGCATTTTTTACAAAATTGTACAAATAATTTTAAATAACTCTGGCAAGCCCATTTCCTAAGTAACCAACCGCCATTGAATGCAAGCCCTCAGAACAACTAACTCAGAAGCTTCTAGTACAAATGAACCAGCCCCCGTTTATGAAACGAGTAAATTTAATTCAGCAAGTGCGAATACACATTAACAAAGCCGTGCGAGGCCGTGGGCGCTCCGAGATCACAAGAAATTATACGCCCAGTAACTTTTATCGTCCGGTGCAAATTGAAAGCGAACAGCGGGGAGCAAAGATCTATTCATCATCATCATCATCATATCAGCCGAAATACGTCCACTGCTGGACATAGGCCTCCCCCAAAGAGTGCCACAATAGCCGGTCCTGCGCCACCCTTCCGCTACGTGGTCGCCACTCGAGAACCTTTCCGCTCCAACGGCCATCGTTCTACGTGCAAGGTACAAGAACTAATACTAAAGTAATTTTTTAAAAGATCGAGAGTCATTATTAAGTGTATTTATCTTATGATAATAGTCTTCATAACAACGGGCTTTTGAATGCAAATCTATTAGGTACACATTGCTACAAATATTGTAAAATTAAATACATACCTACAAACAGTCGAGTATACAACATACCTCCATTTCAAATGCCAATCGACATACTTGAGACTCTTAATATACTTATATATGTCACCGTTAGATTGTGAACACCGTCAGTTTATAATCTAACTCGTGATATTATAAACTGACGAAAAATTGTGAACTGTCAAAACAGTTCACAATTTAACGCATTATTTTTCGTTAGTTTAAAAACTTTCAATGTCGAATCGTCAAATTGTGAACTGAGATCAAATCGGCTTGCTACGGAACGTACACAAAGATTAGGTAGGTTAGGTTAGTTAGGTATCTTTAGTTGCCCGAAGGGCAAAGCGCCCAGAATAAGGACACTGCTGGATTCCGAAATAAATGGTATCAAATGTCTGAATAACAAAAAAAAACAATCATGATCTGACGTGAGCGGAAACTGATGCAAGTGGAATAATTCGCTCAACCAAACAGCGCACAGGTTGCGTTCTAAATCAAGCAAATTTGATTCAGTTCACAATTTGACGATATTTATGACATTGTTAGTTTATAAACTAACGAAAATGAATGCGTAAAATTATGAATTATTTTAGCAGTTCACAATATTCCGTCAGTTTACAAAATAACGGGTAAGATTATAAACTGACGGTTTTCACAATCTAACGGTGACATATATATATCGATAGGCAAACAATTACTCATAAAAAACTGATTCGAAACAAATAGTTGCATTGTCTCAAATTCATCAGACTTCCTGTCAATTGTCCCTTCGGTTAAAATATTTGTTAGTTTGCTTCGGGAACGCTGACCTACATTCGCAACGTTTCCATCTCGGCGGAGTAAGGATATTTTTGTTTCGCTTAACGCTACTTTGTGCTGCGCTCGCAAGGTTGGGCTTTAATTAAAAGTTGAAATTACAAATTATAACTCTTCTGTGTTTTCGAGCACGATATTTTGAGTAAAAATTAAATTGATATAACAATTATTTAAAGGAACTAGAAAATAAATTATTTTCGATATATGTATGAAGTCATGGTTGCAATGCAGTAGAACGCTTAAACATTCAGAGACTGAGCAGATTTCTTTCTGGAACTTAAAACAAACAATGTTATTTATCTAGTTATCTATTTAATAGCTTAATTAAGATTCATGTTATTTATGACATGTTTCCATAATAATAAAGTACTTAGATATCCCTGTAAAAATATACAAGTAAACTTATTTTGAAGATTTTTTTTTTTATAAAAAACTTGGAAATAATTGTTTACAAGCTTAATAATCTACCGTTGAACTTTTTGCTCCTATTACAGGCAACAACCTGTATATATACAGCCAACCAGTAAGGCATTAAAAATCTAAGGATTGGACTTGGTTGAAATTCGAACATTGAACAACCATAATAACCAAAAATAGAAAATTTGATGATATTCTTTTTTTCTTTTTCTTTTTTATTTCGTTTGAGTCCGCAGTAAATTCGATTATCCATACAAACGGAGTTTCGTTCTTATTTTAAAACTACGTGATTGTAACGAAACTTTGCATATACAATAACATGAAATTTATCTAGGTCTGTAATTAGTTTATATGGCTCCATTTTATAAAACAAACGAAATACAGCAAAAACAAGTTTTGTATGAAAATCTCAAATTTGCTGTATTTTTTTACTATGGTATCTGAAGCTACATAAACTAATTACAGACCTGGATGGTACTTACCTTATTCTAAGTACCTACACAGTTTCAGAGCAAACTAGCTAGTCGTTTTTAAATGACAGCGTAACGACGTTTGTATGGAGAATCGAATTTACTACGGAAAATAGGATAGTGTAATTCACACAAAATATACCTATCCTTTTATGTTCAATTTGAATTGCTTAGAATTATTCATTAATAATACTTTAAACAATATCGTTCCAATCCCAATATCAGACCGATCATTTGAATAACTCAATTAGAAACTACGTAGCAACATTAAATTTCAGTTAATCGAAAGCGATCGAGTGGAGCGTTACGGCCAACATCGAAGTTCCTAACTCCGGCTGCGTTATTGGATTCAACTAATTGTAACAATACGAAATATTGCCCAGATAGTTGCTAATAAAACTGCAATTTGTGGTTTTTAGTGGTAACCGTTCGGCAGATGAATGGTTATTGAGGTTTTTTGACCATTGCTACGGTTGAACACTTGGGAAACTATAATTTGTTGGTTAATAAGTAGTTTTGCAATAGTGATTTCATGACACTAATAACCAATGAATGTGTTTCGTAGTACTTACACGTATTTGACACTTTATCTTACTCTCTTGGGAACGGGATAAGTAAATGATTAAATAATTTAAGTCAGTAGACCAAGTTTTTCATCATAATTATCATACACATAACTAACACTAATAAGAAAGAAGTCAATATTATATCGCAATCAAATATGGGGAAACGAAATAACTTAAATACCCGACAGTTACAGAAATGTGTTTAAATTTTACTCTCAACTGTAAATTATTGAGCTCCTACTATTTACTAGCACTTGTTAAAATAACCATGTTGCCTATACAAACTTTCGATCTCTGTTTTAACCATCTCAGAATATAATAATTTTTACAAATTGTAGCTTTTGTCCTATTACGATGGCAAAGCTATAGTTATTTCTAGAAAGTTTCATCTATAGAAAACCACTTAGTCGCTTTTTTTCGCTGTAGGAACGTAAACATTTTCATAGGTATTATTTTCTATGCATTTGCGAGTAACATTAAGCAACTGACACTGGTGACGCTATCTTTACCGTTAAAACCAAAATGAAATGTTTAGTCCGCCGGAATATTTACTCTCATAAACCAAACCATATTTTATCTTCGTTCCAATAAAAACTTTGCTCTAGCCACTGTAAGTGCCGCTCAATGCCTTTATCGCGAAGTCAAACTTTCTCGATTGCCTGTAGCAGGAGTGCTCTTGATTTCGATATCGTGAGTTGTTAACAGTCGTTTAACTTGCGATTAATAGCTCAAACGATTCTACGTCCTAATAGGTGCTTAGGCGAGATATCAAACTAAGTGGTTAGGTTCAAGCGCTTAATGGCTGATGCTTTCGAGAAGTTTACTTACCTTATTTGTTTTTAAATTGTTTTCACTAGAACTTGTACTTGAAATTGTATTAGATTGACACATTGATGTATGTGAAAACTGTTAGTTAATATCTCGCAAAATTAGTTTTTGTGATTTTTGTGAAATGGTTTGTTCGTTAGATTGTAAAAGAGAGAATAACCGTATTTTAAAAACATGTGTCCAATTTGTGGAAGATCAAGTAGTTTTTACTGGAATGCTCTTCATTTAGCCTTCGTTAACAGTCATTATACTTGCAATTAATCGCTCTAATAATATCGTCTTAATTGGTGCTCAAGAAAGGTACGGCTAAGCAGATCAGTTTAATGAATTTCAAAATAATGATATTAACGTTCAATATACTTTAAAACATAATCAGATGGTCTATTTTTGTGCGTTGCTTAACGTGTTACCACCACCTAACGTGTACCAAGTTAACGTATCAAAACGCGCGACCAATTCAAATTTCAAAACACATGCGAAAGCCACCATGAACCACAAGAAGATCCAGTAAGAAAATTACTTACCTACCTAGTACTCTGTAGTAAAACTAAAATAATGCAAATCCAAAACAAATTATTCAAGAACACGAAAACGTTATCTCCGAGATAACGGATATCCGAAAAAGTTAAATACCTAAAAGCGACACGATAAAAATGACGAAGTAAAAGTGCGATCGTTACTGTCAGATGCATGTAGCGTTGGCAAAGGAAACCCATTATTAATAGCCAGCCAGCCCACCGGGTTCCGTTAGGGAATAATATATGACATTTTGGTCCGGGCAACTCGAAAATAGGAGAATTAAGGTGGAATGGGACCAGGCAGTGTAAACGGGGCGTTTCGATCCAAACATATTTGTTTTGAACGGTCGAAAGGATTCTTTCAGAGCGGTTTCCAAAACAGAAATGTTTTGCAGGAATTCACGGAAAACATTTTCAGGAGTTATATTAAAATGGCATATGGGAAACCCATCTGTGCCTCCATTTTGTCATTAAATTAACGTAAATAGATTAAACCGCTACGTTAATCGACAAATAGATTATATACATACACCGTCCCATGCCCCATGATGTCTATCTACCTATGGTAGGTTCACTGACCTAAATGTACTTAGCGTACCTATTTACATATACTAAGAATGTATAAAATTCACAACAAAGTTATCCATCACTGGACTAAGTTAGTCGACTCAGCACAAAAGATTAGTACGTTGAAGTGGCAATGAGCTGATCTCGGATAACAGAATTGGAGATCGATGGCCCAAAATCAATTTAAAAGACGAGACCTTGCATGTGTAAGCTAATTCCTTCTGCGTAGTGTAGGCTGCGCTGCACGTTAGATAATGTTAGAAACCTTTGTATTGAAATTGTCTATAAACAGTTCGGTGATTATGAACAGTTTGATAAGATCAAATGGACTATTAATAAAGGGACTAAGATTTTGATTGAACGGCAACAACAAACTAAACGTTTAAAATACATTGGAGCTTAATGTCGTTATTCTAGAATTTTTACACGACTGCACAACGAAAGTGTAATGTTTCATATTATACCTACGTATGAAAAATAGGAACGTTTGGATGTTTGTTACGCAACAACGACTAAATCGATTTCAATGAAAGTCACACGATGGTATCTTTAATGCCGGATATTTTTATTAAAGGAAGTCATCCCCCAAGAAAATTGTATGGGACTGGGATGTTCACGCGGATGAAGTAGCGGGCAAAATCTAGTTTTTAATAATGTAATGTAGAGAGTTTTCGAATTATTACTTACTAAACATTTATATTCAATACTAACCTTCATACTCTGCTGCATACTGGAATGAGGACCCTAGCAAAAACCGGGGTATTTATTCAGTCAGCATTAAAAATAACTACGCATTCGGAGACTTCAAAAGCTATTCCCTTTTAATACAGACTTTTGACGTCTTCGTTTGCGTAGCTACTTTTGATGCTGACTGTACGAGTAGAAGAGTTTATACTATAATCACTGTGTTAAAATGTTCTCTACCTATCAATATTACATCCCTCGCTATTAAGGCGCCGTAGGTTCATGGTCCTCTCTCCCTCTCACTGAGCATAAGCGTGAGCGAGATGGAAGTGCGTAATCGGAAGCGCGGATATAATGTTTTTTTAATTTTTAATTTTTTGTTCGTTTAAATAAATAAAAAAGTAATCACTAAGTTCCCTCAAACATGATATTGCCGATTTTATTAGAACCAATTTTAATATGTTTAGCTTTTGTGCATAATTTGTTACGAATGTTTTAAGTGTATTTTAGACCTATGTTCGTGATTTTTTTCTATCGAGCGAAAATTGCTTAATCATGTTTCGAATCACTGATTTCCCTACAGAAAAGCCGCATGATTACTATTCGTATTTTTTTGAAACCATAATATATTGTTTCAAAAACTCTGTTCGCTTAACATCGCTGAACCTTAAGTGAAATTACTCCAAACGATGACCTTTGTGTACATACATGTCACTCTTTTACTTAAATTTAATTGCATCCCGTTTATAATGATCTGCAAACAGAAACCCCTAAGATATAAAATTTTCCGCAAACCCAACGATCTTGTTACGCTTGCCCATTCTTAGTCGAGGGCCTCAAATTCAGGATTGTATGTACAGCCCGAGGTGCTTACAAACCGAATTTAATATAAATAACATGGGGCCGGTCTAGGGGTTGCCAAATTAAATTAGATATAATGTGACTTGCGATGTTTGCGGGATTTTATTAAAGGATGAACTCGTCATATTTAAGACTACCAATCAACACGTCGAGGTTCGTTTACGTTTTTCTAAGAAGAAGAGTTGTAGTTGAATGGTAGAATTTGTGTGATGTTTTCTAACTTACTAAATTAAAATCGTTTTTTTTTTGTTATTTATAATGTGTAAACTACTTGTCATCAATTTCTGGCCACAACTACTTATTTCGATACTATTTGGACTGTGATATTTCTATTTTAGACTCAATTCAATTCATTTATTGATAAAAACAATGTTTTAAACGTTAATACAATTAAGATTAAGTTTGTACATGATTAAATGTCAGTTTGGGTATTCATGTTAGGTACAAAATTGTACAAAATTGCGCCAGCTTTTTACCATATTTACCTCTGAAGCGTATTTGTAGGCCTCTCGGGCTCTGAGACATTGATTTTGAACGCAATTTGAATCATAGATAAGCAGTCATTTTCAGTTTCAGTTCTTTAATTGCTCATAAGTTTGACTAAAGTCGTGTAAAAATAATTATCCTACTGAACAAGAGCTAAAATCATTTAAGTTAGATACTTACTGAAGAATTTTAGCTAATGTTAACTTTAAAATAAACAATAATAATTAAGGCAAAAGTTAAATATACACATTTTTATCCAGTTATTGAAAAAAAAAACAATGCAATTCCATGCAATCAATAAGTTCAAAGTGTCACTTTTTTCAAATTACGAGTAGAATTAGAATTTCTGTTTCAAGGCCTCTCTGACGTGACGCTTACATATATTATCTCAGAAGTGAAAATTACAGTTGATAATCTTCAAAGCGAATGACTTTAGGTACGCTATGTGCCTAGTCGCTTTAGTATTCACCTAACTTCTTGTATTCTAACTAGCTATTTACGTAATGACGAAAAATGTACGAACTGCTTTATTTTTATTTTTTTTCAACACATGTGCTCGTAACGTGCCTCTTATTGTGTCGCTTTTGGGCTCATAATCCTGGGTATTAAACACGCGTGTTTAATAACATTACGACACTCGTGTAGTTATGTTTATATCCCGATTAAGACACGTTGGCACCTTGCAGCAAGGTGTATGTATGGACTCGGCGCATTCTTAAATTGACCGCGTTATACAGGTTTGTTTTTAATTCTCGGCAAATGGATTCTTACTCGACGAAACAAATTAAATCCTTCTTGTGGATTAATTGATTATTTCTTGTTGGATATGATATAGAAACGTTTCATTTAGTAAAACTATTTACTTTTGATAACATTTTACATGAATTTATATTGAATAAGAAAATATTAATTTTATTTTGTATTGGCTGTTTAGAGATTTCATCCAAGCCTCGCTGCGGCGCACTGCGCGAACTTCACGAAAAAAAATAGTTGCGCGCCATTATAGGTAATTTCACAAATATTTGTAAACATTGATGATGCGTGTTTGGTAATTATTAAAAATGTTGACTCGTAGTGAATAGAAAAGTGATAAATATAATTGACGCCACTGTACATTCTTGGAGATGTACAAATATGTGAGTAAAAACCTGTTGTCATCAATAACTAAAGGAAACAACTTAGGAGCCTGTAACATGTTCATTTTATGAAAAGGATTTTTTCCTCGCAAATGTGTTGAAAAACGTCGTATGACACGCGTGAGCTTTGATAATTACATCCTCGGCTCTATTATCACGCTCACCTGCGGTTTGCGTGACAATTCCGCCTCTGATGTAATGATCAACATACCTCACTTGTCTCATAATGTACTATTATACAACGACGGTGGCAAACAAGCTTACGGCATACCTGATTTTAAGCAGATACCGTAGCCTATGGATACTTGTGACTCCAGAAGAATCAAAAGCGCGTTGCCGACCCTTTATTCACTTGAGGATTTGCTGTGTTGGCACATAAAGACATGCAGATCCCCCACTCCCAACACAGCGCATCCTAGGAGCTCTGGCGACCTTACTCACCACCACATGCTTCATAGCATGCAATAATATAGCAACACTACAAAGCAGTGGTGCTAATTTGGCTGCGGTCTTCTGTAAGGTGGAGGTACTTCCCCAGTTGGGCTGCTCCACATACGAGCGAGATGACATTCCGCTTTGCTCTACCGCTCTTTAACTAATTATTATTTATTATGTCCAGGGGGCGTACTTTTCATGCCGATGACATCAATTTGACGTCACGCTGCATATAGGATGATCCCAAATAGTTTTATTGAAATTATTAATCATTAGTCGTCAATCATTTTAATCATGTACAAATTACTTCAGAAGTGTCCACTACATTCTTTTCTCAAAGCCTGAATGGGTTCGAGAAAAGGATGTACCTATTACGCCCGTGCTTTGTTTTCTTTGTTTGTTTTGCTCAAGCAGGTGGGGCACTGCCGTGCTATCACATTAAACTGCTAACCATATTTCTTTACACTAAACCATATTAAACTCCATTATAACATTTAACGAGGTGCTAGTATATTTATAAGAAGCGTAATTGTCTTTTTCAATTCTCATGCTCGCAAAGTTCGCCTTTGTGCTGGATGTATGCTGCACAAAATGCCACTCTTATGCTCTAGTGCACAAAGTAAAATTGTTTAAATACTAAGATAATCGGGCCTTACAGTCACACACACAGTTAAACACCGTAGAATAAACTTGTCATTTGATTTGATTTGCTTTAATAAATTTCACATCCGAGTTTTCCATTACTAAATTAATAAAACCAGATAAAATAGGAGTCAATTATTATTTTAAAACGTATTGAACAATTAAATGACTTGGCAGTATGAAGTACCTAAGGGCCTACGCTAGCTGACGCGGGTGCACGGAGCGGGCGCACGCCTGCGGGTACCCGCTCTATGCACCCGCCGCGGGTTAGTTAGCGCTGCTAATACTATTTTTCAATAGGCGTCCACCCGCTCCGTGCAAACAGCGTCAGCTAGCGTAGGCCCTAAGTCTAATATCACTTGTCGAAAATTAAAAATAAAACTTTAAAATGTTAAGTTACAATGAGCTATTATTTTATTTTATTTTGCAATTATTTGTTATTTTTTCGCAATCGAAGTGAAAAACACTGTGTATAACTCGAGGGCCTAAATTAGCCATTTAGCCACTCGAATTAACTATCCACCCTCGCCTGTGGCTCGGGTGGATATACACGTCTCAAGTTACATGGCTCGTTTTATGCGCTTATTGTACAATCTACTATTTAATCACCTTACATGAGACAATAGTAAAGAAAATTCACTTAAAAATGAAGGATTTCGTTTTTTGAAGATCCTTGACTGATAAATTATTATATTAATAATTCCAAAAAACATAGCACTTTAATTTTCTATATAATAATGAAGATTTCTCGCCAAAAATACAATTCTACATTTCATATTCGAAGTTAAATTTCTAGCTGACGTTATCGCGTCGTCACAATGCCCTCTAGAGATAAAACCGCAGCTATCTGACTTTGTTCAGGTCAGGCGCGTTGCTGACTCTTGGCGTCTCCCTCGTTAGTGAGATTTTGATGTCTTATGGAGATCCCCGAGAGTGTTTGACTTATAGAAGGATTGTTGAAAACTGCTGAGGGTTAATATTTGATAACCACGTTAATAGTTGGATCATCACGTCTGATCGCCGTTTTTAGACGTTATTTGATTACAAGAGCATCTGGTGACACAGTAACAGATAATAAAGAAATAAGAAATCATTTTTTCAGCGCATTTTCGCATGTCATTATTACGAGTACCTATTTATACACTTGTGAGTTCAAAGGATGCCAAACTGTGTTCGTAATAATGTTATATTAAACCGAAGTCAAACAAAGACAAATGAATAAGACAAAAATTTGCAATCCATTGGATTCCCTCATGTTTAACTACCAAGTAACCGACGGGTTGGAGACTCTTCACTGTTGTCCTTAAATTTTTGTAATATATTTTCGAAAGAACCGTGGAAATACCACTTGTGGTTTGGATACGGTAGCAAATTTTCAGTTGAAAAAGCCTTTTCAAGATGGAGGTGATCTTAATTTCAAGATAACAACATATCGAGTGACGCAATACTACTGCTGTGCTGAATTAATTAAAGTAATCATTCTACCATACGTGACTCATACGTGACCACACGACACGGCATTAAATTTATTTATTTTATTTATTTAAATCCTGTGGCTAAATTTCTATCTACGACCTTTATTCTAAGTCTACAACTTACATGTAGAAACAGTATATTAAACTTAACTAAAACTATCACATTTAATGTTCTTACAATACAAACAACTAATACTAAACAAGAAATAAAAAATAAATAAAAACTAATTACAAAAAAAATAGCCCGTCCAAAAGTTCTGCCTGCGGCAAGGACCCCATGACGCTGGCGGCATTTCCCCTTTGGACCGTGAGATTTATTATCGAAAAGCATTTAATGTTTTACACGAAATTTAAAGGCTCAGGCAATTAATTAAATATCAAGGGATACAAATTGTTTTTAGTCAGCCTGCATTTTCCTCTCGACGAATTCCAATGAGTTAATTTGTAAATCTTTTAAACGGTATCTCGAGCCTTAAAACACTGAAGTCATATGAATTTAAATAAGTATTCAACATCGTCGATTTAAAAATCATATCAATATGTAATGACCATAAGCAATCTCACACGTATAAATTGCTAAAAGGTTTTTTCGGTACAATGTTTTGGTAATGCTTACTCCTAAATAGAATTCAGAGCTATTTTTGAAGTCGTCATCAAATATTGACGAGTCATAGTTTTACGATAGAATCGCGTGTAATATTAAATAGTAATGTTTAATTTGAGTTAATATTTAAGATCTTCTTCGTTTTACCGTGGTCTTGAACAAAATATTAGGTGCATAATTGTTACACAAAAATAACAGGATGGTACAAGCTACGTGATTCGATAATTATGTACATGGTAATTATATATGTGCGGCCAAAAATATTCATATACCTATCTTCACTTAATTATATTGTAAGTAAATAAGGAATTATTTATAAATAGATACTTTAACCACATTGAGTTTATTATTTAATCGTATGGTATACATTTTCACTATTTAGTACCACCCAGGGGACACGTGCAGGGTTGTGGTAGGTAGCTCCTGCGGACGCAAGTGGGCAACTCGACTGTTAGAGTTTCTTAAGCCGCCCAAAGGCCTTTAACTCGGCTTGACGACTACTGTCATAGACAGCAGCCGGTATCAACTGCTTAGCGTGCCTTCCAAAGCACGGAAGCGCTCATTTATAGTAATCATAATCATAATCATAATCATAATCGTTTATTGCACCATGGTAAAATAAAAGTTCTTACAATATGTATGTGTCTCATGGACCCTGGACGGGTATAGCAAACTTAAATTATTAAATTGTTACCTACATTTGCTAGTGTGTAGGCAGAATTAGGAAAAGCTAAATTTACAAAGCAAAAACACACTATAGCTTATATAAATCTAAATTCAATTCAATATAGTATACATCATAAAATCAAAACAAAAAAAATACTTTCGCTCTTATTATTTATCACTAAAATAATCTTCTACTGTGTAATATGTTTTGTTTGCTAGATATGATTTTAACTTTTTTGCGTAAGTTGTGTCTTTTTCTTCTGCCTTTAAATAGTTTGGGAGATGATTATAATATTTAACTGCTGCATATTGAGGGCTATTTCGGAATATTTCAAGATTTGGGACAGGTAATATAAGTTTATGTTTTAGTCTTTTATTTTGTTGCTTCTTGAACAGGTGAATATTCTTCCGCACAAATATACATAATTCCAATATATACATACAGGGCAAGGTTAATATGCCGTGTTTGGTAAAATAGGGCCTGCAACTATCCCGGTTTCGTATGCCCACCAGTACACGTATGCATTTTTTTTGCATTATGAATAGGTCATGAGCATCTGTACTGTCACCCCACAAAATAATGCCGTACCTGAACCACGAGTGGGCATAGGCGTAGTAGGCAGAGAGTGCTGTGGCAAAGTCTGTTGTTTTGCGGAGCGTGAATAACCCATATAGAAACTGGGATATTTTTGTTTTAGTAATTGAAATGTGTGTTTTCCAATTCATGTGCCTGTCTAAAGTAATGCCTAAGAGTTTAAAGTTTGTTACTTGTACTATTTCTTTGTTGTTCAGCTCAAGTTTCAGAGGCGGTGGCGTCCTTTGATGAGGATAGAATTGAATTAAATTAGTTTTGTTGATGTTAATTGAAAGGTTGTGATCATTCATCCAGTGATTGATTTGGTGCAAGGTTTTTGATAGTACTTCGTTAAAATCGTTATTATTATGAAAGTCAAAAAGGATAGACACGTCATCTGCAAATAAAGTACAATTGGCATCTATTTCTCTGGGAAGATCATTAATATATAATAAGAAAAGTAGGCACCCCAGCACACTTCCTTGTGGAACCACTCAAACAGGCGGTCACCCATTCAAAGACTCACCGCTGCCATCTTTTCTTAACCTACGTTATCGTTTCCGACTCGCAGGCGCCGCTGGGCTATATGAACGCGGTCTCACATTAAGGTGATCCCATACGCCAATGACCTTCAATCTGAATCCCTTAGTTTTCTAATGTGTTTTGTAGCTTTTCATATAAACAACAACAGTTTTAAGCAATATATTATCCCGTATTCACTTCAAACATCACTGTCTTCGAGATATTTGGCATCAAAGTTGATATGCATAAGACATTTTTTGTAAATATTCCTCATCGTAAGTGCTCCCACTTAGCTGTTATTTTTTTTTATTAAATTCGTGTGCTTAGTTCTGCTGGATATTTACGTAGCTGATAGCAGTAGAAGGTCATTGCGGACGCGGGACGGTAATTAAAGTAGCCTAAGCGCAAAGTTCAAACGTCATATAAACCGAGAAACTCTTTAAACATTACGCGCACGTCTCTTGAATCACCCTATATAATCAGGGTAACAACCTTTTGTGCTTGAGGGAAACAAGTAAAAGTGAACTCGTATTCAATTTCAACTTACTGTTCTTTGTCAAGGTCCACATTGCAATGGAAGTATTTTGCAATGTATTGCTTTTTACACTTTTATACTTAGGTGATATATTAGAGCTAATGTGACGCGCGTCACTGTCAGTCAAAGGGTACGTCTGTCTGCCACGTAAAATGTACGGAATGAGCTCTCTCCGTCAATTTAACATTTGCCGTTGTTTTGAGGAAAGTAAGCCGTCGAGTGTTACTTTGTACATTTTTATTTTAACTGTTTGTAGATTACATTTTTGAAACTGTTTCACGAATGGATGGATATGGATAGAAGAAAATACTGATTAAAATATATTAATTATATATATTTACGTAATATTAACTAGGACTTTTCTCTTTGTTTCAGATTTGCACGCTGTAAAAATAGTGAAAGTGGTCGTTCCGGAAATAATCCAATATGGCGTTCAGGACGCTGTAATACTAGACTGTGATTACACATACGGCAATGATACTGCAGGTTTAGTAGTGAAATGGTTCTTTAGAAACAAAACGCGACCTGTATACCAGTGGATACCGTCACAAAAACCCCAGGATTTGGGTATTTTAAAAAGTAGAGTAGACTTGACGTATAAGGCCTCCAGTGATCCACTGAGGATGCACCGAGCACTCAGGATAGTGAAACCAAACACGGACATTTCTGGGGACTACACGTGTGTGGTGTCCACTTTTATGGCGGAAGATCAAAGGACGAGGCAGATGACTGTTTTCGGTGAGAATATTTTCTATACAACTTTTTAATAGTAGTAAATGGAGAAATAAATTATTAACAAAAATATAAAGTTATAATAGAACGAAGCGCGCATAAATATCTGATACGACTCTATTTCTAGGCGCATAAGGACGTGTCAGATATTTTTGCAGGCTTTGTTATCGCATATATTATTGCCGGTGAATGTACAACTAAAACAAAAAAAATCGTTTTATCCGAATCCCTTTGATAATATGTAGGTACAAGCCCATACGCAATTCGGGCCTAACTTTTAAAATAAGGTTAGGTCGAAAATATCGATAACTCGTCGTGTAGCGACCTCGAGCATTCGGCCAAAGTACGGTCCAAGCCATTCGCCAACTTATGTACAAAATATTTATCACTCGCCTTAGGGGTGAAGCAATGTTGGAAAACTTTCTCTTATTACATTACCTACTTTCGCAAATATAAAATAGACACGTGCAATAAATGTAGCCAGTTTTTTAAAAGAACATTCATTCGATGTTCAATATTTCGTAGATTAGGACTGATTTGACTAAAATGTTGCACATATCTGAGTTATATCTAATTGTAAACAGTCTACTGTTACTTCGACTACAACATTGTACGTCACTTGAATAGCATATTATTTTGTGACTACATCGCGAGGTCAGAAAGTCGTGTATATCACTTATATTATATTGATAAGTAGTAATTTGATTATTCAGAGTGCTAACTGGCGTTCTTTTTTTTCAATTTATTGTCTAAGTACAGACACTTCAATAATTATAACATTGACGCTTCAATAGAACATCTTGTCCCGCTTAGTTAGGTAAGTAGGGTCATTTCGCCGGTTGGCGACCACCTAATTTCATGTGCCGGATAGCGACCACTTAGCTGACTTGGTGAACTGAAAGCATATTTTCTCGTTTTTTTTGTAAATTCCTATTCCATAACTACAAACAATAAGGCATACGGATGACTGTTTCAATAGGCTCTGTAGAATTGATGTTATCTTCAATTGAAAAAACCATGTTCTTCAAGTGGTCGCTAACCGAAGGTGGTCGCGTAACCGGCGAAATGACCCTACTTATGTACCTACAGTTGCCATACTTATTTCTAATGAGTTTTACTACCAGAATACCAGAATCTACATGCTCCTCTCTGTACCTTTGTAATTTTGTAAGACTTTGTAAAAACAAACTACTTCTGGTTTTTTTATCAAAATAGAATATAGGATGTTTCCACAAAAATCGACTTAGACGTGTGTTGACTTAGTGTTTTTTTGCGGATTTATGATATATGTTTTATAGTTCATTTCAGATAGCATTAGACTCTAGAATGTCAAAGACATTGGTCCTAAAAATTGTATTATACCTATATGATTTTATTTAACGTCACTTTTATTTTTTGGTAATTTTCTTTTTGGTCTTGTATTACTATTATTTAATTATTATATGAAATAGGGTGTAGGTGTTGTTACTGAACGTTTGTGAAGGAAAAGACGATATAGTGGCGGCTGCTAGGATAATTGCTGACGTGAATATCCTAGATCAAAGATTTGACTGTCCAAAGAAATTCCAGGTCATGAATATTCTAAAGTATTTAGCATGCCTGATACAAGGATGTTTTTGTTTTCAAAAGGTGAGTAGAGGTCGCTGTGAACTCCTAGGGAAGTAGTATGACTTATGTACCTATTATCTGCATGAATTAAAATTACAAGGCTAGATGATCAAGTTTCACTTTCAACTACATTTATTTGAGTGTTTTTTTTATCAGTAGGTAATATTATAAGCTAATATTTATATCGTCTACTCTTTTTTCTTCAAACAATGTACATATATTGTCGAGCGGAATCAAACGTTTCCTAACAGATTGTTGTTAAAATCTGCGTCTGAAAAGTATTCAAATTAACTAGTAAGTAAATTAAATTAAAGAAAGTGCCAACTGATATTACTTACATTTCATTCATAATTTAGTTTGACCATACATTTTAGGAAAGCAAAATTTAAATCACATCTTAAGTTGTGGACTCCGACCATTTTTCCTCTTGTCTAATCATATCTGGAATAGAGTATAAGAGTTTCGCCTAGCTTTTATAAGCATGACGCTGTAAAAGTTCACTGACTTTTTTAATATTTTGCGAGCTAGCTAAAACGTTTACTTCCCATATGATGAAACGAGTGACCGTCGGCTGCCGCAGTTGGGCTTTGCCTTAAGATATAAAAGTTACATTACGGTGTTTTTGTCATGTTGGGAATACGAATCGACAAGACAAATCGAGTTGCCAACTCTGCGGAGTTTAATCAACCATTATTGGCTTTCGCAATAAAGCACTAAACGGAATTAGCTAAATGTGTCGTTGATTACACCAGAATCTGTAAATTTCAATAGTTTACGGTACGAGTTTCCAGTTGACCGTATGTCAAATCTAATATCAGTATATCAGTACATTTTTTGACATTACATATAATGGACTTACCTACAGATCTTTATAAAACGGAGCCTTATAAAACCCGATACTGTAGGAAAAGTGCAACAATAGATAATTGGAGATGATAAAGTTATAATTATAACTAATTCATTTTTAACAGCAACATTTGACTTATTGCTAGCAGAAATTGCTATTGTATAGTATATTGCAGCAAAGTTTCGATATGATAGTTGAGTTGTTACGAAACAAGATTCTTCTATATCGAAATGAGCTTATTTGTTCCATCGTCCGCCTCTTTCTTAGGCCACACCATTGTGTTTTTTGCAGGACCTAGCAGTTTTATATACGCCGGCATCTGCTATCCGCTTCACATCTCTTTTTATGCCAAAAACAGTTGTAGCAGCGAAGGCTTCTGTGATGTAAAAAAACGATGTGTACGCTAAATGTCAGCGAAGTTTGTTTGATAATAAATCTATTTTATTAACTTGTTTGAAAGGTTTGTTTTTTGTTACATACACCAGTTTAGTTTTTTTTTTTTTTGAAGGGGGGCGCGAAAATGGTGTTTGGTTCTATCCTCACTCATTAATTTGCTGGATGTGCTTCGTTGCAACATTTTTATAATATAAGAGGAGGATATATAGAGAGCTGAGAGTGTGTAACGATCGAGTGCAGCTCGTAACTGCCTGGCAGAATATGATTATTTAAACAGTGGTATTTTAATTGCCGTACTATTAATAAAAACCGGCCAAGTGCGAGTCGGATTCGCGCACTAAGGGTTCCGTACCATTCTCTATAAAAACGGCAAAAAAATCACGTTTGTGGTATGGGAGCCCCCTTAAATGTTTGTTTTATTCAATTTTTTTAGTATTTAAGAAAGAAAGAGGGAAAGAAAGTAAGAAATATATATTTAATCACAAACACACAGGGCACACATATAATACAATAAAATAAACAAGAAAAACATATAAAACATGAAACATTGTGCATTGTATTTATTGTTATAGCGGCAACAGAAACACATTACTTACTCTGTGTGAAAATTTCAACCGTCTAACTATCACGGTTCATGAGATACAGCCTGGTGACAGACGGACAGACAGACAGACGGACTTATTAATAGGGTCCCGTTTTACCCTTTGGGTACGGAACCCTAAAAACGATTAAAGCTTACTCGTTTTAATGTGCTCTTCTTTACCACACGAGTTCAATATTTATGATAAACTAGCTTTTGCCCGCGACTTCGTCCGCGCGGAACTCGTTTATATTGTAACTTTCTCCCCCCTTTTCACCCCCTTAGGTGATGAATTTCCAGATAAAAACTATCATTAGTAAGGACTCTTTGGGAAGGCCCCGGAATTCAAAGTATCTCTATACCAAATTTCATCTCAATCGGTTCAGCGGTTTAAGCATAAAAAGGTAACAGACAGACAGAGTTACTTTCGCATTTGTAATATTAGTATGGATTGTATGAAGGAAAGGGTCATTATGGCTGAGTTGCATGATTTTATAGATTACCTTACTCCGAACGCCTTTTTTACAAAATAGACTCCGCCGCAAACTTGGTTTCTATGACCCGCCTCACCATAATAGATGCATGTAGGCTTTTTTCAGTATTATTTTGCATATTTTCATATCACACGGCCGTAAGGACCTTTTCTACTAAACCGTAGAACTAAATTAAGTGACTTGTAAGTAATTTAAATATTTTATATTAAAAATAAAGATACGTCAACAAAATGTTACATCGAATAGTTTTAAAAATAGCCGTAATAAAACGTCTTTTTTACCCCGTTTTAAAAAACATCTTCGAAACTACCCCCATAAGGTACCTTTACCCTTGGAACGTCACATATATATATTTACCTATGTAATGTTCCTATTCCCCAGGACTCCCAACTACCGCTATACCGTAAATAGGTTCCATCCAATATTTCACCCCCGATTTCACCTCTTTAGAGGATGATTTTTGGGATAAAAACTATCCGTTGTCATTCTCCAGGACTCAAACTATCTCTATACAAAATTTCATCTAAATGGGCTACATCCAAATTTTCACCCCCATTTCACCCCCTTAGGAGGTCATTTCCGGAATAGAAACTATCATATGTCCTTTTCCAGGACTCAAACTATCTTTTAACCAAATTTTATCAAAATGTGTCACAAATTAATTTCCACCCCCAATTACACCCCCTTAGGGGATGATTTTCGGGATAAAACTATCCTTTGTCCTACCTTTACTATCGCTATACCGTAAATGGATTCAATCCAAATTTTCATCCACCATTTCTCACCCCCTTAGGGGATGATTTCCTCCTTTCATGTATTCCAGAATAAAAATTATTCTATGTTCTTTCCTTGGACTGAGACCTCTCTCTATACCAAATTTCATCTGAATGGGTTATATCGTTATCTTCAAGCCTCATTTCACCACCTCAGGAAATGATTTTTCGGGATAAAAACTATGCATTGTCCCTCCCTGGGACTCCTTCTATCTCTTTACCAAATTTCATCTAAATGGGTTTTATCCAAATTTTCACCCCCTATTTCATCTCTGAGGGGATGATTTTCGGGATTAAACTATCCGTTGTCATACTCCGGGACTCAAACTGTCGTTCAACCAAATTTTATCAAAATGGGTCACAAACAAATTTTCACCCCAAAATACACCTCCTTAGTGGGATGATTTTCGAGAGTAAACTATCCTATGTCCTTCTTCAAGACTCCAACTCGCTTTACCCGTAAATGCGTTCCATCCAAATTTTCATACCCCATTTCATCCCCTTAGGAGATGATTTCTGGTCTAAAAAATGTTTTAAGTCCTTCCCCAGGACTCTTAACTATCTCCATACCAAATTTCTTCTAAATCGGTTCTATCCAAATTTTCACTCCTCATTTTACCCCCTCAGGAGATGATTATTCAGGATAAAAACTATGCATTGTCCTTCCCTGGGACTTTTTCTATCTCTATACCAAATTTTAACTAAATGGGATTTATCCACATTTTCATCCCTATTTCATCCCCTTGGGGCATGATTTTTGGGATTCAAACTATCCATTGTCGTTCTCCGGGACTCAAACTATATTTATACCTACCAAATTTGGTCTAAACGGAGTCCATCCAAAATTTCACCCCCCATTTCACCCCCTTAGGGAATGATTTCCAGAATAAAAACTATCCAATGTCATTTCCGAGAACTTAAACTACCTCTAAACCAAATTTTATCAAAATGGGTTACATCCAAATTTTCACCCCTCCATTTTACCCCCTACAGGGAAGATTTTCGGGATAAAACCTATCCTTTGACCTTTCCCGGGACTAAAACTAATTAAATACGAAATTTTATCCAAATCGGTGCAGCGGTTTAAGTAGCTCCATACAAATTTCCACCCCCCATTTCATCCCCTTAGGGGTTGATTTTTAGGATAAAAACTACCCTAAGTCCTTCCCCAGGACTCAAACTATCTATATACCAAATTTCATCTTAATCGGTTCAGCCGTTTTCATGAACAGATAAACAGACAAACAGACAAAAATTCTAAAAACTGTTGGAACGTGTTCTGTTATCGATTTTAAGTATCCCTAGCCAATTTTTTTTCGAATATCTTTCATGTACAGACTTTCGACCCTCTTCAGCTTTATTATATGTATAGATAAAACGCAAAATAAAAAAATAAAAAACCAACAATGGAAGTAATTCGACAATTATGAAATTACATTTTGAAAAACCAGACTATTAAATAAATAAGTACAATAACATAAATAGAAACATATTTTTCAAAAACGGTTTATTGGGTTCAAGGTGTAATATAAAACCACAAAAATCCGCCGGGGCCTGCCGCTTTCAATGTATTTCAGCATGAATATCGTCTAATGCTCACATTGCAAGTTTTGCTTAGTTATGGACTACGTCAAATTGTGTACGATTGTCTCCGCATTATTATATTATACTTAGTTAGTACTCTTACGATCCAAAGTGCGACAGAGCGAGATTTGACAGTGATAATAACCGTGTTAGTTAACTCCGTCCGTGTTCAGTCAGACATGCACGTCATGATACGTTTATTATATTACTGTTGAATCTCGCAGTGTCCCAAAACCACATCCCGTCATAAATTGGCGAATGTATGACGATAAGAGAACACCTAGTGCCGAACACTGTGGTCTAATACATGACCCATTCAAGCTTATGCCCAAACAATAGGGGTAAACAATATATGTCAACTATTAGGCATTAAGGTGGTGCATTGGGACGTTTACCTTAATAAAGCTCTAGCTGGCAAAGTACATGACAAATGGACAAGGTCATTTCAACTCAATCCACGTCCTGTTATTCTATACAAACCTAACCAGAGCTCCGAGCTATAAAAACCAATTATTTAATAGATCACATGATTGTACTCTACAAGCACTTAATTCTATAAATGGTTCATAAAAACGGAATCAAGCATGCGAAGGGAATTGAATATTCAACAACGTTCAAACTCCGTCAAGTTTGCAACATCTGTAGTAGTAGAGCTTGGTTCATCGATCTCGGCTTCTGAGATTAATCTAACTTGGTCATTACAATTTTAAACAATCAAGGTAAATGTATGGTCTAGAAATAAAAAAATATAATATTTTGAGCTTATTTTTGATTTAATTAATGTCCAATAGTCAAAAATCTTTTCGTTCCGTTATAACACTTACCTACATAATTTTAAAGTCTTGAGAGACGACTTGTAGTGCCAACGACAACGACAAACGCTGCCAATATAAAACTGTTCACCAGCAAATACTATTCCATGACTAAACAGTCGTCTGTATCCATGGCAAGGCTCATAAGAATTTCGACTACCATTTCACGTTCAGAGATAAACATTTCTAAAAGGTTAAGATCTGAGTTTCGTGCCAGCTCAGCTTTGCAAGTACTAAACGGACATGAGACTAAGTAGTATCTGCCAAAACATTTTGTTTTAAGTTTCACTTCTTTTTTTAAATGTAGAAATAGGCAAAAGTTTTTGTTCATTATCATACGGGCGTCAGAGAATAATAGTACCTTTTTTTAAAGATTGAACGAAAACATGTTTTTGAACATTATAAAGGTTGGGCGATTGTAAGCCTACTTATAAAGAGAGCCAAATTACATTATGTTCTATGATTTTGTTATAGCAAAAACATAATCTTACATATCGACGATTGCCAATATGGCATATAATTTAATGATTGTCTATGAAACGTTGTATTAACAACATCGGGAAAAAATACGTTTTATTGAACCACTGCCACAAGTTGGTTTGAAACTAACTTCAAATAACTTGCGTTTTATAAATGTTGAATTCTGGGCCATATTCATGGCGCTTTTAATGAAGGCTCGTGACAGTTGTCACATATTGCGTTTATATATTGTATTTTAAAGAATTTCTATGATGTTATGAAGTTGCCATGTATGAACTTCGCTAAGGCTAAATAAATAAGCCACATTCTTCGTATCACCTTCCGCCGCGTTTCCACCACGTCGCTAACTGACAGTAAGATGTCAATATTATAACTTTCATGACAAAATTTTAAGTTCAACAATGCTACCACAAGTTCAATCGCCTATCCATATCTTTTTCTAATTAATAAACTTAATTTAGAGATTTAACTTTATTAATAAATTAAGAGACGGATAGTTTATCTCACGTGCGGTCTTGCGCTAGCCGTACTGGTTTGTATATATATAACCTATATATATATATACCTAGGAGTTAAATTTCTTAGCTGAAACTTAGTTTTATCCACACAATGTACCTAGATAATATATTTATTCTAACTTAGAGCAAATGTGTTCATGATGCCACGACACTTGGAACTTAAAGTTTCAAAGGCGTATTCAGGAATTATGTCTATAGTTTTACGCCGTGGCTATTAATTTGAGAACACGACAGAATAGTAAAGTTAACTTATTACGTTTTGAGGACAAAGCTAAACCAGATTAATTATGTCAGTTATGCAATTAATGCCTACATTGGCAAAATAGTTCAAGAGAGGCAGATCACTTGTATTTGGAGCAGCTGAAATGGGAAATACCCTAAATAACACTACCTACTTACTTTATGCTCTTAAGGTGTGTTGTGTTGTAGTTTATTTTATTACCTTTAACACAACGAATCTTTAAATCAATATCGGCAATGAACATGTGAGTCGTATAAAATTTCAAAGGTAACGATTTCCGCTTGTACGTATTTTTGCAATTATATTTATGTAAGGAAATAACATGCACGATTACGGTTCGTACTTGACCAAATTTATTGTCGAATATGCATCATGTCATTGCACTTCCCGCTTGGAACAGATTCTTCGCATCGACAGATGTGGTAGAACATGGAAGGAAGCGGAGCATCCATATAAATGTTTCCTCGATACATTGCCTGCCTTTTATTATAAAAAAAAAACGGCTTATCGCGTTCTGCTGTCCTTTAACTAAAACCGGACTAACCCACAAGTGGTAATTTTTGAGTTTTATGCATATTCTGAGTGAGAATTAAATTCCCCGTCGATGGAGCTTGGACCCATATTTTTACGATTTATAGTTCTTAAGTTACAGAACCGCCCAACATCGTTAAACCCATAATTTCTTGAGGTTTGCAATACTTAAAAGTGTCTCACTAACATTACAAAACTATAACATATTATCTAAATGCCTTTAACCGTCGCTTTATCCTACAAATCTTGCACTTGATCCAAAACTATAAAAACGTTTGTCAACACAAACGTTAGAAATCCCCTTTAAAATCCCTTTGCATCATTATTAAATTTTTTTAAGATCATTTTTACATTACTGTTTATGTTAGCTTATTATACTTAAAACTGGCTAAAATACCTCAACCCGTTATTTTTGAAATATTTGAAACCATTTTTATTACAAATGCAACGCTAAAACCTCGTGACTGTGTTCATGGCATGCATACCTTCATTCAAAATGGTAATAATACAGCAGTACAACCCGCATTGCTACGCTTAAACAGATCTAAGCGCACAACTCGCTCCACTAGTTTTTTAGTCGGATTAGTCGTTGAGTGAGCAGACGGCGCGCGGCGGTGTGGCGCGCGCGCAGAAGGTTGTGTTAGATTTTTCGTCACTGGCTGTTCGGAAAAAAATTAAAGATTGTTGAGTTTTTATAGTTCATAAGAGACTTTTTACAAAATTAATACAATTATGATAAAATAAAGTGTAGGTAAGTAGAATAATACCTTAACCTTTAATTACCGAGGTGGTTTATGAGTAGCACTAACACCGAGGTACTGTCTTACAGACGCCATATTTCAACTCGATTTAAAAAAATCCTATTGACATGCGAGTATTATCAAAGCTTTTAAGCTAGTTGGGTAATTATATTAGGTAATTCAAAATGGGATAAAAACACTGAATAACTTCAATCATGCTGACAATATTTTTTTAATTATGAGGCGACATTTTTCATATGCTAAATTTCCGGACTTGGTTCAGTCTTATTTTTTACTAAAATTATGAAGATATTATCTATAAAACATAAAATACCTTTTGATTATAAGATGTTTCATCATCTATCTATACATATAATAAAGCTGAAGAGGGTCGAAAGTCTGTACATGGAAGAAATTCGAAAAAAAATTGGCTAGGGATACTTAAAATCGATAACAGAACACGTTCCAACAGTTTTTAGAATTTTTGTCTGTTTGTCTGTTTATCTGTTTATATGTTTATCTGTTTGTCTGTTTATGTGACCGCGCATCACGTGAAAACGGCTGAACCGATTTAGATGAAATTTAGTATACATATAGTTTAAGTCTTGGGGAAGGACATAGGGTAGTTTTTATCCCGGAAATCAATCCCTTAGGGGATGAAATGGGAGATGGAAGTTTGTATGGAGCTACTTAAACCGCTGCACCGATTTGGATGAAATTTGGCATCTAAATAGTTTCAGTCCCGGGGAAGGTCAAACAATACATTTTATCCCGGAAATCTTCCCCTTAGGGGGTAAAACGGGGGGGTGAAAATTTGGATAGAACCCATTTAGATGAAATTTGGTTTAGAGGTAGTTTAAGTTCTGGGGAAGGACATAGGGTAGTTTTTATCCCGGAAATCAACCCCTTAGGGGATGAAATGGGGGATGGAAGTTTGTATGGAGCTACTTAAACCGCTGCACCGATTTGGATGAAATTTTGCATATAAATAGTTTCAGTCCCGGGGAAGGTCAAACAATAAATTTTATCCCGGAAATCTTCCCCTTAGGGGTAAAATCATCCCCTAAGGGGGTGAAATCGGGGTTAAAATTTGGATGGAACCCATTTACGGTTTAGCGATAGTTGGGAGTCCTGGGGAAGGACATAGGATAGTTTTATCACGAAAATCCTCCCTTAAGGGGTGAAAATTTGGATGTGAGTGACCCATTTAGATGAAATTTGGTTTACAGATAGTTTGAGTTCCGGGAAAGGACATAGGATAGTTTTTATTCCGGAAATCATCTCCTAAGGGGATTAAATGGAGGTAGAATATTTGTATGGAGCAACCCATTTAGATAAAATTTGGTATAGAGGTAGTTAGTAGGCGCGGCGTTGGTAGGCCCCCCACAAGGTAGACTGATGACCTGGTAAAGGTCGCGGGAGTCCGCTGGATGCGGGTGGCGCAGGATTAGTCAATTTGGAACTCTTTGGGGGAGGCATATGTCCAGCAGTGGACGTCTTTCGGATGATATGATGATGATGATGATAATGATAAAGATAGTTTGAGTCTCGGAGAAGGACATAATATGATAGTTTTTATATCGGAAATCTACCCCTAAAAGGGAAATGGAGGGTGAAAGTTTGTATCGAGCTACGATATAAACGAGTTCTACGCGGACGAAGTCGCGGGCAAAAGCTAGTTTATTAATAATATTATAAATTGTGTTAAAATAATAAGTATTAACTAAACTAATTAATAAAAACTAAATAAAATATAAAATATAACTAAACTAAATCTAAAAATGGCCCCTGCGGCATTGTGCCGAAGATGCTGGCAGCATTACCTCGCTGAATAGCTAAGCTAATTCTTTGTGCGAGCTCTGCGGTCACCGGTGGCATCTATAAGCCTCTTCGACATCTCCTTGAAGAGGCTTAAGGCCCCAGGGCCCCACGGACCAAGGGTCTCGACGCCAAAAGGCACGAAATTGTATTCGGCGCCGAGACCACTATATTTGCCCACTTTAGCAGCTTCGGCTGCTTCTGCTGCGGCTGCTGCCCTCATCGAGGTACGGTGAAGATGTGACGGGGCTAGTGTGTCAACACAGGTTGCATCCCACACCAGGACCCGTCCCATACTCCACGGGACCAATGACATCCCGTCCGGTCTCTTGCCATCGTTTCTTAGAATCCCGGAAGGCTCTAATAGTACATTGTGATACAAGTGAGGTATGTTGATCATTACATCAGAGGCGAAATTGTCACGCAAACCGCAGGTGAGCGTGATAAGAGAGCCGATGATGTAATTATCAAAGCTCACGCGTGTCATACGACGTTTTTCAACACATTTGCGAGGAAAAAATACTTTTCATAAAATGAAAATGTTACAGGCTCCTAAGCTGTTAAGTTATTGATGACAACAGGTTTTTACTCACATATTTGAACATCTCCAAGAATGTACAGTGGCGTCAATTATACTTATCACTTTTCTATTCACCACGAGTCAACATTTTTAATAATAAATATTTGTGAAATTACCTATAATGGCGCGCAACTACATTTTTTTCGTGAAGTTCGCGCAGTGCGTCTGCAGCGAGGCTTAGATGAAATCTCTAAACAGCCAATATAAAATAAAATAAATATTTTCTTATTCAATATAAATTAATGTAAAATGTTATCAAAAGTAAATAGTTTTACTAAATGAAACGTTTCTATATCATATCCAAGAAGAAATAATCAATTAATTCATGAGAAGGATTTAATTTTTTTAGTCGAGTAAGAATCCATTTGCCGAGAATTAAAAACAAACCTGTATAACCCGGTCAATTTAAAAATGCGCCTAGTCTATGCATACACCTTGCTGCAAGGTGCCAACGTGTTTTAATCGGGATATAAACATAACACACGAGTGTCGTAATGTTATAAAACACGCGTGTTTAATACCCAGGATTATGAGCCTAAAAGCGGCACAATAAGAGGTACATTACGAGCAAATGTGTCGAAAAAGATGTTTAACATAGTTTGGTTTTCATTTTAAACCGACATGCTGTAATAACTTGGTACTTTGTATACACAATAGGATCCGCCACGCCTATTTCGAACAGAAACTAGTATTACATAAATGAAAAGCTCCAAACTTTAAACATAAAAAAACTGACATCATATGATTTAGGCATATTTTTACTGAACTAATTGGTAGTTCCTAATGATACTAACTTCCTACGGGTAATTAATAATATGTAGCGAGCAGAACCTTCTACTAACAGTAAGCCTTACCTGTTTTTTTCTTAGAATTTTATATAAAAAAAAATATAGCTCAAACTTAAAAGATGACGTCACGACTAGGATACACGATAATTACTATAGAGTCACAAACACTAACACCGAGGTGACGTCCAGGAGACGTGCATATTTTTTGTACAAACACCGTGGTGGCGTCTGTGAGACGTCGATCGCTCCGTAACCGACTCATGCGCACTCGCCGCGGTTACGGCCTTGGCTGCGGCTAGAGGACCCCAAAAAAGGAAGCTAGCGGAAAGGATAGCTACAGACGCCACACATACGCAAAAATATTTTCGAAATGAAAGTAGTGACGTCTGTGAGACGTATACCACGGTAGTTAAAGGGTAATCATAGAAATTTTGATATCAACTGTGATGTAACGTAAATATATATTAACCCGATAGACCTAAGTTTATATTGTACACCTTTGCGAGACAG
This sequence comes from Epinotia brunnichana, assembly GCA_963854355.1. NCBI lineage: Eukaryota > Metazoa > Arthropoda > Insecta > Lepidoptera > Tortricidae > Epinotia > Epinotia brunnichana. The sequence continues at coordinate 24,095,298 of OY977940.1, forward strand.
GATATGAAAAATATAAACCAGCTCTTTTAAACCATAGTCAAATGCTCTTTCAAATGTCAATAGTCAAAATCATTTATTCCATTGACATACAATATGCACTAGAATATGTCTTAAAACGAGGCAGGTTTAGGTTTACATTAACCACACAATTAAAATATATGAAAAAATATATATGTTTATGTCGGTGTAGGCATTACGTGTCAGCTTCTAAGTGGTCAATCAGAATCCCAAAACAAGTAGATAAAACGTACTAAGGATAGTAATCTTTGTGGACATCACCCTGAATGGTCTCTTGCTCCTGCTGACATCTGAAAGAGATTTGATTGCGTATGCCACTAACATGAGCCTAACGGTTTATAAAAGAGGCTACTTCCTACTTACTGCGTGCGAATTTTATGTGGGAATAGGTTTTCGACTGCTTCGGCAAGATGTTGCTGCTGGTTTTCGAGACACATGCCGTGCTTAGCTGGTCGATTGCGTAACGTTTCGTACGTAGGTACGTTAAGTAAATCAAAATTACATTTTTGATATTGGAAAGTTACAGCTATCCTAACGCTTGTTTAACAAGTACCTAAAGCAATTAATTTGAATACACGATGGTATGGTTTATAACTTGATGGTCAGACGGGAAGTCGAACGCTTAAACCAGCGCTTATTCTTCCTGTAAAGGTTTACCAATGGGAACAAGAGTTACAAGCCAGGGCAAACTGACCTGAATATCTGTCGTGTAGGAAAGGTCGCTCAAGAGCGATGCCAACTAGCCCCCGGAACAGACACTCATGTAGACAGTTGCGAACATCTTAGCTCATCTCATCAGTAACAGAACCGATGGTACGGCAGTACAGACAGGTGCAACTTGTAAGGCCGAAACGCACTGAAAGCGGTGGCGGTGCGGTGCGGTGCGGAGGCGGTACCGGTTGTAATGTTCGAACTAATGCGAAAGGGTCCGCACAGAACACCGCGGCGGGACGCGGCGCGGCGCGGTATTCTGTGCGGACCTTTTCATATTAGCTCGAACATTACACCCGCTACCCGCACCGCCACCGCTTTCAGTGCGTTTCGGCCTGCAAATCTGTACAACTGGTTCCCGGCGTGAGCGTGAGGTTAAGGCGCTCTTATTAGACGATATTTAGGTATTTGCGGAGGTGAGGCAGACGGAGCGGGAGACGCGCGTCCCGCGCACCCCGCTAACGGCCTTATTCTGTTGGCATCCGTATTCGGCTCATTTTTGCGGATCATACGATCAAATGTTTGTCTTCTTGAATAATTGTTTTATATTTCAAATCTTGGTTGATTTGTGTAAGATTGTCCCCAAATATTTATTGTTTATTTATTTATTTAAATCAATTTTTTTAAGAAAATAAGGAATAATAGGTAGTTACAGTTCTTAAGTACATCGTAGTATGATGACATCAATTATGGACACTTACTTTCCAAAGATATGTTAGTACAGATTTCTTCATCATCAATCCACCTATCGTTTTCCCAGTTCCTATGTGGGTGCTTCCGTTTTCCAAATACGTAGAACTGATAAAATAATAGTACATCTTCACTTCCTAAGGGTGAACGTCACCAATTATGGATTGTACTAATATATTACAGGTTTTTTAAACCGAAATAAAATCGATTACTTCTATAGGTAAAGTTATAGCGCCGGTTAACACCCGCTTAAGAAACCATCAAAAATAATAAACAAATAGCTATGTTCATCTATTTATCTCCTGGCAAATTATATTATTACCATGTATGTCTTTCCCGCTCACGGGACAATGATGTCCCGGACCTTTGGGAGGCATGCGTGGGGCTAGGTACCTACAAAGTACCAACGGAGCCAACACGTAGAGGCCCTTTTGACAATTTAATGAAATGCAAGGAGTATTATTACCATAATTATTACCTTTGTTACATAAGTATGACTGACTGATCAAAATCTGGATAATTAGACCACTGTTAGTCAGAAGAGCATTTTATTATACAGGGTGGTTATTTTAAGACCAGCAAGTTCTTCAGTACATGACTATGTCTATTAAAAAATGTAATTTGACCAAACATCATATAAAAATAACAAATTCAATTTGTCTCTTAAATACCTAAAAGTGTTATGTCACTGCGCTCGCGCGGCGCGTGCTGCCTACCATGCTACCTCGACCAGCGGCCACACCGCGATGGACCTTGATACTCTCAACAAGCCAACAAGATTAGGCTTATACTTGGCTCTATACTCCAGGCAAAATACGGTTTCAAAAATCATTAATTTATAATAGCGTTTTTTTGTATATTTCATTTTTAATCGAAGTAATTACTTCCGGTTAGAAAATTTGTTGGATTCTTGTGTAAAGCATCTTAGAATAACGATTAAAAATGAAATATAAAAAAAAACGCTATTAATTATATAAATATAAATTAAGCTTTAATTGTCTTTTTTTGTTTGATTTATATTTAATTTTTTAAAGCAAATGTAAATTTAGGTAAAAGCCTCCTCGATCTCATGCCATTTTTTTCGGTCTTTAGCCAACTGCATCCAGCTAGGTCCGGCGACCTCAGTTATGTCATTGGTCCAACGTCTTTGTCGTCTACCTTTCCTTCTTTTGCCTTTCGGCCCTGACCAGTTTGTTGCTTCCAGTGCCCTTCTTTTCTCCTAATATCTGGCGATATATGGCTTTTACCCGAATGGGGTCCATATAAGAAAGAAAAAATGGCATAAATCTTTTAGATTTAGTAAATATGTACTAACACAAACAATATGGAATAAATAAAGCTTAAATAAATATATATATATAAACTAGCTGTTGCCCGCGACTTCGTCCACGTATAACATGTTATCGTCTAAATGTTTGTTTAAGAAATTTAAATGTTTGTTTAATAAAAAAAAACATTGAAATTAGTTTTGTACAGTCAGCATCAGATAGTTAGTAGCAGCCTAGGTAACCAAATATATCGCAACACGTCTTTGTTACTATAGGTGTAAGGATGTGTTACGATATATTTGGCTGCTACTAACTATATGACGCTGACTGTACCTAGTCTTTAAGTAAACAGTCTAAAACCGAAGTTACAAATCCCTTACTTTAAAAATGTCTTGCTCTCCATACAAACTAGAGGAACTGTATATCCTAGAAGTAGGTATTTTTGTCAAGACCAATCCAAGCATGTTCAGTAACGTTTCAGAAGGCCGCAGATTTCCGACACGTAAACAATACAAACAAAAATTGAAAACTTTGCAGGGTAGCAACAACACAGCGCTAATCAGAGGCGGAATCTTGGGAACATTTTCATTTTCAATAAAATTCCAGACCGAATTAAACACTGGATATTAATAAATTTAAAAGACAATTGACTTCAGATTCAGATTCAGATTTGTTTATTATCATAATTTTACAATTGAAATCATAGTACAATGAATATACAGATAAAAATGTGTTAAAATTATAACTTGTCAGTTACAATAAAATACAATAGATGTGTACAGTTGTGTACAGAATTGTTATTATTTGTAAATAGTTTAATAATAATATTATAATAATATTATAATAATTTCATAGCATAATGCTATTACATAAAATAGAGAAAGAAAACATAATACAAATATTAACGTCAAGCTTTTAAGATCTTGTTATTTAGTAATTTGAAAGAAATTCTTGTAAACTATACAGTGTTTTTTCAAGCAATAGTTGTTTTACATGGAAGCGAAAAGAGTTGTCGTTCGTTATGGTTTTAAGGTTTGAAGGTAGCCGGTTAAAAAGTATTTGTCCTATTAACTTCGGAAGTTTTGTGCCTATTCTAAGTCTGGGCGAGGTTGTTTTGAAGTGGATACTTCTTTGCTCGCGTTCTTGTATAGGGGTACAATTCAAAATGTATCACGTAACTTCCGGATTAACTTTTTGTAGAGAAGCCTAATCTGATTTCAAATAATTGTTTGTTACATGTTTTAATCCTTCTTTATTTGCTATTAGTTGTTAATCACATAATGTTATTTAGTTTATGTGACGGGCATGAAAACTATGCTGAAATGACCGCCATTTTCAATGCCTCGCAAGTCAAACGAGCTACGTCAGTCAATGTTGCTATATATACCGATTTATCTGTGCTTATACAGATTTTAGTGAATTAATGCAGATATATATTTTACGGGGACAACCAACAAATAAGTATCCACTTAAACTTAATTAACGGTTGTATCTCGGACACAACCCGCTTCTTTTTAAGTTATTCGCATTTCTCATTGATCTCGAACTATTTTCACCTCTCCTTTGAAATTCATTTGGATAACGTTTAACATACATCAAAACTTCCAATATATAAGTTGAAACTGATGTTAAGATACTAAGTTTTCTTAAATGTTTGCGACACGTGTATCTGTCCTTTGCATAGGGAAGTACTCTAATTGCACGTTTCTGGATCTTTAGGATGCGCTCATAATCCGTACTGTTGCCCCAAAGCATTATCCCGTATGAAAGTTGAGAGTATATGTACGCATAATACAGCTCTTTTAAGCAACTTTCTGACACAAGTGGTCTTAACTGTCTTAGAGCATAGATTCCTCTTGCTAACTTACTGTATAATGTATCTATGTGATCTTTCCATGACATTATTGGATCAATCATTTCAATCAATAGATCAATATTTGATTGAAAAGTGTTATTATACCATTAAAGATTACTTGAACGACCCTACGACATAACATGATTCCATTCCAGACATTTCTTAGTTATAATATTCTTTAGTTATAGTATTTTTTGAGAGTTTTTGACATGTATTTGAAGTATTTAACACCAATCACTGTATTGACATTTTTTTTTTAATTTTTATAAATATATTAGCTGGCTGAAATATTTTGTAACCCTACATTGTGGGTAATGCACAGAAGTCTTATATTTTGTATACCAACAATACTTGTAAAAGTTGTAACCTATGTTTAACAAAATAAATGTAATTGAATTGAAAGTACTTAATTTGTATTCTAATAAGTAATCTTTATGCAAAAATTTTAGTCTCTAGCTCTAAAAATAAAGTTTCCCCCATACAAACTTTGCACCCCTATTTACCCCCTTTAGGGGTGGAATTTCCAAAAATCCTTCTTAGCGTTGCCTACGTTGTAAAAGGTAGTTCTGGTGTAAATTTCAACTCTCTAGTCTTAGTAGTTTCGGCTGTGCGTTGATGAGTGAGTGAGTGAGTGAGTCATATCAATAACTCCATACCGACAAAAGGTATGTTCACTTAGATAACGTCACATTTATTTGCTTTAGTGGGCTTATTTTTAAAGGGGCGTGGCGGGGGAGGCTTTCTTGGTAGTTATTTGGAGAAACAGCGGTGGCAGAGTGAGTTCGAGATGTGAAACGGCATACTTTAGTGTTTTGTGATGGGTATCATGTGCACAAACAGCTGGCAAAGTTTTGCAGCTGTATAGGGGAACACCCTGTAGTACTTTGTACCCGACTGCCTCAGAAGGAAGTTTATATTTTTCGAGCGTATGTATCATCATATCAGCCGAAAGACGTCCACTGCTGGACATAGGCCTCCCCCAAGGAGTGCCACAATAGCCGGTCCTGCGCCACCCGCATCCAGCGGACTCCCGCGACCTTTACCAGGTCATTAGTCCACCTTGTGGGGGGCCTAACCACGCCGCGCCTTCCGGTACGTGGTTGCCACTCGAGAACCTTTCCGCCCCAACGGCCATCGGTTCTACGTGCAATGTACCCCGCCCACTGATACTTAAGTTTAGCGATTCGGAGGGCTATATCGGTTACCGTGATTCTGCTGCGGATAGCCTCATTTCTGATGCGATCGCGCAGAGAAACTCCCAGCATAGCCATCTCCATCGCCCTTTGAGTGACTTTGAGCCTTTTTATGAGGCCTATAGTAAGCGACCACGTTTCCGTTCCATATGTCATCACTGGCAACACACACTGGTCAAAGACTCTCGTCTTGAGACACTGCGGAATATTGGACGAAAAGATGTGCCGTAGCGTATGTATGCATGTATGTCTATGACGAAGATGAGGAAGGGCCGTGGCCTGCTGCTGGTGGAGTGGCAGGGTCTTTTTCCGCACTCGTTTTTAATAGAATCTACTAAACAGCAAGTAAATATACTTCAGTTCACCAACTCGTTTAGGACTTTAGTCTAGGTAGTCGCTATCCGGCGCAATAGCCCTAAATGCTTTTGATATATTTCTGTATGAATAAATAAATCTATTATTCGTACAGTCCATAATTGGTACCATTACCCCCCCAACCATGTCCTCGTGTCCGAATCCGATTTACACCCGACTACTTACTACCTAACAGTTCTAAATACGTATTCAGGATAACTGAAGATTTTTATTGACATCTTGTCAATATGCTCCAGCTACCTATTAATACGTTTTAGGTGCGGATGTAGAAACGCTTTAATGTAGTAAATATCGCATACCTTATATTTGTTATTCTATCATTTCGAATGTGTTCTCCAGCATGTATTAGCGTTTCCTATTCCTTTATATATTTTTATTTACCTTGATAACTCGAAATAATTGCTGCAAAAAGGCGTATTTGCGTGCCAGGTAAACATTCACAGGTCCGTCGTCGGCAGTGGCCACGGGCGTACTAAATTGTACTCACCACCGCGCATGCATGACGCGGACACCCGGTTTTTCAGACAAATGACCAAATGTATTGAATTATCAAACATATTGAAATTCTAAGAAGCCGGTAGATAGATCTACCAAAAAGCTACTTATCATAACAAATTTCATTGTAATATTCCAAATAACTTTTGAGATATTTCGAGTTTGGTGGTAAAAAAGCACTGTTTTGAAAGGCAAAATCTATCGAGGTTTTTGTAAGCAATCGTGATTTTACGAAGTACGAACATAGCCAATGAACTGAAGATATACATATCAAAAATTTGGATCTCTAGCAATAGTACAAGTATACTAATAATCGGTTTGGAAAAGGCACTTTTTCGATGCGCAGCTGCATACAGCGCCTTAAGTTTAGACTGAGATGAACTAGAATTATGTAGTTAGACGTTAGTGTTAGATGTTATGGACATAAAACATTAATAATATGACTGTTTTGAATATATGATTGTTGTATTTTTTTATTGATAGGTATTATAGTTTGTTATCTGGCGATCTTTATAACTTAGTAATTTAATTATTATTGCTTAGACATTAATCAGTTGTGACTACTTGTGAATATTTGAACCATTTATAACTCGACATTTTATTACAATTTAATAATTTATTTGACGATCATAATATAAATTCATATACGTTAAGCTAGCTTTAATTTATATTGTAATTGTATATTATGAAATAAAAAATCTAAATTTTAACAGGAAGCAAATCCTACATGTCTTTCGTTAACATTAAATCGTCAAATAACGTTAGTGCCCATAATTCAACAATGTAGGATTGCGTGGTTTTGATAACATTAAACGACTTTGACTAGATTAGATCCTTAAGTAATACGTATCTTTTTTTTAGATTTTTAAACCCTATTCTCTACGTCTGAGATTGTTTTAAAAAACTCGAAAACACTGCCCCTGTTGACTGTCGAGCCTTAAAACTAGTTAGCTACGATGGTTCGTCATCTAACGTGTTTTTAGATTAGTCCACAGTGGCAGTGCAAGTCTCTATAATTTCATAGCTTGAAAATGGCTATAGGCTAAGAACGTTCTTATTACAAAGTATTTTGGTTTTTCATTGGCATCAGTACACTACTATAAACCCGTTAGACTACTTAGTCGTTATTTAGCTATGCAAATATTTTAAAATCGGGGTGTATTTTAAATGTTTATTTATTTTTGTACCAATGCTATGCAAGAACACCGTTACGGTATACTTAGCGATGTTTTAGTGATGACATTGTGAATTGTTTGTGATTTATATGCACATCTAATTTAAGCTAAAAATCCAAAATATAAAATAAACTAACTAATATTTCACGTAATGCCCTACTACAACAGAAAGTACAAATTTACTTTTAATTTTCGTATTTTAAAAAACTGAGATAAACCTTCACATTTTCTAGAAATATTAGTTTAGAGGTTTTATGCATTTTTCTCGAAACTACAATTTGTGGGTTAGTCCGGTTTTAGTTAAAGGACGGCAGCGTTGCAATGTTTAAAGTCATATTCGTGTTCATAAAATATCCCTTGTTTTCCAGAGTGGAAAGTTATGATTTGTTTATCTATACTCGGAGCAATGATGGCCTAGTTATACATAAATATAGAAACAGCGCAAGTGTTAGATATAATTGAATTAGTTAATTATTTAAAATGAATGCATCTATAACTAGGTACTTGTATGTATGATCAGGCTTTGCATGTCATTTAAGTACTAAGTGTTATTTGTCAAAAAACAAATTATGTAGTTTGTGACATACCTAACCTAATATCACCAACTGATATCATCGTCTAAGTTTTCCAATTAGCCTCCGTATCAACATTGACGGTATACACAATACACAATAGAGAGAACAAGACCTCCAGTCGAAACATTAATCTGTTTACGTTTTTTTATACTACTATGGTGAAAATACTACTATGCGAATGCACAAGAATCACAAGCGCGTTGTCAATCCTTCATTGATTGGAGGATTCGATGAACAAATTAGTTTACACTTTATCCACGCTGTAAACCATCGAATTCATCTAGCCAACCAACGCAAACAAGCGCTTAAAATCGCTTTCATGTGAATCATCTGAAAACCCTAGAAAGCTAAATGCTAAACTTTTTGGAAGGCCGACGCGTCTAGCGACGCTTGAAGGGGTAATCACGTAACGTTCCGAACGCGCGTCGGTACAATTTAACTGTCAACTTTCCATATAAAAAGTGATATTTAGACCTACCCGACGTTCGTACAATGCGTTACGGGATCGACCCACAGTGGGTCGATCACGTAACTTTTCTTACGCGCGTCTGTAAGGTCTAAATGTAAATTTTATATGGAAAAATGACAGTTAGATTGTGATTTTACTGTCAGACGCGCGTACAATGCGTTACGTGATTGACCTACGTGTCGATCACGTAACGCATTGCACACGCGTCAGGTAGATTTAAATGTCACTTTTTCTATGAAAAAATGTCATTTAAATTGTACTAATGCGCTTTCGGAACATTACGTGATTACCCTCCTGCTTGCGTTGCGTGAGTTGTGTTTCATACATGTGTGTTTGCCCATGTATGAAACACAACTCACGCATATGCAAAAAAACTCATAAGTCTCATAACATAACTATGTTAGTGTGTTTTAAAACAACAATGTGATTGAGTTTTCCTTCTTCTAACCTGATGGAAAGTTAAGGCAAGGTCTAAGAAGCGTATTCTTCGATGCGATGCGCTTTTCCATAAACGCGGCCTTACGTCATATTTGAAGACCCGAAAGGCATTCCGTAAACGTACGTATAATGGCAATAATTTTCTTTATGTTTTTTTTTTCAGTGCCCGAGACGAATTTCCGCTTAATCCAGAACAAGACTGACGATGACACAGTTAACGTCATATGCGCGGCGGAGGGCGCTTTCCCAGCGCCAAATCTCACGTTGGCAACACCAGAGAGGTAAGTCAAGCCAGTGTGAATTTTGTAACGCATCTTAGTTAATAACTACAACTTAAAAGATTTGAAAAACCCTATATATATATTCATTTCAAAGTTCAATATCTTAAAAATGGCCGAGCCGATTTTGTTGAAACGTAGCTAAGACCAACCTCGATCACGTCAGCTTTCAGATAAAAAAACCGCATTCAAATCGGTCCATTCGTTTAGGAGCTACGATGCCACAGACAGACACACACACACATAGACACACAGACACGTCAAACTTATAACACCCCTCTTTTTCCGTCGGGGGTTAAAAAGGGTTAGAAGTAGAACCACAGAGTGTCTGGGGTGATAATAAAACTGCAGCCGTGGTTATGGGGTAATGTCCTGCACATACCTAATCGGTTATCTTGACGAACGCCAATTAGGACAAGGTCACCTGTATTTTTTTGAAATTGAACACCTCTTTTCGACAAGTTACGCAATTACCCTCAGGATTCCTAAAATAATTGGTTGTATGAATTTAAACGCCAATTCTATGGATCTACGTACGTAGCCTATTAATTTTTCTAAGAAACTGGTACATATTTTTATTGGTGGTCGGGTTAATAATCATAATAATCAATTCCTGATTTGTAATTGTACATAATGTACCTAATTTGTAGATACCTACTACTACACTTATATGTATAGATGATATTGCTAATATCACGAGTTTGAAACTTGCGAAACGCCTTTCTACGCGTTTGCCTCACCTTAACATTTGGTTCAAAAGTTCTAAATCCTCGTCCTAAATCTGGCATAATAAATTCCGTTCATTCGAAAGCCGTTCCATCTAGTCCGCTTAACCTCAAACACTAAAGTTTCCGTTTCGTGATTTCTCTCTAATTTCTGCCGAACGTTGTACCCGTCAAACTTGTGCTGGCCTGCCCTGTTCGGCTCTGACGTTTCACATGCGGTTGGTGCGGGGAATTTGGATTGAATCAGAGATATCAGAGTTTAGTGGTCGTTTTACCGTGTTAGGAACCATCAGTGCATATATACTCCCCGCAATGCGGTTTGTTCTTTATACGAGTATTCCCGTACGATTCCTAAATACGGTGATACTATTTTTGGGTTGTATCGCATAACTATTAAACGACGGCACCAATGTGTAATGTTTCACTGGCCACTCGCATTTTCTTGGGTAAAAATTTCACCTTCTAGAACTGTTTCTTGGAACTCTTATTAAAATCAAGTCATCCCACTTTGAAAGGTACTTTTTTGTTACTAAGTAATCATTGCCAATATGCGGTAGTCTCTTGGACTCTCGTTTGCCTTTTAACGCTTAAACGAGCCATTCAGTCTACATGAAATTTGGCACTAAGACATTTAATGGAATCACATTTGAAGGAATAAATTAATAAATATTAGGGGACAATCTTACACAAATCGAACTGGCCCCATAGTACCTAAGCTCAATAATAAGGCTTGTGTTATAGGTACCAACTAAACGACGATATATTTAATAGATATAAAAACTTAAATACAAAAAAAACATCCACGACTCAGAAACAAATAGCATGCTCATCACACAAATATTTGCCCTTACCGTGACTCGAACCCAGGACCTTCAGCTTCGTAGGTAGCGTCACTTGACTATCCACTAGGCTAACCGGAAATATTTAATTTAAGAATAACGCAGGATAGTCTTTATTCCAGAAATTATTTTGGAAGTTTCTAGGCAAGTCAGATTAACGATTTCTACTAACTAATATTTTATAATTGAACGGTTTTAGCCAGTCTCATTTCCCAATTCCAAATATCCTAAATTTCACAGGAAACCAATCTCAAATTATCGTATTTATGATCGACGAGCTTTTAAATGACTGAACACTGATAAGTTGATAACGGTTGGTTTTTGTTAAAGTAAATAAAGACGGAAAATTAGTTGCTCAGTTAGTCATTAGTTGTAACGGTAATGGCCAACTTTCATTACCTGTCGATCAAGTATACGCACGTATTACACCTCAGCTTTCTTCGTGTGTGCCTCATCCTGAGTTTTGAAGATCTGTATGATATCTGTATGTATTGCTGTTAAATATACTGTAATTTTTTATTTTTATTTACTAATACTTTAAATTTACTGTACAACCATCTATTTATTTATCGTAAGGCGGTTACACACTTGGTACATATATGTATTCGTATCGATGTCGCTGATAGAGTTCCAGTGTACGCTGCGAGGTTCAGATGGAACAGTGCAGCTGCCGAGTTTGTTGTTCTTATAGCACTACCCGAAGGTCACGTACCACTATTGAAAAACATCATGTGATTATTTGCTAAACTCGTATACATTTTGTGACGCTGGTTTTAGTGCTAACGCCATAGTCCACTGACAACTTGTATGGAAAAAATGTCAAATTTGGAAATAATTTATAATAGCTGATTTTTTCTTTGTAATGGATATATTATTATCAATTAAATAGTTACCTAGCGACAAAATCCAACAAAATTTCAGACATCAAAAAAATGATAACTTAACTAGCTTTTGAAAAGTCAGAAAAAATATTAATAAATGGTTTTATCTTTATTTTGGTTCATTTATGATTGCTCTATAATATTCAAAATAAATAATTATAAAAAAAACAATTCATGGTTTATTTAAATCTATTTAAATACTTGCGGAAGGAAAGTTTGTTGGATTCTTGAATAAAGCATCTTAGAATAATGTTTTAAAATGATATAAAGAACAAATACGCTATTATAAATTAATGTTTTTCAAAACCGTATTTTGCCTGGAGTACCATTTCTTATACTTAGGTTTCACGCCTGACAGATGAAAACAGAATAACAGAGAATAAATAATAGACCTTGGTAATATGGTAACGCTCAGAAAAATAGGAGGACTCTTTCTAGCGTAAAAAGCAAACATTTTGGAGTGATGATATATTTGAAGTTATGCAAGAAACTTGGCAAGCGTTCTACCGCCTTTAATTAAATTTGCTGCATTTGATACTGCCACCTGTTTTTTGTTGAAAAGTTTTCCGATAAATTAGTTGACACATTGAAAACCGGGCTCCAAAAAAAATATAACGAATACAACTATGTCGATAGAATCCTGAAAAACAAGTTCTAGTAAACAGGTATTTTTTTTATAAAACCAATTTTTCCCTGTATACTTAATAAATTTTTCATGATTTTTCGTATCAATAAAGTTTCATGATTTTCGTATCAATACGTACGTCAAAGTATGAAAGTTCAGATGATAAAGATTTTAAGCCCATAATCATTAATAGTGGTAAAATTATCGGCTAATGGACTCTACTGCACCTACACACATTTTCTCCGCATGCGAGATTCGTTAATGGTAGTATGTGAGCTCTCGCGTTCATTGTTAGTCCAGTCCAAACGGCCTTTGAACCTCTATACTAATAAAACCATTCAAAGAACGCGGAAGGGGCTTTGGTGTCATCAAAAGATTATTTTTAAAATGAAGCTCATTTTTCAATAGATCGTCAGGGCGTGGCACGGCCAGAATGTGTCTGTGTGTTTAATGAAAAATGTGCTTTAACGTCGTAGCTATAGTTAAAACTATCCCCACGAGTGATGCAATATAAGATAATCAGAAAACAAATTAATTAAAAAAAAATGTATTTCTTAGATTAGATAAAACATTTGTTTTACACGATTATTATATTCAATAAAGATTAATGTATATATTCGAATAAATAAGTAATATTTATGCTTAAGTACTGGTAATATAAGGAGGTGAAATTTGTTATTTTGTAGCTTTGCGAGTTTGTATGTAAGGGGTAACCTCAGGAACTACTCACCCGATTTCAAAAAAGAATTTTACAATGCACTTGCTCTGAAAGTGCGCCTTTATATGGTTCAACGTAAACATTCGCCTATGCCGGCACGGCGCTACTGGGCGGGGCCAGCCCGTGCGGGAATGAGATTTCATGACAATTATAATTTCACCTTTTATGTATATTTTTTTATTTCCTTGCATGATGCATTGTAATGGTCGCACTACACTCGGGAGTTTGTGTTCGCGATGCGTCGTTGCCTCTCTTTCATTTGCCGTCATAAAAATTTATAACAACAAAAAAGTGCACAACATCTTGTAATATAAACCATAGTCTGTATTCATCGGCCTGACAGACCAGCATGTTTTTGCGGCTTTTGCTGTCGAAACCCTCGGACCCTGGAGCCCAGGCGCTCACCAATTATTTGGCCAACAAAAATTGGTCAAAGTATCCGGAGACCATAGGGCTGGCTCGTTCCTTGCCCAACGGATCGGCATAGCTATACAAAGAGGGAACGCAGCCAGTCTTATGGGAACCTTTCCGCAGGGATCCGACCTTGGGGACCTCTTTTGATTAAATTTATGTTTTTCTTAAATTTAGGTTTATTTAGTTTATTTAAGTTTTTTCTATAGTTATGTATTGTCAGTAGGTTTTTAAGTGTTAATTAATTTAATCGAAAGATTTCAGATTAAAAGAATAAGTCTGTATTAAATAAAAAGAGATGGAAAGAGGTTTCCACTTACATCACAATTTTATTTACTATACAACCTAGAATTAATGCCTTAGAAGGTTTAATGTATATAACTAATTCTTTTAGTAGTTGCGATTTTCTGACCGAACCTAAACAATCTGCTGGTTCATTTCATCTTTCAAACAGTTCCCTTTTAAATCACTTTAGGAGGGCGTGTAGTGACAAAATGATGCTCACTAGAAAATATTTTTTTCAAGGTTACTCGATGGCGTAACCAAGAACCTGACGCTGGTGAACGGGAGGTACTCCGCAGTGGCGTCAGTTACCCTTCGCGATGAGGACTTGCCCTCGCCCGCAGAGTTCATCTGCACCCTCAGGATACTGCAAGCGAAGTACGCTGTTAGAAAGGAAGCCATTTATTATCCAGGTAATATAGAAATGCGCAAAACAATATTTTACCGTCCATTTTTTTGATTTACGCTAACTAAACACGAATTCATCGAATCCATTTAACATAATTAATGTTTTCTAATAACTTTATTAACAAATAGTATGTAGTTTCAGTAGTGAAAATAAGTTGTAGAAGACAGGAGAAAAATGAAACATTGTATGTACGGTCAACCAATTTGATTCCTAGGCCATCATAGAACCTTGCCGTTGTAAATGGTATGTCAATACGGGTTACTAGGATTATTGCGTCGCTAGGTAACCATTAAAATGACAGGGTTCTACGGTGGCCTAGGAATCAAATTGGTTAACTGTACTTCATTTAATTTATTTATTGCTTTTGAATTATTAGAACTTCTGTGAAATAATACATGAAAAGACCTGCAGGTCGATCACGTAACGCATTGTACGCGCGTCAGGTAGATCTAAATGTCACTTTTTAAAGTTTGTGTTAGGGGATTTCAATGCACATCCGAATGAACGGTTTTATAGAGAGATGATGCATTTTTGTGACGAACGGGAATGGCGCTGTGCGGACATAACTAAATTGGGTGAAACATCAAGCACGCACACATACACGAGTGACAGCCATGCAAACTGTAAACGTTGGTTGGATCACTGTTTGGTGACAGAAGCGGCGTGGAAGTCAATAACCCTTGTTAACGTGCGGTATGATATGTATTGGTCAAATCACTTACCATTAGAAGTAAAATGTAGCTTAGGTAATATTACTGGTAAGAATGACTGTGTGAATAAGGCTGATTTTAGTATGGTAAATTGGGGCACTAGGAGTGCCAGTCAAATAGAAAAATACAATGAAATATGTACAAGTAGATTAAAACACATTGACTTCCCGATAGAATTAGGACAATGTGCTGATAGTTTATGTAATTGTTTAGATCATAGGATAATAATTGACATCTTGTATAATAAAATTGTTCATGTTTTGAAGGAATCGGCAATCAGTTGTTATGGCTTAAATAAAGGTTATGTTAAAAAACATGTAGTTGGATGGAACCGACATGTTAGGGAGGTGCACCAGGAGGCGAGGCTAAACTTTCAAATGTGGCTGCTACAGGGTAAGCCGTCGATCGGGGAAGCCTACAACAGAATGTGTGATTCCAGAAAACGCTTTAAGTCCAATTAAGGAATGCTGCCTGTGTGATGGGCACCCTGCCTAAAGGGCAAAGTTTTGATACGTCTCTGTAATTTTATTTTATTTTTAAGTCGTTTGCAAATAATAAATGTACATAAGTATATTAGTAAACTTTAAGTCCAAGTTAAAATGGTGCCATGATAACGAGGATCAAATAAAAATGGATGTTTTAGCAACCAGTCACAGGGCAAAAGACTTTAAGCGCTTCTGGAAACACACAAAAAAACTGGAGGGCCCGTCGCGCGTCGCCTCGAATGTGGACGGCTTATGTAACCCAGAACATATTGCTGAGCTGTTTAGTAGACATTTTAAGGTTGACTCGCCGCTGGGACCTTCTGAGAGGGTGCTCGTTGAAGGGGCGCATGTGAATGGTGACATTACGCGATTTTCAGCAAAACAAATTCATACGCTGATAAATAACATGAAACGTGGTAAGTCACCAGGACATGACGACCTTAGCATCGAGCACCTCCAGTATGCTGGAGTTCACTTGCCCAGGGTGCTCGCGTTGCTGTTTAATTTGTGTATGGGGCATGGATATCTTCCTCGAGAGCTCTTGAAGACCGTTGTAGTTCCTATTATAAAAAATAAGACTGCGGATGCCTCCGACAGGAACAATTATAGACCTATCTCGCTAGCTACAGTCATCTCGAAGGTGCTGGAAGGTTTGCTTGATCGCTGTGTAAGTAAGCATATTAAACTGAATGAAGCTCAGTTCGGATTCAGACCGGGCCTCTCCACTGAAACAGCAATACTGCGACTCAAGCACACCGTTCAGTATTATGTTAAGAGAAATACCCCTGTTTACGCGTGTTTCTTGGACCTGTCGAAGGCATTCGACCTGGTAGATTATGAAGTTCTTTGGTCAAAGCTGAGCAATGAAACCAGTACACCTAAAGAAATCATTAACTTATTTCAATTTTGGTATAACAACCAAACCAACACAGTTAGGTGGGCTGGTCATAGTTTAAAGGAGTATGGATTGGAATGCGGGGTGAGGCAGGGGGGGTTATCGTCGCCTCGCCTTTTCAATCTATACATAAACGGTCTTCTCGATGAGCTCAGCGGTGCCGGCGTCGGGTGTTCTATAGATGGAAAATTTGTTAACAATATTAGTTACGCCGACGACATGGTGCTGCTGTGCCCATCGGTAAGGGCTCTTGAGAACTTATTAAGCATCTGTGAGAAGTACGCGGCGGCTCATGGACTGAGGTACAACACTAAGAAAAGTGAATTTCTTGTTTTCAAGGCTGGGAGTAAAAAGCCTAAAACAGTTCCACCAGTAAAACTGTTAGGAGTTCCCTTGAAACGAGTCACTGAATTTAAGTACCTTGGTCACTGGGTCGTCGAGGGTCTCACTGATGACTTAGACATTGAGGGTGAGCGAAGGGCCATGGCTGTGAGAGCTAATATGTTGGTCCGTAGGTTTGCTAGGTGCTCACGTGATGTGAAAATTACTCTCTTTAAAGCATACTGTCAGACTTTTTATACATGCAGCCTATGGACCAACTATGCTCAAAAAACGTACAACAGTCTACGCGTTCAGTACAATAACGCTTTTAGGATGCTGTTGGGACTGCCTCGCTGGTGCAGCGCTTCTGGTATGTTTGCAGAGGCTAACACGGATGGCTTTAAAACAATATTGAGGAAACGTGTTGCCTCTGTGATGAGCAGAGTGCGAGTCAGTACCAACAGCCTTCTGAGTGGTGTGCTGGACAGGTTCGACTGCCCTGTAGTGAGGCACTGGAACTCCATTCACATGGGTGATAGGCCTAAAATATTTGACATTAAATAATAAAAGTAATTGTTCAAGAATGTTTAATTTTTTTATATATAAACAAATTGACATTCACAGAAATATTATTATTATGTATTATTTTTTATATTGACATTGCTATATTCCTTTTCTTGTTTGTTTTTAATAATTTTAATGTATAATTTGTACTAACCTCTAGTTTGTAAGTATGTGTATTGTAATTACCTACCTAAGCACTAACATTTATATGGACCCTGAGTCTGAAATAAATAAATAAATTAAATTAAATGGAAAAATTACAGTAAATTGTCCTAACGCTCGTTAGGAACGTTACGTGATTACCCCTCTGGATGGCATTGCAATTTTAGTTAATTGGAGGCCGATCGAAGTATTATTATTTTCAGTTTTGCTTTCATTTTAGCGTATAAATTTATGGACTATAAGCTTTTTTTTGTATGTGGTATGTAAAAATAATAAGGAACGCTAAAATGTGGTCAACACATATTAAAACCAAAAATTATACGATATTTCAGAAACAAAACTTGATTCAGTTTTATTGACGTTACCTATAATGCAAATACTAGTTCACGAACGCGGAAACGTGTTATTTACAAGACTCTACAACACACAAAACATTCAAAAGTATATGAAGATGAAAAAGATATCGTGATAATTGTACCCGTGTCGACAGGGGATTGCCAGAGTCCCTGGATTGACATGCTAATGCTTTGTGCAAATTAAGTTCCGCCCACAACCCGACAGTTACCTGCTAATGGTTGTGAGAAACTAGGAACTACCGTTGGGGTTCCTGTGACATTAAGGAGTGAATTAAATGTACAGCCCTTTGAAATGTGAGCTATGGAACAAGCACGTTTAATTACAGAATCGTGATTTAAGGGGCTCACAGCTCCCTTCACCTTCGATCTATTACTGTCAGTTTTATCGTGATTTTTATGGCTTAACTTAACAACAACGAGGTTTACCGAAATAGAGTCCCATATTTACTTCAAAACTCACAGTTGTCGAGATATTCTGGCACCCAACTTTGGCAGCTTTAGGCCAAAACAGCAGTTTTTTGGAACTTTAACTTTTGTAAAAATGAGTTAAAAATATAAATCTCTCGTGGGTTGTTAGACACGTCAATAAGGAACAGTTACATGTAAATTCCATACATAAGAGTGCATTAACAACATACTAATATCGAAAACAGAGCTTTTTTGGACCATATTTGTATAAATTATAAAAAAATACAAACATTTGTTGTTTAAAAGTTTTTACTCGTCCATTTAATGTACGAGTACCTAGATAAAGGATTGAAGAACCGATCAAAGTTATGACGGAGGAATATCAACTCAAAACTCATCAAAACTAGACAGTCAAAAAGCGCGTGGATGTACTTATTAAATATGGTATCCATCAATAAAAAACGTTTCCTAAGCGGATAGAAACTTGATTAAGAAAAAAAAGGAACGCGACGACAAGAACAGAATGCTGTTTATTTATTTAAAACAAGCAATTTAACCGTTTTATAAGTCGACGAACGTCATTAAAGGCCGAGCTCGGCAAGAATAGGGGATGGAAATATTTTTTTGAACGTGGGCATGAAAATAACAATTTCGCGGAATAATTTGCGAGAGGGCCATTTAAGCTTTTTTATCAGCAGAAAGTTTGTGTACACAGCTATCTCATTGTATAAAGCTGAGATGAAACATTTCCTGCAGGCAGTCCTCGTGAATAATTTTATGCTTCGTTAAGTCCATTGTAGTACGAAAAAATCTTTAAACATAATCGGTGGGTCCGGCAGAAAAACATTTTTTAGGTAGGTACTCACCGGATTCTAAATGAAAAGTCAACAAGGCATGTACTTCTACATCGATTGCCGTCGACGTTATTGTGGGTCTGATTGGACGTTGAAAGATAGATTATTATGATGGATCGAGTTTTTTCAATTACACGTTTTTGGCTAGTATCCCCCAGGGGGTTATATTCGCTAATTTACTTTCGGCAAACAATAGGTACAATCTCGGAGGTATTGGGAAAATGAGATTGAAGATTTGGCTGTGGGCGATTGTGCAACCCAAGTTCTGTCAGACGAAACAGTAATGTTAAGACTCTATAGTAGTTATTTTGTTCCAGGACCTATAAGCACGACTCCTGAGATGCCTACGGCGGCTGATATGCAATTGGCTGCAGCAGTTGGTTCAAAAGGTAAATAGACTACCTATTTAGCATTCTCAAAGGTACTCATTTATTAATAAAACATGAAAAATTTTCATATCAAAAATAATATGTGTCTCTGATTACGTGGAGTATGGGACGGGTGCTGGTGTGGGATGCAACCTGCGTAGACACACTAGCCCCGTCGCATCTCCACCGAACCTCCGTGAGGGCAGCGGCAGCGGCAGAGGCGGCTGAGAAAGCAAAGGTGGGCAAATACAGTGGTCTCGGCGCCGAATATAATTTTGTTCCATTCGGCGTCGAAACCCTAGGTCCGTGGGGCCCTGGCGCTCTGAGCCTATTTAAGGATATGTCGAAGAGGCTCAGAGACGCCACGGGAGACCAAAGAGCTGGCAGTTTCCTCGCTCAACGCATCGGCCTGGCGATCCAGCGAGGAAATGCTGCCAGTGTCTTCGGTACCATGCCGCAGGGGCCATTTTTAGATATATTTTAGTTTTATTTAGATGTATTTAAGTTTTAGTTTAGTTTAATTATAGTGGTGTATTTATTAAATGAAATAAAATTAAAAAATAATAATAATAATATATATATATATATTATGTGTACAATCATTAAAATAGTAAATAATGTCAAATGAATTAGATTTTTCCAATAAGATCAAAATATTTATAAAATTATAAAATGTCAACGTTATACATTGATTAAAACTATGACTATTATTACAAATGCATGTTTATTTAGAAATTTCGCAATATTTTCAATATCTTATACATTGTTTTGGTTGATTTCATAAGTGAAGGATGATTCACGCTAGACCGGGCTGGTTCCGGCCCGGGCCGTAAACTTACCGAGCCGTCACCGAGCTTATTTTGATACACCTTTCACCACCGGGCCGTTTCCGGGCCGTTTCCGGGCCGACGCCGAGCCGACACCGGGCCGGGACATTGTGCAAACGTTATGTCACCGAGCTCGCACCGGGCCGGGGCCGGGCCGACACCGAGGCTCGGTCGCCGTGCCACGTCCGGGCCGATTCCGAGCGTTGCGTGTCAATCACAGCGGGCAGCGACCGGGCCGTTTCCGTCGTTCTAATGTCAAAGAAAGTCTGTCATTGTCACTGAGTCATTGTCATTGTAATTTATTCCAGCACTGCAACATACTTGCATAAGTTCTCTCATTTATACGATAAAATACGATAAACAGAGCTAAATAAAATGTCGAAGAAGAAGATACTATGTTCTTCAAAACAATTTGGCGTGCATCGACTTTGGCGTTCCCGTGAAGCAAGAGGAGAGTTCAAAATGTTGTGTAAAGATCTTTGGACCTATGATGACAAATTTTATGATTATTTTCACGTGACACAAGATTCTATCCATGAAAAAGTTAAACACTGTTTGGAAAAGAAAATTACTAGGTTCCAGAAACCGATATCCTCCGAACATCGACTAGCTCTTTGTTTAAGGTAAGCAAAATGCAAATTCAATAAAATCTAAGTAGGTATGCGCTATGAGAGTGTGGGTGAGTTGTGTATTACCTGCATTTTTCTCCAGCCCCGCTATTCTGTAACTTGTTTTAAGCTCAACTTCCTCAACGTTCACCCACAAATATATCTTGACGCCGTGATTCGTAGAAACTACGCGTAATCAGAGGTCTGAATGAAGGGTTGAGAACATGCTTGTATAGGGACTAGTGAAGTCGCAAGTATCCATACGCTACGGTGTCTGTGTTTGTGTACAATCAGGAAGGCAGATCCTATATTTTATGCTGTGCAGCAATGCGTCTATATTTTGTGTAAACATAAATGTGTGCGTTATTGTTACTTGAATGTCTAAATAATATGTATTTATAAGTGTTTGGTAACTGTAGGTAACAACAGTCAATTGCTCGGAGTTGACGCTTGAGAAGAAAAACAAATTAAATAAATAATGCTACCCAATCATATGTATAGGTAATGCTAATAATTATAAATTAAAATCCATTTGTAAATTATAAATTAAGGTAAAATTTATTTGCAGATTCCTGACTACAGGGGATTCATTCAAAGCACTCTGGCTCAATTTTCGAATTGGTCATTCTACCGTTTGTAAAATTGTTAACGAAACTTGTCGAGCAATATTTTGTTAAATGAAAGAGGTGGTGGCCACAGCCAAATGAAGAGACGTGGAGGAAAATTGCAGATGAATTTGAAAAGCTGTGGCGTTTCCCAAATTGCATTGGAGCATTAGATGGCAAGCATTTTTGTATCGAAGCACCAGCAAATAGTGGTTCTGTATACTTTAATCACAAAAAAATCATTTTCCATAGTTTAATTGACCTAGGTTGACGCACATTACAAATTTATCTACGTGGATGTTTGATCTTAAGGCCGGAATAGCGATATGGCAGCTTTTTTGCGAATAGCTCTAAAGAGCTATTCCTAAAGGACAGAAATTAAATAATAATACTTAAAATACCTGGCCGATCTTTGCCGAATTCAATAATTACGGGTACCACCCCGTTTGTCATGGTTGGCGACGAAGCTTTTCCTTTGAAAACATATTTGATGCGACCGTCAGGCCAATGGTAGAGATCCAGAAACAAATTATAATTTCAAATTATCTCTTGCCTGACGGTTAGTGGTAAATGCTAGGAGGATGATGGTGATTCCATGGTATTTTTGGGGCCTTGATTGAACCGATTCGTATTCGGATTCGATTCGATTCGTAGAACCGATGGCCGTTGGTGCGGAAAGTTTCTCGAGTGGTGACCAAGTACCTCAAGAAGGTGGACTGATGACCTGGTAGGCAAATGCGCTCGCCTGGCGCAGGACCGGTAACTGTGGCATTTTTGGGGTAGGTAGGTAGGTATAGGCATCCCCAGCAACGTACTTTTTTCGGCTGATATGATGATGATGACGACATTTATGACCTTATGACATCCAATAGGGCAATTTAATTTGAACAGAAGTTTTTGAGATTTTGTTGTCAGTATATGGTGTCAAATCTCCATCTAAGTACCTTGGCTGAAATTGATCCTAAGGCTCCTGTATGTCCGTCCGTCCATCTGTTACAGGGCTGTATCATTTGAACTCTTGGCACCTGTTTCTTCTGAAGTACGGAACCCTCCGTATGCATATCATTTTCGTTTATGTGAATGTGTTTCCACACATTCACGTCATTCATTTGTGTGTTCGGGGGTACGTATCCTTAGGTATTCTTTTATCGTGTTTACCAATTTTATTTTATTTTTTTTCATGTGGTTTTTGAGCTACCCTACCTACTAACGAAACTTGGTGGACCCTGAAACACGAAAGACGTTTACAATACCCACAACCAACGCCAGCCTAAGATTGACTTCTACAAATAGGTATATATAATATCTACTTCCATTAAGCTCGGGTTTTATAAAGCCCGTTAGACCTTATTTCGATCAGTAAAGTCAAAAAATGTACCGAATTACTGAAATTTGATATGGGTCAAGTATTTTTATCTGTAGAAATATAATAAAGAGGAAAAGTCTGTGAGATTGTATTAGCTTTGTAAGGTTGTACGTTTGTATGTAGGGAGCTAGGGAGTATTATGCGGCACCATTTATCCGAGGATTAAGTTATTATTTTGTCTTTTTCTGGTTCTGTACTCTGTACCTAGGATCCTTCAACTACTCAGGCTCCGTCCGTCTGTTCTGTTACTGGGTTGTATCGTTTGATGATATGCCGAGAGAGATAGCTTTGGAAGTATTCTTTTATACTAAGTGGGTGGAAAACAGGCATACGGTCTGCCTGATGTGATTCCAGAATAATGAAAAGCGTGTGGCCGACCCTTTATTGATTTGAGGATTCGTTGTGGTGATAGCTAGAGACGATCACGGGTCCCTCGCTCTCATCACGACACATCTTCGGGAGTTCTTGCGACCTTACTCACCACCAGAAACACAACACCACATACCTAACCGACAGAGCAAGTAGTGGCGTTATTATGACTACGGTCTTCTGTAAGGTGAAGGCACTACTCCAGTTGGGCTGCTCCTGCTTCAAATGTGCTAGTTATAATTATATATATTGTAGGTATTTGTGTATTGTATACATATAGCTGGTTGATTCACTTACTGTTTATTCTTGCAGCATAGTGTATTATTATAGCTTATCGCGTAGTCGAGGTACCTACTTAAGAAAGTAGTTGAACCGTAAAACACGAAAGATGATTTCAAGACCCACAACCCACGCCAGCTTAAGATTGGCTGCTAAAAATAGGTACGTACTAATCTATAATATCTACATATATTAAGCCCCTGTTTTATAAAGCCCGTTTAACCTAATTTTCGTAGACATGGAAAAGCTTAATCATACATCACATTTTATACACGCAGTGTATTAATCAAACTTTAAAAACCGGCCAAGTGCGAGTTGGACTCGCGCATGAAGGGTTCCGTACCATTATCTATAAAAACGGCAAAAAAATCACGTTTGTTGAAATATTTTATTTTATTTTTAGTATTTGTTGTTATAGCGGCAACAGAAATACATAATCTGTGAAAATTTCAACTCTCTAGCTATCACGGTTCAAGAACCGTGATATCTCAAGAGATACAGCCTGGTGACAGACAGACGGACAGCGAAGTCTTAGTAATAGGGTCCCGTTTTACTATTTAAGTACGGAACCCTAAAAACAACAAGGCATAACAACGTGTGATGCTAAAAAAAGGGGCTAGACTCAGCATAATGTTGCAGTGAGTAGGTACTGGGTAACTGATGATGTACTGAGAAATATGCTTTAACCTCAGAGCATAGAGCACAAGCCGCCGGCGGCCGCGTCGCAGTTGTTAGCTCAATGGGCATACTCTGCCGCTAGTTCACCGTCCGTTGTTACCGAGTGTGCACGCGTGCTGATCACAGAGAATATTATTTACGTTTCTTCCCAAAATGCCTGATATGATGCGCGTGTATTGTCCAATAAAAGCGTAGGTATACAAGTGTGCGTGCTTTGTCTTGTCAATTAATTGTGCTTTGTGTGGGTAAAACTTGCGACAGGCGTACTCAATAAAAATATCCGATCTCCTTATATTAATCTGTGGGTTTAACGCATCTTTATAGAACCGAGTCGAAGTATGTTAGCAGAATGGGAGTAAATATTGCTCTAGCTTAGAAAGTAGTAGGTACTCATAAATTATTTTTTTTAATGCTGTTGCCGGTTCAGGCATGTGGCTGTCAAGCGGCGGTCGTAGGTTCGAATCCCGGCCCGTACCAATCAGTTTCTCGGAACTTATCATGGAGTATTTACCGTTAGCTTTTCGGTGAAGGAAAACATCGTGAGGAAACCGGTCTTATCCCAATAAGGTCTAGATCTCCCTCTGGTTTGAAAGGTCAGTGGCAGTCGCTTTCGTAAAACTAGTGCCTACGCCAAATCTTGGGATTAGATGTCAAAGCGGACCCCGAGCTCCTTTAGGGTTCAACCGGGAATAACGCTAGGATGATGATGCTGTTATGGTCCACTCTCATTTTTGGATTGCAAAGAGATATTAAATACACTTCAGCGTCAAAATTTGGATCAAGTAATATAATACAGAGGAAAAGTCTGTGAGATTGTGAGGTTGTGGTTGTGCTTTGTAAGTTTGGATGTAGGGGGCAATATCCAGAACCATTTATCCGAGGAAGTTCTCATTTTGTCTTCTTTGGGTTCTGTATGCAAAAGTACCCTTACTGTTACTGGGTTTAATAGTATTGTTTGACGATATGCCGAAAGAGATAGCTTTAGAAATTTTAGTTTGTAGGCATACGGTCTGCCTGATGCGATTCCAGAATCATCACTGACGCTGTGCCGACCCTTTATCGATTTGAGGATTCGTTCCGTTGCGCGTTGTTAGCAAGAATCAACCCGGCCATAACACAAGCCGGAAACAACACAGCCTCGGGAGCTCTGGCGACCTTACATGTCACCAGCAACACAACACCGCATACCTACTGAGCAATAGTAGGATAAGATAGGTACTCGTACATAGGTAGGTATAACTGCAAATAATAGGTTTAGCTACTCTTTCCGGAGATAGCGTTATAATTATATATATCTATAGTATGCTGTTATTATAATTATAAGACAACAAACTCGGCAGCTGCACTGTTCCTTCTGAACCTCGCAGCGCACACTGGAACTCTATCAGCGACATCAATACGAATACATATATTTACCAGTGTGAAACCGCCATACGATTAATAATTATAAGACGATTCATTCACTTACGGTTTATTTAAAAGCTTAAATCTTGCAGCATTATCTATTTTTACAGCTTATCGTTATCGCGTAGTCTTGCTTTATGAAAAAGAACTTGCTGTATTGAGTTTGATTAATAATCCACTACCAAAAATAAAACTAAAAGAACCCTGCATTTATTTAATTCACTGAATAAAACTTTACTTTGGATGTTTTATTTCTTGTTACATGTACGAGCAACGTTAGCCGGTCTAGATGATACAATACTGCAGCCACAACAGGCTGATAGCCAAACGAGCTGGTTTCCGATCCAACATCATCACACGTAGCATGATGCCATCATTTCTCTGCCAGCGGGTAGACCCAACTGCTTCACCACATGTAACGGCGGCGGAGAGACGATGGCCCATCGGATGCCATTACTTCTCTGTCAACGGATGGAAATAATTTCTTCACACATGGCACGGCGAAAAGACGATGACCTATCGGATGCCATTATTGCCATGCCATCACTTCTCCGTCAGCAGGCGGCCAATCGCAGCCGATCTACTACTCAATAAGTTTACCTACCTATACTATACTTTAGTATTCAATTTTGTAAATAAAACTATTGGTGTTTTTTTTATTCCAACGGTAAATTGGATTACTTCCAGCTTTCATAATAGAACTTGACTTTGACATCAAGTCAAGGCCATAGACAAAACACTTAGCTGTCATCAAGTTTTATCCGGATAAGGTTTGTTGGGCTACGTTACGAGCCGTTAGGTTGGTTACCAATTGGTTACCATTTCCAAGTAATGTTATTCGCTAACCTAGGTTAAGGTTAGTTCACATGCATGTTACTCAGACTAGCAAAAGCGGAAATCGGAAATTTTCTGTCGCTCTGAACGGGTCTATCCCAGAAGTTCCATATTTTCTAGTTCCATATGGAACTATCGGTATATTTGTAAATGTCAAACAAATGATCCCAATAGTTCCATATACTAGGTTTTACACCTGGTTTTATTTTAGTTTTAAATCAGTTGAGTACCTACCTATCTTCGGAAATGTGCTCTAGGGTGAATCAGTTGTATTTCGATTCTCCAACAATTTATTTGACCATTATTTCTTATTTCTATTTTGTGACTGTACCTACACGATTAACAGCGTTCAAACATTACTATGAACGTAAAAGGCACGCTTATGCATTTGATATTTTAAGAGTTATATGTATAGACAAAGTTTGTACTTTGTTAGCAGAAGTAGACGTTTGATATGAAAAAAAATCCATGCATCCCTACCAGTGGAGACAACCCGGTAGGGATAGGTAGAACAGGGGAATATGAACCATTAGTTCCATATGGTACTTCTGGGAAATTTCCTTCAAAATTAATATCCCGGTAGATCCATATGGAACTAGAAAATATGCCCCACCATTACCCCTAGCCATACCCCTGGGGGTAGGGTGGGACTGAACCATACCACCGTAGTGCTGTGCACTATATGCTTTCAGGTTTTGTTTTTCCAAATATTACGTACACTGGTGTTACCTAAATAGCATCCCATTCAGGGACTTATTTCGGTTACGGTTATACAGGTATGAAACCGCTATTCAATTACGGTACCGTTATGTCGTAAAGGTTATGCGCGCCGCACGAACATAACGGTACCGTAACCGTTTTGAAATAACGGTATTATAAAGGTAACCGAAAAAAAAAAAAGTGAGCTGGCACTACAAACATTGACAGAAGAAGCATTGGCTATTACTAAACATTTAAAGACAAAAAGACAAAACATCTGTGCGGCTGCCGGCGGTTTGGCAACAACGCCAGGCCAAAGTCGATATATCGGTTACCTATAAAAAGCGGTTACGGTACCGGAAAAAATAAAGAATAAGCGGTAGCGGAATATAAAGGTTCTGCTACCGAAACCGCCATTTGACAACCGATATGACGTCATAACGTAAAAATAGAATACCGGTATTTTTCGGTTATGCAGTCCCTGAGCCCATGTGACAAAGTATAAATACTTATAATTAAGTTTTATATGATTGTTCTTAATGATAATCTTAAGGCGCTGTCAACACCAAAAACGCGCACACTACCTATTTGTATCGGAGTAAACGAGAGCGAGTGTTACTTGAGCGGCCACGTTTTAGCCGAAAATAATGAATAAAAATTAAAAAAAAAAGTGTGGATTTTTTGTGAAATATGGCTCGTCTACGGTTTAGGTATGAATATGTGGACTTCATGTTTTGAATTGCAGACCCATACGTCGAAAAAATAAGGACATAGAACCGTTTAAAATTATTTTAAGACCAATCTTTGCAATTATTTTCTATCGAGCCGATTTCGTCCAATTATGTTTCGAGTCCGTCTACGGTCTTGGAAATATGATGAATATTAACATATATTTTTTTTGATGTGCTAGAACAAATAGTTTTTCTTAAACAACTGCTTAAATATTATCAATTTTAACAAATTTGGTCTTGTCAGCCTCTTAAGGTTGTCGCCCCGCGTAACCGCTCGCCACGGGACCGGCGCCGCCTCACCTCATCGGCTCGCCGTAAACCAGGCGTCAATCATACGCAAGCACGTAACGGAAACAACGGCTCAGCACCACCGAGGTGTCCGCGCGGCTGCACCTAACGGCTGGACGACAGCGCGCTTATAGCGAGGCGGCGGCTAGCTGGTGGTCGATGATCTTCGATGCCGCTCAGTTTGAAGTTGAATGTAGAGCAGAACGCACGGTTATGATTATGAATCAATTTTTTAGTGCGTGACATGGCTATGGCAGCCCTATGGCCCGCGGAGCGGGGCTCCTATTTCTGGTCTGTTTGCGCTTTGGGCATCTGAAGATACCTCACGAACCTAACCTACCTAACTGGTTTTGCCAGAACGGCTTTCGTTATTTTCAGTTTAATAAAATAAATATTTGTATCTGTTAGGTACCTATTTATTTTTCTATTTTTGCATCAAATCCCAGCACTACTAACGGTGGTATGGTTCAGTCCCACCCTACCCCCAGGGGTATGGCTAGGGGTATGGTGGGTCTGACATGAAAATATGGAACTTCTGGGATAGACCCCCCTGAACGCACGGTACGAGTTTGATATAAATGCAGATAAGTGTATAATTTACTAGGGGAAATATATACTTATCTGCATTTAAGGTGTCTTTTTTTTGCCAGTGATGAATGGCGTTTAAAAAATCTGCTCATTCTAGGAAGATGGAAATCTATACGCGCATTCCTTACATCTGACTAATCTTAGGCACGAGTAAATCAAGGCGATATCAGTACGAAAACTGTAATTTACCTAATAATAAGAACGCGTTTTTGTAAATGAGCTAAGCATTAAAAAAAACTAATAGTCGTGTGTTACACATACCATGTCAAATCTGTCAGATATTGTGGTTTTCCAAGATTTGCAAAAATAAAAATAAAATTATACTTTGTCCTGTTTTATTTATTATTGTATTTAGTATAACCAGTTAGACAACCAGAAGCTGCTTCTCGATATTCAGTTTGATAACGGAACAACAAATTAAGTTCTAAGGCTGAGCGCAAACGTTCGGGTTCCACGTACGGTTTCCTACCATGCAGAAATCATACGCGGATACCGAACGTTTGTGCCCAGCCTAAATCCTAACTTATATTATACATGCGAAAGCTCTGGCAATATATCTGTCTGTGTGTTACGTTTTCACGCTTAAATCTCTGAACCGATTGAATACTTTTGAAGGACATATGTTATTTTTATAGGGGGAGAAAACGGGGCGAATGTTAGTATGGAGCTTTATTAAGTTATAAACGAGTTTCACGCGGACGAAGTTAAACGGAAACTAGTCACTCATAATTAAATAATATCATGGATCAGTCCTAATCTGACTGGTTTTTGTTAAATACAATGTTAATATATCTATTTTAATTACCTATTAGAACAATCAGACGTTATGCTTTCTCTCCATAAGATGCCTCATACAAAAATATCTAACAATGTACAATAGCCCTTAAAATTCGGTCAGTGTGTCGTTGTAATAAACCTTTACATGTGCTAAACTATTTTTTATGAGGTCAACATCACATAATGTAAACCGACTAAATGCAAGGTTAGATGGACTACCATATTTCACATATTCATATATGACAGCTAACAGCCTTTGTATTTTTGATGTATTTGTCCGTGCCGGGCCCGAGCTGAGACCGGGCTACGGGCATTGGAGCGTTGTTATAGTTAACCGGGCCGTTTCCGGGCCGTTTCCGGGCCGGGCTGGGACCGAGCTGCTTCCGAGCCTCGGTTGGCGGTAGAACGGCCGTCAAACGGTGGTGTTACAGTTGAGCGACCGGGCCGTGCCGACACCGAGCCGCTTCCGAGCCTCGGCCGTGGCCCGGCCGGGCTTGGGTATGACGTCAGCCGCGCAAAAACGCCGCGTTTTTCTTAGAAAACGGCCCGGACCGGAGACGGCCCGTTTTAGCGTGAATCATCCTTTTGTCGACAACATTTCGTGGCCAATATGTTTTAATTTATCTGGGCAAGCCGCATACTATTTGATTCATTATTGGAAATTGGGGCAATATTACTATGTAGACAATGTATTGTGAGGTTAGTGTCATTACGTTGGTGTCTTTTTAAAAGTTGCCGTGTATGGGTGCCTGGCGGTGCGGGTAAAATAATTCGTATAGCTCGTTTTTGGAGTATAAAAACTCCTTGCCATTCAGCTGCTGTACCCCAACGTTCCAGCCAATAGCACATCACCGAGTGAAAAATTTAAAAGTAACTCGATCTAAGTGTTGATGGTAGGGTAAAATACGTGCTAGTCTATTCAAAGCGAAACAAGCCCCTGACAATTTACCACAAACGACTTCTACATGCGCGTCCTATTTCAACGCTGCATCCAAGGTGACGCCCAGAAACCTGGCGGTACCTACCAGTGGTAGTACCTCACCGTCTACGACTAATAGTTAGGGGACCTGGGGGTCTACCTGCGAGGTTTATGTGCATCACTTGGGTTTTGGGCAAATGGGCAGGGGCATAAGAAGGAACATTTATTTTTGTAAACTTTAGCAATGGATTGTTGATATATTATATCACAAAGATTTATTTTACATTGTGATTAAATTTCTATATACGTTGGATGGTTAAAAGGAACGGACAATTAGATAATTATTGACTTGTCAAGAGTGTTGCAAAATGTATGCACTTCTGTATTTTATTATGTAAACTTTATTGCACAAATAAAATAAGTACAAAGAGCTGACTTAATACCACAAGGCATTCTCTCCCATTCAAACGGTGGAAAGGGCCAAACAGAAACTTACTAAGGTGGCTATATCAAGCGAAAGCCAATACACAATACACATCCCAGCGTTAAGTGTGATGCAGCTGTGGATTGGATTTCATTCTCAATTGAGCTTCTCTTTCACTGGAATTGAATTGCTTGGTCGAAACTGATACAACACAGGTGTATTGAACTTTATCTATTTAGCAACCAGAATTCAATAATATAATATATTGTTTGTGTATGTTTATTTCACTATGTAGGTATTTGATATAATTTTATGTAGAGTTGAGTTCTCCTACAAAGTTAAATGCCTGCACCAAGTTTCTGTTTGCCTGCCTAGCGGTTGACTGGAAGAGAATGTCTTATAGGGCATTAAGCCCGCCAATAAAACTCCTTTTGTAGTTTACAATAAAGCTAAACTAAATTCAAAAGATGTCCTTGCTATTACAAAATCTGCTGTTTAACGATTTACCATTTACTTTAATAGATAACTAGATATATTATTATGAAAAATATTTTTTGTCACACATGCTCGTAAAGTGTTTCATAACACGCATGACACGTACTGAGCTACAATAAATTGCTTCTATCGCCCCAGGGCTTAATGTTTTTTATTTTTATATTATGTTACTCATTCGTCAGTTTTTAACCAAGGAGGTATTAAACCCAATATGATAATGTATATATTTTGTTTTATGATTAGTGGTTATTTAATAATTTTGCATAAAATGTATTTGTTACCTCGCAAATGTAAATAAACATTGTGTGTGACACAGAAAGTAATAATTTAAAACTCAAGTCATCAATGCGTCTTTGACGTCTTCTAAATAATAGACTCTCGTTCCTAAAAATCATGAACTGATTTCGTTGCAAAATGTACCATTCAAACAACCGCCGTGGAAGATGTAAGATAATTATTTCTCATACATTTGTATAATTTTGTGTTTTATAAGCGGCTTTCTCATAATTTTCAAGAATTCGTTAATCGTTTTCTAAATTAGGTACAGCTGAAACAGTACAACAAACCTCATCCTTTACAATTGGCTTTCCTAAACAAAGACTTTCATTGTTCGTCGGGGATATTGATATTTACCTAGAAATGTAATACAGTTAATGAATAGATACCTATTAAATTTCTCAGCAGTGTTTTATGGCAATTAACCAACAGACAAAAAGAGACAACATTACATTTTTTTTAAGAATCGCGATTCAACAGATTTATATTTTTGTAAACCTTCATTTTTGAAGTTAATAAACTGATACACGCTTTTCCCTCCCCTCCCACCGGTACCTTCCTGGAACCTGACACCTTAAGACTGGCCGTTAGCTTAAGACTAGGTGTGAAGGTATGCACTCCCCACAGAAGCAGCTGCAAAACATGGTATAGAGCCGACCATATGTAAATGGATAGGCAACATGCTAAATGGCAGACTGATAAAGTCATCTCTTTTAGGGGATGAGATAATGGCCACGGCTACAAAGGGATGTCCACAAGGTGGGGTACTTTCACCAACTCTATGGAGTTTGGTGGTGAACTCACTCTTGATATAACTCAATAAAGGTCCCATCCACACGGTAGGATATGCTGATGATTTAGTGATACTGGTTAATGGGAAATTCCCAAGTACGGTATCAGAAATCATGAACAAGGCACTGAGGGAAGTGGAGAGATGGTGCGACTGTCACCAATTATCCATTAATCCAGGCAAAACTGTAGTAATACCCTTTACTAGGAAAAGGACCCTTCGCGGCATACAGCAGTTGAAGCTGTACGGAAGGGTACTAGAACTGTCCAATGACGTGAAATATCTAGGTGTCACACTGGATAAGGAACTGAACTGGAAGAAGCATACAGATCTCACCATTACAAAGGCCCTGAGGGTATTTGGAATGTGTAGATCAGCGTATGGCAAAACATGGGGACTGAACCCCAAGGTACTGAAGTGGATCTACACCATGATGGTGAGACCCATAATACTGTACGGTAGCCTGGTATGGTGGCCAAGGACTTTAATGAGCACATGCAGAGAGGCCCTGAGAAAGATGCAGAGAACGGCATGCATGCCTATAACAGGGGCGTTTCGTACTACGCCTACAACGGCGCTAGAAGTCCTACTGGACCTACCGCCACTTCACATGGTGATTAAGTCAAGGGCGCGCAAATCGCTCTACAGATTAAGAACTCTTGGACTGTGGAGCGATAGCAAGCCGAAGACTAAGCACACAAACATGGAGACTGATGGTTTCTTAGACAGAATAACAAACATGGGAAGCGACAAAATGCTACCCAAGTATGTATTCCACAGGAACTACACAACAAAAGTTCCAACCAGGGCTGAGTGGGCCGAAGGTCTAGAACCACCAAAGTCTGGTATCGAAGACATTATATGGTACACGGACGGATCAAAAATGGGATCCGGTACGGGAGCAGGCATTTATGCAAATGACTATAGTAGTAGTGTAAGCATTGGTAGTTTGGCAACTGTCTTCCAAGCGGAGACATACGCCATATTTGCTTGTGTACAGGAGAATATAGACAGGCGAACCAAAGGGCGGACTATCTATATACTCAGTGACAGTCAAGCGGCCCTTAAAGCGCTTTCGGCGCCGAAAATGGACTCTAGACTAATTTATAATGGCGTCCAAGCACTAAACAGACTTGGAAGGCACAATAAGGTGCAACTAGTTTGGATACCAGGGCACAAGGGCTTCATCGGCAACGAAAGAGCAGATGAGCTTGCAAGAGGGGGCTCTACAAATCACTTTGTAGGTCCAGAACCATTTGTGGGACTCTCGCAGGGGACCATAATATCGGCCTTTAAAGCCTACGCCAAAACGAAACACCAACACGAGTGGAGGAACGAGGCTGGCTTAAGGCACTTTAAGCTTTTCATAGAAGGAGTGGACTCGGGCTGGACCAGAAAACTCTGGAAATCCAGTAGGAAGCAACTCAGAATTATATCTGGGGTGTTCACTGGTCACTTCGGGGTCAAGGATCTCTTGGCTAAGATGGGACTATCTGATAGTTTAGACTGTAGAACGTGTGGCGAGGAGGATGAGACTATGGAACACTTATTGTGTGAATGTCATGCCCTTGCCAGACAAAGAATGAACTACTTTGGTAACGGTTACCCGCAACCAAAGGAATTCAAGGTGCTCCTGGCGAACTGCATCATCTGCTTTGTGGAAATGATGGAGCAAGCCTGGGAGCAGGTATAAAGGAGAGGGCAAATGCACAAAATATCCCACTGGGTCGAAGTGCATCCGAAAGGGCCCTCACCTAGATAAGATAAGATAAGATAAGATGCACTCCCCACAAGTGCCCTTGTGGCACTTTCGTCGACGAGCTAGGACACCACGGCTTGTCGTGCCAAATGAGCGCAGGCCGCCTTTCCAGACATGCCGCCTTAAATGATATTATCCGCCGTACTCTTGCCACCGTCAACACGCCTGCAATTCTGGAACCAAGCGGCGTCTCAAGAGACGATGGCAAGAGGCCGGACGGGATGACCCTGGTCCCGTGGAAGATGGGGCGAGTGTTAGTGTGGGATGCTACATGTGTTGAAACGCTGGCACCTTCCCATCTTCCACGAACTTCTTGCAGGGCTGGCGGCGCAGCGGAGGCGGCTGAAACAAAAAAGGCCACGAAATACAGAGGTCTCGGCTCCCACATTTTATGGCATTAGGTGTCGAGACCCTTGGGCCTTGGGGTCCTAGCGCTAGAAAACTATTTAACGAGCTCAGTAAAAGGCTGGTCGAAAGAACAGGTGACCAAAGAGATGGCAGCTTCCTCGCACAGCGGATTAGTATTGCAATCTAGCGAGGTAATGCTGCCAGCATCTTTGGTACGATGCCACGAGGGCCCTTTTGATAAATAGTTTAATATTTTAAGTTAGGTCTAGTTTCTATTATTATTGTTATTGTATATACTTTTATATTCGTTCTCTTTGTATAATATGTATATTTTTATTATAAATAAAAATCACATGTATTTTAAACTAATTAGGGTGAATTTGGTTTGTGGTGCAAAATTCTTGTAATATATTTTATTAAGAGTAGGTACCCAAATCAAAATAGGTAAGGTACCTAATGGATCACTCCCACATATTATAATTATATTCACAGGTTTAAAATTCGTAGTCTACGTAGCAGAGTTTATTAATATAGTTTAGAACCCAAAATTCAAAAATTCTATGTTCAAAATATAAATGTATTCTGCAAATAGACCACAAGGACTTTTACAAGTCAAAATGTATATCAATAGACTCTAAATAGTACATCTTTCATAATACAATTCTCTACATCAAAATTAACACGTCAAAAAAGCAATAGAAAATAAATCCCGAATCCCGGTAAAGGCATGTATTTGTGTGATGAGCACGAATATTTGTTCTTGAGTCATGGTTGTTTTCTATGTATTTAAGTATTTATAATATATCTATATATAAGTATCTATATCGTCGTCTAGTACCTATAGTAACAAGCTTTGCTTAGTTTGGGACTAGGTCGATTTGTGTAAGATTGTTCCCAAATATTTATTAATGTATTTATTACCAATCCATATTTTTTAGATAGGTATATTTTATGGTCTCCAAGCGTCAAAATTCAAATAATTATAATTAAGTATGTATAAGGTCACTCAGCTTCAAACAATAAAGTAGGTAATAAGTAATAACTCATGATGGATAAATATAAAACTCAATGAAGAATATTTTGTACAATATCGAATCCCATCTCCCATCTTGACACGTTAGGCATGACGCACGTGGACGTGTGACATGCAGTACCTTTTTAAATTCAATAAGACGAATTAAGCTCCTAATTTATTTAGGTGTCATTCGTCACGCGTTAGCCTTTACCCCCTTTCTCCTGTCGTTTGTCAGAGGAAACGTCCCACTGCTTGGAAAATACCATGGGTTGTAAGTAGGCATCTCGAAAGTAGGAAGAGCTACCTAAACATTTTTAAGATTCAAAATGAGATGTCCCTGTCACGACATGAAATCTTTACTTTCGTGTGTCTCTATTTCGAAATCAGAATATTGGAGATATTAAAGTAGATATAATGTCATTAAGACAAGTTAAATCGTGGCCCAGGTAAGTTTGAAACTAATGTTCTCAATTTTTGTTCACAGGGGCAAATATGTACACCGCAATCACGATGATAGTGCTGCCTGTTCTAGCTCAAATGTTAGTGTTGTAAGTCTACTGAGAGATAATTAGAGAAGGTAAGAATATTTTCTTTAAAAAATATTTTTACCTACAGGTGCTATTATGAGCCACTTAAATTCACCTTTTGGCTCCATGATCAGATCAAAATGTTAAATCGATTTGTCAACTATATTATTATATTTATTAAAGGTATATAGTTGCAGAGTTTCCAATCGATAACGATTATTATCAAACGATACGATTAACATTGAAGTTAGCCCTTAATATCAAGTGCGCAAAATATTTTCACTGTTGTACAGCACACTACTATGTATTAAAATTAATAAACGACACGATACTTCCGATACAAAATTATTTGTGGCCTACCGGAATTACAAATAGTAATGCCACATAATGTTCATCATTTTACAAAACCTAGGTAGCTCCGCAGGTCGATCACGTAACGCCGTTGTACGAACGTCGGGTAGGTCTAAATGTCACTTTTTATATGGAAAATTGACAGTTAAATTGTACCGACGCGCGTTCGGTTACGTTACATGATTACCCCTTAGATCCTAAAAATACAATACTATTGTATACTTGGCAGCAGACCATTCGTATTTTCTATTAATTTATTTAACTAGTCTAACACATTTATGTTTTTTGTTTCAGGTTATGTCCAGTATAAATTAAATGGTTCATATTTTGTACTAAAACATTCTGAGATAAAAATATTTTGATCTCTAGTCATAATCCAAAGTGGCATTACCAAAGTTTATGAGTATAGCGGTTCACGGTTCTCTTTGTAATAACACTAATAAGCATAAGTCATGAAAAAATTTCATCGTTTAAGCTTTCTCCCTATTTAAACGACTCCAAACGAGCATACCTTTTACTATTTGTTTTTTTTTCGACGCTTATCGGCTTAAATGGGGACACAGCTTTGGAGCAAGCTTGCTAATATCTGTTTAATCTAGTTTTTTCGCAATCGTTACCAGCTATCCAAATTAAGCACTGACCTGACATACCTACACATTTTTTTTTCAATTGATGAAATATAAGTGAATGAGAGTATCCGAGTGCATGTTAAAATTGCTATGGACCTACGTGCTCATAGTTGTTATGACAGGACGACAGTTACACAATAATAGAAATCATTGTAGCAATTCAATTAATATAGTTTTATTTAAGTATCTTAATATAATTTTAAAGCATAGTAAAAAAAAACAAAGGGGAAACCTAGTTCATTACTTTAAACGTTACAAAAATAAAAAACAAGGAAAGTTTAAATAGATGTGTTTGTTACTGAACGTTATATCGACATCGTAATGCATTGATTCAAACAAAAGGAAATCTGCTGATGTAACATATTTTGCATACCTGTTTTAAAGCAGCTCACAGTATTGAATTACATGGAAAATCTAGGATACCGTACGTTTTGGTCTTACAATGTAATAAATCGTTGTTTGTAAAGCAATTGTAGTTCAAATCATAATCATTTAACGGTAAAGACAAAGATAACCACTATTTATAACACTGCTTTAGACGGGTCTAACGCGATATTTATTTACCTTTATTTCTGACGTTTCGACACAGGTTGCACAGGTCATGGTCGCAGATAACTGTCGTCCCAGCAAGTCGTCAACAGAGATATATGTTTATATAGTTTTTAAATATGTGTACAAAGCGCGAGAGTTTAAAGTGTTATAAAGAGAACCACTGTCGTCAATTTCGAGTAAATGTCAAAACACTATCAAATGTTGTTTTAAATACAAGAAAGGGGATTTAGGACTTGGAGCACTAGTTCCCCTTTCCTCTTGCGCAATACTAAGCGAAGCTATTGCAATTAAAAGTTGCGTGTTGACAGCTGAACTTGAGTAAATAAGATATGTAGGTATTAAATTGTACAGCTCTATAATACAAGACCTATTCATACTTAAAAATATTTTTCCTAAAAAAACAATACCGTTAACATTTATGTAAATAGTAACAGAAAAAATAAACATTAGGATGCACGGGCCTAAATGCTAAAAAGCGCGTGTTATTTATTATGTTTCAGCCATGTTACCTAAAAATAAAGGGCCTAATTAACCATTTTTTATTACAGCTCGTGATATGACTGTCTTACGGCGAATTTCGTATAAAACGTTGGTATCAAAGTAATTTGTCAAATTCTGAGAATAAGGTCATAAAAAGGTAAACTGTAATTATTGTTTTATTCACTTGCTGTAATTAAAAACTCTTGAAAAGGCCCGACCTTGATAAATAGTAGTTAGCGAGTAAATACAGTTTGATTTAATTTGGCAAGTCTGATCGATAATATCGAGAGAAAAATTCTTGTCACATTAAATTTTTACTATAAGAGCGTTGTGTTAGTGTTCAAATTAATACTGTATCGAAACGACCCGATTGTATTTATGCATTTGATAGTTGTGTCATTAAAATAATAATATGGATGTTTAAGGCACATAGTAAACAAAGCGTTAAAAATTTTAGCGTAAGCGTTAAAAAGGTGATAAATAGAACTTGTCAACGTTGTTATAATACGCTTATGTGATTTTAAAGCGAAAACATGTGTCGATATTTAAAAAAAAACAAAGAGCGCGTGTTTGCATGGCATTTTGAATTCAGAACATTGTTAATGAAGTATTAGCGAAAGCAGACAATTTCTTTCTTATGGTATTGACGTGTTCACAGACATTCCAAATATTGAATTTTATATCAGTTTCTTTTATTTTTTGTACGCAAGTTAAAAAAAAAACCGCCAAGTGCGTGTGTTGCCACGCGCAGTGAAAGGTCCTGTAGCTGCCCGTCCGTCACATTGTACGAGCTTAAAGGGAGATTTTTGTTAGAAACTACAGGCTTAAAAGAGGCTTTTTGTAAGGACGCAAGTAAGTGTTTTGTAAAAACGGGCGGCTGCCGCTTGGTTAGTTTCTTGCGCGCCCACTAATCATTTCGATTTATTAATTAAGGACTAATAATTATGAAGAATGATATTAAACATTTTTTTCATGATTTGGCATGGTTCACAACCTAAACCTGTTTGACACAACTACCAAATTTATCCAATTGATCTTCCTTGCATTTCGGAATGAATTCATTCGTTTTTCGAATTTACACCTTGACACCTTGACCTTGAATGACTTGACATTACTGAAGTAATAGTCATAATTGTTAACCACTAATGCCTCATTAGCTGTGATAGTGAATAGTTGAATACTGCCAGTAATGGGTGAAGGTACCCTATTTATTTTTTTGTGAGATTCCAACCGTGTATTACATTATCTCATGAAAAATCATCTGCTCTCATTAATACTTCTAATACATTCAAAAAATAAGCATACTTAAATGTAAAACCATCCTATGTGTCCAGGACATTTGTAATAGTTAGGTAATTATCTAATTATATTTATTACAATGGCAAATTTACTACGCTAACGTGTTGAGGGCGGCGAAAATGCAATATCGCACAGGATTTTTAGATTTAAGATTAAAAATAACGAACGAATTCCAAAAAGATCGTGTACGTTCATTTAGGAAACAATTAATCACCCTTCCATTATGTCGACTGATCTTTATCGTGTTTGCAGCGATTAACTTTTTGGTTTTGAGTTGTACACCCATTAGTTGATTTACATGGAGGTTGTGTCAGCGCCGTCTGTTATACTTCCTTCATCGCCTCCTATCAAGCCTCTGTGGGAGGGCGATATCTCGAGCCGCAAGCGGAGGAGGAGTGAAGAGTTTTAGGTACTGGTTCAGTACCAAACACAGACTAGGTAAACTTTAGGAAAAAACCGGCCAAGTGCAAGTTGGACTAGCGCACGAAGGGTTCCGTACCGTTATCTATAAAAATAGCAAAAATATCAGTTTTTTAGTATTTGTTTTTATAGCGGCAACAGAAATACATCATCTGTGAAAATTTCAACTGTCTAACCATCACGGTTCATGAGATACAGCCTGGTGACAGACGGACAGACAGACAGACAGACGGACGGACAGCGGAGTCTCAGTAATAGGGTCCCGTTTTACTCTTTGGGTACGGAACCCTAAAAATGGGGCTACTTTGATAATTTAGAATGTAGTACCATAAAAGCAGAACTATTTGAAATTAAGAAGATTAATCTAGTTTATAGGTACAGCCTGATAGAATACTAATATATTCACTGCCACAGTTCAAACAAGTAAAAACAATGATTTCACAGAAAAAACCTATTTTACCAAAGTCGCCCCCCGAATCAAAGTATGCCAAAATTCAGCTAGTTACTACCAAAGATTTTCGATCTTCGGCCAAATTTGGTCTAAAAATCCTGAGCTTATCATAATTATTTATTTAAAACCTGCGCTTTTTGCTTTATATATACTTATATTATAGAAGAGTCAATGTATTACACGAAAATGCTTATTTATGTTTAATAAAATAAAAATCACTATATACGTATACCTGTACAAAGGTTGTTTAGTTTTGCGTATGTTTGGATTCGAGGGCCGATCCCTTTTTAAACAGGGTATCAAATTTGTTTTATTTTTTTAACATATCACCATTGGACATTATTATGAATTGTGGACAATATTTAAAATTATATTTAAATATTTTCGCCCTTATTCGTAAACAAAAATACCTTTTTTTATATTCCTCTATGCAATTTAAGACCAATTAAATCAATTGTGGATTATAAAAGTTCATGGATAAGGGCCTGTAAATAATTATTTGTACGGAATTTGTATGAATAATGGCTAAGTAAGTTATAATTTGTAAGAGATTAGTAATAATACATTTGCTGTGCATATTGCCGTTTATGGATAAGATCCACTCAAGACTTTTATTGTGAGATTTCTTAAATTAAAATAAAAGGATCGTTGTGTATGTTTTGTTTTATTTCATACGAATACCCCGCCATCACTTCTGCCAAATATTTTATTTTTAAGGAATATTGTACCTTCTATAGTTTTTTTTTAAATTCTTAATAAATAATAATAAAAAAAAAAATATATACTTTATTTCAGACCTAGTGATCCATAGTGTGTTAGTAACATGTGACTTAATACTAAATTGGTTAGTAACAGCAAGTAAGTATAAAAATATTCTTAAATAATAAATTGGGCAACGCCCTTAATCTGTCCAATCCAATAAGATAGGATTGGACAGTCAAACCTCCACGATATTGCCTTTAGTATGCTGTTGGTGCTTGCTTTCACCCTGTCTAATAGCGATGCTATCTTTTTTCGCATGATCGCCTGAAACCCGTCTACACGGGCTTCGGCGAACATGCCCGAGGCACTACACCTCCTCGGCAGCCCCAGCAACATTCTAAATGCATTATTGTATTGCACGCGCAGGGCGCTATAGGCTCGCTTTGTATACCTAACCCACAGGCTGCTCGAGTAAAAAGATTGTGTATATGCTTTAAAAAGCGTTATCTTTACTTCGTATGAACATCGAGCAAACCTGCGAGCAAGCATATTACTACGAACCGCTAACGCCCTGCGCTCTCTCTCAATATCCATATCATCTTTCAGGTCGCTCGTGATAATATGTCCCAGGCACTTGACCTTATCCACGACCAACAGCTGACTACCGCTTAGCCAGATAGGTGGTACATAATAGGGCTTAATTTTCCCTGCCGTAAAAATCATGACCTCAATTTTAGTAGGGTTGTACACAAGCCCATGTGCCCGGGCATACGCCTCGCAGGTAGCCAGGAGTTGTTCGATGGCTACAATAGAAGGGCCAAGCAGCACCATATCATCGGCATAGCTTACGTTGTTAATACAAGTGCTCCCCACGTAGCAACCAGCATGCATGCTGCTAAGCCCCTCTATCAACCCATTTATATACAAATTAAATAGTTTCGGAGACGTAATCCCTCCCTGTCTAACCCCGCATTCCAGCCTGTATTCGCTAGACAGAGCATTAGCCCACTTAACATGATTGGTCTGATTGTTGTACCAGTGCCTCAGGACAGCCACGCACTCCACCGGCAATCCAGTCTCCCCCAGCTTACGCCATAGCAATTCATAATCCACACGATCAAACGCTTTTGATAAATCGAGGAAGCAGGCATAAACTGGGGTTTTTCTGTCCGTGTAATTTTTGACAGTATGCTTGAGGCTAAGTATCGCACTTTCTGTGGACAAACCGGGCCTAAACCCAAATTGAGCGTCATGTATCCTCAGATGCCTTCCTAGAATCGCGTCAAACATACTGTCCAATACTTTCGCAGCAGTTGTGGCAAGTGAAATAGGCCGATAGTTCGTCCTATTAGATAGGTCACCTGTCCTGTTTTTAACCACTGGCACAACAATCGTCCTCATTAGAGCCTCAGGAAGATATGAGTGACACACACAGAAATCATAGAGCATAGCCAAAACAAGAGGTAGGTGAGCACCCGCATACCTGAAATGCTCGATGCTGAGGCCATCGTGGCCGGGCGACCTACCTCTCTTCATTTTATTTATGACCATCTGGATTTCTTTCGCAGTAAAGAAGGTATCTCGCCCCACCCCCACAGTCTCAGCACCAGTCACCCCATGAGTAGGACGCACTTCTAGCAGCGACTTCACAATGAAATGTTCTTTAAACAGTTCGGCTATGTCTCTGTGTTCGGATTTGCCCTCCACACTCACGGGCAGGCCAGGTTTCACATTCAAGCCTTCAAGCAATTAAAGCTGTCACATTTGAAATTTAATTAAGCACTTAAATTAAACACTATTTGCATTAATAAATAAGGGACAGAAACATGTTTACAGCTATCTTGAAATAATAATATATTCCGGCTTTGAGTTTCCAGATTCGTATCTTCATTTAATGCTCAATGTTTTAATATTAGCATTTCAGATGACTTCCGTATCTACAAACGTTAACTTTCTAATGCAAATTTAGGCATGAAAATGGGAACGATTCGCGAGTGAGATAACTTAGTTTGCTGCAATTTTCACGTTAAGAATGTTCTAAAGACTAGAGCCTTAAATAATCCAGAGGACATGCAATGTTTTAATGTTTGGAACCGTAATAAGGATGCTATTTAATGTACTAATTAAAAGCTAAAAAATAAATATATTGGTACCAGGTACCAGTCATCACACCATGCATTTCCTAGTCAATCTAGGGTCTAAGGCATTGATCAGACAATAATACAATCTTGAGGCGCAGTGTAAATTGAGCAAATACGTCAATGATGGTTCAGTGATGACTGATGAGTTGATGACGCACAATGATAGTGACGGATAAATTTTAACATAGGTAAGTGAAATAAGTTTTTTTATAATTTGAGCCATGCTGCTGCAGCTGTTGACTGATGAATTGATAAGAAATTCAACGCGCCACACGATTTTATTTTAATTGGCTTAGATAAGTAAATATTCGATACATGCAATCTCAAAGGGCGTAAAAGCCATTTTGCCTAAAATGACTATTGATGCAACCTTACTGTACCTAGTTGAAGTAGAGAAATTCGCAAAAAGGCATATACGACCCCAGTTTTTATTCATCTTTCAACACGATTTCAGTAAAAAATGGTCGTAATTGGTTTGTAATTTTAATTTGTAAATTTTTGGGTAGAATGATCCAATGATTATAAAATTTAAAAGTATTCCAAATAACACTGAAATTCTTAAGTTATCACGAAAATATCACTTATCTATCCATAACACCATTTTTTTTAAACTACGGGATTTATTCACGATACAATGTTTTTTTTTTTACTTATTATACCAAAGATAAATAAAAAGCATAGATGGAGTGTATCTTGAAGGATCTGAATAACAAGTGCCGTCCTTTACTTTCTTAAGAAGTATATTCATTAGAGAATAAGAGACAAATATGGCTACTCTACTTGGTCTTTAATGGTGCAATGGACCCATTTATGGATTAAATTCTCAACTATATATTTGACAGAAGTCATCACGACTAGTGTTGTGTAATCTTCATAGTAAGCTTTTGTTGATACAATATTTAATCATAAAATAAAATAAACTGGATTTACTGGTCCAAAATATCACTCTCTTGACTAGCTTGACGAATTCTTATGTTATTGCGCATGGTGCATCTGGGCTGGAAGGTCAGATGGCAGTCGCTTTCGTAAAACTAGTGCCTATGCGAAATCTTGGGATTAGGTGTCAAAGCGGACCCCGGGGCCCTTTGGGGCACAACCGGGAATAACGCTAGGAGGATGTTGCATCTGGGCCCTTTTCAATAAACAGT
The DNA here is from genome assembly GCA_963854355.1 of Epinotia brunnichana. Lineage (NCBI taxonomy): Eukaryota > Metazoa > Arthropoda > Insecta > Lepidoptera > Tortricidae > Epinotia > Epinotia brunnichana. The sequence continues at coordinate 24,139,630 of OY977940.1, forward strand.
ACAATCCCACAAATTTGCAGCAAAACGATTCGACCTGAACGTGTCTCGCCTTAATTTGATATTTATGGCAGCTACTATAGGGTAAAAGCGGAAAAATTTAAAGTCGTATGTAGTTCATATTTATTCAATAAGATCTGTAGGTATTTCATACTGAACAAACATAAATATAACAATATTTATGTCATAAAGCTTACCGGTGAAATGATGCACTTGAATTATTTTCACTTAGTACACCCATTCGGTGATTACACCCTGTACCACACACGCCATATTTAATGTTAAATGCGTACATTTAACCAAAAGATCACTTTCAATACTAAAAACTACAAATTATTAGCAAAACACAACAACGCCTTTGATATCCAGCTGGCTATCAAGCTAATATGGCCGCCGAGGTGAAGTGGCGCGCACGGCTTGAAGATAGGGTTGGAGACATGAATTCAGTGATCGGATTTTACGGTGCAACACGGTGGGATATTGAGTAGAAATATTAATATGGACATGACTAAAATCCCGGCATCTTGTTTAAAATAAATGCTAGTCAGAATTATGATATTTGTAATTAGGCCGCTTAGGCTATTTTAAACAGAGTTATTTAGCAAACTTTTATACAGCTTTTTTGAATAATAGTCAACACTGATTGTCTTAAATACACATTTTCTGAATAGGCTCATAAAATAAAGTTAACAACTTTTTTTGGTCTTCGTAATGTCTCCTTCCACCGTAGCACTATTCTTGACTATAGTGAAATTATTTTATATCAATTGTTAAAATGTAATTGATTTTTTTTTCATGTATAATCAGAATCAATATCCTTCAAAAACAAATGTAAGTCCCGGAATCTCGGAGCATCTCCATATTAACATAATGTTTGGGGTCATTCACTCCGTATTTTTTTCACATTGGACATGATGCTACCTCGTTTTAACACAGACAGTTTGACGTTAGAGTAAAGAGCGTATTAGATAAGGAACTTTGTTCAACTTTATATCCTCCTCCATCTATGCTTTTTATTTATCTTTGTATTTTACACGTATTTACCATGTTTTGTCAACACTCAACTGACGTTGTCACTTTGACTTGAATCAAAAAATATATATTTGCGTTTCGTTTCACTTCTTTAGTTTTGGGCATAGAAAAATTAATATTCATTTTATATTTGACACAAAGTGCGATCCCCTTCAGAGTGATTAGAGCCACCTTAAAATGTCATTGGGAAATATATAATACTCCTTCTATCCAATGAAGGGTTCAATAATACGCCATCTTCAAAATCTATAAACTAGGACTGAAAATTCAAAATTCATATTCAAATTCAAATATTTATTCATGACACACAATTTACACATACAAATGATCTTTATACATCTAAAAACCAAAAAAATATGATAAAAATAAAGTTTTTTATTTAGTTTTTTGCTCTCCTGAAAAATCGCGTTTCGGCTTTTATGCCCTGCAGGTATCGAATTATTATATTTTCGTTTGACCTGGATTTCTGGTATATATCCAATACTAGCTGTTGCCCGCGACTTCGTCCGCGTAGAACATGTTATCGTCTAAATGTTTGTTTAAGGAATTAATTTTTAAAATCATTGAAAGTAGCTTTGTAGTCTTGTAGTAAACAGTCTAAAACTGAAGTTACAAATCCCTTACTTTAAACATGTTTTGCTCTCCATACAAACTTTGAACACCCTTATAATACCTTTTAGGGGATGAATTTCAAAAAACGCTGAAATGAGTTTTGTAGTCTTTTAACAAACATACTAAGATCGAAGTTACAATTCTCATACTTAAAAATTTTCTTTGAATTAACGTTTTTCGGGGAAAAATTGAAAAGAAAACACTAAGTTTTTTTATTGTAATAAGTATTTTTTCTACAAAATATCAAGTCTCTAGCTCAAAAAATGGGTTTCCCATACGAACCTTGCACCCCTTTTTATTCTCATTAGGGGTCGAATTTTCCAAAACGCTAAAAGTACTTGATTTTTATTGTAATAAGTAATCTTTCAACAAAGTTTTAAGTCCCTCGCTAAAAAAATATTTTCTTCATTCAAACGTTCTTATAAACCCCTAAAGATCGAAGTTTCTAAAATGCTGAAAGTATTTAATTTTATTTTTAATTAGTAAGCTTTCTACAAAATTGTAAATTGGCTAAAAAAATGTTTCCTCCACACAAATGTTGCACCCACTTTTAACCCCCTTAGGAGTGGAATTTACTAAAACGCTGAATATCCTTTTTTTTTTGTATTTCAATAACTAATCGTCCTACAAACTTTTAAGCTCCTATCCCAAAAAGAGTTTCCCCATATAAACTTTGCAGCCCTTTTTAACCCTCTTAGGGGTGGAATTTTCCAAAACGCTGAAAGCACTTTGTTTGTACTCAAATAAGTAATGTTTCTACAAAATTTTAAGAACCCCCTCAGGAGATGATTTTCAGGATAAAAACTATGCATCTTCCCTGGGACTCTTACTATCTCTATACCAAATTTCATCTAAATGGGTTTAATCCAAATTTTCACCCCCTATTTCATTACCTTGGGAACTATTTTCGGGATAAAAACTATCCGCTTTCATTCTCCGAGACTTAAACTATCTCTATACCAAATTTCATTTAAAGGGGTTCCATCAAAAGTTTCATCCTCCATTTCACTCCCTTAGGGGGTGATTTCCGGAATTGAAACTATCCTATGCCCTTTCCCAGGACTTAAACTATCTCTAAACTAAATTTCATCTAAATGAGTTCATCCAAATTTTCACCCCCATTTCATCCGCTTAGAGGATGATTTCCGAAATAAAAATTATTCTATTTCCTTCCCTAGGACTCTAACTATCTCTATACCAAGTTTCATCTAAATGGGTTCCATCACCATTTTCACGCTTAATGTCACCCCCTCAGGAGCTGATTTTCGGGATAAAAACTATGCATTGTGCTTCCCTGGGACTCCTACTATACCAAATTTCATCTCCATGGGATTTATCCAAATTTTCAAAACTATCTAATGTCATTCTCCGGGAATCAAACTATCTCTATACCAAATTTCATCTAAACGCGTTCCATCCAAAGTTCAACCCCCCATTTCACCTCCTTAGGGGTGATTTCCGGAATTAAAACAGTCCTATGTTTCATCCAAATCGGTGCAGTGGTTAAGTAGCACCATACAAATTTTCAACCCCAGTTTCATCCCCTTAGGGGTGGATTTCCGGGATAAAAACTACCCTATATGTCCTTTCCCAGGACTCAAACTATATCTAAACCAAATTGTATTCAAATGGGTTCCATCCGAATTTTCACCCCTTATTTCACCCCCTTAGGGGATGGCTTCCGAAATAAATACTATCCTATGTCCTTTCCTAGGATTTAAACTATCTCCAAACCAAATTTCATCAAAATTGGTTACCTCCAAATTTTCACCCCCTCATTTCACCCCCTTAGGGGATGATTTACGGGATCAAACCTATCCTTTGTCCTTTCCCGGGACTCAAAGTATTTAAATGCCAAATTTCATCTAAATCGGTGCAGCGGTTTAAGTAGCTCCATACAAAGTTTCACCCCCAATTTCATCCCCTTAGGGGTGGATTTCCGGGATAAAAACTACCCTATGTCCTTTCCCAGGGCTCAAACTATCTCTAAACCAAATTGTATTCAAATGGGTTCCATCCGAATTTTCACCCCTTATTTCACCCCCTTAGGGGATGATTTCCGGGATAAAAACTATCCTATGTCCTTTTCTAGGATTTAAACTATCTCCAAACCAAATTTCATCAAAATTGGTTACCTCCAAATTTTCACCCCCTCATTTCACCCCCTTAGGGGATGATTTACGGGATTAAACCTATTTAATGTCGTTCCACAGGACTTAAAGTATTTATATACCAAATTTCATCCAAATCGGTGCAGCGGTTTTAGTAGCTCCATACAAATTTTCACCCCCCATTTCATCCCCTTAGGGGTCGATTTCCGGGATAAAAACTACCCTATGTCCTTTCCCGGGACTCAAACTATCTCTATACTAAATTTCATCTAAATCGGTTCAGCGGTTTAGGCGTGAAGAGGTAACAGACAGACAGACAGACAGACAGACAGACAGACAGACAGACACACTTTCGCATTTATAATATTAGTATGGATTGTTCTAGCTTTCATTAAGATACCTGTAAAAAAACTGGTTAACTTTTTTTACTTTTGTCTTATTTTCTAGTTTTCAGTATTTTTTATACCTAATTATTTTTAACTTTTATTTAGTTAAATTAGTGCCTCATCATTGCAAGGCTTCTTTCATGTCAGTTTGTTGCAACTTCACTCCTCCATACGCTTCCAAGGACTTTAGCCAGCTCAGTGCCACGTTAGCATGTCGTTTCTCAAATAGTTTCGAGCCTGAATACACAACTGTGGCGTCTACATACATACAGTGCTGCTTTGCTTTTGTGTATCTATCAAAAATCAATAAACAGTTCAATTGTTTTTTGTTCTTTGCCGAGCTGGCACTCACTACTCCCAAGTGCCTTATTTATTTATTATTAAAAACATGTTAACACGACATTACAGTCCTATAACCAATGCGTCATGAAAACGATACTAAACTATACAACAAAACAAACAAAACACATATAATTTCATTGGTACAGTTGATTGCCTGTCATCCATCTCCTCACAGAAGCTCAGACATTCACCGCACACATACATCCATCGCCACGCAAGTAAGTCACACTCCCGTGCTGATGCCAAGAACGCATTGAGATGTGAGAGAGCACGGATCAGCGGCGAGTTCCTGCGTGACACAGTGCGCGCTGTCGGCACCGCTAACAAATCGCGTCGCCGTGGCCTAAGGGTTATCTTTGGGATATTCGGAGAATAGAGTCGCACGAGGCGACTCACTAGCTCCGGACAATCTGACTCACCGCGTATGATCCGACACACGCAGTCACCAACAAATTGTAATTACGTCTTACCTCCAACGAATTATAACCTAGGGTTCCTAACAGGTATTTGGTGGGATACATAAATGGATAGTTCCCAAAAACTTTCCTATATAAAAACTAGAGATGCGCCGAATACGGGTTTTACCGAATACGAATATTCGGCCGAATTTTCGGTCCAGCTTTTGCCGAACCGAATATTCGGCTGAATAATTCGGTTCAAAGGAATGCCTTATCAGCCGTTCCAAAACAGACTCATTTTTCAGTGGTAAAAATCTTGTTGATGTTTAAGTGAAACATTTATACTAAAGGTAGTTAAATAACAATAAGAATCCGTTTTAGAATAATAATTTCACAGGACAATGACTATGTTACATTCTTACAACTTGCAGACAAAAAACCTGCAAAATTATTCGATAAATATTTGGCATTTGAACCGAATAATTCGGCCGAATAACGAACATTGAAAAACGAGCCGAATATGCCGAATACCGAATATTTACCGAATATTCGGCGCATCTCTAATAAAAACCGTAGGAACGTTTTCTGAACCTTCTCCAGTAATAGGGCGTAAGTTGATTCATAAGGGTGCTTATATGTGAACTTGAGGGTCGAAGGTCCAAAGGTCGAGCCCACGCGGACGCTCACACCCTCCACCCTCTTTTACAAGCAAGACAACTGAATACAAGGTCTGGCTTGAGAACGTCTCTCCCGCTTTTTCTTTCCCATAGCTGAATTTTATATCTTTATACCCTTTTACAAAAAATAAACCGCAAATCTTTTGCGATTTGGAAAAAGAACGGATACAGGGAGCGCAGGGCGCGCTTGCCCTGGGCAAGGAGCACCAACAAAAACAGAACGGTTACCTGTATTATTCTACTAGTCAACTCCTTTAATTTAATAGCTTGCCTACTTTATTTATTTTATATACACTCGCGAGCAAAAGTATCGAATCACTTTGCATTTTTTCATGTGCACACAATATCTTTGTAAATCAGATTTTTCTAAATTACTTAAAAGTTGAATTATGTTACTTGAAATATTAGCTTTATAAAAAGCTATGAAACATGAAAATTGGCCCGGGATTTTTCAGATTATGGGCAATTTCCCGGTTTGTGAGCCTTGACGCGTTACGACGTGCATGAGTTGCACTACCCTTGACCCCTATATAACGGAGGTAGAGGGGGGGTTTCTTATCTGCCACTTATCAGAAATCGAACGGTACACATCTCCGCATATTATCCTGTGAAGAACACCTGGAAAAAATGGAAGCCACTGAAGTTCAAGTCCCCGTAGTCATCCAGCTCCTGCAAGAAGGGGGTTATCAACGTTCAGTAGCTGCCGAGGTGAATCTGAGCCAATCTACTAGTTGAGACCATGAACTGGCCAGCGATGAGTCCGGAACTCAACCCTATTGAACACATGTGGGACTACCTTAAGAGAAAGGTTCGGGCTCGGGATCCTGCCCCGGCCACTGTTGAAGAGTTGAAGATAGCTTTGCTGGAGGAGTGGGACGGTATTCCTCAAGACTACGTTAGAAAATTAATAAGGTCGTTGACAAATTGCTTAAACTGTGTCAGCAGGGTTAGGGGTAGGGGGCAAGTCTAGGGGGCAATACCTGATACTAATTTAATAATAATAAATCGTATTGTATGTTAAATAAGCCTTTGATTCCAAGTTTGCCTTGTTTATTTTTAGAGCATTTTCAGGCTTCTTCCGTTATTTTGGCATTTTTCAGCCTTTGGACCTTGAATATTATTAAATAAGCATATTTTCCAATGCGCTACATTATTAGCTTTTATTAAGTACCATAATTTGCAGATTCGGGTGGGAAATTACAAAGATATTGGATGCACATGAAAAAATGCAATGTGATTTGATACTTTTGCTCGCGAGTGTAAGTATGATATACTTGGATCAACTTTATACCCTTTCCTGTTAACCGATTGAAGAAAATACACAGGGTTAAGGTAATTCAACGTATTCTTATTACATATTTTTTACAACCACCTAAATATGGGTATCAAATGAAAGGAGTTGACTGTTACCGATCACTAAAAATTGTTTTCCAATTGTATCGTTTGTCCGAATTTTCATTTGTCCTAAAAGCTGTTTTTCTCTGAAGCCATGTCATTTTTAGGGCTATTATAAATTAAACTGAACCTAATGGATTCTACACGAGAAGTACAAAAATTTATCCAAAGGTCTTCGGGAAAATTGACTTTTTGAAATGAAAATTCGGTCAAACGATACAGTTGGGAATAGTAGATTGTTAACCAAGGGTTGAAAGTGACTCATTACACCCGAGATATTTCTGGCGCTCGAACGAAGTGAGAGCGCCAATAGTTCGAGGGTGAAATGGGTAATTTCACCCGAGTTAAACACTCTACTTTTCATTTCGACTGTGAGGAAAATTAATTATTCGATTTTAGATATACCTAAGTAAAATAATTAAAACTTTATCCAACCTCTAACCTCTTTGCACTGGCCACGCAACTAATCTAGAGGGCCATGCCGACACGTGAAAAAACAAACAAAACAAAAACAAACAGAACAAAAACAAAAAAAAAAAACGAACAAAAAACAAAACAAACTTACAAAAAAACTGAAACAAACAAACAAAAACAAACAAACAACAAATTTACTAGATTTTATGGTATTTTTACAATACGCAAAAATTACTTTCCACCCTAGGGGAGAAAACGCTATTTTCCACCCGGCTATATGCCCATGAAAAGTCAACTTTCAGAACAGGAGAGATGAAATTTTTTTTATTTCGTATGGCATAAAATTTCTGTACTTAAATGTTTATGATATTAGATTAAAGGTAAGCATTCCGTCGAGAGAATCTTCAAATCAGCCGAATCTCCGCTAAATTTGGTAATGGGACACTCAAAGATGATATGTTGTACTGTCTGATCTGGGCAGCCACACCGGCATTGAAAAAGGATTAAATATATTGTCAAAAGGAGAAAAATGTAAAGCAGGGGATTAAATAATCACAAAATTATAAGTGTCCAAAGTTTTAAGAGAGGGTATATTCTGTCCCTTTTCCGCAAAACGCACCTTCATAAATATGAAACGATTGTCATTTACTATGACGGTCGGGGATCGTGACATCACGATCCACGAGTGTTGTCTTCCTCCAACGGGCAATATTAAAACAGTAGTAGCTTCGCAATTTTTTGAGATAAATGAATGGGATCTAGGCAAATTTTTTTGCCTTCTTTAATTTTGGAGTACTAATAAATTTTAAGTCTATACGATAGGATACCATTAAATCTATATAAATTCCCGGTTGTGCCCCTAAAGGAGCCCGGGGTCCGCTTTGACACCTAATCCCAAGATTTAGCATAGGCACTAGTTTTTTACGAAAGCGACTGCCATCTGACTTTCCAACCCAGAGGGAAAACTAGACCTTATTGGGATTAGCCCGGTTTCCTCACGATGTTTTCCTTCACCGAAAAGCTAACGGTAAATATTCCGTACATAAGTTCCGAAAAAACTCATTGGTACGAGCCGGGATTCGAACCCACGACCGCCGCTTGACAGCCGAATGCCTGAACCACTAGGCTACCGTAGCTTGTAGCAGCGTAAATGCATGTATGATAGCAAAAATATATATAGATCATAATATATTTTAAAGTAATTATCTAGAGTTTGTCAAGCGAGTCTTGACCACAACGTTTTCATCAAATTCTTTATATAGACAATTTTACCTATAAAATAAACTGTCAGTTTGTCAGTACACCTACCTATTACACCGCCATACATTTTTGTAACCATGCGTTTTTTTTTTTATTTGTAGCAACGGACTCTATTCGTGACTTCCGTCAGCAGTTTTATTTGAGAAAAAGATGTCAGGTTACTTTATATTTGCTTGATTTATAAAACCCGTTATAAAAAAATAGCTAGTAAACTTAATGTTACGCTGCCTTAGTTCCTTTCCTAGACAGCAATATTAGCGCGAGCTCGTTATCGTCTATATACCTGGATTCCTTTTGTGAAATTGGAACCAAGCGAGGGTTGGAGTAGGTACCGTGCAAGCACGTCTTTATAATGAGTTCAGTCGCGTTCCTACGCGATTTTAGTGGGTGGGAGTAGGTATAAGACTAAAATTATAAGCGAATCTTTATAATGACTTCAATCACTTACCTACGGCATCTAAATATGTAGGGAATATAATAAGTCAGTGAACTTGAACTGATGAATAGTATTGTTTGTTGTTGAAGAGAGTACATATTTGTGGGCGCTCGAACCAAATAAAATAGTAGAATCGAGAATATACGAGTAATGGCAGTATTTAATTGGGACCATAGTCAAGTGATTATTTGGTCCATCGCAAAAATAAGTTTGTTTCTCATTTCAGGTTCTTACCTCATAAATTCGATAAACCAGCAGGTACAAGTGGCCACAAATATATGTAAGTGTTTAATGAATCAAATCAAGTAGTTAACCTGTAGCCCCCAAAGTTTTGTCTCGCTCGCTCGCTAATGTTAGCTCGATATATTGGTGAAATTTTAATAATATATTGACAAAACAAATATTTGTTTCACAATAGGTAGTCAAACATTCTTAGCTACACCATTACTGTTAAAAGGTAATATTTCTATCGAAGCATCCCAGATAGGTATGCTTAATTGAAACGAAGCCCGAGTTAAATCTCAACCTATACGTAATCATAAACATCATCAAACTTTATTTATACGTCCCGCTGCTGCTATATCTATTTATTTATACTTTATCGCACAAAAAGGTGCAAATGGCGGACTTAATGCCATATGGTATGCTCTACCAGTCTAGCACTGGGTTAATAAAACCGTTGGTTTGGTGCAGGATAAGGTAGTGAGAAATAAAAAGGTAAATCACTTAATCATCATATAAAATATCAACTTCAGACCTCGCCAAAAGAACCCCAGGGAATGGATATAGTTTCCACGCTGTCTAAGTGCGTGTTGAGGATTTTCTTTATTTGCAGGTGAATGAATGTGGCCAGGCTACATTGACACTGCTTTAAAATTAATCAATGTATTTTGCAGAATTTTTCATCCTTTTAACTCATTTTGGCTGTTCCAAATAGTGATCCAAATTCATAATTCATCAAACATTCCGAAACGTAACGAAATGGAATAAACAATTCAATCCCCTGTGCATAGGGCAATAAATCAAATAAAGACCGTGTTGCTACAGAATAAGAGATCACTTTTGGTTGCATTAGACTGAACTGTAGGGATGGGAAGATCGGGAGTTAATTTGTTGAGTAACAGTCGCATTAGTGAATGGTGTGGGTATTTTGAAGTGGAGATATTTATTTCGCGGCAGTAAAAGTCTAAATTCACGATTGTCATTTTTGAAGTGGATACTTCTTTGCTCGCTTTCTTGTATATAGGGGTACAGTTCAAAATGTATTACGTGACTTCCGAAATAACTTTTTGTAGAGAAGCCTAATCTGATTTCAAATAATTGTTTGTTATATGTTTTAATCCTTCTTTATTTGCCCAATTTGCACAAAACGTTATTTAGTTTATGTGGCGGACATGAAAATAATGCTGAAATTACCGCCATTTTCAATGTATCGCGAGTCAAATGAGCTTTGTCACAATATTGCCATTTATACCGATTTATCTGTACTTATACAGATTTTAGTGAATTCATTCAGATATATTGGGGTTCCATAGCTAACAAAGAAGTATCCACTTAAACTTAATTAATGGTTGTATCTCCGACACAACCCGCTTCTTTTTAGGTTTCCGTACTCAAAGAGTAAAACGGGACACTATTACTAAGACCCCGCTGTCCGTCCGTCCGTCCGTCCGTCCGTCTGTCTGTCACGAGGCTGTATCTCACTGATACCGTGATAGTTCCAGCTGAAATTTTCACAGATGATGTATTTCTGTTGCCTTTATAACAACAAATACTAAAAACAAAATAAAATAAATATTTTTAATAATAATGGTACGGAACCCTTCGTGCGCGAGTCCGACTCGCACTTGGCCGGTTTTTTTATTTTCTTTTCCTGTGCTTGTTTTAATTAACTGGTATATTAAGATAGGCAGGGGACAGCGAATTGCCATCTCTTCTATATTTGGAGCAATCCAACTGCAAAAGACGCACACATATCCGGTGTTTATAGGTAGACCTAAATGTTCTCTAGCTACCAACACAACGAATCATCAAATCAATAAAGGGGTAGATACCTAGATTTATATCTAGCTGTAAACACAACAAATCGTCAATTTTATAAAGGGTCAGCAATTAGATATAAAAAAAATAAAAAAAAACTGAAGCTTGCATCCTGGACCATAAGTAGGTACGTAGTACTATTACTTTTTCTGTGCCATAAGCTACAGTCAGCGGGGTCACAACCCAGTAGGCGTAAACAAATTGTCAATGATTCGTAGGTCTACAAATTAAAAGAACAACCTGCAGTCTAATTGTACAATAGTAGATTGTTAACCAAGGGTTGAAAGTGACTCATTTAACCCGAGATATTTCTGGCGCACGAACGAAGCGAGAGCGCCAATTGTTCGAGGGTTAAATGGGTAATTTCACCCGAGTTAAACACTCTACTTTTCATTTCGACTGTGAGGAAAAATAATTTAATATCAACCTATAATCGTAATAAACAACTCGTTAATGCAGGTACCTATAGCTGAGTGTCGATTTGTGAAAAGTTTTTATTTTAATGATTTGACGTAACTCTATTATCTTCGACTCCGTGGCTGACCGTAACAATAAAAAAAAAATACTTTCCACCCTAGGGGAGAAAAAGGTATTTTCCACCCGGCTATATGCGCATGAAAAATCAACTTTCAGAGCAGGAGAGATGAAAATAATATTATAGTCTAATAACCATCATGGTGGTACTCATCATAATTAGTGGCCGAAACCGTGAATGAGACGTTGCATGATCTTTTAAAAAGCAATCTATCAACTACCTAAAGAACTACAGCATAAATACGTAAATAGCTTACAATCGATACCTAGTATCAAAAGGTATCTGACGTTATCTGAACCCAATACGAGTGTATTGTAATATTTATGAGTCTATAACGGTGATGTAGTCAAGTAAATTAATATACCATAGCGAACTATTCATCAGCTTCTTAAACCCCAGAGGTTTCCGCTGGTGAAAAAAATGTATACCAAAATGTACTAGTTACTCAGGTTATATTGGTCAATATATTAAAAAAAAAAATTGTCGTAGCCTATTAAATAAACGAATGAAACTATAACGGTATTCATTTGTACGTGATTTGTAGAGAAGTGCCACATCAAAAAACAGTGCAACGGTAAATTTTACATCAGGCACCTGAAATATTATTTAACACATATTGAAATTATTATTATAGAGTGGGAGCAGCAGGGGAACCAGCGCACTACTGCATAATAATGCCTATGTTTAATGTAATAAAAATCTACATTAATAAAATCAAATAATAACTAAGTGAATCTCACGTCTATTCCGCTGAATCGTAGAATGAAGTTATATTATACTTGTCGTCTTTGTATACAGACTGTATGTTTAATATTACCTCAAATTTTAACCATACGTAGCTTTTAGTACTATGAACCGATATTGTAAGCAAATTGTAAGTAAGTCTTAACTACCAAAGCATAATTAATTTTTGAAAATTTATCGAGCAGCAATGTAATTAAACTCATTTGACACATGGAAGAAGCGGGTTACTTGTGACAGTTGTGACGTCACATCAGTAAGACAATGTAGTGATACATTGCGTGCTGAATTATTTTATAAGTAAAAAAAAAGTTAGTAAGTAGTTTAGAAAAAAATCTTGCAATATCGGTTCATAGCCCTAACACCTACCTCTGGTTGCAATTTGAGGTAATATTAAAAATACACGCTTTATATGAACGAGTATGACGCGTATTTCAGCCATCACCTCAGATACCGCAATTATCTTCTACCAGCAAGATAGTAGTTATAATACCAAAGCCAATAAACACTTAATTGGCTTGAGGATTTGCTACATTGACAGCAGAAAACATGCAGGAATACGGGTACCTCAATCTTAACACGGTGCATTCCCGGGAGCTCTGACGACTTTACTCGCCAACAGAAACCAAAGACTGCGTTCCTGTAATCTTGGCTGTTTAGCAGTGCAAGACAGTGGTATAGAGAGTAGTGTTCTAGGTATAGACGGCTACTCACAATATTTACCCAGTATTTTATCCATTAAGCGTCTGCGCCCCAACCCTAGTGAATTTCGGCGTTAGCGCTGAATAATATATGTTCTGGATACGCTCTTGAACGAATTACTGGGCTAAATTATTGAGCACCTCTGACCACCGGTGTTGGAAATAAATTGCACTCCTTATTTGACTTGTTGGTAAAGAAGTAAGAAGTGAAGTTCGTGAAACGATTGAGCTATTTGTACAATATTCTCTCTCTTTTGTTGGTATATCTCCGCTATTTATTCATTCGTGTTCTTACTTTACTTTTGAGACCTTGATTAGGTACTTACTTTTGCTGTTATGCTTAGTCTTGTGTTCTAAAAATTTACCTTTTTAGAGACCGTACAATGAGAAAACTATTTTCCTTCTTGTATGTGGTTCGATATAAAGTACATATGTTATAATTAGGGTTCCGTAACTCGAAAGAAAAAAACGGAACCCTTATAGAATCACTTTGTTGTCCGTCTGTCCGTCCGTCTGTCAAGACCCTTCTTCTCAGTAAAGCGTGGAGGTATCAAGTTGGAATTTATATCAAATACTTAAGTCTAATGTCCCTTAGAGCTGTGAAAAAATCAAACTTCTAAGCCAACGTAATCAAAAGATACAGTCGTTAATGTCGCAAATTGCCGTAAATTTTCGAAACCCGCCAGGGAATCAAAACCTACAGGGTACTTCCTGTGAACTCAGAATCTTAAAATTTGGTACGAAGCAACGTCTTATAGCACAGATGAAGGAAAAATTGCGAAAACCGTAAATTTTTAGTTACATCACTGAAAATTTAATATCCAGTATAAACTGAGTGTCAGTTTATAGTGGACTTGTTTCTATTGTACGGAGTGGTCCGGAACCCTCGGTGCGCGAGTCTGACTCGCACTTGACCGGTTTTTTTTAACAGTTAACCGATGTGTTGTGTACATATATGTCATCGTTAGATTATGAACACCGTAAGTTTATAATCTTACTCACGATATTATAAACTCACGAAAAATTGTGAAACGTCGAAACCGTTCACAATTGAACGCATTACTTTTCGTTAGTTTATAAACTATCAATGTTGAATCGTCAAATCGAATCGTCGCGGCGGGGCTCCGTAGACACTGCCAGATGCCAAAATAAATTAAAAAAAAAGTTCTGTTAAAAAAAAAACTTGTGTGGATCTTATGAAACCAAGATGCAAGTGAAACTACACGGTCAGCTGATGCGAGCCATGGGCGCCACCATATTGGCCTTGGCTGCTCTGCCCATGTGAAGAATAAAATATTTTTTTTATACTGCCTAACGTGTGTTTCCTTTGAAAAGTAACCAGTAGCAAGGCGCCCCTGAGGCTTTTTATTTAATTTAGAGTTTTATGCCAACCGACTGCAGCGGCAGGTGGTAACCCGATAAAAAAGAGGTAACAAAGTGGGTGGTTTGAAGTGAAGCCTCATCTCTTGAAGTCTGGCGGATGCTTCCACGAGTACATCGGCTTCCTTGCTGCAGCTGAAGAAACGGTGATATAGTGTTTTGTGTAAAACTGTTGGACAAGGTTAGTGTACCTAAAACTTATGTACCTATCTATTTCAGTGAGCATTTAACTTTCCCATGTGAAGAATAATAAATTATTTGTTATACTGCTTAATCTTTGAATAGTAACCAGTAAGCAAGGTGCCCAGAGGTTTTTTATTTAAATTAGAGTCTTATGCCAACCGACTGTGGCGGCAGGTGGTAACCCCATAATTTGATCTTAGTTCTTAATTTGACGATTTGACTGACGAAAAATAATGCGTTAAATTCTGAACGGTTTTGACTGATCACATTTTTTTGAAAGTTCATAATATCGCGAGTAAGATTATAAACTGACGGCGTTCATAATCTCACGGTTATATAAAATATACAAATAGGTATTACAGTTTCGTTTTGAGACTAAAAATATCAAACAATCAAAAACATCAATTAAAGTGCAATAAAATAAAACATTTGTAAAGTAAAGTAAAGTTATTTTTTAGTACCTATTCTAATAAGTAATCTTTTTGCAAAGTGTTGAGTCTCTATCTGGGTCATTGTCAGATTTAGGTTCGCGTCTCTTCGGTGGACATTGCCAAAGTTAAGGGCTATGAAGCCTAATTTTTGGTTGATCCCTGAATCCGCATAAACAGCGTTGCCCCTTCTATAATTCTATGTGATAAAAACATATTATATGTGAGCGTAAGCCCTTAACTATTGACCACCGGAAAGATGATTTTTGTTTTTGTGTCTGACAATGACCCATCTCCCCTTTTTAAAGAGGTGGAATTTTCTAAAACTCTTTATGTTCTTTTTTTAGGGTTCTATACTCAAAGAGTAAAATTGGACCCTATTACTAAGACTCCGCTGTCCGTCCGTCTGTCTGTCTGTCATCAGGCTGTATTTCACTGATACCGTGATAGTACCAGCTGAAATTTTCACAGATGATGTATTTCTGTTGCTGCCATAACAACAAATACTAAAAACACAGAATAAAATTGTTTTTTTATAGATAATGGTACGAAACACTTCGGGCGCGAGTCCGACTCGCACTTAGCCGGTTTTTGTATTTTAATAAGTAATCTTTCTTCAAAGTTTCAAGTCTCTAACTCAAAAACATAAACTTTCCCGCTTAAAAACTTTGCACCCCTTTTTATCCCCCTTGAGGATGGTTTTTTCCAAAATGCTGAAAGTTCTTTTTTGTATTTTTATAAGTAATTTTTCAACAATGTTTCAGTTCTCTATTTAAAAAAAAAGTCGTTTTTCCCATACAAACTTTGTACCCTATTTAACCCCCTTAGGGGTGAAATTTTCCAAAACGCTGAAAGTACTTTCTTTGAATTCTAATCACTAATCTTTCTACAAACAAAAGTTTTCCCCATACAAACTTTGCACACCTATTTTACCCCCTAAGGGGTGGAATTTTCCAAAATGCTGAAATTACTTTATTTGTATTCTAATGACAAATCTTTTTACAAAGTAAAAAGTCTCTATTAAAAAGAAATTGTTTCCCCATACAAACTTTGCACCCCTATTTTACCCCCTTAGGGGCGGAATTTTTCAAAACGCTGAAATCACTTTATTTGTATTTTGATAACTAATCTTTCTACAAGGTTTTTAGTCTCTAGCTTAAAAAAAAAGGTTCTTCCATACAAACTTTGCACCCCTATTTTACCCCCTTCAAAAATCCATTCTTATCCCTAGCCCACGTTATAAAAGCAACCTACTGTGCAAAAATCAACTCTCTAAAATTTGTAGTTTTGGCTGTGCGTTGATGAGTGAGTGAGTGAGTGAGTGAGTGAGTGAGTGAGTAAATAAGTCAGTCAGGACATAGGCATTTATTTGTATAGATGACGAAACTCCCATTCAAATATCTCAAAAAATTATGAAGCTACAACCGGTTTAATGTCGCTTGTTAGAGTGAGAAAAAAACGATCGGGGACTGTGACGTCAAGATCCTCGAGCGTCATAGTAAAAAACAATCGTTTCATATGAGGTGCATTTTGCGGAAAAGGGACAGAACTTTGGACTCTTATAACTTAGTCATTACCTATATAACCTCTTGCGTTGTTTTTTTCTCCATTTGACTGATATTCATTTTAAATTCTTTTTCGAGCAAATACATTATGATTATTTACTATATGCATGGCATGAAGCCCAATTGACGAAAACCTGGCGTTGAGATATTAAAGCTCTGCTCATTAGGGCTGGCTTTTCTAGGACGTAATTACGCGTCTTAGAATTTTTTTTCCTTACAAGATTTTTTCCCGAAATAAGACATGCAGCTTATCGGCTAGATTCTGTTAAATAATGCATGTATGTATTTTTGTTATCTTCATTAAAATATCATTGCGAGTTTGGTAAAGTTAGTTCACGAGTAGGTACCGAGAGGCCGATCCGAAATCGGTTAATAAGCGCTTCCATACATTTTATGACTAGCATAAAAATAATGATAATATTTGGACTTCGTCATCGCGAACTTGGCTGACACAATGCTGTGTCTTGAATGATAATATAAAACGTTTATTCAAATAGACCTCGCATGTTCATAGTATAACTGACATAGTTTATAGAATAAAAAGTAAATCTGTTATACATAATAGCAGCACCAGCCAGACCTAAATAGGTACTTAATTTACCGAGCAAATAATGTACTCTTTCATTTTAACCTTTCTCGTCACGTCGGCCTGTCAAAATTCCCGTAGGTTTGATCGTGTTATTACGTGCGTCGTGCAAAACAAATGAGACGGCCCTACGTGGACGTTACCCGTTAACAGCTAGATGTGACTACTGGAAGCAGATAATGATTGTACAAACAAAATAAAAATATTCCGTACTCTGATGTCAGATGCCATGCAAAGCAGTGAAAAAAATGTAGTTGTCCATTATTACAAAAAAGCATCTTAACTTTTGCCTCTGATAAAAAAAAATATCAAAAATAGGTGTGACATCATATTGCTTGTTAACCTGAATGATAATAAAAAACTGGCAAGCATTTGATTTTATTAACCGACGTAGGTTCTCAATTCAGTTTTTATTTTAAGGAATTGAGGGAACTCCTTATTTATACAAGGCTCGCGTGTACAGTAATGATTTCGATATTTTCTATTATAACTCGTGTATTTACCCCGGGAAATCACAAATTTGGTGAAGGGGAACTGTTGATAAAGACCACGGATGAGTTATGGCATAAGCTTCAATAATGTACGTCACCGGTTCTGATATGATTTCGTGGAAGTAGCAACCTAATGAAGTACACACGGAGATTCTACAATCCAAGGAATCGACGAAACTCAAATATTATCGGCCCACATATAGTGATTTGGGTTGTTTCAAAAGGAAAAGAGTTCATGTGATAAAGTGTATAGGAAATTAGGAAATATTCATGAATGTGAGTTCTTGAAGTACTTAATTTAAGTCGGTTTAAAATTTTTTTTCAAGTACCAAAGTATGGCATCACAAATCTTGTAACTGTTAAATGTCAGAACTAGTCATATGAACAATCATTTTTACAAAATTATTTTAACTGACTGAACTGAAACCATACCATACCATATTGGTAATATTTTTTATTATTTTCAGCATTTCACTGCTAAAACCTTTTAAAATCGCGTAAAATCAGACTTGTCTTCTCTCATTGTTTGCAATGGTGACATTCGATAACTTTTAATGTATTTTTTTTTAGTTTCCATTTAAAAATTGTTTTGCTAAAAATTCGCATAATCGAAGGTTATAATGTAACTTTCATATAGTCGGGCTTTACTATAACAATGATAATAACAATGACACTATTCTCGTAGGTTACATTCATTTAATATGCGCCTTGTATCATTTCTCTCAGGGATGAATGAGACTGAATGTCCTGCATGTCCTACAAACTTGAAACTCCCAATATAAGTTTCACATTCACTGCCATGTTAAGAAAAATGGCTACATTTTATTTCACCACAGAATTTCATTAAAAACGGTGATATTTTTACAGGATCATATTTTTTTATTTTAAAGAACTTATTTTAATTTTTTTATGCAAGTTTCCTAGAGCATATCTCTGCAAATCAAAGTCACTTCCAGTTCTTTATATCGACAATAAGGTGAGTGTGTAAACTTCACTCACGTAGTAGTGACTTCCTTGCTCGAATTACGGGCGCGAGGATGTATCACACTCGGAATGAAATATTTTCATTCATAAGCCTCTTCAGTCAGGGATCTGTAGAATTACAGAAATAAGAACCAGGTTTAGAGAAAACGTTTTTTGCTGTGGATTTGGGGAATACAATTTGATTATTTAGAATCTATCAACAGTAGGTACTATTACTTAGTATTATCACATTTATCGCCTTGAATGTTCAGTATGTACATGTTTTGGTTTTTGTGGACAAAACTACAAGACTAGAGTTGTATTTTCCTTACTTTTACATCTCTTATACTCTGAAAGAAGGTCATTTGTTTTATCTAAATTGCGGGATTGGAGTAATGCGTGCGCCCCTAGGGCGCTGATAAGTATTAAAAAAAATTAAGCAATGGCTGAAACCTGTACAACCATACTTTCATAAAATTGTATTATAGGACAATTTTTACACATATCGAACTAGCTCCATAGTAAGCTCAATAAGACTTGTGTTATGGATACTACACGACGATATATTTAATAAATACTTAAATACATCGAAATCATCCAAGACTCATTAACTTTTGAAATTTGCTGGTACGGTTTGATAATGGTACGAAACCCTTCGTGCGCGAGTCCAACTCGCACTTGGCTGGTATTTCTCTGAAGCCATGACATTTTCAGGATTTTTTAAAATAAAACAAACCTAATCTAACCCAATGGGTTCTACACGATAAGTATAAAAAAAACAAAAGGTTTTCGCCGAAATGAAGAAATCGTTTTTTCACCGAAATGAAAATTCGGACAAACGATACAGTTGGGAAATAAAATTTAGTGATTGCGATAGGATTTCAGTGAGATCACTGGTGTCGCAATCACTTCTCTATTTCATTAATCAGCACATTAATGAGATCGTGTAATAAACTAATAAACATTTCCTTACTTTTTAACGTTCTCTTCAATCCTGCTTTCCCTCCGTACTTATCTAAAAGTTTTACTAATATGGCTGACGGCAGCAGTCACCGTTTAAGGTCGAGCGCTAAGCAAGACTATCCTAATAAGACGCGCACATTTTCTAAGTCACTCGCAGTGCGTGCTGTGAAGTTGTGGGGAACGGCTTGCCGTTGTCCTTTAGACAGTCCCAGTCTGTGGCATCACTAAAGGAAAAGCTAAAAAAGTTGTGGCTCTCCAATAACTCGTGATTTAGTTGGATACTGTTTGTATTATTATATATATATATATATAAATAAATAATAAATATATAATAAATATTTGCGGACAATCTTACACAAATCAACCTAGTCCCAAACTAAGCAAAGCTTGTACTATGGGTACTAGACGACGATATACATACTTATATAGAGAAATAAATACTTAAATACATAGAAAACATCCATGACTCAGGAACAAATATTCGTGCTCATCACACAAATAAATGCCCTGACCGGGATTCGAACCCAGGACCTCTTGCTTCGTAGGCAGGGTCACTACCAACTAGGCTAAGGTGGTCGTCAAATATATATAGTTATATTTTTATTAATAGAATGTGTATAATATTATTTTTTAAGTATACTAGTTTGTAGTAGGTATTCATTTGCGTATAATAGAGGTAAATACGTCTCTGTACACGTGTTAGTGTGTAAATCTTTTAGTTCGATCTCGTCTCAATTGCTCAAAGGTTAACTGAAAGAGATCCCTTACAGGGATAAGTTCGTCTTTGTAACAACTTAACCTATTTTGTCTGTATTTTTACCAATGCCTTGTCTTGTACAGTAAAGTATTTACATACATATAGTACGCGGCACAAAAGTTTGCGTGTCTAAGGTTAGCCTCGAGTCGCCTCCCGCATACCCGTCCGACCCCTCTGACACCTTTGCGGCGCTACTAGTAGCTAACATCAGAATCGTTAACTGATTTTAATCGTATTGTATATAGGTACCTACATTTATTGAAAATTAAATAGATCCTTAATGTTATGGTTCTATAATTGAATCCTGCTAATCTGTATGTTCTTTCAACAACATGATCATAGTGTGCAATGAACGTAGCCTTAGAGTCGAACCAGACCCCGATGTATTAAAGACGTGTACCGAAATATTTAGCTACTTTGGCTGCTACTAACTATGATTTTGACTATGCATGCACTTATTCATTACATTACAATTTGCTTGTACAGCAATGTAACTTCGTCGTTACATATATTACATTGCTTTTAATTAAAGTTTCCCGCATGTATCATAAACAACCGAACTAAGCCACCAACATTATTATTTCGTGCGATGATCAAAGTAATTGTTAATAATAACTTTAGCACCAAATGGCGGTAAGTGCAAACTTTGCACGGCGATAAATCTTCCCTGGACACCGGAAATTAGATTAATGGTGATCGTTCTCGCGGCAAAAGCGTTGATGGTATCTAACGTGTACGTTGTATACATGTGTGCATTCATACGTCCACAGAAAGAGGTCACCTCCTTGTATGACAATTAAGTTATGGATTGAACAATAAATCGATACTAATATATTTTTGTAAAGAGAAAAAAATTGTGACATAATCAAGTTGTATGTAGGAATGGTCTCCGGAATTATTCATACGATAATAAAAGGTCTTTGCAAAACATTAAGACAACTACTATTGAATAATCAAAAATTTTACCAGTCATATTAGGAACTCTTTGGATTCAAATAAATATTAATGAATAGGACAATTTTCTAAAGGATTTGCATACTTTCAGATGGCTTTCACATGTTTTTTTTTCTTCATTGAGTGACTTTGAATTTTTTGGTTAGAGTGAAAGTATCAATAAAATTATTGGGCACCACATTGAAAAAAAAACACTTTTTCAAAAATACTCTGTGCTGGAAAATGGGATTACGTAGGGAGTTAAGACTCATGTAGTACTTTATCGAAATTGATTATTCAATAACGGATTACTTGTTACTATTTTTATTTGGCAGTTGGTGAAAAATTTCGTACAGTACTCGTATCTGAAATTAGAGAAGGTTATGAGTTTGTTGTGGGTAGGCCCCCCACAAGGTGGACTGATGACCTGGTAAAGGTCGCGGGAGTCCGCTGGACGCGGGTGGCGCAGGACCAGCCATTGTGGCACTCTTTGGGGGAGGCCTATGTCCAGCAGTGGACGTCTTTTTGCTGATATGATGATGATGATGATGGGTTTTTTTCTTAGCCTCGTTTATAGTGTCAAATCAGCCCCTAAAAGCCTAGCTCGTGCAGTTAAAAAGCAGAAACTAATTTTGTAGCACAGCCTGTAGTGGGCTATATTGACCTTATTCAATCGACCTTTACTCAAAGGGTTCCCTGAAAATTATGTCAACAATAACCATTTCAAATGTCAACCTGTACTCAATTAATATTCAATAAGTTTACAAGGATAAATAACCTTGGAAGTTCTCGCATTTTGGATGTTTTAGTACAATAGAAAAATGTTTGCTTAAAATGATTTTTTTATTGATCACTTACCTATATTAAATCGGAATAATTGATATTAAAAAAAAATCGTTCTGATAGTATGATTTTTGTACAAATGTGTCAAGTTGCGCAGGCTAAGAACACTCTTACTCGTTAGCGCGTTCGCTAACTAATTAATTATGCCGGGCGACTGAAGCCAAACCATGTTGCCTAGCTCGTTAGCTAGGCAACATGGTTTGGCTTTAGTCGCCCGGCATAATTAATTAGTAATTTATTTTGTTTTGTCGAAACTAGGACCATTTATTTCTAAATCTTGTTATACAAAAAAAACCTATATATTAAATTTATTATTAAAATAACTACTTTCAACGGGTCTAACGAGTTATTTATTTACCTATATTTCTGACTTTTCCATCTGGGACCATGACTGATTGGTCCCAGACGGACGACCCAGCAAGTTCTCAACAGAGATGTTTAGAAAGCGTGAGAGTCTGAAGTGATTACATTAGATTTGTATCATTTACTTTTAGAAAATTTAGATGTTTTTAAAAAATATTTTTTTTAGGTGATCCTGGCAATCCCTTGCAACGTACGTTTTAAAATCATTTGCCATATCAGTTTGGCCCTAACGGAAATTAGTCATAACGTTCAATAGAAAACATATTTTTTTCATAGAGAGTAGGTTAACCTCAAATAGGCCAGTCCTAGTAATCCTAGTACCTATTTATGCCATAATGACCATCAATGAACTAACCAAGGAATAACAAAATAAAACGAGCTCGGTGGTGGGAGCTTATCTAAAACTTGTTAGAATAACTAATAAAATCTACGACGATTTTGCTTTAGCACACAATATTAATGAGAAACAGTATCAAGGAATGAAACATTTGTACAATTAATTACCGTCCAAAGTTTGTAAGGTAAATCACAATTAGGACTATTGACCTTTTGGACAAAAGATAGTAATGACAAAAAAATAGGGTATACATAAATAAGACGATAAAAGTAAGGGATTCTAATAAAATACCTATAATTTTAATACAATAGACCCCGGAACAAAATGTTCATGTCAATTTCATGAATAGTTGTCCATACTAGGATTCAAACACTGTATTCACAAGCAGGGACACAGCCAAGTAGGCTAAAGTGGACGTCAAAATACAGATTTAGAAGAGTTTAATTAATTACGAGAATTTTACCCTCCTTTAGTAATTTCGGCTATTAGCACTCTCAATAATTTCCTTGACTCATGACTTCACTACAATTTCAAAGCCCTGCACTAAACGACGTCATACGGTACGAGTATCACACCGACGATACGTCACCCGGATCAGCGGGTGGAGTGGACTCGGGAGATAGTCCGATAAATTATTATACCGCGCCGGCCATTCATACGCGACATTTATCACTAGCTGGGTTAGGCACGATTTGATTCCGCATTAGGTGCCTGTGCTGAAATTTGGGGGCTAATGTGCTTCATAGAGATAGGCACTATGGTTTATAGACAATGTATCAAAGGTAGTCAAAACAGACTATTATTTATTACACGCCGTTTGAAGCGAGTGTGCTGGCTCTTACGGCTTCAGTAATTTAAAGCGACAGTACCACCTAACATATCCAACTGCCGCAGAAGAGAAGGGAATGTTTTTGACTGTCATGGTTTTGATTGTCGCGTATGCATGTGTATTACTTTGCAGCCTAAGAGCCGAAATAATTTTAACAGAGGTTTGTAGATTAGTCCCAATTATAAGAATAGTATTAGCTTGTAATATTTTTTCATCAGACGACAGGCGAGTGTTTTCAATGATCTCATAACTTATATGTCGGTTTTACATTCAGCCGAAGTGAGCAGGGACGTGGGCAGGACGGGCGTAAAATGCAGTATTACACCCGTCCTGCCTACGTCCCTGCGTAACCGCATGTATAACCGTGGAGTAAGGTACCAAGACATTGCCAAAAATGCGCTATACTACATTAATGAAGGAAAAATGTTCAAAAACTTCTAGATCTGGATTCAGTTTCGTGCCACCTAATCTAGGCTGCGTCACAGGGTCAGGAAATTAACCAGCATCGCGTGCCAAAGCCCCGATGCATGTTGGCAAAGCCGAAATACGCACTAGCAAAACTTTTTAACATGAAAAGCGGAATGTTTTTGGTGCCTAGGCCACGTTCAGTGCTTGTTACTTATAATATCGTATAAGAGTCGTGAATTTAAATATGTGTTTCTTACTGTTTACCTTTAGTTTCAACATGTGGACGTAACAACAGGCAAAAATATGTAAACACTGTTGGTTAATTCGTTAATTTAAAATATGTTTTAAATTAACTGAGTCTCATGGTCAGCCTAATTGCTACGTCAAAGTCGTCAAACTGTCTTAGACCCATAGTAGTCGAATAGGGTGACCATAAGGTTGGGGTTATTTTGCTATTTAAAATTATTATCAATACAATAAAAACATTCTAAATTTTTTATCGAAATTAGATGGAATTAAAACGTGAGCCACTACCAGAATAGTAACTTAGCATAAATAGAATGAAAGAAAATATAAAATTTGTGTTGCCATCTATGTACTTACTGTGCAAGAAAACTTTAAATAAAGCTCTAAAAAGGAGTTTATGTAGTTTGTAAAGTCTTATTATTGTGTTGTCTTATATGACTATAATTACTTAACTAGGTAAACACTGTAATGTTGAGTAAATGCGTAGGATGCTTAGATTTACTAATACCAAATAAATAAAATACTCGTGTAGAATTCGCATGCCACTTAGTTAATATTAATATTGACCAATTTGTGTTTTACATTAGTGAAGTCACCAATTTCGGTCACCGTTAATGATTTGTATTGACTGATAGTACAGCATTATTTAACTAGTATCACAAATGCATTTTGAATGATTTACGCGGTATAGCCACCACCAAGTCGAGCAAAACAAAGAGGCACGGCCATACCACCCTCTTCTCGCAGCCATTCAGGCCATTTTCAACATCCTGTAATTTTGTGCTGGCTTAAGCTAGAACCCTTTTTTCAGTAACATATAAGGCATACTATGGCTTAGATATATTCACAATTACATTCGTCGCTAAACAGAGAGCACGTTAACTGATTCCAGCGGAATTGCCTTTTCTAAAGTAACCAGAGAAAGGTGTTTCGAAAGTGGGAGGGAATCAACCACTATGTGACCAACGGACAGCATCCGGATAGTGCTTGTCGAACACACCAGCCCTCCTATTCTGTAACTTGTTTTTCAACACATTTGCTCGTAACGTGCCTCTTATTGTGCCGCTTTTGGGCTCATAATCCTGGGTATTAAACACGCGTGTTTAATAACATTACGACACTCGTGTAGTTATGTTTATATCCCGATTAAGACACGTTGGGACCTTGCAGCAAGGTGTATGTATGGACTCGGCGCATTCTGAAATTGACCGGGTTATACAGGTTTGTTTTTAATTCTCGGCAAATGGATTCTTACTCGACTAAACAAATTAAATCCTTCTTATGGATTCAAAACAAGCAGTAATCACTCCAGTGTACAAGAGTGGGAACAGAGATGATGTTTCCAACTACAGGCCTATTTCGGTACTTCCTGCTATCTCCAAAATCATTGAGAAAATCACTAATGGTCGACTAATCAATTATTTAGATAAATTTAACTTGTTATCAAACTCCCAGTTTGGTTTCAGACATGGTCTCTCGACAGAGGACGCTATCTCTTCTCTTACCTCCCTAATAGTAAATAATGTGGACAGGAACAAGAAGTGTCTGTCTGTATTTATAGACCTCAAGAAAGCGTTTGACACTGTCTCTGTTTCCATCCTTGTCAACACCTTGGAAACTATAGGTATAAGGGATGCTCCTCTGCGCCTCTTGACAAGCTACCTTGAATCCCGCACGCAGATGGTTAAAATAGGCAATCATGTCAGTGACCAGTGCAATATAACTTACGGGGTACCGCAGGGAAGTGTCCTGGGACCTACGCTGTTCCTAATTTATATTAATCAGCTATGTAATATGCAAATAAAGTCAGGCACAATATCTTGACATACGCCGATGACACTGCTATTGTTTTCTCTGGGGACACCTGGGAGGACGTGCGCTCAGTCGCCGAACGTGGACTCTCTAAAGTTGCTAGATGGCTACATGAAAACTTACTTACGTTAAACACTGCTAAAACCAATTTCATCAGTTTTACCAACAATAAGCGTACTCAACCTGATCCAAATTTTGTAATCAGAATCCACACTTGCGACAACGTCACACAAACCACCTGTTCCTGCTCAGTCATAGATAAAGGAGAAACTACAAGATACTTGGGTGTTGTTCTTGACCAGCGCCTATCCTGGCATCAACACACTGAGAGTCTTATGTCCAGAGTGAGAAAGCTCATCTGGGTCTTCAGGAATCTCAGAAATGTAGCTACCAAGACTATATTAAAGCAGGTATATACTTCGCTTGCGGAATCTATCCTCACGTACTGCATCCCCGTCTGGGGCGGTGCCACGAAATCTAAATTCCTTGAACTAGAGAGAGCCCAAAGAGCGCTGCTCAAAGTCATGCACCTCAAACCGTATAGATTCCCTACAAGTAAATTATATACTACTGCTGATGTATTGTCTGTCAGGAAAGTATACATATGAAATACTATCCTAAAAACACACAAAACATCCGTGTATACACCAGCACCTGCATCTACTCGTCGAAGGAAACAGACTAAAATAATTAATACTCCGATGTTGAAAACTGCTTACGCCAGGAGACAGCAAAGATCACGATCGGCAAAACTTTATAATGCTATAAATAAAGTCATATATATTTACCCTAATACACTCTACGAATGCAAAACTAAATTAACTGAATGGTTAAAAACAAAAAACTACCATGATATTGAAAATCTACTATTTCAGAACACTTAATCCACAACTCACATACTATTTCTTATTTACATTCACTCACACACGCGCACACACACACACACACATACACACACACACACACACACACACACACACACACACACACACACGCACGCACGCACGCACGCACGCACGCACGCACGCACGCACGCACGCACGCACGCACGCACGCACGCACGCACGCACGCACGCACGCACGCACGCACGCACGCACGCACGCACGCACGCACGCACGCACGCACGCACGCACGCACGCACGCACGCACGCACGCACGCACGCACGCACGCACGCACGCACGCACGCACGCACGCACGCACGCACGCACGCACGCACGCACGCACGCACGCACGCACGCACGCACGCACGCACGCACGCACGCACGCACGCACGCACGCACGCACGCACGCACGCACGCACGCACGCACGCACGCACGCACGCACGCACGCACGCACGCACGCACGCACGCACGCACGCACGCACGCACGCACGCACGCACGCACGCACGCACGCACGCACGCACGCACGCACGCACGCACGCACGCACGCACGCACGCACGCACGCACGCACGCACGCACGCACGCACGCACGCACGCACGCACGCACGCACGCACGCACGCACGCACGCACGCACGCACGCACGCACGCACGCACACACACACACACACACACACACACACACACACACACACACACACACACACACACACACACACACACACACACACACACACACACACACACACACACACACACACACACACACACACACACACACACATACACACACACATCTATCCTCTCCTATTATTTATTAAGTAAAGTAAAGTAAATATAAAGATTCTAGATTTTAGGTTAAGCTAAGTAAGTTTGTATAATATGTGTACACCTAAAATTAAATTATTAAGATAAACATGTGGAAGAGCGGGGTCTCTTAACACAAGCATATTTTAATGCTTAAAAAGAGGCACCAACTCCAGACTATGTAAATATTTTAAAGTAAGTAAAGATACTGAATAAATGCTTTTTATTTTTTTTTATTGATTATTTCTTGTTGGATGTAATATAGAAACGTTTCATTTAGTAAACCTTTTTACTTTTGATAACATTTTACATGAATTTATATTGAATAAGAAAATATTTATTTTATTTTGTATTGGCTGTTTAGAGATTTCATCTAAGCCTCGCTGCGGGCGCACTGCGCGAACTTCACGAAAAAAAATAGTTGCGCGCCATTATAGGTAATTTCACAAATATTTGTAAACATTGATTATGCGTGTTTGGTTATTGTTAAAAATGTTGACTCGTAATAGTGAATAGAAAAGTGATAAATAGAATTGACGCCACTGTACATTCTTGGAGATGTACAAATATGTGAGTAAAAATCTGTTGTCATCAATAACTAAAGGAAACAAGTAAGGAGCCTGTAACATGTTCATTTTATGAAATGGATTTTTTCCTCGCAAATGTGTTGAAAATCGTCGTATGACACGCGTGAGCTTTGATAATTACATCCTCGGCTCTATTATCACGCTCACCTGCGGTTGCGTGACAATTCCGCCTCTTATGTAATGATCAACATACCTCACTTGTATCATAATGTACTATTAAGCTCACCTCAACGCTCACCCACAATTATACCTTGAGACCGCGATGCGTAGTAATTAAGCGTAGGTAGAGGTCTAGTTTCGTAACGGGTGACCGGCGGGGTGAGCCGCATTAACGCGTAGCGAATAGCAGCACAGGAGCAAGTGGATGATTGTTGATGAACGTGAGTGTGAGTCCGATCGAACCCATGTCGTAAGTTGTGTCCATACTTATGGCCCCAAACTGGAAAGGTCCTGGGCGGGAGAGATTGCACAATTTTTGGCTGAAGTGGTATTGGATGGAACAAATTAGCATAATTATTACTTGAGTAAAAAAAAATTATTTTTTCGATTTTGGTACTAATTAATTTAATGTAGCATTAAGGGTTATTGTTCAATTATTATTGTTATTGTACAAGGGTCTTGAAACACATGAAATAAAAAATATGTTATATCCAACGAACTCCCTTTGTAAACCTTCTTGTAGTGTAATTTAATAAGCTGTTATGACGTCACAGTTAAGAGCCATTTGCACTGGTTAAATCTACAAAACTGATAAAATTAAACATGGGTGCAAATTTATTATTTAAATGGTTTATTTGCATAGAACATAGTACAATAATAGTCATAATATTAGATAAGTTTACATGCCAATATAACTTAGTCAAATAACCCACCCCGCATTAAACATTGAATATCTTGATAACACTAAGAGTTAAGATACTACTGTCTTGGAGAAATTAACTTATATTTGATCTATTTAAACTATGCCCCTTGCAATAAACGGAAATTGTCATGGCAACGTTGTATAGAATTAGCAAGTAATCAGGTGGCCACATCCGCAGCGCAGTGGCGGCATGTATTGGCTTAACTGGACTACTAGTGGCTGTAGTGTGCAGCCACTCTAAAAATTCTAAGTTTGAAAAAGCAGCATTTGTCAGAAAAAACTTGAGCAAGTAAATAATCATTCAAGGAGCCGTTACGCTGACGCTCCGAGTTAATTTGGAATCGCTGAAAGTGTTAAATCGACCCTTTCAGTTATTTAAAATTGATCGCCGACCATCAACTAACCAATTAGTTCAATTTGAGGGGGGACTAAATAAATTTAATCCAATTAGTTGGCACGACTAACAATTCGCAATGTCTAGCGGAATTACAAAATGTTCTTTTAGCAATTTCTCAGTGAATGAAATATAGAATCAGTTTTTCTCGGAATACGTAATTATAGAAGCGTAGTTTCCATGAATAATGCCCAGGTTCCGACTCTGCTCGAATGGCTTAGTTGTGAATTTATTTTGTTAAATGTTGGTACCTAATTTACATTATTTACACGGTTTTGTTTAAAATTATGAGCTAATAGCTATAAGATACTAATAATAGTCATCGAGTCTGCATCCATGTGAGGATATAATTAAATATTTTCATTAAAACACACACCGCGTCATATCTGTGGTCCAGAAACTATATATAACTATGGGTCGAAATCGGAAACAAAAAAAAAGTCTGTCATGTTGACAATAAAATATCAACGAAATTAAGAGCAACTAAATTAGGCATCCAAGGCCATGCAAAGACAATGTTTTGACTCAGATTTTATGCATAGAATTTCGGTTTATAGGAGATATTAAGTGCATCGAAGAGACAAACGTACAGTAGCAATTTTTTTGTTTGCCATACCACAGCGGCTGCTCGAAGTCAAATGCAAGAAACTGTTTAGGTTTTAGCAGACAGGACAGTGCATCGGTTTTTTTTAGTTTGGTAGGTTCATGTTGTAATATCAACTTGACATATCCTAAACACCTGTAACTACAGCCGCCCGTCCTGATAATCGGCAGCTGAAAATCTTTTTGATAAATGTCCACGCCAGAATGAAGTTACATGAGATGTATGCTTGTTTTGGATACGGAGTTTTGTGGTTATTTTTAATGGATAATGGATACAGTAACAAAAAAAACAAGCATATCAATTTGCTTGATTTTAGCTTGTATATTTTGTTATTTATTGGGGCATACTACCGACGTATAAACAAGTAGCTAACTTTAGCGGCTTCATTTTAGCAAATAACTGAAAACTACTCACAATTTGCATAAAATAAAAATGTCAAAAAACCCAAATGAGCCAAAACTTGCTTATTTTTATTTTTTAGCAGCTGTCAAGGCCACGCTTAAACTAATAAATAAATGTATAGGTACATGTAATGTTCGTAAAAATAAGACACTTGCATTTGGGCTGAGCCATATCTGACTGTTTTTTTATTTATTTACCTACAAAGGAGGATTTATTTACCTACTTTACACTTTTACGGGAGGTCAAAATCCTCTTGACAGAATTAAACAGTCATATCTAAGGGATGCAATTCTTTGAAACTTCGCTCCTTAGAGACGTCTCGAAAAGGAACAATCTGCATAAAGAAAGAAAATAGCAACGGTGTTACCAGTTGATAAACAGTTACGACGTTTTTTTGTTTAGCTCAGCAAACAATCTACTCGGCTGCAAATTGAAACAGAAGGTGTCCTATAAATTCGTCCGCCCAGCGGAATTCGGGCGAAAGTTTCTACTTTGTGTGTGAATAATTTATCAATAGTGGCTGCACCGTGAGCAAGATGAAAGTCAGCGTGTCAAATTTTGGTGCGTATGTGTTGAAGTTAAGATATCTTTTATGGCTATTTGGTAATAAGTAATTGATACGTCTTCTTCAATTACGTAGACGTCGCACGTTGTTATGGTTTAGTATAGCTATTGAACCCACCACAAATTAACACGTGCTTTATTGAATTACTTTATTTAAATACATAATTAATATTAAAATAGGAACAAACGAGGGAAGTAAAGCCATGATTGACAATCATGGCTCAATTCACTTTTTTATGAGGAAATAGAGAAGATTATGGAAATAGTCAAATAAACACACACACGTACACACACAAACACTTTACAAACACACACATTGTATTCTTTATTGAAATAGATATTTATCCTATCCAATTTGATTTTAATATTTTTAATCCATGCAATGTAATATGCGGTCTCCTGCGATACATGCAAAGCCTAGTGCAGAGACTGGTACTTATAATACTACGTGTAAACGATTTTGCTAAATAAATGTCTTATGTCTTACGTATCCTCTCCATTTCTAAATTTTAATGATAATAAGATTTTGACATCAACCCAAAATTCACAAATAGCAGATATACTACAAATGGCCCAACATTCAAAAATTGCAGCCAAGAAGTACGGGGTTTAATTCCTTTGCTGTTATTTTTTATTGTTTAGTTTTAGATAAACTTACAATTTAAGATAAACATTCGACTTTTAAAATTATAATTGAGTGTCCGCCAGACCAGCGTCCATAAATAATCACAAATGCTATCACAAATTGTACAACAATCAAGTTTCTTATGGGTGCGTTTTCACTCAGCACGTTGCTTGGTTTGTGGATTGGAAAACGGATTTTTTGTAAAAATCGAACGCATTGTAAACACGAAAAACATTTTCCGTTATGTGCTGTCGGCTTATATCTGGGTCAGCGATTAAAGGGAACAAAATGCTTCAAGTCAATATTCGTCCAAACTTTTAATTTTCTAGTCTAGATGTAAACGTATCCTCTTTAACGACCTTGTATATGTTAACAATGACACGAAAATCGAACTTTATTGCTTTACGGAGCAAGGTTGCTTTTAACAGTATGGATTTAGTAAGATGAGAGGTTACGGAAGTAATCTGATAGTATGGGACGAAACTATCAATCTCGACGGTCCAATCCTAGCCTGTTTGTCTCTCATGTTTGCTCGACATCTAGTTTCGATGGCAAACTTCATTTCAAGCCTGGATTTAGACGGGCATGAATGAGCGTTCTGATAGCTAGGTAATGATAGATTGGCAAAATGATTATTGTGTTAATACATTTGGAGACCTTTATTCGTGACTAAACTTAAACAGTAGGTAGAAAATAAAACAAACAATATTTTTTTAAACTACGATGGTGGCAAAGAAATAAGTATACAGTGCCTGATTATAAACAGACACACCCCAGTCCCCACAAGGCGACACCGAATAGAAAACAAAGTAACACGACCGAATTTAGAAAACAGAAAATTGGGAAAAGATGAAAATTTTAGAAGTGCCTGATATTTTTTTTTGTGATAGGAATAACTTTCTTTAGCACCAGAAAAAAGTTGCAGACTTTTCAGCTGCGTCAATTATTTTTGAAAAATAAAAAAAAAATCCTCACTTACGTTTTGGGACGTCGTTTTAGGACGGCGAACAAGACACTTTCCTTGATCCGTCTCATATTACAAGAAAATATTTTAAATATCCGTGGTAAACTGATACTGTCAATGATATTGACAGCTGCAGCTGCTATGTTTGTCATTGCCAGGGTTAGATATTTAAAATATTTTCCATCGATTCCCAATTAAAGTAGGTAATAGGTAAGTATCATATTTACAAAAAATACTGTTAGGTACTACTTTTACCTACAGTCGCCATCACATACATCGGGGCAAACAAGCAGCTCACAAACATCGGAACACACCTCTATTTTCAAGGCATTAGGGTGCATGTGCCGATATTTTTGAACACCTATAGTGTACCTATGTATGTGATGGCGACTGTACCACAAAAGGTTTGGTACAATCACAAGTATCAAAATAACTTTTTTAAATGGATATGGGAAACAAAGGCATAACAAGAAGAATTATCCAGTATGCGTGACTCCAACGCAAATAATCCGATGACAACGCTTTGCACACGAATTTCAGAATTAAGTGACTTTACTTCTGAAATTGGTGCATACTTTTTACATTCGTCTCTCTTGTACTTACTTCCTAGTGAAGGATGAAAGTATTACGTCACACAAAAACGCAATCCCGCTACCGAATATATCTATACTTTTTCAACAAATCAGTCATTATAATTAAATATTTCTGCTTTACTCTCCTTCAACTAAAATATAGAAAAACAGCGGCACGTAATGCCTTTAAAAACGTCTGCACTTTGTTCCCAGTGAACTAACACTGCAAAATGTCAGCAGGAAAATTTATATTACCTTCTATATTGGTATTTGACTAAGCTTAGAAAATAGTGGCCTCAAGCACTCCCCAGTAATTGCAGTTCTTAGTGCTGAGTTTCTGGTCTCTCGGATAATCAAGAAATATTACGGCATTGCACCCTTTACGTCTTCCCTACACGTAATATATGGCACGCCGTATAACCACTTTCTAGCTTCACGGAGAAAATGTTCGCTCCAAAATAGTTTTGCTTCTCCGATATAAAACAAAATAGCGGTGGTGTATATTAATTCATTATTATTAACGATTAGTTATACAAATATTTGCCCGTCATAATTATTGTCACACACACTGTTCCGTGTTCCTATTAATCATGCTATTTAGAATACATTTTTGGATATAATAGAGATAAAACCTCAATTAACACATTCTACACATAATATGTAATGGATAATAATTAACAAACCCTCAATAAAATAAGCCATGGCAGATGTCAAAGAAATGTTAATTTTTACTTTTCTTGTTTCAAGTAATTTTGATATACGAACTTCCATGTCATGCAGTAAGTTTTTTCAAAAACCCAAATGCGGTGTTTGGACAGATTATGAACTTTGGGGTACAAAATATGGATCATTGGTTGGTCTCAAAGGTACGGATATCTATGAGACAATTACTACTGTTCAACTGTTTGCTCATTGAGATACGGTTTAAGCACATAGCAGCTTCAGTTATAACAATTATATCTTAATTGATTTGTATTGTTTGTCAATTTCGTGAAAGGGATCGTAATTCCATATAACAATGTTCTATTAGCAACGGTTCAATTAGGTTGCCTATGAACGTTTGTTAAATTAAACATACCGCAACATTATTAAGCTATAGCTACGCCTACGCATATAGCACCCGGACAAAATTATTTAGTGCTCCACGCAGAAACCGCTGCCTCGACACCTGAAAGCCCCCAATCCTAATACGCTTCACCCAACATTGGCGTTAAATTCGGATAGATAAACCATGAGAGACTAAAATTTGTACTCTGTTTTTTAAGGTATGTCTGTCTGTCACTAATAGACAGTGGGCTATTTGAGGAATAAAAAATGTGCAAATGAGTCCCTTAATAAATTGGCGTACCTACTTAAAATATCCCTCTCATATAACCAAATTGTTACTTTACTACCTTATTTCTAATACAATGTTTTGAGCTTACCTATAATTTGAATATAAAATTACTAGAAATATTTGTTAACAAAATTTCCAGTAAAACAGAATGATGCCGAAGACGTTATCAGGAATGACCAGACGTGACGATTCATCACCGACGAAAGATTAGAATATAAGTACCTACGACAAACACTGTTAATCAACGTTTTAGCTCCGATTCTATTTTTTATTTAATTTTACATGACGAAAAAAAACATTTTTAGACACAATTTGGTCACCCTACGACTTATTGGATCGAGCAATCAATTTAATTTACATGTTTATTTACATTTTTATAATGATAAACTAAACTCCACTCAATTTTAACATCAGATAGACTAGAATAAGTTACTATGAAACTAATTTTAAACAATTAAAATGGATCAAAACGAATGTAACTGTTAAATTCCTAAAGTAAACAGACAAATTGTTCACGACTGCAAAATCCTCGAGACACCATCATATATTTCAAAATAAAGTCTGGCTGTAGAGCATAAAGAAGGTCTAAGTATCTGAAACGAAAAACATTACAGAGAAAGAGGCCGCAAAAATCCAGGTTCAACGTAGGTTTATGTTACAGTGCGTAGGACAAAGCTGCAATGGAACAGGCTACGAGTCGGCTTTGCTGGAAACATACGACACGAAAATATTTAGTTCGTAGCGCAGGTCCACATAATAGAAAGTTACCCGCTTTAGCGATAGCTAATTCAAAAAAAAACACCATGATAGTGAGATTTAGCCCTACAATTTGAATGAAATGAAATGAAAATTATTTATTCCGGAAACGTACTAGTCCATTTAAAGTAGATACATAATTATTAATTGCAAATAAATTAAAACATATAATATATTAAATTCCACCCAGGAAATCTTTGGTGCATCGCGGGTTACTCCGATCCCGCGATGACCGGCCTATGGTACTCCCACCAGCGCTCATTTAGCGGGCTGGCGTCCCACTCTCTCACCGCCGAAAGGAGCATGTTGTAGGAAGCATAAATTGCCTTTCTGGCGGTGGTGGTCAGGCGCAGGCCAGCCAGGCGCGCGCCCCTCGCCAGCGCTGCACCAGCGCGGCAGCCGAAACAAGGCGCGCCACGCCTCATTGTATTGCACGCACATGTCTCGAGCGGCAGCGCATGTAAAATTTTACCACAATTCTACTGTGTACACACTGGTACAGAAGCTCAGGAATAGCTGCCTTTTGACGCACTTGCTACATTTAGCATTTTTTTTCTCCTGGCTAGCATATATTATTCGCTCGTACTGCGATAGCTCGTCTTTGTCTCTGGACGTCTGCGTGATCTTTCATGTAAGACAGTAGAATGTATGATACTTGACTTCATGCACTCGACGTAGCTGCACACCGTTAAGCAATAGTGGGGGTATGTACGTGTATGGGCATATTTGTAGCCTCCATGAGCATGAATTCTGACTTGTTAGGGTTGTAGTAGGTCATATTATGATGGCTCGCATATATCTCGCATTCTGTGAGTAACTCCCGCATAGCCGTGTCGGCAGCTGATCGTAAAATCCGGCAGATCACGAAATTCCTAGGCATATCGCGAAATGCCGCCATTTCATGATTTGGCTAATAGTTGACCCGGCATATCATGATGTGCCTAATAAAAAATACGGCAGATCAATGAGAGCAACGCATTTGTCGATATTCTGTGCGAGACGCACCTATGACTGGCTCTGGGCTGAGTAGAATTTGAAGGGAAATCCTGCACCTTCGGCGTTGGTCGTTACGGCTTAGCAGGAACTTGGTCGGGTCGGGGTTCTGAATTGAAAGGCTTGTTTACTTTTTCAAGTAATGTCACTTCGCTGCTACTGTAGGTACTGAATTTCATGGGGCCTGGCCGCCCAATTTATACTATTAAGTTACCTCGGCCGGACGCCCCTTCGCCCCGTATATTTGGCGGGAAAGCGATTTGCGCGGGAAATTTTGGCGCGAAATGACATGTTCATTTATTATAGTTCAATCTTACTCTAATACATTATTTACAGTGCTTATACCTATTTCTATGCTATTTATAATACATTATTACACGAGATCCTGCTCGTTCGGCGTAAAAATGCATCTGAAACGCGGGAATTCCGTGTCCGCCCGTATATACGTACCTCGTCCCCCACCTGAGGTATAAATACCGGGTTTCCCCCCTCGCTCGCCCATCAGTCGTTGCCTGACTGGCGCGCGAGTAGGATCTCTAGGTTTCCTTTTAGTCTGTCTATATTTCTTAGTGGAAACTTAGTGTTATCCACTCGTTATTTAGGAAACCAGCGGTATATTACCCTTTTTTACTATGTAGGAAGGAAATGTGAGGCCTATTACTCTTTATTTCAGGTGCCATTTACATAAGGCAATAGTAGCGCAATGCCTATGTTATAAGAAGGTTTATAAGCTAGATTATTACAATTTAGGTCGCGACTGACAATTTTATGTTTATAGCGGGTTTATTCTATGCCGTCCTGCACATCTCTCCCGCCGACCATCGTTCGGGTGAACGTTGGATCTTCTTTTGCGTGCAGGTTCTCAGGCTCCGTCGGCAGGATCACCAGCTTCTTGGTCGGTCTTCTGAAGACTCCGCCCTTGGTGGTCACGTCCACTGCTCGTGTCACGCCGTCGGGGCCCGGGTATATAGCTGTAACCCGGCCTCGTGGCCATGTGTTGCGAGGCAGATTCCCGTCGGCCACTAGCACGATGTCGCCGACGTTGATAGGCCGCCCATGACCGTAGGGCTCCCGCCGGTACTGGAGTGAGGGCAGGTACTCCCGGAGCCAGCGGGCCCAGAAGTGCTCGGCCAGGCGTTGGCTCGTCCGCCAGGTCGCGCGGCCGATGAGTGCGGTGTCGTCGAATGTCCCGGGGTTGGGGGCCCGGGCTGAGCCACCGAGGAGGAAGTGGTTCGGCGTGATGGCTTCTGGCTCGTCAGGATCAACCGCCACGTGAGTGAGGGGGCGGCTGTTCACTGTATATTCGGCCTCGGCGAGCAGAGTAGTCAAGGTCTCCTCGCTGGGGCGGCGCTCGTTGAGCACGGCGTGTAGGGCTCTCTTGACGGCTCGTACCATCCTCTCCCATGCCCCGCCCATAAATGGGGCTCCCGCCGGTATGAAGCGCCAGCTGATACCGCGTTGCGCGGCGTCGGATTCGAGGGCGTCGCCGTAGTAGGGGTAGGCGCGCGGAATCGCGAGGTCTCGCAATGTCCTTAGGTGCAGCGTCCACTCCGTCCATTGGCGCGCTACGTCTGCATCCAGCTTGTCATCCCAGCCAGTTCCGCGCCGCCACACCTCTTGTAGGATTTTCTTTGCTATGATGGTTACCGGCGCCGCTAGCCCGAGAGGGTCGAAGATCGACATTGTTATTTTCAATATTTGCCTTTTGGTAGGCTCGATGTCGTCCAGGGCTCCGGGAGGTAGGCGGCTGAGGTCCAAG
This sequence comes from Epinotia brunnichana, assembly GCA_963854355.1. Lineage (NCBI taxonomy): Eukaryota > Metazoa > Arthropoda > Insecta > Lepidoptera > Tortricidae > Epinotia > Epinotia brunnichana. The sequence goes on from OY977940.1 coordinate 24,177,900, forward strand.
TTGAAGGCGAGTTCGTCGCTCGCGGGTTTCCATATTTGTCCCAGGATTCGTTCATTTTTCATTTCGCTTTTATTCAGTTCGACGGGCGCGGACGTGGCGTCCTCCGAAGTGAGGGCTCGGAGGACCCGCGTGGAGTTAGAGGTCCATTGGCGTAGTTCGTAATGGGCCTCTCTATGTATATCGCGTACATCACTTGACACTCGAATCGCGTCTTCTTCCGTTTTGAAGCTGTGTAGGTAGTCATCGACGTAGTGATGTCTTATTATTGCTTTGACGGCCTCTGGATGCGTTTCTTCGTGTTTCTGGGCGTTGACGTTCTTCACATATATTGCTATTGACGGTGAACAAGTAGCGCCAAAAATGAGTGAAGTCATGCGATATTCTTGCGGCGCGTCGTCGCCCCGCCGGTCGCCCCGCCATAGATAGCGCAGGGCGTCTCTGTCTTCAGATTTGACTTTCACTTGCATGAACATTTCTTTAATATCCGCCCCCACGGCGACTGGGTGTTGCCGGAAGCGCATAAGGACGCCTGGCAGCGACTGTAGGAGGGCCGGGCCTGTCAGTAGGCGGTCATTGAGCGACACGCCCCTTGTAGGCGCGGCGGCGTCGTGGACAATTCGGACTTTCCCGGGCTTGCTAGGATTCAGCACCGGGAAATGGGGGAGGTACCACACTCTTGATGACTTGGTGGGCGGCGCAGGCTCGGCGTAGCCCTTCGAGACAAGGGCGTCCATTTCTTCACTATATTTGCCTTTAAGCTCTTTATTTTTGTCGAGTTTCTTTTCTATGTTATGAAGTCTTCTCAGTGTATTTTCGTAGTTGTCAGGCAAGCTGCTGTCGGGTTGTTTCCATAATAGCGGTGCTTCATAATGGCCGTCGGCTGTAGTCGTTATTGACTGGGCTAGCATGATACGCGCCCGCTCTTCCGGGCTTGACTGGGGTAACTTCGGCTCGATGAGTAGGTTTTCGAGCGCGAAATATTCACTGAGTTGTAAATTCAAATCTTCATTTTTCTCGGCTTCTTCAATAGTGGTCAAGCGATGCGTCGCATGTACTTGTTTGCCTGTGATGCGTGTGTGTGCACCGTGTAGCACCCAGCCTAGCGGCGTTAGGGATGCCGCTGGCTGATGCCGCTGGCCGCGGCGTGTTTCATTACTGACGAGTAAATGCCAGTTATCTTGTCCGATTAACACTCTAGGTCTCGCTGACTCGTACCGCAGGCTATCTTCTATGTCGCATAAGTGTGCGCACTCGCGGAGATCCTCCTTCTTGACGGACTGTGGTGATAGGCTCAGATCGTCTATGGTATGCGCACCGACCCTATAAGGTTGGTCGGTGCCGCGGATGCTGAGCGTAACACGGCGTGATCTCGATGCGTCGATTTTTTCTTTCGTTATAGCTTCTATTTGTAGCGGCACTGTCGGGCCGTCCAGGCCTAAGTCGTTCGCGAGCCCTTCTTGTACAAGTGTTATCGTGGAGCCGTCGTCGAGGAGGGCGTAGGTCTCGACGGCTCCCGCCGGTCCAGAGACTGTGACCGGGATAATTTTCAGATAAGCTCTCGCTTCTCGGGAGGCGCGTGTCGATGTGACGGCCTCGCTTCTTTCTTCAATTCTTTGATAATGTAGCAAGTTGTGGTGGAAGTATTCGCAGCCGTCTCGCTCGCACTTCGTGCGCTTGCATGAGTGCATCCTGTTCTTGTAGCGCAGGCATCGGAAACATAGCCGTTGATCTTTGGCTAGTTTCCACCGGTCTTCAACGGCTTTTTCGATAAACTTAGTGCATTTATCTATTGGGTGACCGGTGTTGTTGCAGGCGGCTTTGAATGATAGCCATTCTTGATGCGAGCCGCTGAATGGCGGCAACTCGGCGTGGTAGCGTGATGACTCTCTCGGGCCGGCACGCGCGGCGATGGCGATGGCAGAGGCGAGCTCACTCAGGTTCACACTTTGTTGATTCTTCATTACTATGGCGCTATCTTCTTGCGCATTCGCTTGTGAATACATTAACGGCGGCGGATATGCGTCTGTTTCGCGTGGGCGCGGCGGCGTTGGCGCGAAAACGGGAGCGTGGGTTCCCCCGGCGGGGGGAGGGGCGGGGACGGCGGGGCGCACGGCAGTGGCGCCCTGTCCCGCGCCCTCGGCGGGGCTCCTCGTTCCCCCGGCGGGGGGAGGGGCGGGGACGGCGGGGCGCACGGCAGCGGCGCCCTGTCCCGCGCCCTCGGCGGGGCTCCTCGTTCCCCCGGCGGGGGGAGGGGCGGGGACGGCGGGGCGCACGGCAGCGGCGCCCTGTCCCGCGCCCTCGGCGGGGCTCCTCGTTCCCCCGGCGGGGGGAGGGGCGGGGACGGCGGGGCGCACGGCAGCGGCGCCCTGTCCCGCGCCCTCGGCGGGGCTCCTCTCCCGAGCCTGCTCGGCGTACTGTGGGGTTGCAGGCTCGGGTTCTTCGATGTAAGGTGCATTGGAGATGGCGAGGACATGTCTCTGGCTGGTCTCGAGCCATTCATCTATGCGGCGTTCTTGTTGGACTGTAGATATTGTGCCGGTGTCATCGTCGCTGTCTTCGGCTTCTATGGCGGCTATGCGCGCTTGCGCGAGCTCCAATTTGATTCGGAGGGCTTCTTCTCGCGCTTGTGCGAGACGGCGGACGCGATGACTCGACGTTGTTTTCACCGATTTTGACGGCGGCCGTGCGGCAGGATGCTGGCTTGACTGTGGGGTTTCCTGCCGCAGTGTTGCTGCAGGGTGTAGGCTCTCCTGCAGCAGCGGGACTATGGGTGGCAGCGTTGACTGTGGGGTTTCATGAGGCAGTGTTTGTGACTGCGCGGCATCATGATGCTGCCCTATGGGTGACCTCGGCTGTGGGTCTGGACGAGGCGCCGGCGTCGCAGGAGTGCTTGTCTGTGGGGTTTCCTGCGAGGGCCTCGAGCCGTCTTGACACGTAGTTCTTGACGGCACTATGGGTGGCAGCGTTGACTGTGGGGTTTCATGAGGCAGTGTTCTCCACTGCGCGGCATCATGAGGTTGCTGCCCTATGGGTGACCTTGGCTGCAGGTCTGGCCGAGGCGCCGGCGTCGCAGGAGTGCTTGTTCGCGAAGTCTCCTGCGAGGGCCTCGAACCTTCTTGAGTAGTAGCAGTTCCCGACGTGGACGTGGTTGCTTCTTCCAGCATGGCTTCTCTGATGTTCGCTGCGATAAGTTGACCGAACGTGCGTTTTCCTGCTTTCGATCTTGTAAGGGGCATCCTCTATGTAGAATCCGGTTTTCGATGGACCAGCATGTGCGAGACGCACCTATGACTGGCTCTGGGCTGAGTAGAATTTGAAGGGAAATCCTGCACCTTCGGCGTTGGTCGTTACGGCTTAGCAGGAACTTGGTCGGGTCGGGGTTCTGAATTGAAAGGCTTGTTTACTTTTTCAAGTAATGTCACTTCGCTGCTACTGTAGGTACTGAATTTCATGGGGCCTGGCCGCCCAATTTATACTATTAAGTTACCTCGGCCGGACGCCCCTTCGCCCCGTATATTTGGCGGGAAAGCGATTTGCGCGGGAAATTTTGGCGCGAAATGACATGTTCATTTATTATAGTTCAATCTTACTCTAATACATTATTTACAGTGCTTATACCTATTTCTATGCTATTTATAATACATTATTACACGAGATCCTGCTCGTTCGGCGTAAAAATGCATCTGAAACGCGGGAATTCCGTGTCCGCCCGTATATACGTACCTCGTCCCCCACCTGAGGTATAAATACCGGGTTTCCCCCCTCGCTCGCCCATCAGTCGTTGCCTGACTGGCGCGCGAGTAGGATCTCTAGGTTTCCTTTTAGTCTGTCTATATTTCTTAGTGGAAACTTAGTGTTATCCACTCGTTATTTAGGAAACCAGCGGTATATTACCCTTTTTTACTATGTAGGAAGGAAATGTGAGGCCTATTACTCTTTATTTCAGGTGCCATTTACATAAGGCAATAGTAGCGCAATGCCTATGTTATAAGAAGGTTTATAAGCTAGATTATTACAATTTAGGTCGCGACTGACAATTTTATGTTTATAGCGGGTTTATTCTATGCCGTCCTGCACATATTCCTAGCTATATACCGGGCACATCGTGAAAATCCGGCAGATCACGAAAATCCTAGACATATCGTGAAACGCCGCCATTTCATGATACGCCGCCATTCCATGATTTGGCTAAACGTTGACCAGGCATATCATGATGTGCGTGATAAAAAATACGGCAGATCGATTTAGTGGCAAAACCGACTCGGATCGCGGATAGGTTAGAAGACGAAAGCGGGAGCTTTGCTTTTCTTTGGGGGGTTCCAGCAGTGGACGTCTTTCGGCTGATATGATCATCATCATGAACGTCATCACGTTCGAAAAATAACGTGATCATTCAACACTGTCATCACTGCGCCATTTTTAAATGGATCTAACTATGAGTTATTAAGCGAGCGTACCATCTTTTTACAGTTTTGGTGATAATATACCTACCTATGCAAATTGGGGGCTATAAAATAAATGGAACGACGGTAGGTGGTAAATAAATTTGTTAGCTATACTATCAAAAAAAAAATACCGTCAACATAACCAAATTATTACCTTGTTGAATGTGACCCCTGTTATAGTTGTATTTGCTTCTCAACAAAATTATGCTCGTCGTTGTACCAAACCGTGTGCCCCTAACCCTATCAGAAGCAGGTGGCGTGCAACTCGGATGATACCGCAATAACACTAAAATAAAAGTAAGCTATTGCAACGCCAGACTCTGATTTCATTGCGCCTAGTTCGCCCACTGTTCGTTTTGCGGTTCAAAACGTGTTTGCGACGTTTTAGTGGCAAAATGTTTCTGATATTATTAAGCGCGCCGGGCGAGCGAAGCGAACGTACTGATACAGCAAACGGAAAAAGATGCAGTCACATACTCTCTAATTGAATAAATGCAACTTAATGTGCGCCTCACAAAACTTAGTTAATAAATTGCCATTTTTGTCAGCGGTACTTATAAATGTGCTGTCACTCTGGTATCAATTACGGTAAGAAATAAAATTATTCATACAAACTCAAAGCCCAGAATTCTATTTATTAATATATAAACGTAAAAGAAATGAGTCTATCCGCAGCAGAACCAAGGTAACCGATATAGCCCTCCGAATCGCTAAACTTAAGTGACAGTGGGCGGGGCACATTGCACGTAGACCTGATGGCCGTTGGGGCGGTAAGGTTCTCGAGAGGCGACCACGTACCGGAAGGCGCGGCGTCGGTAGGCCTCCCACAAGATAGACTGATGACCTGGTAAAGGTCGCGGGAGTCCACTGGATGCGGGTGGCGCAGGACCGGTCACTTTGGAACTCTTTGGGGGAGGCCTATGTCCAGCAGTAGGCGTCTTTCGGCTGATATGATAAAACGTAAAAGTCCTGACTGACTGACTCTCTCACTTAAATCAACGCCCGAGTCCAAACCGTTGAACCTAGAAAGCTGATTTCTTTACAATAGGTAGTTTATACAACGTAAATACCCAGAAAGAAGGGATTATTGAAAATTACATCCTCTAGGGGATAAAAAGGGAGTAGAAAGTTTTTATGGGGATGGAGTAAAATTTTAAGTGAGAAACTTGAAACTTTGCGTATGGATTCCTTATTTCAATACAAGAAAAGTCATTTAAGGGTTTTCGAAAAACCTTTCTCTAAGCGGGTTAAATAAGGGTGCAAAGTTTGTATGGAGAAAATTTCTAGAATTATTAGACGAAATTTGGTATAGAGATAGTATGAGTCCCGGGGAAGGGCATAGGATAGATTTCATCCCAAAAATCATCCCCTAAGGGGATGAAATGGGGGGTTAAAGTTTGTATGGATCTACGATATAAACGAGTTCCACGCGGACGGAGTCGCAGGTAGAAGCTAGTCATTATGTATATGCAGCAAAATTTTACATTAACATTACTATGGTTCACGCGTGATATTGCAATAGTATTTATATATATATCATCACCAACCACAGTACACTAACCTGATTCCCTTTGTTGCATCTGTGACCGCAGGAAGAAAATGTGGTCGTGCATTTACTCGGCAACTAAGCCCTACATGCGACATAAATCCCTGCACTACTTAAGTCATTCACAGCTGGGCTTTTTCACTAAAATGTGCGACTTTTACCTTTTTCTCAGTATTAAGTATTTTTTGGTTTTTCTGGTTCGGAATCATGAGCACTCTTGATCCCGATAAAGGAAAAAAGTGTTCCCAATTATTGTCCATATTAGGATTCCACTATGTGACGGTCCATACAGAATGTATGAAAAAAACGTCACATAGTGGAATAAAAAACTGGGGACACTTTTTATTTATTTTGATTAAGAGTGCCCATAATTCTGAACAGGAAAAACTAAAAAAATCTCAATTCTGAGAAAAAAAGTAAAAGTCGCACATTTTAGTTAAAACGCCCTGCTGGCTATTTGTGTGTTAAGTTTCAAAAGTGGAAGGCCACCTTACTTTACTTACTGAACAAACTTGATGTAGATAGTTCGTAGGATTCGATATACTGTTTCAAGGTGCTCCGTCTGTTAAATTTCACCATACACTTGTCTATAAACTGCTCGATTGAATTATATTCTCATTTTGATAAATTACTTCGTTCAGTACTGTCTCAATGAGAGGTCTCAACTTGTACAACATCGTTCATTGGAGATTCTTGTGGCAGAGCCATTTCCTTCGAGCTAGGGCACAGCGAAATCTCATCTCGCTCATATTTGGAGCAACCTGACTGGGTAAGTATAGGTCGATTCACGAGAGCTGGCATGAATGATTTGACCGAAAGTAATGTCACTTGTCACTGTGAGTGGCAGTGTGTGCCCCTGTATACAGGGGCATCCTTATATTTTGTAAACATGTAGGTACCTAATACGTTTTCGTTATTCAAGAAAAAATAAATAATTTTATTAAATGTTAATCCTTTTAGTAATTATTATTAAATTCTTTTGTAAATATTAATTTTCTTACTTATTTTTCTTAATTTTTAATGAATGAATGAATGAAATCATTTATTTCAAGTAGGTACTTAACACAGGTCAGGACTCATACAGAAAATTACATATTAATTTAATGTCAAGAATCGAAAGGTATTGAAATGACTTGTTCGAATTGTAAAAAATCTAAAAAAGAGCAGACCAAGGAGTACGTCGTCAACAGAGTTGTTCATTTATTTATATCCTGTTTTCACACTGACGCCGCAATCTACAAAATGACGGCGAAAAGATTCGAAATTCATACGAAATGTAACTGTTATTTTCGCGTTTCACGGCATCGTCTTTGTGCATTAAACATGGTTATAATTATATATTTATTTATAAAATGCAAAATCTCTGAAACGCAAATATCATAATCACTTTTTGCATCAACTTGACATTTCAAAATTATGTGATGCACACATAGACATTAACATTCACTCGTTCAATTCATTCGTGCCAGCTTTCGTGAATCGACCTTGTAATCTTATAGAAGAGCGGTCTTCTGCACTGCGGAGCCATTATAATACCACTACTTGCTTTGTAGGTATTACGTGTTGTGTTTTCTGGTGATGAGAAAAGTTGCCTGAGCCCCAGAGGATGCACTGTGTTGACAGCGTGGCACCTACATTTGCCTTTAGCTGTCAACAACGAATCTTCAAATCAATAAAGCGTCGGCAGCGCACTTATTCTTAGGCCTTGTTCGGACTAGGCTAGTATTTTAGTGCGAATCCATACAAAAGCTACTCGCACTTGCAACAAATGTATGAACTCGCACTAAACTACTAGCCTAGTCCGAACAAGGCCTTAATATTATGGTGTCGCAAGCGACCATAGGCGATGGTGTCTGCTTACCATAAGGCAGGTTGTATGCTTGTTTGTCACCGTTGTTGTATAAAAAAACTAAATGTACGCAATTTGGACAAAAGCTGGACTTTTTTTTTTTTTTTTTTTTTTTTTTTTTTTAAATATTATGGGACAATCTTACACAAATCAACCTAGGCCCACGGTAAGCTCAGTAAGGCTTGTGTTGTGGGTACTAGGCGATGATATATATAATAGATAAATACATATAGATACTTATATACATATATAACATCCATAACTCAGGAACAAATATTCGTGATAAACACACAAATAAATGCCCTGACCGGGATTCGAACCCGGGACCTCCAGCTTCGTAGGCAGAGTCACTACCCACTGGGCTACGGAGGCCGTTGACTGGGCTACGGAGGCCGTGGACTTAAAACATCGAACGTCAAATCTCATCGAGTACCTATCATAAAGTGCGCTTCAAATATCAAAGACAACGGGAGCCACGTGTAAGCTGGCCATATTTTATGCATTTAACGGGACAGGCTCACTATAGCCGACTGACATTTTATTAGTCAATGTCTTCAGGTAATTTTGTATAAAGCAGTTACGCTGCTAACGATAAATTTAGTATGGAGTGGCGCATCGTTACTGACAATTTCTCAATATAATTTGAGACGTTGGTGCCGTTAAGAAGCCTATGTCTTCTAGATAGATGTCGCCACATGCCTCCCTAAGGCGTTGTAAGAAGAAACTGATTGAAAGATTTAGGGGCTGAGACAGATTGTTCCGATAGCTCAGTTGGTTAGTAGTGACGGGCTATGTATGCCTGTGGTCGCTGGTTCGAATCCGGCTCGTAGCCTAAATTTTTAATTTTTTCCTTTAATTTTTAAAATAAAAATAAAATAAAATAAAAATAAAATTCGTTTATTTAAAAGAAACAAAATACAACATACGTTAACCCGTTTTATTTTAAATTTAGTCTTCAGGTAAATCGAATGATATTGGACTGAGTAGATATGGAATAAAAACACATTTATACGGTAAAGTTTACTACCTCCCTCGCCACTTTTGGGAAGCTATTTCACATTGTCAAATTTTTTGTTCAATATAATGGTCCTCATTGAAAAAAATTTTCGAAAAAAACATGAACAGCTTTTATTTATATTTACGTTTTGTAACTTTAGTTGATTGTTTTATTGCGTTTGGACCAACTTGTTTATTTGATGCTAAATATAAAATAGATGTAATGTTGTCCTGCGTCTTTGTAGTTACTTTTACAGTAGATCGACCTGAAATATTAAAAGAAAATTTCACAAAGAAAATAATAGAAAAATGTTCAAGCTCATCATAATATTAACACTTTATCGGAGACATAGTTTACATAAATTAAAATAGTTGTCTATGCTACGACATTGACAACTCTATTTCTCTTCATTTTCTACTTCTATGTCAATGTATCGCTCTATAATATATTTAATCCTATAATAGTACATTATTGCCGTGGCCGGGAAGGAGGCAATTGCAGGCTGAGTATTTTGTTTAAACGGACGAGCTTGCGAGTCCGTTTAATTATAATACGAAGCCTGCAATTGCCATTCCGGCTGAGGCTAATATAGTGCTTTTCTCAAAAATGGGGGAGTAAAAAAGACTAAATTGAAATCAAGCGTTATTATTAAATACTAATTGAGGATACTGCAAATTACATAAAATTAAACGTCATAATATATTTTTTTAAACAGAATCGCAAGTGTATTTTTCCACCGAAAAACGCAATCTTTTTATGACACACACAAAAATGTCGCGTTTGCAACAGAAAAATACGACTTGATTTGGCTGAATACGACCTGTGCCGTCTTTTATATGCCAGTTTCTACTTTTTAAAAAGTTTGGTACTCGACAAATAAAGGAATTTATATGTTACATTGCAGGCGGCCTGCAATGTTTTTTATTTTTTAATTAAACTATACACTTATCCTTCTAATATGTAACGAGTTATGTTCACTTTGCGGGCTATTTTTGAGAAAATTCATAAACCCTTGTTTCCTTGACATGGTGCCGAAACCGGTGGCAATATTAAACGCTTCATGTAGGTATTTAACAAGGAAAAATGTATTTGACCATTTGTTAGAAGTCAATGACTAAGTGTATAACCAAACTATAGTGTACCAAATATTATTAAGATAGGTAAATAGTTTAATTATTTTATTATTAAACTATACCTACTTCGTCTCTTTAGAAAACCATCCCACAATATTTGGAACTCTGCCATTAAAAGCTCTGCCAAGGATTTATCTTTATACATTACGTCTAACGCTTTATTGGTGATAACTTTGCGCAATGGATCCCTGTAGTAATTATTTTCCGTCTTGACTTGAACTATGATTAGTGAAACGATGGTCATTACACCGACGTGCTTCATTTTCGCGAGGTTTGTGTTAAATTTACCGTTTGCGTACTTCTTAAATAACCAGACGGTGTTTTAGGTATTGTTCTTTTGTTTGGTTCAAAAATCAGCGTTTCCGTAATAATATTTTTTAAAGCATCCTTGATGCGGAACTATTTTACATAGTGCTAAAACCCGGTAATCGCCAGTCGTGCAGTTGAGTTACCCAAAACACCTATAGTTTGGTTTTCCGCCTAGATTTTTTTTTGGATTACTCCTGACAAAATAAGGTGATCTAATATATTTCAACTTGATACTCAAGATTCAAAACGTCAGTTGACAGGTGCTTGACTCTCTATCGGATTTAATTGACAACCTATAAGGCCACTGTCTGTCAAAGATTCTGCTTGGGTATAAAAACAGAAGAACATCAAGAGTACGAAAACAAGTGAAGCTGACATGAAACTTATTAAAATTGCAGTCGTAGTTTTGTTAGTCGTGTTAAAAGTAAGCACCGAGCAGTTTCAAGTACTCGATCCCGATAAACTACCAGAAAAAACGTTCATGAACAATGTAATGGATGTTTGGCATGGAAACAACACAATTACAAATGTTCTGCGAGATGAGTTCAATAAATTGTAGGATTTATTGTCATTCAGACACAATAACAATGATAAGCTAAAAAATATAATAATTAAACAAGTTAAATTAGAAAAATCCGTGCCCAATGTATAACACTAGCTACTCAAATATTTGTTTTAAATATTCGTTTCTTGGTTTCATAGTATATTCTTGGGTAGCGGTAGAAGGCAGTTTCAACGTTTCTTAGTTTAAGTAATTGTAAGATTTATTTGGAGTACCTACTTATTTTATTTGTGGAAATGGGTTAAATGTGAACGAGGCTTATTAAAATACAGTCAATGTCGTGTTAAAATGGCTCTGCATATTGGCTTTTTACTGTTTCAAATAACTTGGTTATTAAAGTTATATCACAAGTAAATGTCCTGAACAAAATTCCCGTTTTAATATATTATGTGATCATCAAATTAAGATTAATAAATTAAACATACTCTATTTGCATGCCAATATTGTACATGTATTTTACATGTAGTCTTATCACCGTTATTAATTTTTGTGTTGAATATGTTCTTTAATATTTTTTTATATTTCAGAAATTGAGTTTGCTAAATAAATTCAGTTTGTTAACTGTTTTCTAACTTATTTACATTCAACTTTCCCATTGGTGGGTATACAACAAGTTGGGTTCAAGCCTCAGTTGATCCGTATGACGGAGCAAATAAAAACCTTTTAAATAAATGCAAAGAGACAGAAGAAATAGTATTTGAATCAAAAGTATTATTACAGCTTCAAAAAACGTTTAAATCCCTGCTTCTGTGACAAAAGAGAATATAATGTTTTTTATTTGGCATGAACTGTTTCAGCTACGGTAGCCTAGTGGTTCAGGCATGCGGCTGTCAAGCGGCGGTCGTGGGTTCGAATCCCGGCTCGTACCAATGAGTTTTTCGGAACTTATGTACGGAATTACCGTTAGCTTTTCGGTGAAGGAAAACATCGTGAGGAAACCGGTCTAATTCCAATAAGGTCTAGTTTTCCCTCTGGGTTGGAAGGTCAGATGGCAGTCGCTTTCGTAAAACTAGTGCCTATGCCAAATCTTGGGATTAGGTGTCAAAGCGGACCCCGGGCTCCTTTAGGGGCACAACCGGGAATAACGCTAGGAGGATGATGATGAACTGTTTCAGATGAACCGTTTAGGATTTTAGGAATTATCAAAATTTAGTATTCGTGTTATAAATGGACGCTTATCTGATAAGAGTGTCCATTTATAGCACGAATACAGCGTCCATTTATAAAAATACATGTGAATAGGTAAAGGGAATCGAATTATATTTTTGATATTATATTTACTTATTATCAATGTGCAGCAAATGTGCAGTAGGCTGCGTATATAACTTGTCAGAAGCTCAAGAACAAAAACAGGCTATATTGCATAAATTAACTTTAATTATTTTTATTCTTTGTAAGTCATTTTTTTTTTTTTTTGAGAAACAAACAGTCTTAAAAAACACATAAGTAACTTAGCTATGGCTATGTGAGTAGTGCTATAATAGACCTATAGTTTCATAAATGTTTACAAAGTTACAAGTTATATTAAAAATTGGAAAATATGTTTAATATAAGACCAAATGTCATAAATATATAAATATATATATACATATATGTGTTGTAAATACACTTATGACAGTTAAGTACATTTTACAACTTAGGTACACCATTATACAATGCGAAAAAAGAAAGAAAAAGTTAATGAAAAGGTTAAGGTAACTGCGTTTTAACAATCTTAGATTAAAGAAAAAACTAATCTTTTAAATATACTATATGAGTTGCCAAACAAATCTGCGTCCATACATTTTTCATTATACAGTTTACATGCGCGCTTAATATATGAATGCTGTGCGTATTTAGTTCTGCTGCTTGCAATACTAAATAAGGCCTTCTTGCGACAACTTCGTTCTAATCTACGGGGAACATGAAAAAATATATTATGTATGGCATCAACTAGATTATTCATAATTTTGAACAGATAAAGTAAATCGGTACAAGTGCGTCTGAGTGAAAGGGGTTGGATATGGAGTCTTGTGGATGATGAGGCGTAATCTTCATAGTTACCACCTGTTCGGAATTCCATTGTCTTAACAAACTTTTTCTGGAGTCTTTCAAGTCATTGTCATTTATTATTGATGTTATAAATATTACCAGCTATCATTATTAAACTAGATTCTATTTAATAAACATGTATAATAATCTAATTCTAATAAGATTTATTTTTAATTTTATTTATTATGTGAACATTATCATTAAGTAATATTATTGTTATATTTTTTTTGTTCCTAAGTCATACAAATCTACAGTATATAATGAAATGAGGGGGTATAAAATTTTCCTAAAAAAAAATGCTATCCGTATGTGTCATCATCATCATCATCATTACATCAGCCGAAAGACGTCCACTACTAGACATATAGGCCTCCCCCATAGAGTGCAAAAGTGACCGGTCCTGCGCCACCCGCATCCAGCGGACTCACGTGACCCACCACACGCCGCGCCTTCCGGAACGTGGTCACCCCTCGAGAACCTTTCCGCCCCAACGGCCATCGGTTCTACGTGCAATGTGGCGCCCACTACCACTTAAGTTAGGCGATGTATGTGTCATACTCTATCATAACTGAAGTATCATCATTAAATTATTTAGTTAATAAGTATGCTGAAAAAAAAAACACTAAGTAGGTATCATTGATTCTGCAAAAACCGTTGTCACCCCAACGCTATGCGCCAAACTGCTAGTACCTGAGGCTTTGTTTTCAAGTATGCTCATTAAGGACTACCCTCTCTTTGCACGAAAAAATCTCAAAGCGCCGCACCACTCGAGCCCCGGTCGAAATGGAGTTTATTTCAAAGGTAATTTGTCGTACGTAGCTATCCAATCATAATGTAATTATTGGATGCAGTGGTAATAATTACAAGGCTTGTGAGGTATTTATGTCCAAAAGACTTATTTATGTAGGTACAATTATTTTTGATATACTGTATCAAAGTAAACCGTATCGATCTGATCTCACGGTTTACGTATATAACAAATCTGTATAGGGTAAAACTAAAAATGACTCACACTTATACAGGTACCTTTCTAATTAGCTACTAATGATGGTTTCTATTAAACATCGTTTTAAATACCAAACTCATGTCACCAAATTACTGCAATCTCATTTTACAAATCCCAGACGTCATTAGGTCCAATAACGTCATTTAAAATTCATCTCCTATTAGATTGCTTTCACGTCACCCCCCTAACTGCCTTCTAATCATGCGGTTGGAGCGAACACTTATGAAGTGGCTTTTTAAACATCAAACGGGACACCCGGAGCCCCAATGTAGGGGATGCTCTCAAGAGGGATCCGAAAATTATTTATTAGTTACCAAAAAGGGAACTTAAAGCATTCTCATCAAGCACTAGCTCATTGTTAATCCCTTTGAAGATTCTAAAGCCGAGATTTTGAAGATTAAACATTCATTCGATACCTTGATTGACTGCTTTATAAAACAGACAAGAGATGTCAAAGTGAGTTTCGTTATCAAGAATATAAATAAATAATTATAGGAGACTTGCTGAAATGTGATAGTATAATTGTTTCATTCTTTATTTAGGGTGTGGTGAATAAATAAAAGGCGTGTTCTGTTTAAAAAAATACTTACTTCATTACCGCCGAATACACTTGTATTTTTAACGAATGAATCTGTTAACTACGAATATAGAAACATATATAATTTATAAGTAATAGAAAAAAGTATGCTGTGATATCCAAAACACTGAATCACTATTTCAAAATAGTTTTTTGCTCACTTCTAAAACCTAAGTAATATTATTTGAATGTGATTTTGGTCTATCCACATAGTAAAATATTATATTACGATCGGCAACCCTTTTTTTTTTTAAAGATAATTATGACTAGAATTAGATTGATCCGATTAAGTAATTTGATTTTCAACTGTCTAGGCGGCAGAACTTTGCTTATAGTTATAGCAATGACGCGTAGTTGCAGTGGCCAAGAGGCAACCGGATGGCTCGCGGTATTTCAGCGCGGAATATTAGCAGTCAGTACTTTGTAAGCTACTGAAGAAACATAAGAAATCAAAGACGGTTTCTATCAACAAGCAACTACTAGTTATTAACTGTTTTCCAAGCAAATCGAAGCTGATAAAAAATCATTACAGGGACTAGTTTCCATGTGGATTTTCTTAAAGCATCCCATTTTTTAAAATTCGTTATTTACATATTTGACAGTGGTAGTACTTCAAAAAAAAAAGTTTAGAAATTAAGGTTTGAATTTGACGACCCAACATTTGTATAGGTAGGTAATATAAATTATTGAATAAAATAAAATTCATTCATCATCAGTTAATATATATAATTATTATTAATTCTTGGTATAATTTATAAAGATAAACAGTTCAAACTCGGTTCGGATCCGGATTCGGTTTGGTTCGGACGGCAACTGCAATCAACCAAACATGAACAAGTGATGTCATATTTCTGATTTACCACCAAAATACCAGTTCAATATTAAAATACGAAAGATGATAATTGTTAGTTGTTCCCTATATCGTAATAATATTATTATTAATGTTTCTGAAGAAAAAGTATAGGTACGTTCCTTTTAAAATGGACGTAGACGAAATTAACAGCACTCCTGAAGATATTGCGTGAGTAGCAAAATAATTAACGGAAAACGTAAGGCCTGAAAAGTCAAAAAAATGCCATTTAGGTATTTTAAATATCTATTTAAGATCCGGACCGGGTCTGACCAACAATTGAAAGAATATAGAATACCAAGAATTAATAAAACATAACACTTACACAATAGATAGATGATGATTTATTTTTATTTTAGTAGGTACAAAATTTATAATAAACAAATGTTTGGCCATTATATACAAATACCTTAAAGACTAATTGTGGGCGACAGAATGTAGTTTGTGAAATGTAGGACCTACGGGTCACGAAGAGAAAGGGTGTTGTATAGTATGTGAACGATAAAGCCTACGGGCCACGAAGAGAGAGGATGTGTAACTATAATTCCTTCACATAAGGACGGCAATTGTGCCCAGATTAAGCTCCTAAAGCAAACGGCTCATATAAGAAGCGCGTGATTTATTTAGGACCTAAGTACAATAGGTACAGACGAAGAAAATAGCTTAAAGTAAAGATAAAGGTACCAGGTACCTCCAGTAATTATTTCATAAAGATCGATAGGGGGAGAGCCCCTGATAAATGAGGGAGAGATAGCCAAATTAATTGTAAAGAAACCAACTTGAGGCTATATCCAGATCTAGTCCGTCAACAAGGGACATCGGTAACTAGAGTTACATAAAATGTGAAATAAAAATGTACACAACGTATGCATAGAGATTATTGCTTATTATGGTGCAATAATGGTCAAGGTTCAGGTTGATTTCTCTGATTGGCTAAAAAGACGGGAGCAAAGTCAAACTTATGCTACCACGTTAATGTAAATGTGAAAATTGACGGTCTCACCCGGCCATAGCTTCGTAACCAGATGAGGTACGAAAGCAATTGAGGTATCGTTAGGAAGGTACGGTAAATGCCCTTACGTATGTATAATCACTTTTGATAATTAATGTTAATTAAAGCCACTAGGGCCTGGCAAAGCCATTTCATGTTACCAAAGTTGGTAATTTTACGTAAATATCGACTTTCCCAATTTAAACGGGAAAAGCAGGAAAACTAGTAGATATTGTAATGTATAGCTCAGAAATAGTTCTTTTGAAGGAAAATATGTAAAAACCCTTAAGGTTTCCCTGAAAACCAGGAAAACGTAAAAACTAGCTTTTCCATAGTAAAAGTGGGCGAGGTCTTCAAAATTATATCCCCACCACTTTTAATGCCTTAGGGGTATAAAAGAGGCTATAATCGCCGGATAAAATTGTGTTCGCTCAGCCCCACCAGTGGGAGCTCCCAGGAAGAAGAAGAAAGGAAGAAGTAGGGAAATTGTGATAGGAAGTAGGAAATTGTGATAGGGAAAGTTTAATCAGTAGTTTGTGTCTCATTATTTTATTATACCGTTTCATTTATTTTTCGCCAAGTATTATTTTATCGTCACCCACACCCCATCCTTCAACAGTGCAGCTCAGTCTGCGGGATTAGTGCTCCCCTAGAGCACCTGCGCTATCAGAACGC
Organism: Epinotia brunnichana; assembly: GCA_963854355.1. Classification (NCBI taxonomy): domain Eukaryota; kingdom Metazoa; phylum Arthropoda; class Insecta; order Lepidoptera; family Tortricidae; genus Epinotia; species Epinotia brunnichana. Next base: position 24,194,871 of record OY977940.1, read on the forward strand.
GTTACGGCCGTTTAAAAACACGCTGAGCGGTTCAACCGCCGCGGTTCACCCGCCGCGGTTGAAACGCGCGGTTCGCCCGCCGCGGTTTTTAAACGCCCCTTGTTAGGTGACTGTGAGGTCGCGAAGGTCAAACCCAGGCCTGTCGCACATCGACCACGTCGGCGCCACGCGTCGTCCACACTAATAAAGGTACATAATATATTTACCTATAAAATAGAAACCTGAACCTGAGACCGAAATAACCACTGAACTAATATTTAAGATATACGAATAATAACTCTTTAGATTAAAGAGTTTACACTGAATACAGACATTATGTTTCCAGAATTAAAATAAGTAGAAAAATAATAGGAATTATTATATTCTAAAGTAAAATTAGAAACGAATAAAAACAGAGTGATTGATCGCATATAGATTTTTCAATGGTTGCAATGTGATTGATGTAGCAAACGAGCCCAACTTTCAATAATAATTAAAGTCACGTGACAGTCTCGCTCGGAGCGTCTATCGGAGTGCGCGTGCGTAGGTCTAGTTAGCGCGCGTTTGTGCCATTTCGTACACCTAATCGACGATAACGACGTTATTCACTTTAAAATAACATTTTCATATAAGTAACTTTAAAGATTTAACTGCAATTAGTGAAATGGAGTGTGTAAAATGTCATGTGTCAGGGGCCCTGCCAGGGCACCTTTCATAGAGGCTGTGTTAAGGGTTTAGCAGCTGACATGAAAGCTGGTCGAGATAGAGTCCACTGCAACAACTGCGAGGATGAAGACTCGGATGCCGAAGAGTTAGACGATGGACAAGACTTCGATAAGATTCTCAAGGACATCCAAAGGAAGGTTAGTTCTATCCCAGGCCTCAAAAAACAGTTAGAGTCGATTACACAAAGCATGAGTGTCTTATCTGATAAATACGACTCGCTGATATCTGAACATGCAAAGTCTAAGGAGAGAATCAACACCCTAGAAAAAACGGTGTCTAATATTGGCAATAAATGCGTATACTTGGAGAAGCAAAACGTTGCCTTAGAACAAAAACTGCTTGAGTTCGAACAATGCTCGCGTAAACAAAATATTGAGATCGTTGGCCTTGAACAACAGCCAGAGGAAAGCGTAATGAGTCTGGTAACTAAACTAGGCGACTTACTCAAACTCAACACCGCGAATATTGAATGGGCGCGTCGAAGCCACCCAAGAAAACAAGGCGATGAGAAACCAGCATCAATCGTCGTTGGCTTCAAGACATCTGGGACCGGCGCCCGCGATGCGTGGCTGGCGCAGCGCCGCACGGTGGCGGGTGTGACGAGCGACATGCCAGTCACCATTCACGGCTCGAAAGCTTACAAAATATTCATAAATGAAGACCTACCTAAGCCGACCCGGGCTCTACTCTGGAATATTAAGAAGAAACTGCAAGGTGCCTTCAGATTCATCTGGGTATCAAACGGAAGAGTATTGGTAAAGAAAGCCGAAGGAGATAAGACCCTCTGGATCAGATCGGACAACGATGTCAACGACCTGCTTAAAGTGAAGTGAAGTGCTTATTATTTTTGGTTTATTGTGCTAACTTTTCTATATCATTCAATGAGCTCACTAGTATTGAGTCAATTACAGATGACTCAATAACGGCTGCTAAATTTGATAATTTTAATTACTGGTTTTCATCTTTAAATAGTTTGAATAATAGCTTATGTATATTACACGTAAATATTCGTTCCTTAAAGAAAAACCTTGCAGAACTACTCCTAACGCTTAATGACAACATTGATAATATAGACGTCCTTGTAATTACTGAACCTAATGTTAATTACTCATTGTTAAGTTTTTATAGTATAAAAGGTTTCAGTCTTTACAGTTTTACCCGTGTAGGCCGTAGCGGGGGAGGGGTTCTTGTTTACACGCGGGATCCAAGCGCGGGCGAACGAAACTCCGGCAACAACTTTGCGATCGGCCGAGTGTGTTTCCATTAATATAGTCAGCAATAATCAACATGTGTATTTGTTATGTATTTACAGGCCACCTAAAATAAGTAAGCAAGATAAAATTATTGAATTTCTCGAGGATATACGTCCCTTGTTAGAATCTATACCTATTAGTGCTAATTTAATACTCTGTGGTGATATAAATATAAACTTATTGAATAAACAGAATAAATATGTGTTAGAATATGAAACTATTATGTCTGAATTTGGGTTAATTAAATGTGTCAGTCAAGTTACTCGTAAAGTAATATTAATGGATAAAGTTGTTGAATCTTGCATTGATCACATTTATATAAGAACATCTCTGCCCACGGCACGTATCTGCTTAGCTGTAATAGAACATAAAATGTCGGACCATTATTTCGTGTCGGCCATGGTGAAATGGAACCGCGCCCTGGCGCGCGATCCCGGCGGCAGCGCAGGCCGGCGTGGCAACGGCAGTGGCGCTGTCGGCAACACAGGTGGCTCGTTTAGGAACCAAATGGCGCATGCTGAGCAGCGACGTGTCCTTGAAAACCGCAAGGTCAAAAAATTGCTTTCTCCTGTTACATGGCCCATCCTGTATAATGACAATTTGTGAAACAGCTATTTCAATTTAAAGGAATGCGAAACTTCAGGTCACTTAAAGACTTCAATAAAATTAATAATAACGAACGCCTGAACCAATTAAATTTAACTCCGCCACATATTTTCACTAACAAAACCAAGCTAATCTATATTATATTATAATGAAGGTCACAGCTAACTACAGCCACCCGGCACCCGACCCGCACCGCCTCGCCTCGAGCGGTTAGAATTCTTCATATGGATTTGTATGGGCATGCGCTCACTACATCAACTCCGTAGCATCACCGGATCGCCTCGCTCGCGAGGTGGACCAATCGATGATAGCTCGCTGTTGGCATGCTTGCCTCGCGTGAACCGCGAGCTGGCAACGCGCGTTTCGGGAGGGGGAAGGGGTGGGGGGAGGTGGGGGTCTCGTTGACCATGCGACGTCCTCTGTTGACGACGCGAGGTCCACTCAATGACCACGCGAGGTTGACTGGTTACAACGCGGCGTCCACCCGTGGACCACCTGTCGACAAAGAGTGGACGCCGAACGAGAAGGCGGTGCGGGTCGGCTGCCGGGTAGCCGTAGTGAGCTGTGACCTAAGGCTACTGAAGGTGAGAGGCGAGCCATTGTCTTCGTAAACAAGGCTTCGATAATGCAGACTTAACTCATTATCATCACCAGTTAACAGGTAAGAAGATTTAAGTTCTGAGCGCGTTCAAATCGAGCAAACTAGGACTGGATCTACTGTCGAACGAATCTTCTTTGGTAAGACTAGTCAATGTGCCCAAACGAATTAAACCGTAACCGCGAAGGTTTCAGTCAAAAGAGAACTCAATTGAGTGCTTATTAAATAGTGAATTTGGGTTAATTTGATCAATTTCAGAACTAAAACGTCTGTATCTCCCTAAAAGTTTATCCATAAAAATATCTCTTAGAAAAAAAATATTAAGTCGGTGATCAAGTTTATACTTTAAAACCCCCCTTTTTAACGGATCATGATAGTAAAGTATTAAGGAAAAATCTAGAACATTTAAATAAGATCCGTTCACAGGTTAATGTGCCTTTACTTATACAAGCTATTAAAAGTCTGTAAAATGAGTCCGCACCTATTTTAATTTTTTTTTCATCGATTGGCGTGCCCGATCCCACGACTGGTAAGAGACATTGACAGTGACGTTCAATGCTGCCAATCGTAAAAAAAAACCAAACGATGCGTTCAGAAAGCGTATAATTGGAGTTTAAACATGAAGAGAAGTTTTGAGCAATGTAAACCCAGGAATTAAAGTAACCCCATTTCACGGTATTTACTATTAGGACGTCTCTGTTATGAGTATAGTAGAAATTTCGACAAATTAATGTATCATCATGAACTATTTAAAAAAAATAATTTTGTAACGAATGGACATTAACTGTTACATCAGCAACTGTAATATCTCTTTAATTTTTCTAAGAATATTTTGACCCGAAATTGTAAATTGATATGAAAAATAAAACGGTACAAACCAAACGCAATAATCGGGATAAAATTCTACCTAGACCCTTAAATACTCGTAATAAAGGAAACTAAACTTTAAATGTATCCCCCAGTCAAATTAAAACCAAAAATTTCAATAATTAGTCCAATCTGAATAACACGTTTTTACCATACATTAGCTACGGTAAACAAACTCTTGCGCGATCTAAAATGCAGGCAGTGCCATTTTTAATTGGGCTAGCAAACTAGTCTACAAACACTACTTATATTCTATTACTAAAACATGAATACTATTTTAGCGGAAATGTTTAAATCTTTCTAACATTTATTTGCACAATCCTAAAAAATATTATAAAGATTAATCGCTACTTACTAAACGTATAAAATCTCGCTTTAAATAATTGTTAAAGGTCTCTTGTGTATAATCAAACTATCCATTACATAATATTTTTTACGTCATACCTGGCCATAAAGTAGGAATTACCGTAAGCTACGCGTGCGTAAAACCCCACTTCCTGGCCAGATAGAGACGTAAAATTGTGTACTCACCACGGGCGGTAATAAAGAAAGCCTAAGAGCGCATATTTATCGCCCTTGCCTTCGGCTCGGGCGTCAAATACCTGCGATCTTAGACATTCTTTGTTTAACCGCCCTGGGTAAGTAATGTACTATTAAAAGCTTAAATAAAATAATTATTAACGCCCCATCATAAACACATGTGAAAATAACGTATAAAGGCACTTTGATTTGTCTCAAGGGTTTCAATGAGCCCAAATACGATGGGTTTTTCTATGCTTTATCGCTATGGCCACCTTCCGTCTCCATCATCATGTCTCGTAGCATGGATAAGTGACAAGATAGAGCATCCGTCTCTGGCTGACACCGTTCAATAGAACGAGACGACGCTCTTATCTTGTCACTTATCGCGTGATAAGTGACAAGATAAGTTATCCATGCTACGGGGCCAGGTCAGCTCGGTGGTGCCATAACATTGCATTGTCACCGTACTTATGCAGTGCGTAAAATTACAGCTCAACCGCTGATACTGGCAAGAGAAATGGTTACCAAATTTCGAAGGACAACTTATTTTACATACAAATAAGTAAATATATAAAATTGATTTATTTCAGGCAGAAACCCATATTTTTACATTAACAATTGACAAATAGGTACATATTAATCTAAGAATAATAATAATAATAAAAAGATTTGAAATAAATAATCAGTTAGATAAACAGTGCGTTAAATAAAAACCGCAAACTGATAAGTAGAGGCTTTCAAACTGAACTTGTGACTTTTTGGGTTGCGTGAGGGGTTTAACAACACTTGAAACGTGAACACGAATATTTTGATTTTTATTATAAAAAACTTTAGGTGACATTAGAATAAGGTATTGTTATTTCGCATTTTTTGTAAAATTTGATTTATTAGCTCCTTTGGCGCTGAATTGATGGTTCCATTATGCTGCTTATATTTCAAAATGTGGTGCGTGGTGGATCGACCTGTAAATAAAAATACATAATCTACTTCATTTATCATAAGACTTATCTTTAAAATACTTCAATATCCGCTCACTTGATTTCGGATGTTAATAAAGGTAGTCTGAATTGTTTTTTTTATCAAGGCATTTATGATCTTGTAAACCTCTTTGACTCTTAAGCAACCCACGCCACTCGCCTTTTAAGACCTTTCTTATACAACAGTTGCATAAAATACTATAATACAATAATAATAAATCATCATCTATTGTGTTTTAAATTACATGTTTTATAAATTCTTGGTATTATAGCCTTTATAACCGACTTCAAACAAAGGAGGAAGTTCTCATATAGGTTGTATTTTTTTTATGACTTTTTGTCATAAGTTGTCCTTGCGGCTCCACCCGCGCTTTTTAACTTTTTTTGGCCCGCCAGAAAATATAGTTATTTTTAACGGTTTCGGGATTTATCGAGCCACTCCATACTTAGTCTAAAATTGTTTTTTTTACAATATTATTAAAAACTAGCTGTCCGCGCGGCTTCGCCCGCGTATTGCTAAGAACGCAGGCAGCCCCGTTGGATAAAATATAGTCTATAACCATTCAGAAAGTCCATTCTATACGCAGGTGAAAGAATTTGTGAAATCGGATAAGCAGTTCCGAAGATTACCAATTACATACAAACTTATGAACTTGAGACTCACATACTTTTGTTCTTTGTAAATTTTATAAATAAATAAATAAATATTTGCGGACAATCTTACACAAATCAACCTAGTCCCAAACTAAGCAAAGCTTGTACTATGTAATATTTTATTATGTACCTATAGATGGAATGCTGTGACGAAATGCTATTTTTGTCTTGTGAAAAGAGCTACCGATATTATCCGGTAAATTACGTCCAAAAAAAAATTAGCAGCTAGGAAGCCTTACTTTCTTATTGAATACAGAAACCTAAATAAGCAAAGTTAAAAGCTAAAAACCTGCAATTTCGTACAAGATTAGGTACCTATTCTCACAGTCCGTTTCACCATTTCTTTGAAATCTTTTCCAAGAATATCTGCCAGAGTTTGTTTTCCAAACCACATATCTGTAGCAGTGTTGGTCAACCATTTATCAGGTCTATATTCCCTCCGCGGCGGTTGTGGTGGCTTAGCATAATATGTCCTCTGAGTTCCCACTTCAATGATGATAAGTAAAACTACGGTTGTACCTCCGACTACGTTCATATTATCTGTGAACGTGTTCTCTTCTTTGATGTGACTTATAAATGGTGAATTTTAAAGTGAGGTATTGTTCATGTGTTTGTTTAAAAATGTTTCGATAACAGAAAGCATCCTCCGCAACGCGGTAGGTACTAATTTAATGGAACGAAACACGCCGTGTGTACATTAGGTGCCTTGCATTGGTGCATTTCCTGTGTAGTATTGTTCAAATGATCGTACACCCGTGCATTTTAGGTTTTGAATTTCACTATTTAAATATTATTGTTGTGTCTCAACGGGCGTGTTTCTTTTTATCAAAATACAATTTAAATAGGAACAGTAAAAAAATATATATCGTTGTTTCAAAAAAGTGCCGACCTATTATATTATTTGTCTTTATACAATTTTCGTGGACATGTTCCAATTTTACCGTCACGTTATACCTATATTTATTTGTGTTCGTTGAAATGTAAGAAAAGAATCAAAAGTGCGTCAATAAGTAAAAAAAAAAATGTCTTCGAAGTGTTAGGTATAAAACAAGTGTTTTTAACTAAATTAAATGAATTCATTCTACTTTAAAATCTATTTTATAAAACATTTAAGGGTTAAGGCGGCCTTTAGCCCTAAAATGTAGCCGTCAACAATCGTAATTTACGTTCGTTAAAATCTGATTTTATAGGAAATATGACAGTTTTCTATGTGATGACCGTTGTCGAGTACCTATTACCAACCGGGCAGTAAAGTATAGGAGATGTAACTCGCCCAAGGCCGGTAATGTAACAGTAGTCTTTTGTTTCTTCGAGACGGGCAATTTCAGCCCACTAAAGGCGCCAATAAATAGTAAGAAGAGAAGAAGTGTTAGGCCAGGAACGCACTAAGTGGCTAACCGCATGCGGTTAGCCGCTTAGTGCGTTCCTGGCCTTAATGTCTCACATTGAACTATTAATGGTTTAATATAGGTTGTACATATTTAATTTAGAAATGCACTCTGGAAGGTATTCAGCGGAACTCAGTTCTCATTTTGGGTTCTGAAGCATTATCTAAACGTCAACTTTGTGATGAATGTTCTACGCAAATTTCGTAACCGTTATGAAGATAAAATAATATACCGCACCAAATTATTTTGCAACAGTTCCAAAGCTTAAAAACAGGTTCAGTTGCTCAAGAAGATCCTTTTTCAACCACCATGGTTCAGTAGAGATCTCCAAAACGTCTATCATCTTAAAGCGTTTACTCGAAGTCATACCCTGATTTATGCGAAAATAAGAGACGCATGTATTTTCATAGCTTTCAGATCGGTTTCTCCAAATGCTATCAGACTGATGTTTTGTTTGTAATAAGGCCAATCGGAGTTTTAACCAAAATACGTATATTTCGCAAGAAAGGGTTACTTTTCACACGACGGCACAATGAGAAATAGGAAAATTAATAAATCTAATTTGGCCCTCATGCACAACACAATAACTTTCCATCCATCATACACTATTAATTTTGTATTGAGCAGTAACTTCTGCAAACTATATTTTTTCTTTAATTTGAAATTAATAAGTTTTATTTTACAGACGTTACTGTTTAAAACAAAACTAATTTAGTATGGGGTGGCGCATCGTTAATGACAATTTCTCAATATAATTTGGGACGTTGGTGCCGTTAGGAAGTCAGAAGTCTTCTAGGTAGAAGTCGGTACACGCCTCCCTAAGGTGTTGTAAGAGTTAAGATATGTGCACTAATAAAACATTATATCTAAGAGGTGTTTATAATATAAATATATTAATACATACCCTGAAGATCCTCAGCACGACTTTTGTTCGATCACAGTAACCATAACAATAACGTGTTTAACTGATCCTTTTATCTGCAAACAAAAAAATATCTGATTTTTGAATTTATTTATATTTTCTTGATTTACATTTAATGATATAATCTGCCAGTCTCTTGCCACCATCAATATGCCTGCTCTTCTGGAGCCGACAGTGATGACGGCAAAATATCTGATGATGTGGCTTTGGTCCCATGGAGTTTGCAATGGATGCTGGTGTGGGACACTACCTGTGTAGAGTCACCAGTACCGCCCCACCTTCAACGGACTGCTTCTAAAGCGGTTGCTGCGCTAGAAAGCGCCAAAAATCGGAAACAAAGTAAATATAGAGGCCGTTGCACAAAGTACAACTTTGTACCCATTGGCGTCGAGACTCTCGGTCGTAGAGCCCCAGTGCGCATATGTTATTTGCGGAAATCAGGAAACGTCTGGTTGGTGTAACTGGTGACCAAAGAACTGGTGGCTTTCTCAGGCAACGTATCAGCATTGCAATTCAGCGAGGAAATGCCGCCAACATCCTCGGTTACGGTCAAGTCTAAAAATTTGTATTAGATTTTCAGTCCTGTGGCCCAGACATAAATTAGAAACAGTACCTATATTTGTTTTTAGAAATCACTGTACTGCTTTTTAGATTTAACTAAGTTTAATTTAATTTAGTTTGTGTGTTAATGTAAATAAGCTTTTTTTTAAAATACTATAAAAATTACAAACGGTTAACCGCTCTGAATTGCTTTACTTTATGATAACAGTGTTCTTTGATTTTCATATCGATTTTTATATGTTAAGAAAAGGGAAGAGTTAAAAATTGAGACATTTATTAATACATTTTTAAATGCCCACAAGAGTAAAACTTAACCCAAAAATTTTCATCAGCAGGACTTTACCGAGAATTATAGGAAGCAGCAATGACAATAGATCTCAGTAAACATCCTGGAATTAACAGACTATAGAGATAAAAAAAGAACCCAAGATTAACTGTAAATAAATAATTAATAATAAATAATAAATAAATAAATAATTAAGAAGCGAAATATGGAATTCCTTACTTTTAACGTCCACAATTGCATCGATTGCATGAGATCCAATGTCCCACAACTGTTTCGCAATTAGACTCATTACCGTTTTGTTCGAATAGAAAAAATCCACAGCCCTTCCTACTAAACCGTCTACCGTGCTCTTTTGCTCATCTTGAGCTTTGCTATAACTCTTCTGTAACTGGTCCACAGTTTTGTATGACCAAATTTTATTTATTTCGAGAGTAAGAACTGATAGAAGGAGGACTAACGCCACTCGAGGTAACATATTGAATGCAGTGCAAAAGCAACTTTCAGGAGAACAATGTAACAATGGTCTCGAGTCAGAATCGTTTTACAATTCGATGAAGTCATGCAATTCATTCACAAAGGAGGAACTTTTGGTAATCAAAGTGTATTATGTCATGTGAAATATTAAATATAATGAATGATTATTTTTAAATGTTGTTCACTTAAATTCTAAACATTAACATTAAATGACGTTAGGTATATAGAGTAGTTGATGAACTTGCAAAGCATCAATATTCTGAAAGCGCGTGATAAACTTGAGGTGCTTTATGTGTGATTTACATACACTCATCGGCTTTTTTAAATTATTATATTTACCTGTTCATATTTTCTGTCATAAATTTACCTAATTGCGGTTGGTGCTTCAACTCCTAGATTACTCGACGTTTGGCCACGCGGGCCGCGGCCCATATAAAATTACATCGCACTCCTACTATAATATATATATATATATATATAATATATATATATATGTATATATAAATGCGAATGTTTGTAACTCAATTACGCTTAAACGGCTTAACCGATTTTGATGAAATTTTGCATGCAGATAGTTTATAGCCTAAATTAAAATAAAGAATAGTTTTTATCCCGGGTCAACGCAGACAAAGTCGCGGGCGGAAGCTAGTTTACTATAAATACTTTTCAAATGGCTTGGATACGGTGATTCCTGACATTGAGATGTGACCTCAGAACAATGTAAACTTTAAAACGTAACAGAGATTAAGTTTAGTTGTACTGGATTGATAGATGTCAACGTACCGAAGCAATTTATTTATTACTAGCTGTTGCCCGCGACTTCGTCCCCGTAGAACTTTTTATCGTCTTAGAAAATGATTTCTCTCAATACAAAATTTGAACCCTCTTTTAGGGGATAATTAAAAAAAAAGTTGATGTTCATTTTCTAGTTTGTGAACAAACAGTCTAAAACCAAAATTAAAAATCTCATACTTTAAAAATGCCTTGAAATACTCAAACTTTGAACCAATTTTAACACTCTTAGGGGATGAATGTGGAAAAACTCTGAAATCAGTTTTGTAGTCTTTTAACGTACAGAATAAGACCGAAGTTAAAAATCTCTTACTCACACTTTAAAATTTTATTGCTCGCCATTTAAAATTTGAACCCCTTTTTAAACCCCCTTAGAGGTTGAATTTTTCTAATGGCTGAAAGAACTTTTTTCGTAAACTTTTAAGTCTCTAGCTCAAAAAAAGTGTTGCCCATACAAAGCTTTCTTAACCCCCTTAGGGGTGGAATTTTCTAAAACTCTGAAAGTACTTTATTATTAATTTTAATAAGTAACATTTTGAATAGTTTTAAGTCTAGTAAAAAAAAAAGTTTTTCACACAACACTGGCTACCCTTCTTAAGGATCTTAAGGATCCCCTTAGGGATGGAGTTTTCTAAAACGCTGAAAGTTCTTTTTTAGTATTCTAATAAGTAATCTTTTTGCAAAGTTTTAAGTCTAACTCAAAAAAAAGTGTTGCCCATGCAAAGCTTGCTCTCCTTTTTAACCCTATTAGGGGTGGAATTTTCTAAAACGATTTGTGTTCTTTTTTTGTATTTTAATAAGTAATCTTTCTACAAAGTTTCAAGTCTCTAACTCAAAAACATAAACTTTCCCTGATAAAAACTTTGCACCCCTTTTTATCCCCCTTAGGGATAGATTTTTTCAAAACGCTGAAAGTCTTTTTTTTTTGTATTTTTATAAGTAATCTTTCTACAAAGTTTTAAGTGTCTAGCTCAGAAAAAGTGTTCCCCATACAAACCTTGCACCCTTTTTTAACCCCCTTAGGGAATGATTTTTGTAAAACGCCGAATGTAGTATTTTTCATGTTCTAATAAGTAATTTTTCGTCAAAATTTTAAGTCTCTATTAAAAAAACATATGTTTTTCCCATACAAACTTTGCACCCTATTTTACCCCCTTAGGGGTGAAATTTTCCAAAACGCTGAAAGTACTTTCTTTGTATTTAAATAATCTTTCTACAAAGTTTTAGGACTCTAGCTACTTAAAAAAAATAGTTTCCCACATACAAACTTTGCACCCCTATTTTAGCCCCCTATTTTTAGGGGTAGAATTTTCTAAAACGCTGAAAGTACTTAATTTGTATTCTGATGACTAATCTTTCTACAAAGTTTTAAGTCTCTATTTAAAAAAAATATTGTTTCCCCCATACAAAATTTGCACCCCTATTTTACCCCCTTAGGGGTAGATTTTTTTAAAACACTGAATCTAGGTACTTTATTTGTATTCTAATGAATAATTTCTCTACAAAGTTTTAAGTCTCTATTTAAAAAAAAGTAGTTTTTCCCATACAAACTTTGCACTCTATTTTACCCCTTTAGGGGTAGAATTTTCTAAAACCCTGAAAGTTCTTTATTTGTATTCTAATGACTGATCTTTCTACAAAGTTTAAAGTCTCTATTTAAAAAAAAATGTTTCCCCCATACAAACCTTGCACCCCTATTTTACCCCCGTAGGGGTGGAATTTTCCAAAACGCTGAAAGTGTTTCATTTGTATTCTAATAACTAATTTTTCTACAAAGTTTAAGTCTATAGCTCAAAAAAAAAGGTTCTCCCATACAAACTTTGCACCCCCATTTTCCCCCTTAGGGGTAGAATTTTCAAAAATCCCTTTTTTATCCCTAGCCCACGTTATAAAAGCAACATACTGTGCAAAAATCAACTCTCTAAGATTAGTAGTTTCGGCTGTGCGTTGATGAGTGAGTGAGTGAGTGAGTGAGTGAATAAGTCAGTCAGGACATAGGCATTTATTATGTATAAATAAATAGAAGATAATGAAACTCCCATTCAAATATCTCAAAAAATTATGAAGCTACATCCGTTTTAATGTCGCTTGTTAGAGTGAGAAAACGATGAGGGACTGTGACGTCAATATACTCGAGCGTCATAGTAAAAAACAATCGTTTCATATGAAGGTGCGTTTTGCGGAAAAGGGACAGAACATACCCCCTCTTAAAACTTTGGACTCTTATAACTTAATCATTACCTATATAACCTCTTGCTTTGTTTTTTTCTCCATTTGACTATATTTATTTTAAATTCTTTTTCGAGAAAATACATTATGATTATTTACCATATTTTCGATTCCTGAGCTATAACCACGAACTTCGGAATTCGAAAATATTCGGGTATCTCTATCTCTATCGCAATAACATTACTCGAGTGACAGGGATGCAAATATATGAACATTGAGTATCGGTTTTCGTGGTAGCGCCGCAGGTACTTTGGCTGAATGCGCCGAGCGCGTGCCATTGTCATTCAAAAAAAACAAATTCGTGTTAATTATAATTGTTCAAATTTGTTGATTTCATTTATTTAAATTACGACATAAAACGACATTTGCGCATATAAGTTCTCATATCAGAATCGAATATTTTTTTATGGTTTATATTTTAGCATTTGTCTCGTAAAGGTCTATCGTAGACGGGATTTAAATTATTAATAAGTGAAAGGCAAAGCAATTCCGCCATTTTGACGAAAATTTGACGGTTCTTATAGCTGACAGTTGGAGCAGCGTTTGATTTCAATAAAAATAAATGAAAAAATAAATGAAGTCGTATATTTCGGAAAATTAATTAACCGTCGCAGTCGGATAAAAACTATCCTAAGTTGCAGCTAGAATAATAATGTACCTATATAAAATGTTTCATATTTTTCCGTTCATGGGATGCTGAGAACATTCGAACCGCGCAAAGCTTAGTTTCAAACTGGCTGATTCTTTTTTTAATTTAGAGATTTATTATAAGTGGAGATAATATGTATAGGTATACTGGGCGAGTTTGGGGTCATGAGTCATGATCCAAATGACAAAAACTGAAGAAGATGGTCATACCTACTGAACAACGTTTCCTGCGGGACCAACAATGGACCAACAAGGTCGATTTGTGTACAATTGTAAAAGAAAAACAAATATTCTGTTTTTTAGTATTCGTTGTTATAGCGGCAACAGAAATACATCATCTGTGAAAATTTCAACTCTCTTACTATCACGGATCATGAGATACAGCCTGGTGACAGACGGACAGACAGACAGACAGACGGACAGCGGAGTCCTAGTAATAGGGTCCCGTTTTACTCGTTGAGTACGGAACCCTAAAAACGGTACCGAACCCTCGGTGAGCGAGTCTGACTCACATTTGCCAGGATTTTTTTCGGGTTAGTGCTTGGGTTCATGTGTGAAGTTATTTAGTATGACCATCAACTTTACTTTTCGTCATTCCGGATCGTGACCCAAAACTCACCCAGTAGATATGTATTAAACTGAACACTGACAAAAATAGAAGTTAGCAAAGTGCTGCTTTAAATTCGTGAACCCGAGGAGTCCAATAGAAATGCACTCTTATGTACCCTGGCTGAATTTGGATATATCCCTAGAGCCAATGCACGTGACAACTAAATACATAGGTACAATATTCCCAATTCTTCTGACATATCTACACAATGCAGTACATTTTTATTAAATTGACTCGAAATGTTGTAGAAGTTTGTACTGAACTAAAATAGTTGAACATAATGGTACGGAACAATGAAAATACAAATAGAGTGGTTTACTAAATAACTACCCTTTGTATTTTCACTGTTCCGTGTCAGCAGAACTATATTACTTAGACTCCGCTGTCTGTCCATCTATCATAGGGCTGAATCTTTTGAACTGTTATACTTAAAAACCTCAAATTACCAGTGGACGAATTTATAGGCGCTATAACAAAAGACATTAAATAAGGTTTAACATTTAAATTATATTAAATTCTACAATCATATAAATTAGTTTTGATTAAGCTAGCTTTAATTTTTATTGGAACTGTATATTATGATTTTTTTAAATCTTTTTATATAAAAATCTAAAGTGTCCGTAAATAATTAGTATTAAATCATTCTCTTTTACGTTTGCAATGTGGAAATTCTTCATGAACGAGTCCGACCCCACACTAGACTGTTTTAAACTATTGTAAAATTTTGCAAAAAAATATGATAACTAGTTCTGAAGATAAATTGCCTTCCAAAGCCTGATTATACCCAATTACGATTGATTTACTCACTGGTATGTATGGGTCAGTTGGCAGTCACTTACGCAAATACTAGGTAGTGCTTACGTCTATGGAATTCAGTCAATTCTTGGAATGAATTAGGTAGGTAGTCAAACGGCTTCCGAAATCTTTTAGGATGCAACCGATATAGCGGTAGGAGGAGTAAAACTGCTGGGTTTCCTTACCTTATTTTTGTTTAGGCTCAATAGAATAGGTAATTATCAAGATCTGCTCTAAGAACTCCACAATATCTCTTTATATATGACATATTCTATTCTTATGACAATGCATGCGCACAAACAATTTAATCAAATCCGTTATATGGCCACGTGACTCTATCAGCGACCCAAATCAGGATTTCCTGTATTTTGGGCTTGTGACACTAAACAGGACGCCTTGACCTCGTCCGAGACACGTACTAGCAAACGGTTATGAGAGTAGCAGCTGGAGATAATGTTGCAATACGTAATAACTTGGTACTTTAGAGCAATGGTGCAACAATATTCCTACAGGTTAAGGCTCGTTTTATTATATCCGTTAGACTTTACATTAATGTCAGTATTTACGTAACTTAATACCATTTGTTTTCATTACTAACTAACCTTGAGTCTAACGGATCTTTTTAAAATCTTAAGTGATCATTGGTTACACAAGTCAGGTACCATGTTTTTCCGCTTTGTAGCGAAAGCAGGTTGCGAGCAAATTAACTAAGTACCTACTAAAATCGTTCTGGCATACTTATAAAATGTCAGACCAAATAGAACTGTTGCTACTTAGTGTTTATCGCGTAATTCTATACACCGTTAACTGACATATTTTGAAAACCTTTTTAACGTTTGTCTTGAAAAGCTGAATTTCATTATTTTGAACAACACGAGCAACTTGTCTTTAAAGTGGAAGTTTGTAACTATCTAATGTCAGTTAAGTGAAATCTTAATCTAACTGTAGTGGCTCCAGTATCCTAAATTGTACTCTCGTATGACTCTCTCAGCAAAACTGTGTTGCAAAAAGGATTGTGGGAACTGGACTTCTTGGTTTAGCGACATTATATTTCAGTTGTTATTTTTCATTCAGACGTGACTTCCCTCCTGTTGTCAGTGTAGAACTAGAAATAGCTTGCAGATAAGTGAACTACAACTAGCACACTATGGAAGATTAATTAGGCCTGGTTTTAAAAAGGCCACAACCGAAGTAAAACATTTTTAAATACAGTCACCCATTTTCTTGCAGATGATACATATAAAAGTGTTCCAGAGCCGTCCTAAATATTATATCCCACCAAAAACATAAATGTAAAAAAGGAGAGCCAAGTTCAATACAAAAATTATGCTAGGCTGTGGTGGGCTACGCCGCAAAAAGAATGGAGATCTAAATGAGTGCCAAGTTATATGCAAAATCCAAACATGTATTTATAGGAACAAAATAACATTATGAATAAATATTAAAGTCTATTTCTTTGCTTTATTGAATACCTATAACAATTGCTGTTATTTAAAAATATGAGATCTTAAATATAAATGAGTCAAATCTAACCTTCGATTTGACTTGGCCAGTTTTCATTAAAATTAAAAAATATATGTTGAATAACTTTATAAAATGACTGATTTAATGAAAACTGGCCAAGTCAAATCTAACCTACTTTAAGATCTCACATTTTTAAATAACAGCAATTGTTATAGGATATTGAACTTGGGTCTGCTTTTTTACATTTATGTTTTTGGTGGGATATCATTACTTTTTGTAAAGAAAACTAGGCAGGTATTGAGATTTAAAGTTTTTTCTTGCGTTTCCGCTGCACGGTTTTATTTTTTAAGAATTATGTGGTGCCGCGCGCCTCGCGCCGCCGACGACACACCGTTTGTTTAGCGCGTATTTAATTTTGTATGGGGACACCACTTATTTTTTGACTTAACTTTATTTTTATATTTTTGTTATATAGCAAATATAATAATACATACACATATTGTAATAGTTTCAAATATCTGCTTGTAACGGTTCCAACGCTACAATAAAAATAAAAAAAATTGTATGGAGATCCCCCTATTTTTTATTTATTTTATTATTTTTAGACTTTTTCCTACGCTTACATACAATTACCGAGCTGGATTCCAAATTTCATCCTTCTAGGTCATCTGGAAGTAAGTAAGGTTTAGGTACTACATACTTATGTCAGTCAGTCAGTCAGTGCTAAAATTTAAGACTTTTTGACCTTCATCTATCTATCTATACATATAATAAAGCTGAAGAGGGTCGAAAGTCTTTACATAGAATGGATTCGAAAAAAAAATGGCTAGGAATACTTAGAATAGACAACAGAACACGTTCCAACAGTTTTTAGATTTTTTGTCTGTTTGTCTGTTTATCTGTTTGTCTGTTTATGTGACCGCGCATCACGTGAAAACGGCTGAACCGAATTAGATGCAATTTGGTGTAGAGATAGTTTGAGTCCTAGGAAAGGACATAGGATAGTTTTTATCCCAGAAATCATTATAAAAGGGGGTGAAATTGGGGGTGGAAATTTGTATGGATCTACTTAAACCGCTGCACCGATTTGGATGAAATTTGGTATATAAATAGTTTTAATCTCGAGGAAGGACATAGGATAGGTTTGATCCCGGAAATCATCCCCTGAGGGGGTGATATGGAGGGGTGAAAATTTGGATGTAGCCCATTTTGATGAAATTTATTCAGAGAAGGTTAAGTCCTGGGAAAGGATATAGGAAAGTTTTCATCCCGTGAAAATTTGGATGGAACCCATTTAGATTAAATTTGGTATAGAGATAGTTTGTGCCGCGGAGAAGGACAGCGGATGGCTTTTATCCCTAAAATAATCGAAAATTTGGATGGAACTCATTTGATTACTATTTGGTATAGAGATAGTTTGAGTCCTGGGAAAGGACAAAGGCTAGTTTTAATTCTGGAAATCACCCCCAAAGGGGTTGACATGGGGGGTGAAAATGTGACCCGCTTTGATGAAATTTGGTATAGAGATAGTTTGAGTCCCGGAAAATAAAACAGATAGTTTTAATCCCGAAAATAATTTCCTAAGGGGATGAAATAGGGGGTGAACATTTGGATAAAACCCTCGTAGATAAAATTTGGTATAGAGATAGTAGGAGTCCCAGGGAAGGACAATGCATAGTTTTTATCCCGAAAATCATCTCCTGAGGGGGTGAAATTAGGGGTAAAAATTTGGATGGAACCCATTTAGATAAAATTTAGTTAAGAGATAGTTTGAGTACTGGAAAAGGACATAGGATAGTTTTATCCCGGAAATCATCTCCTGAGGTGGTGATATTAGGGGTGAAAATTTGGATGGAACCCAATTAGATACAATTTGGTATAGAGATAGTTTGAGCCGCGAGAAAGGACAGCGGATGGCTTTTATCCCTAAAATAATCCTCTAAGGGGATGAAATAGGGGATGAAAATTTGGATAGTACACATTTTTTTTTTTTTTTAAGAAATAAGAATTTTTATTAATTCACACATACCTATGTGTGAATTAATAAAAATTCTTATTTCTTAACAGGATTACACCAAATCACTTATGTGGTACCTACAAAATACATAACATAACTAAAGATTTTATACACACTTTATGCGAAATTTAAAACATGCGGTAACGATATAAAACAATGAACAAAAACTAAAATAAACTCATAAAAAACTTCAACAAGAAACATGTCCCAGTTTAAATCTAAACTCTGTTATGCGATAAGAATGTTAATACTTTTCTACAGAACACACCAATACTGTCAGCAAATATGTCTATACCGTCGGCTTCCTGTATTATATGGTTTAGAGCTGTGCGCGCTCTGGCAGTAGGAGCGTTCGCACCGCGCCTCGTGCGCTCGCCGGTTACAGCGAACAGCCGCCGCGGGCGCCGCGCCGCCACCGCGCCGCCCGCGCCGCCCGCCGCACCGACCGCCGGCCCACTCGCTCGCGGCACCTGCAGGCCCATGCGTTCCAACACGGACGCGTTGTCTACTCTATTACTTAGCAGCTGGTAATAGTGTACTATATGTATAAATTTTCTCCGAGTCTCAAGCGTGTGAAGGCCAGTCATTCCCGAAACAAACAGGGATGGGTACATGAACGGATAGTATCCGTATCGTCGCTTGTAGATATGCCTGGCGAATTTCTTTTGGATTTTCTCCAACATTGTGCTGTATTTGATCTCATGCGGATCCCACACTACTGCACCGAATTCAAGTCTACTGCGGATATACACATTAACGGTAAAACAATAGTTGGAGTCCTTGGGAAGGACATAGGTTAGTGTTATCCCGAAAATTATCCCCTAAGGTGGTCAAAATTTGGATCAAACCCATGTAGATGAAATTTTGTTAAGAGATAGTTTGAGTCCTGGAAATGGACAAAGGATAGGTTTGTAGCCCGGAAATCATCTCCTGAGGTGGTGAAATTAGGGGTGAAAATTTGGATGGGAATCATTTGATTACTATTTGGTATAGAGATAGTTTGAGTCCTGAGAAAGGACATAGGGTAGTTTTAATTCTGGAAATCAGCCCCAAAGGGGTTGAAATGGGGGGTGAAAATGTGGATTGGACCCGCTTAGATGAAATCCATACTTTTATATAAGATTATAAATGCGAAAGTGTGTGTGTGTGTTTGTTTGTCCGTCTTTCACGGCAAAACGGAGCGACGAATTTACGTGATGTTTTTAAGTGGAGATACTTGAAGGGATGGAGAGTGACATAGGCTACTTTTTGTCTACGGAACCCACTTCCCTTAAATGGGGAGTGGAAGTTTGTATGGAGCATTCCGCAATTTTCAAGGTAGAAAGCTAAAAATTGGTATGCGGACTATTTGTGACTAACTAAAAATTCGTTTATCTTTTTTTTTAACCCCATTAAAAAAGGTAAAATTTAACATGGGACTTTTCGCAGTTTTCAAGGTAGGAAGCTAAAAATTGGTACACAGACTCTTTATTTGTTTAAGTAATAAGACAATCGCTTTAGTTTTGGATGTAGTTAGTTTTGCTTCGTGAATTGGTTTTGTCGTTTTTGGTTGAAAGTAAATATATGAAAATAATGAGTTAAATTAATTTTTCACTTATCCCTCAATCATTCTATAAGTGAAGTAACTGGTGAACAATTTTCTTCACGGGACATTGTCTTGCGAGCACATGATGACACGTTGCAACGGATAGCCGATACACACAAATTTTATGATGCTCTGCAATACCCATTGATCACTTTACGAGTAGGGTATCACTTTGAAATTCCCCTTATTAATCCAGTGACAAAACAACCCATTGCACACAAAAAAGTATGACCATTAACAAAGCGCAAGGACAAACATTAAAGGTGGCTGGGGTGAACTTAAAAAAACCGTGCTTCTCCCATGGACAATTGTATGTAGCATATTCGCGTGTGTCCAATGCCCAGAATCTTTACATTATATCCCCAAATGGAAAGACATATAATATCGTCTGCAGTAGCGTATTAAAATAATATTCTGTTCCGAGTTCTCTTCTGTGTACTAAATTAGGAAAGGGGAACCGTGTTACCCCGAATTTAAAGCGAGCGAAACTACGAGTGAAGCCGCGGGCAAAAGCTAGTATCTTTATAACCGTTTGAGCTAGCTTCATGAAATTTGGGCTCCTAGATGTCCTTATGGATTAAATACACGTAGTTTTATGTGTTTACGTTAAAGAGGTTTTGAGTTATAAAAGGGTCAAAAGTGGTACTAAATGGTTCGTGTAATGTTACACTCGGCGCTGGCTAGCAGTTCCTTTGCTTGAACTTGGCTTGACACGCTGCCGCGTGTCTAGATTCCGTCCACGGTGAATAACGCAGTATTAAATGTGAACAATGGTGATCCGAATTCTGTATTAAAAACCTACGATAAAAATTGTTTTTGGTTTGATTTATCTTGATTAGTCATTGTCTTTTGTTAGCTTGAACTGAAGCGAATTTTCTCGTATTAATGTACCTAAGACCAGTAAATCACAATAAACAATTCTTTAGAATAGACAAAAAAAAACTACTTGTTAGTCCTAAACATGAATACTTACTTGCTATAAATAACCTTAGCAATGTAGAGCCTAGCTCTGAAGATACCTTGTTGAAAACAGTCCGCTGGATGCGGGTGGCGCAGGACCGGTAATTTTGGCACTCTTTGGGGGGAGGCCTATGCCCAGCAGTGGACGTCTTTCGGCTGATATGATGATGATGATAATACATACGTTTCTAAGGCTATGGCGTCCAGTAAACTGTGCCTGTACCGAAGATCAACAACTATTATGGTGACTGAACACTAAAAAACCGGCCAAGTGCGTGTCGGACCACGGAATCGAATGTTACGGCACTTACGTCCTTTTCTATAAGGAAGGCAGTTTTTCAGCAATATCTCGAAAACCTTTGAACCGATCTCGTTCAAAATAATTTTCGATGTAAGAATTGAATAAGCACGATGTGAATTATTTTATTCAAAGTTGTTAAATACACCGTTCGAAAATTACAGGGCACGACGACACAGTTTTTGTGACTTTCGGCGCGATTATCTCCGACTATATTCATTTAATCCAAAAACTTGCTGAGAAACTTTATAGGTATTTATTTTGCAAGGCCTATGGATTGATGTGCCGTGCCACACGTGGACTTACAATTTTTTTTTTGACTTGCAGTTACATTTATGGAGTGTGTTCGGGCCGCGCGTTTGCCCGACCGTTTATTCTGTATGCGGCTCTGTGAACGCGCCTCTTTGGTTTTGACAGTGACACTTGACTTGTCATAAATTTTACACGTACCTAACACGCCAGAGTTCGGTGGAACAACGTGCTTTGTTTTTTTGGTTGTAATCGCTCGTTTTGTGGACAAGGTTCGAGTGTTTGTTTGGATATTTGGTAAAAGTGTTTCGAGACTCGCTTGGTAGCCTGAAGGCCCCAGTCGTTTGGTCAAAACAGTAACATGTGGTGTAATAGTGTCGGGAAGATTTGGCGCCGGGAACAGACCCCGCATTGTGGCACGGCTCCGGGAACAACACGGCCCCGGAGGCAGCTTGGGAGACTTGATTTAACTTGACTGACCTTTGACGGAAAACAGACAGACTTGACACGATATCGCGTCGATGGGAACTGGTAAGCTAACTCCACATTTTGCTTTGTTATACTGAAAAAAGGACACTTTTGATAGTCATTATTGGCATGTATCAGACCCGCGAGACCGTGAGGCACGTTCAGCTCCTAGCACTAGGTGAGGACTGAACAGAGTGCATCCCTAAAAAAATATTATTTGCCATGGACCACTTACTGTTTGGGGGTAGCGCAACTCGCGCCACGCGTCGTTGTGTCGACTCGTTGGGACTTATTCTATTTTTCCGACGGCTTGGCGGACTACTAAAGACTAAAGCTATATTTTATCCCGCGGGTTTTCTGCGTTCTTTGCAAAAAACGGGCGGAGCCGCGCAGGTAGCTAGTATTATGTAAAATTGAACATGGATATATGTATAATGCCACAATGGATTCGCCTTTGTACTTTGATCCATTGTGTATACCTACAGGTATAGTTTTTAGTGCCAATCAACTTTTAGACCCACAGTATTTTGTCCGGTAACGCAAGATACAGAACTGTCATGTTTGTTAGAGAAACTGATATAAACCAGGTACCCAATTGTGTATAACGATGGTTTACACCAGCAGTTACGATATGCCATAGATTTGAATTGGATTTATAGACACAGGTTTGAAATAGATTGATTTAAAAGTTTGTAAAAAGTAACACAGGAGAGAAAAAGTTGATTAACCCTTTTACCTGTTATTGTGTACAATAAAGTGCTTTGCTTACTTACCTACATAAAATGCAATTACCATGAAGCCGGTCATCAAATATACCAAACCAAAGTGGTTGAGGATAAATTAATTGGTAATTGATGTGAGTACTGCGTGTATGATTAAAAACTAAGGACCTCTAATAAAGATAATGAAATGGATTGCATTTGAACCTTAACAATAAACGCACACCATTAACGCGTTTCGTGAATTCGTGAAAAAATATTAAAGGGCGTTCTGAGAATATTTTCTTGTTTAGGAAGGTCGTGCTCGAGTTTGGATCAAATCAAACCAATCCGGATAAAATTATTTTTAACATGAAAATGTTCACAGCTGGCAGTTTACCCACTCACTACTTAAGAAGTAGTGGGTGGATAGGCCGCAGTTCACAACAAATCCGACGGTGTCTTGAAGGTTTCGCTCTGAAAATGGAAATATTAAAATATAAAGTGTTGCCAGCCCCGCCAGGTCTGCGGCGTCGCGATAAGGAAGGTTTACAACAACCCTGTGCTTTATTCCTGTACTATTGTGGTATTAGTTGCCGGGCTTGTTGACAATATTTTTATCTGGTAACACCAGAACAACTTAGGGCTAATTAAAGTTTGAAACGTTATGAAAATGAAACACTTCTTGACGTGGCATATTGACGGATAGTTATAACAGTGATATCTTTAATTGCATAGCATGGGATCCTAGTGCGCATACGTTATTTACGGAAATCGCGTCTGGTTGATGTAACTGTGTGTATGTGTTTTGTAATGCATTGACAAAAAGTTTAACTAACCGGAACAAATTGGTATACTTGATTTTTTTTATCACTAAACTCCAAACTAGTCTGAGCGCCTGTCTTGGACATGTCTTCAAGAACGATTAACAATTTTCCAGTTAAGTTAAAGGACATTATTCGAAATACACAAAACTCATAAAATACACATTTTATAAATGCTTATTTATAATTAAAATTGGTGGTGTAAGGTGTATGTTAACTACAACATATATTATTATTTCTCGATGAGGCTTCCGGTTTACCTGCGACTTTTTAAAATATTTCTTTGTGGTGGCTAACGTTGACTTTTAGGACAATAAATACAAATAAGAAACATACAATACAAATTAAAATAAAGCGATTTATTTAAATAGCTGATAGGTGAGTAGGATTATTTGGCACTAGCCAACATAATTTTATAGTATCAGAGTTAAGGCGGGGTGGGGTGGTAAAAATCGCTATATTGTAAACGATAGATAAGTACCACTTCAACTACTAGCATGACAAATATATCAAAATATCGATCGACCCCGCCTCTTCCGACCTCGAGACCGCACTAGAGCATACTTATTTTATCATCTATGTCAGTAGGGTTGTCAAAAGGGCTCGCAATCTTACGCGGCCCGTTACGTTTAACTAATAGGTCAAGTGCGTGCCAACCCTCGGGTCACTCGATATGTCGATCAGATGTCTAGATTATCTTAAGGCCGTTTCTACTTGAACTTAACGATAAGTTTAAAACTGATAAGAGTGTATTGTAGAGATGGGACTTGAATTAGGATTCCTTCATGGGCATTAGTTTCGCGCGCCACGTTGCACATTATACGCTAGGGCGTCGGACGGTAGGGATACGAGAACATTTTTACACATGACCTAATCCAAGCTACCTAATAAATTACCAAAATGTTCGAGTCTTTAGTATTTATTCTGATGGACGACGACGCTTTGCTGCTATATGAGGCCTTAGACAATATAATTATTCATTAGTAGTATATACATACCCGTATATAGGAATTCGGTATTATTAGTATCCAACCAAAACACGATCTTCAGCCGAAACCGACACCGAATTTCGGCCTACGCTTAAGTTTTGGCCGATACCAAAACTTTTGCTCATTTAGTTAGCCTTACTAATTCGCTTGCACTTTCAACCGCGAAAGTAAAAAAAACATCTCTCCAACACAATATCAGTTTTTTCGTTGATCATATGTTTTTTACACCACGATGGTCATTGAGAGACGGAATGCGAAAAGAAAGTACGAGATCAAAACTTTTTCATGTTTTTTGGCTGAAACTGGCCAAAACCGAGTTTTCAGTCGGGCACTAATCATTTTAAAATACCATTATGGTCTTACTGAAAGAAAAAACTAAACACAGGTCACTTTTTGGAAGTAAAACAAATTTTACTACAAAATGGTTGCATTGTTGAGTCATGTAGGTAAGTACCTACCAATTATTTGTAATGGAATAAACGTAAGTATTTTAAAGAAACACAAAACAATGCAGCTGCTCTCATAACATATTCATGTCACAAAAACCCTTACCCAGAGATAAAACGATGTGCGCAAATACCCCAATCATCATTATCAGAAAAGCCTTGTTATGCAAGTCGTTAATGAAAAAAATATACAAAATTTGCCACCGTCAAATATAGCCATATTCGAAGCGACGCCGTAATGGAATTTTAATGAGTATTTCTGCTGTTAGCTGTAATTTCTTTTTTTCTCCCTGAAATAAAAGAGAGGCATTTATTGGAATCGATAACAGAGCCTTCCCTTTCGAGATAATGCCGAGTCGTGACCTTATTTTATTGATTGCGCTCCCTTCTCGGGATGTTAATAGACTTTTATGATTGTCTGTAAGTCGTTAGTGATGGTGTGTCAGGCACGTCTTGCGGTCTGAGCCTCAAATGGATTGACTTCTTAGAGCCCTTTCGCATTTGTCTTTTGGGTTAGTAAAGACCTTTATTATTATAAAAGACTACTTATATAAGCGAATGGTATTGCCACTTTTCCTTTGGTCATATAAGATATCAGGTATTCTAATACGCAAATGCCAAGGCTACATTTTATACATAATTATGTTGTGGAAATGATCAACATTCGTTTACTGGGCAAGAACCAGCTGGCTAAAGTTTTGCAGAATAAATTACCTAATAGACTAAGAAGTTATTTTTGAAATTAGTAAGAAATAAATAATGTTACTAAATAAAGGTTTCATTGCCCCAACGCATTTATCAATTATAATAGTGTAATAGTCATCAATAGCTAACGCGTCGGCAGCCGTTACTGTCGATGTACCCATTGTAAGGTACGCACTCTACGCGAGAGGCCACGCTCTAGGCAACTCGCAGGTGACTCCGTCGGCGCAGTACGACCGTCCTAGCGCGCCACAGCGCTGAGCGTCGAGCGACGCGTACAGTGCGCAGGTCCTGCGCGTCTTAGATAAGGGACAGGACGTCGTGCACATTGGCTTTCTGGTTCCAGCTGGTGTGGTGTACCTTTTCATTTTTCTCAGGTTCTTTCTTCCTTTTTCTATTTATTCTCTTTTTTCCCTCCTTCCATACAGTCACTCCAGCGCCACTTAGGCCTACCCTTCGGTCTTTTCTGCGACAGCGATCACCTTGATGTAATTTTGACAGCCCTGCTGAATAGCCAACATTATTTTAAGGTGACCTGCCCAAGTGCCCATCTAATCCTTAAGAGGAATCTAAAGAGCACAAAGACAAAGGGGTTATCTTGCGTCATTGAGGAGTCCCTACAGCCAAGTTCCACCTCCATCATGAGACCGGCTTTATGGTACCTTGTTGCATTGTCATCTGACTTACACAAATGTACAAAATTTAAACTCTATTGGGCTTCGGTAATCTGACATGCAAGATTTAACCCGAACAAACATGATATCTTATAACTGCTTTCAAAACATTTTACCAGTATTTCATCGGTTTACATTGATTTGCTTACGATCCGTTACTCGTAGTTTGGTTAAAATCTACACTCGCTACAGAAAACTGATGATTGAAATAATTTAGGAAATCTATTTTCCTAAATGGTTACCTACCATATTTCCAATTTATAAAAAAATGGGATATGCCAATAGGCTTGTTGCGTGGTGTTAGAATTGATAACGTCGTGTTGCTAAATGGATAGTAAACCATCAAATGATTGTAATAAAGTATAAATTACAAAATATTATTCAAATCATAAAAAGATATGAACCTTGTAAGCTTAGAAAAAAAAGTTTTTTTATTTATTATCCAAGAGTCAATTTAAAGGTACCAATAGAATCCTTACGCTTTTATAGAAACAAATTTGTATGACAACTATGGACCTAAACGCAGTATTTCGCGACCGAAACAGCAATTTACTTAATTTTCCATGCAACGGTTAGTACAAATTGCACGGTGTGACGTCATATTTTAAAGCCAATCAGTATGAGGCGTTTCGGCTGCTGTCAGCGAGGTCCGTCTTTTACTCGATTTTTTTGGGTATTAATGTCCTTTAAATGTAGTAGCTTCCATACAAACATTTGTACATCTACAAAAACTGGTTCGAATGGCATCGTAAACAAATTTAAGGTCACAAGCCCATTGCGTTTGTTTTCATTACGATACATTACTATAATTAATGTTTAAATTCACACCTCAACCAGAGTTATTCCTTTCGTAAATTAGAACTTTTTAACATTATATATTATATAACATTAACCTTAATCAGTACTATAGTATTCCTTGTCACGAAAAAATAACTTGTCCAAAACCTCCTTAGCATAACTAATAATCTTAATTATAAGGTACGAACAAAGACGTATTCAAATACACCTCGTCCCTGTAATCTCGGCCCTCGATCGCTCTGATTGACCTTTATGCAAATCCACCGTTTCCTTCTTAAAATCTCACATACGTCATTAAATTCGTTTTGAAAAGTGAACTTTAATCCCAACCAGGAAGGTAGTTTATCATATAATAGAAAGAAGTTAGATACGAGCTTGGAAAGCTTTAGATGGACGCTTGAATTTGGCTAGGAGCGACCAGAGTGTATATAATTGAATAATTAACCTGCCGCGCTTCACTTTATTTAAATAAATACTGACTTTTGGTTCCACTGATTGTTTGATTTAACATACCTACTGATTTCAAAGATTGGTTTCGACATTTTATTTACTCGCAATACAAAATTGATCTCTTTTTAATAGAAACTTACAAATACAATTCAAATACCTTAATGACTTTAGACTCTTGTATACGAGAAAAAAACATTAAAAAAGTTAAACAGATAATAAATAAGGTATCCAGTATTTTCCGGAAAATACTAGGGAAATATTGTTCGAACCAAACAAACACATTTTCTGTAGTAACGATGTTTTAATCCGTTGATAGGAGAATCTGGAGAGAATATTTAGATACGTCAAATTTAGCTATTCATGAGCACATTACTAAGCAATTCTGTAATAACAATGTTTACATCAGTCAGGACCACTGCACCGCTTAAAAATATATCTATCTATACATCTATCTATCTATCTATACATATAATAAAGCTGAAGAGGGTCAAAAGTCTGTACATGGAATGGATTCGAAAAAAAATTGGCTAGGGATACTTAGAATCGACAACAGGACACGTTCCAACAGTTTTTAGAATTTTTGTCTGTTTGTCTGTTTATGTGACTGCGCAACACGTGAAAACGGCTGAACCGATCTGGATAACATTTGGTATAGAGATATTTTGAGTCCTTGGAAAGGACAAAGGATAGTTTTTATGGGGATGAAATTAGGGGTGGAAATTTGTATGAATCTACTTGAACCGCTGCACCGATTTGGATGAAATTTAGAATATAAATAGTTTAAGTCCCGAGAAAGGATAAGGGATAGGTTTGGTCCCCGAAAACATCCCCTAAATGTGGTGATATGGGGGGATGAAAATTTGGATGTAACCTATTTTGATGAAATTTAGTTTAGAGATAGTTTAAGTCCTGGTAAAGGACAAAGGATAGTTTTTATCCCGTTAATCATCCCCTAAGGGGGTAAAAGTAGGGGTGAAAATTTGAATGGAACGTATTTGAATACAATTTGGTACAGAGATAGTTTGAGTCCCGGAGTATACAACGGATAGTTTTAATCCCGAAAATCATTCCCTGAGGGGATGAAATAGGGGGTGAAAATTTGGATAAACCCATGTACATGAAATTTGGTATAGAGATGGTAGGAGTCCCAGGAAAGGACAATGCATATTTTTTATCCCGAAAATCATATTCTGAGTGGGTGAAATTAGGGGTGATAATTTGGATGTAACCCATTTAGATGAAATTTGGTTAAGAGATTGTTTGAGTCCTGGGAAAGGACAAAGGATAGTTTTTATCTTGAAAATCATCTCCTGAGGTGGTGAAATTAGGGGTGAAAATTTGGATGGAACCCATTTAGATGAAATTTGGTATAGAGATAGGTTGATTCGCGGGGAAGGACAGCGGATGGCTTTTATCTCTAAAATAATCCCCTAAGTGGATGAAATAGAGGGGGGGGGGGGGGGGTAATTTGGATGGAATACATTTACGGTATAGCGGTATAGTTGGAGTCCTGGGGAAGGACATAGGTTAGTGTTATCCCGAAAATTGTCCCCTAAGGGGGTGAAAAATTGGATGTAACCTATTTAGATGAAATTTGGCAAAGAGATAGTTTTAGCCCTGAAAAAGGACATAGGATAGTTTTTATCCTGGTAATCATACCCAAAGCGGGTGAAATGGGGGTGAAAATGTAGGTGAGACCCATTTGATGAAATTTGGTATAGAAATAGTTTGAGCCGCGGGGTTGGACAGCGGATGGCTTTTATCCCGAAAATTATCCCCTAAGGAGGTGAAAATTTGGATGTAACCTATTTAGATGAAATTTAATAAAGAGATAGTTTGAGCCCTGGGAAAGGACATCCGTAAATTTTTATTCCGGTAATCATGCCCAAAAGGGGTGAAATGGGGGTGAACATTTGGATGGAACCCATTTAGATGAATTGTGGTATGGAGATAGTTTGAGCTGCGGAGAAGGACAACGGATAGCTTTTATCCCGAAAATTATCCCCTATTTCATCGGGAATTAAAATTTGGATGGACCCGATTTAGTTGAAACTTGGTATAGAGATTGTCGGAGTCCCGGGGGAGGACAATTTTTTTTATTTTTTATTTTATTTAGGTAAACAAACAGCCACTACAAGGGAGCCTTAAATTATTAGCCTTATAAATAAATACAATATGTGTGGCCAACACCGTTCACCACTTATTACTTATTTTATATTACATCATCATGCGGAGTAAGTCAGGGGTGCAGCCCCTGAAGTGTTGTGAATCCGGGGGGTTAAATACTAACAAAATATAAAAAGAGAAAGAAAAATAATAAAATAAAAACACTTGCCCGGTGCCATTAAGAGCGATAATTGAGCAATGCTTAGTTTTTATCCCGAATGTCATCTCCTGACAGGATGAAATGAGGGGTAAACATTTGAATGGGACCGATTTCAATTGAAATCTGGTACAGAGATAGTTTGAGTCCCGGGGAAGGACAAATAATAGTTTTAATCCCAGAAATCAGCCTTCAAGGGGGTGAGTTTATTGGGGGTGAACATTTGTATGGAGCTACTATAACGACTGCACCGATTTAGATGAAATTTGGTGTTAAAACAGTTTGATTCCCAGGGATAGGTCCTAAGAAAGGACATTAGATAGATTTTGTCCCGGAAATCATCCTCGAGGGGTGAAATAGGGAATTAGAATTTGGATTTATGGAGCCCATTAAGATGAAATTTGGTAAAGAGATATATTTTGTCCCAAAAATCATCCTCTAAGGGGGTGTAATGGGGGATGAATATTTGGATGAACTCCATTTAGATAAAATTTGGTTAAGAGATAGTTTGAGTTCCGGGAAAGGACATGGGATAGTTTTTATCCCGGAAATCATCTCTTAAGGGGGTGAAATGTGAGGTGAACATTGGTATGGAGTTATTATACAACCGCTGCACCTGTTTAGATAAAATTGTCTCGAGGAAGCACATAGGATAGTTTTTATCCCGGAAATCAATCCCTAAATGGGAAATGGAGGGTTACAGTTTGTGTCGAGCTAAGATATAAACGAGTTCTACGCGGACGAAGTCGCGGGCAGAAGCTAGTAATAAACAGGAAAAATCTGTGAGACTGTATTAGCATTATAAAATGTAAGTTTGTTTGTAATGGGTAATCTCTGGAACCGCTTATCCGATTTAATGTTTTTTTTCCACCTGCCTTGTAATATGAACTTTTTGGATGGTTATAGGCTTTATTTTATCCCGCGGGTTGGCCTTTGTTATTTGCTATTCAAGGGCAAAGCCCCGGGCAGCTAGTTATAATATAAAAAATAAATAAATAAATATAGCATATTTACAATTAGGTACCTAGTTTTATTAATTTTGTTCACATTATAAGATTAAATAATAAATGGCCATTTTACATAACGAAAAAAATCTGTAATTATCTTTATCTTTACAAATATTATAAAGACAAAAAATCGATGAAATTGTAGTTTTTAACCGACTTCAAAAATGTATGTATTTTTTTTTTAATGTATGTTCGCCGATTTCTCTGCCAATTGTAGACCGATTTCCAAATTTTTTTTATTATTCGAAAGAGTATACTCCCGAGGTGGTCCTATTGTCACCAATTTAGGATCTGATGATGGGATGCTAGGGAAATTGAGGGCAACCCTCAAATTTTAAAGGCACGCGTGTAGTGATTTCGGTATTTTCTATTATAACTCGTGTATTTACCCTCGGAAATCGCAATTTTGGTTAAGTGGAACTGATGATGAAGACCACAGATGACATATGGAACTCCTCAAAGATGTAATGTATGTTCGCCGATTTATCCGTCACTTGTGGACCGATTTCCAATTTTTTTTTATGATTCGAAAGTGTATACTCCGGAGGTGGTTCCATTGTCATAAATTTAGTATCTGATGATGGGATCCCAGGAAAATTGAGGGCAACCCTCAAATTTTATAGGCACGCGTGTAGTGATTGCGGTATTTTCTATTAAAACTCGTGTATTTACCCTCGGAAATCGTAATTTTGGTGTAGTGGAACTGATGATGAAGACCACAGATGACTTATGGAACTCCTCAAAGATGTAATGTATGTTCGCCGATTTATCCGTCACTTGTGGACCGATTTCCAATTTTTTTTTATTATTCGAAAGTGTATACCTACTCCCGAGGTGGTCCCATTGTCTACAATTTAGTATCTGATGATGGGATCCCAGGGAAATTGAGGGCAACCCTCAAATTTTATAGGCACGCGTGTAGTGATTGCGGTATTTTCTATTAAAACTCGTGTATTTACCCTCGGAAATCGTAATTTTGGTGAAGTGGAACTGATGATGAAGACCACAGATGACTTATGGAAGGAACTCTTTAAAGATGTAAAGTAGGTAGGTCAAAGATTCTGACATGATTCCGTTGAAGTAGCAACTAATGAAGTGTTAATTCTGAGATCCTTAAGGAATCGACGGAACTCCTCAAATATTATCAGCCCACGTATAGCGACTTGGGTTTTTTCTGTAATAATCATCGCATTTGCTCTCGGAAAGCAGTTCATGTGGTAAATTGGAAAGAAAATGAGGAAATTTACATAGGTATACCATGTGGCTTGGTGAAGTACTGAATTGAAGTCGGTTTAAACTTTGTTTATAAAGTAAATTATGTAAGTTTGTATGGTTTGAGTAATTTTCGGAGCCGCATATCCGATTTCAAAAATTCTTTCCCTTGCGTTTAGAATGGATTTTAGGATGGTTATTATAGGCTATATTTTATACTGCGGGTATGCTTTCGTTCGTTTTAATAAATACGCAGGCAAAGCAGTGAGGGCAGCGAGTTATACTAATAAAATTAAAATACTTATATTAATATATATAGAGCCAAAACATTATAAGCCTACATTTTAAGTACTTATATTCAACTCATTAATTCATCTTTTTTTAATGTATGTACATGCGTAGATATGTATAATGCCAGTTTATCCATTCCTTTGGCTACATGTAAAAAACGTGTTACAATAATTACATTATTCATTATTTTCTATTAGGCGAATATTATTCTGCTATTCTACTAAATAACTTGCAAGTAGAGAGACGAAACACATGACAAGGTTTTTTGAAATTATCGGTGACGGTTTATTGTACTAATATGCATATATCTTCGTGCTGAGCTTATTTAGAAAAATAAGAAAATAATATTGTTCTAGTAATTTATCGCGGATTCCCGTAAAGAAACGTCTGATTCAATAAATTCTTATAGTATATTATTTTACAAGCTTTTATTTACTTTCACCTGTCCCGTTGTCTGTCTGTCTGTAATCAAATCTTGCAAGTAAAATTTGACCCACTTCTGGGTTTCCGATTGAGCTGATATTTTGCATGCATAAATGTATATCGCATGACAATGCAATATTATGATGACATGGAGCTGATCTGATGCTGGAGCTGGAAGGTGGCCATAGGAACTCGGCAATAAAAAAACACAACCCCATCGAGTTTGGGCTCGTTAGAATCGTTTCAATGAGTAAGTAGTTGATGGTGGTATGCAGAAAAGTACAGTCGGCAATAAAAGCTTGTACCATAAATTAAAATTTTTGACAGAAACTTGTTTAAGTGTTACTGTAAGTAAAGAAGTCATTCATTATTTTATTTGATCCCATCTTATCCATCTTTATGTTATAACCTTTATAAAATATAATTAAAATCATGCAATTGATGATCACAACACGCACAACAACCATTATTGGTCAAAAGGTCCAATATTCCAACCATGAAATTGAATATTAAAATATTCCTCATCTACCCATCCCAATTTATCTCCAACTGTATAATAAATCTCAAAGCTTAGGTCCGCTCAGCCTATGAAAATGTATTTTGCCCTGTTTACAGACCTTTCTAACGGCCGGACCTCCCCAATTAGTTTTTTATTTATCCAAAAAACCCTCCGGCCCTCTCCTATTTTAATGAAACCTTTCTTTAGTTACATGCATAACATGTAGTTTGGGAAACAGTATTAAATATTTTATAGTCGTTTTCTGTTTGTGCTTGGATTTGGATGTTGTTTATTTTGGGTTTTCAATTGCAATTTATTGCAAGGATTTCCGGTTTATTTTAAACGTGATATCGCCTATCGCCTGCCTTACGTTGTTTTTAGTTGGGTTTTACTTGAGTTTTGTGCTCGTTTTATTTACTGGCATTGTTCGTGTTCATTTTTTGCAAGATAAATAAAAATAAAAACATTAAACAAATTGTTTCGAACCAGAAGTAGGTATAATTCTAGGAGGGTTCTTTAGTCACTCTCGGTATACCAGGAAGCGAAACCGAGCTACGTTACATTAGACTTTACGAATACGATTGTTTAGTTCCCGGTTCCAAAGAACTAAATACTCATCGGTTTAGTTTTTAGTGAATTACATCAGGTTTTTACCGCAATATAAGCAAATTGTCTTACACATATTGTATACCTAGCGACTCACTTGCTTGTGGTCGTCACAGTTACCAATTTCATGCACCCCTTAATTGCTTCTGGTAGCTGTGGCTACCAAGCGAAGTATGTCGCCTTAGTAAGATAAAAGCAATTATAGGCTACCTTTTCGGGGTTCCGTACCAAAAAGGTAAAAAGAGGAACTCTGTCCGTCTGTCCGTCTGTCACAACGTTAAATATCTCAGGAACTACTTAAGCTATCAATTCGAAATTTGGAACAACTGTTAAGAGGGTTAAGAAACGTGTATGAAAAATGAAAAAATTAAATATACATTTTTATTTTCTGTGTAAATGATGAATATGAGGGGGGTTAAAAAATCAAAGTCTAATAAATAGATTAATTGGGGTATCATAGAAAAGGGCTTGAGTTGCACTTTCTAAAACTGTTTTTATTTTTTTCTACAGTGGTTACATTTTGATAAATTAAGGAAAACGTAGAAAAAAAATCCCCTTATCTCCGAAGTTTGCCAAGCGAAAATTCTGAAATAATTACATATGATTTAAAGTAACATATAAATAAAACAGAAAAAAAAACGACATCTCTATCTAGCGTTTTTTTTTACAATTTATCAAAAATAATTTCTTAGTTAAATTTGTAATTTACTAACTATTGTATGTAATTTTATACCTTCAAATTCCTATCAGATTATCTTTAAAGTCCCTTCTTTCAAATAAAAAATAAATAATCAAAATCGGTACGCGTGATATAAAGCTATCGCTGATAAACAAACATACTAGGTTGTAAGTTGTTAGTACCAAAATGGAGATGGCACTTTGCAACGGTAACTTCTACTATGAGCTGTTTAAGATTGTTCAAGAATGAATGGGGTCCTGACATGACGGGTATGGTGTATGAAAGTTTGTACGGAACCCTCGGTGCGCGAGTCAAACTCGTACATGACTGGTTTTTTTTAATCCGAAAGCTAGTGAGTTAATGAGGTTATTACAATAATGCCAGCAAAATAAATTACCTATCCACTTAGAAATTAATAAACTCGTATTTTAACTAGCGGGCAGTAAAAAGGTGTTTGACTTAATTCAACGATAATGCCTAAAAGGGCAAACATATCGGCAGGTACTATTTTATAGTTTTGTAAGATATAATTTAAAAGCAAGTAACGGCGGTAAGTCGACATTTTATAACTTATTACGATCAAATTATAAAAGTTAACTGAAAATATAATACTTTCAATTTGTTTGCCATCATCATACAATAGGCGCTTTCGACAGGAAAGTCACAGAGCATTTTTCGGATATTTCATGAAATTTGGAATATTGAGCTGGAACAAAAATGAAGTGCACATACACTTATAATAAAAAATAATAAACATGTTTCGTAAACTTTTGACTCTTTCAAAATCAATAAATGGATTAAGTAACAAAATATCAAAATGATTAAACAAATTCTTAAATTCCGTGTTTGTTTTATAAGTTACTTAATATTTTAAAAAGTTATTGTTTCACGGAATTTTAATGCTTTAAATATTCACATTATACGTAACATATGAAATTACAATGCTCTAGTAGAAAATCTATTTTAGCGACAGACAGATTACTCGTACGGGACGCTATCACTGCCAAAAATCCCAATCCATGATCATCATCATCATCATGGTAGCCCTTTTCCCGGCAGCCTCAAACGAGCCCGGGGTCCGCTTTGGCAATCCATACTGGTATGTAATCGTTCACCTTATACTCGTAATCAGCATTCACGTTCACACGTTCAGCATTCTGAGCGTGTTTTCGGAGCGAGAAAATAGCCCCTTGCTCACCCGCTGGCAGATACTGCATACAGTCATTGCTTAGTTAAGTCTCTCTTTTTTAGGGTTCCGTACTCAAAGAGTAAAACGGGACCCTATTACTAAGACTCCGCTGTCCGTCTGTCTGTCTGTCTGTCTGTCAGCAGGCTGTATCTCACTGATATCGTGATAGTTACAGTTGGAAATTTCACAGATGATGAAATTCTGTTGCCGCTATAACAACAAATACTAAAAACAGAATAAAATAAATATTGTTATTGATAATGATACGGAACCCTTCGTTTGCGAGTCCGACTCGCATTGGCCGGTTTTCTATGATATTTATAATAAGATTTCATTGTTTAATAACCATGTATACCTTAGTCAAGATTAAATCATTTTGATTTATTTATTTAAAGTAATGCTCTAGAATAGGTAAGTGTATGTTAGTATATGACATATTTGACTATAGAGCCGGAGTAAGTTCGGTAATGTGTTTTGGAATTTTATTGTAGAATTTTATTCAATTTCTTGAGACCGACTTTTCCGCTTTGACTAGTCTGTGAAAAGCTATTTCAAGCTTCCCTGTGTTTCTGGCTACTTTTGGCTTACCTATACGTGTTCGTTAAGAATTTGTATATATTATACGTAACAAACATTATTATTTTGACGACCGCTTTGGCCTAGTTGGTAGTGACCTTGCCTACGAAGCAAGTGGTCCTGGGTTCGATTAAGGACAAAGGGTTGGGGTAAGGGCATTTATTTGTGTGATGAGCACGAATATTTGTTCCTGAGTCATGAATGTTTTTCTATGTATTTAAGTATTTATTTCTCTATACAAGTATCTATATCGTCGTCTAGTACCCATAGTACAAGCTTTGCTTAGTTTGGGACTAGGTTGATTTGTGTAATATTGTCCGCAAATATTTATTTATATTTTATTTATTTATTTCAAATACGGATAGTGATGGCACTGTTAGATCATCTATTTGCTTGAAGAAGACTCTCAATGACTCACGTGAACTCAATTTATAAATAGCTAAATTAGGCCATTTTTGCAAAATAATTCTAAGCTGCCTTAATAATACAAAAATGAAAAACACCGGTTCACGTATATTTTTGTGTCTTTTATGCCATGAAGCCGAGAGAACTGGCGGCTACTCCACCGACAAGAGCCAAGCTCTTAAATGTTGATGATGATGATGACATGACTTAATTATGGCCAAACACACACAGTGCTTTAACTTTAATGGTTATAGGACATAACTGCAACATACGTCAAGATAATTTTAACTCAGTAACGTAAGATACAGGAGTTACAGACCTGGAAACAGGCCCTCTATCTCCGTTGATCATCCTTTTGCATCCAAGCATAATACGGGGCGTTGCATAACATGAGCTTGTCGTAACAACTGCTTTCTAGCTTACTAGCTGCCATCAAGCACCATCCGCGTATCTATGACATAAAACGCAGGAGGAGCTGTGGGATAAAAAATAGCTCTTATCCATCTCGAAGGTCCATTTTATATATTTACAAAAAAAAAGATAAGTACCTAGTTCCAGAGGGATAATCACGTAACGTTTTGATCGCGCGTTAGGTAGATCCAACTGTAATTTTTCCATATAAAAAGTGACGCTTAGATCTACCTGACGCGCGTACAATGCGTTACGTAATCGACCTGCAGATAGACCTCTTGAATAACCGTATTTAGTTTCACATAAAATTGGTATAAACTTAAAATTGATTTGTTGCTACGTACGTAAGACAGCGAATGAGCAAAAATTCGAACATTGAATGAAGTTTTGTACGAACTGTTTAAATTAAAGTTTTGTAGAAACTGTTTAAATTGTTATTTTATTTACTCGTATGGCGTGTGTACATAAACATTTCTGTTTAAATGAATGGACTATTTAGTTTTCCATGTGTCACATCATGGAAAACTAAATCGCTAAAACTACATTTCACTAGATAAAACCTTCTTAATAGCAAATTCCATCCGTTTATATAATCTAAACCCCCACATATTTCATAATATCTTCGATTACCACTAGACGCCCAATTCACGGTCAATTTCAGTGACTTCATATCGCAACCCTACCGACTACAAATAGGGGTGCAACGCAATAAACTTCAAACAAAATACCAATGCACACGAACCAATTCGTAAAACGGTTTAACGCACGGTATATTACACTACCCTTTTTGAACTAAAGATTCTACGAGTTGTAGTATCTATGCATTATTTAAGCCCTTCTGGAGATAGGCTTAAGCACAGGGGGACGATTTCGATTTACACAAGAGCAGAATTTAATTAATCTCCCCAATGTTTGAAATGATAATTGAAGATTGCCGCGGAATTTCGTACCAGGAAAGGGTGTGAATTGGGAATTATCCATGGTGTTGATATCGCTTTGGTTATTATGACGCACCTAATCGGTACATATACTCGATATTGATTTGTAGCGTGCATACAAACAAAACCCGTTGTGGTGGTTTAACTAGGTGTTTTAATGTTAGGTTATTTAAATCCCGAAAATCATGACGAAGTTCCAAGACAGTCGGATACGGAAGTTCAAGCGGAGAAAATCGGCGGCAAATGCTGGTTACGAAGTAAAATTAAATATTAAAATTAGGTACAGAACAAAAGAAGAAATTTTACAACATAATATCAAAAATTATAACCTTTGCTACGTACACACAAAGATTTTCAGTCAGGTAACAATGTTAATTAAAGACAATTTTAGATACCCTGGGTACAGTAAACGTATAAACAATAGTACCTACTACGTAGTTGAAAATGAACATATACGTCAAAATATTTCTTGTGTCGTTCGCATAATAATTCTTGTATCTTAGTTTTGGCAATTAGCTTCTGTTTCCCACTTTTAGCTATGGATTAAACGTCTTATTTCTCAGGGACCACGTGACATAGACACATACATACCTATTCCATTATCACACTCTTTGATGTTTCAAGTAGCACTCTGTGTGCGTCTGGCGCGACTCAAAAGTCCCCTCCTGCGACTTCAAACGCTATGATTTGCTTTTACACCTTTGAGTGGGTAGTATGAAATCTAGACTTAAGATTTTGAATAGTGGTCTTTGAAAGCTTCTAATTAATATTTGAAAAGCACCATAATAAGCTAGATTAATTATTTATTTTGAATTTACATTAGGTACTTAGATTTTTGTCGACATCAATTTACAGTTGATTGATTTCGCACAATAAAAACAGCAGGTTATGTTAGGGTTAGCATTTTTATATTTCAGCTATTTTGAAATATTTCTGTAAAACTATTATAGGCTAAGGCTATTCTAATGGTGATAATTATATCGGGTGTGGCCCTCCATTGAATATCTGCAGTTTCCATATCGGTCCCCAGTATTTCAAAATTATTAAATTCAGAAAAAAAAAGTTGTGATCCATAAAAAATGAATTTTGACAACACGATATCATAGCATTAAATATCTTAGAACACTGGGCACTTGTGTCATAGTGATTAATAGTGTCTTTGTTTTCCATCAATTTTTGTAGTTTTTTTATACATTTTGCAAGATTTTTTTGTTTTTAAAATGTACAAAAATATGGATAGTATTCCAGTTAAGTAAAAGAATACAGCTATACTGTTACCCCCAAAAAACTGTTTTTTTTTGTTAATCTACTTGGAACTTATTGCTGATTGGCTTAATATCCACCGTTAAATTTTTTGCTCCTTTAACAGGATACAACCTACCATAGATTACTCAAGCTTGTAGTACCTTTTAAAATAAAGTTGTGATGGGAGATCTCTTTAGTAAGCGCGAAGTGATACTTGTCAGCACTACACGAGAGACAAAATCTTTACCAGATTCCCACTCATAGCCAACTCCTGGGTAGGGTGGCGCGCAGGCGTAATCTGCTGGTCGTGCCCGCGCACCGCCTGGCCAAAACTAGTAAGTATGTGCATGTAATGGGGATCAGACTGTACAATACACTGGACGATGAAATAAAGCAAGCTTCTAGTGATGCAATATTTGTCCGCTAACTAAAAGCTATTGTTCTGGAAATAGCTTGCTATACCATCGACGAGTTTTTCGATTGCCACAAGACATTAGCTCAGTCGCGCACCTAATTTAATACAGCCCTTTATTGAAATGTTAGTACCTATGTATATAAATAATTAATGCATGAATTAATTAAATAGTTAGGTATTCAAAATAATGATATAAAACTGACATGTAATGTGATACTTCTTTTGATTGTAAATTACTAGTAAATGACAATATTTACCAATAAATAATACAATACAATACACTAAATTTAATTACCGCATTTTTTAAGAAACATATTTTAGAACCACATGTAAGATAACAAATCTGTGCAACTCCTAAGGAGAGAGGACTGATTGAACAGCCTCATAGATTGGAAACCAGGTAGCCTAAAGTGGTACACTGATGGTTCCAAATCTGGATCGGAGGTAGGATGCGGAATATATGGAGAGGCAGTCATTCTGAACTTGGGTAAGCACGCTTCTATATTCCAGGCAGAGGTATACGCCATTCTAGAATGTACGACAACGAATCTGCAAAGCGCCTTCCTCAATCATATTATTTATATCCACTCGGATAGCCAGGCGGCTCTCTTGGCTCTTACCTCGAATGTCACAACGTCGAGGCTGGTCGAGAACTGCCGGGAACTATGAATGATCTGGGTGCCAAAAACAAGATAATTTTACGTTGGGTCCCAGGGCATGCAGGTATCAAGGGAAATGAAAAGGCTGATGAGCATGCACCAGCGGGGGCAAAGGGGACACATTGCGGACCAGAGCCGTTCTGTGGTATCCCCAAAAGCCTAACCAAGCTCACTCTTAAGGGGACGTAGGTTCGTGGTCTTCTCTCCCTCTCACTGAGCATAAGCGTGAGCGAGATGGAAGTGCGTGTTTTGAAGCGCGGATATCATGTTTTTTAATTTTATTTTTTTGTGCGTTTTATTAAATAAAAAAGTAATAGCTGATTTCCCTCAAACATGACATTGCCAATTTTAAGAACCAATTTTAATATGTTTAGCTGTTGTGCATAATTTGTTATGATTTTTTTAAGTGTATTTTAGACCTATGTTCGTGATTTTTTTCTATCGAGCGAAAGTCAAAAACTCAAAATTCGAATAGCTGATTTCCCTCGAAAAAGGCCTCAAGATTGCTAATTAAATTTAAGGCAGCCGTATTATAATCCAAACAAGAGCTACGATTTTTTAAAAATCAGTTTTTGGAGCTCACGTCGCCTTAAAGCCTATTGTTTCTACAAGACCATTCAAGCCTGGAGAGCTATCCTAGGGCTGAAACATTCCAAGGCACTTATTAGAGCCTTTAGCAAAAAGGCGTCTTCTGACGCCTTGGCGCTAAGTAGGAACCGCCTACGCATGCTGGTCAGGGTGCTTACAGGGCACTGCTGCCTAAATAAGCACATGCTAATGATAGGACTGTGTTACATAAGGCAGTGCAGATTCTGCTTTGAAGCAGAGGAAACCCTACCCACATCCTAACCGATTGCCCTTGCCTCATGCGCAGTTGTAACTCCTTCTTGGGCATACACATCATGTGCCCGGAGGAGATCAAATTTATTGAGATCAACAAAATCCTGCAATTCTTTGAGTTTGCAGGACTTGACCAAGACATTACTACAGTAAGTGGCGATCACAATAGATCAGCGATGGTTGCAGTGATACAAGGGCTTTGACAGCCCAGAAGCCACTACCAGAATAATAATAATAAGGTAACAAATCGGGTTTTACAAAAACCTCAATTATGAAACTTATGGCCGTATTTAAGTAATATCGGAATTATTTTATCAGACTCAATAAATAAACTGCCTGTTCGCACCTGACTGTACTTCCGTTCACCACGACAACACTTCACTAAAACGTTACTCACTATTACACTTCACTGTACTTTACTTTACCCGGTTGTATTACTTCTTGTTGGTTACTACTTTGAGCTTGAAGGCGACTTGACCCCATGTTTTCAGGAAAAATCTCGTTATCTAGTTTCTACTAAGGATATCGGCATCTAGCGGCAAATTCATTGACTAATTTTGATATGTACATAGTTTCTTTATATTCCGTAGGCGACATGTGGCGTATGGCCGTTATGTATTAACTAAATGTTACTAGTAACTCCATCTATTAGGTTTTCTAGCTTCTACAAATCTCAACATCCTCCGCCGCCTAGGAAGTATTCCTTGCTCTAGTTAGAAAGTCTACGCAGCTTGGTTATCGATCGTTGTGTGATGTGCGTATGTCGTACATACGAGTCAATCCATCAGTGCCAGTGTATTTCTTCAGTACTCTACCAACTCTCCAGTTCGCTGGGGGATATCTAGGATCTTTGATTAATACCAGTTCATCAAGTTCTAAATCCTTTTGTGGTGTATTCCATTTTGGACGTACTTGTAAGCGAGAAAGGTATTCTGCTTGCCATTTCTTCCAAAAATCTCTTAGCATGCGTTGAGTCAGTTGCCATCTCGACAAGCTTGATACGAGTATTGTACTCTGTTCATAACTACGATCTGGTAAGCTGATTAAGGGTTCACCGACCAGAAAGCGAGCTGGTGACAAATAATCTAAATTATCACCCAATGGAGCCAATGGGCGTGAATTAAGACACGCTTCTATCTGCGTCAGTACGGTGTACATCTCTTCAAATGTTAGTGTTGAATCTCTCATTATCCTTTTCAGGTGGTATTTTGTCGATTTTACACCGGCTTCCCATAATCCTCCAAAGTTTGGTGCTCCAGGGGGAATATATCTCCATCGAGTACCTTTGTCATCTATATAAGGTGTGAAAGACA
The DNA here is from genome assembly GCA_963854355.1 of Epinotia brunnichana. NCBI lineage: Eukaryota > Metazoa > Arthropoda > Insecta > Lepidoptera > Tortricidae > Epinotia > Epinotia brunnichana. The sequence goes on from OY977940.1 coordinate 24,237,411, forward strand.
GTAGGCGACTGCTTTTCTTAATTGTCTTTCCATTCTTCAGGGCATTCATCTCATCAGGGAATTCTATCTCCTGTGACATCTTCAAACATAATGTAAGTGCTTCATCTCTTTCTTCACAGGTTATATGCTTAGTAAATTCTTTTTCTTTTTTCAGAACCTTTAGCCATCTTCTACAATATGCTACTACATCCACCAGTTTTTGCAGGGACGAGTATCTCTTAAATAAGGTAAGTTTTTCAGTGTCCAAGTCCAGAGTTGTTGTTTTACATTTTACTAACAACCGTTTCTCAAGATCTGTTTCAGGTATGAAGTCAACCGATACGCTGACGTCAGGTTGGTGTAAGAAATCTGGATGTTGTTTAAGCTTGCTAGGGAACAGATCTCTAGATGCTGGATCTACTGGGTTCTCCTTTGTATTGTCATATAACCAGTGAGTGTCTAAGTTGTTTCTGTTATCTAACACTCTATTCTTCTCATCTATTGTATGGTGCGGCAGGTAAACTGTTTTCAGGTCTCCATTAGGTTTATCTACCTGTTCCATGTGACTCAAGTTAAGGTACTCTTTGATATCATTATCATACTCTGTTTTCAATTTACTGTTGTGTGCTAGCTTCCTCTCAAGACATTCCAGTCTTTTCACAGCAATTGTGCGTGAATGTTCGGGTAGAATCGGTGTATCTCGTACGAATGGTAGTCCCACTATGAATCTTCCATCCCTGTCTCTTGCTAGTGTTTTCTCATAAATCTCTTCAGCTCTAGTCTCGAGTGGCGTCAGAGTGTGTTTGCTCTCTATTTCTAGCGTGTCCGATTCACAAAACCTTTGCAGCATGTTGTTTGGGCTTACATTTAAATGCATGCTAACAATTCTTCCATTTTTCCCATACTCTGTGGGTGCTCCTCCTGATATTATCCAACCGAATAATGTCTGTTGCGCAAGCGGAGATCCTGGCTCGCCCTTGATGACGCCGCTCATGAGTATGTCAGTATAGACGTTGACACCAAGTAGCAGGTCTATTTTTCCAGGATTGTGGTAAGTAGGATCAGCTAGTTCCAATCCGTGTAGTTGAGTCCATTGTTTTATGTCAATCTTTGTGACAGGCATGATTTCAGTGACTTGTTTTATCACGTAGGCGGTGCATTTCATCTTGTAGTTGTCGTTTATTCTCGATACGACTTCTATCTCCGCCGCGTGCTTAATTGGAGTCGACATTTTTCCAACACCTGTAACATGACCAAGTGTTCTCTTGAGTTGTAGTTTTCGTGCTGTTTCTTCTGTTATGAAGGACTCTTGAGAACAAGGATCTATAAGGGCTCGAACTACTTGCGCTCCTCTGCTCGTCGTAATATTCACTAGTGCTGTAGCTAAAAGAGTAACCTGACTTTGTGAGGCACAGTGAGATATTATCTTAATCGGTGGTGTAGTTTGTTCTTTGTTTTCATTCTCGTTGTTTTCTTCTCCTAATACCGGGTTCGATTTAGTAACGTGCAATAGCGTGTGATGCTTCCTCTTGCAACGCAGACATGAAGTATTGCGTTTGCAAAATCTAACGCCATGTCCAGACCGTAAGCAGTTGAAGCAAATACCTCGTGTTTGTACTTCTTGGGATCGTTGTTCGGGATCCAGCTTCGTAAACTCCTTGCAGTTGAATATAAAGTGATCCTCATTACAGAAACCACATTGTTGTTTGGAATCTGCAGTGCTGCTATGCGGGGCAATTGCATGGAATGCTTTGGATTTTAGTTGTGGCTTCTCTATTGGGTGTGCAGTTTGAATCATCTCTAGTACTCTAAATCTCCCTTCTAAGAATGCGCTAAAACGGTCCAAAGTGGGTAACTCTTCCACAGACAATGTCTTCAAGTCTTCTTCCCATTGTTTATGTGACTCAGCATTTAACTTGTTCACTAGTAGATGGATGATTATGGGATCCCAGTTCTCGATGCTTATGTCATTGTTATTCAAGCTATTCAGACATTCCGTCGTCGTATCTAGCAGCTCTTTGACACCTTTAGCTGATTCAACAATAAGCTTCTTTTGACCCAAAAATCTATTCAAGATTGTATTCACCACGATCCTCTTGTTATTGTATCGGTTATGCAATGTATTCCACGCCACTTCGTAGTTCTTTTCAGTAATCTCAATGTGTTTTAGTAGTTGCTCTGCTTCATCAATAAGACAACTCTTCAAGTAGTGCAGTTTCTGCACTGGGCTCAATGAACTCTGGTTGTGAATGAGAGATGTGTAGAGATCCTTAAAAGTCCCCCAATCATTGTAATTTCCATTGAACTGTGGTATGTTGATCTTAGGTAGCTTCACTTCTTGGCACTGTGGTCTAATAGATTGAGCTTCCTTTCCTGCTATGTCATTTCGTTGAACTTGTTCCAAAATTTCAAACATATCTGCTTTGGTGTTTAAATACTCCTCTTCTCCAATGCAGTGTACATCTTTTACAAAATATTCATGGTTCTTTCGTTGTTCCGCTGTAGCTTTCATCAATATCTCTCGATGTGTTTCTTGGAAAATCTCCCAATGTTTATCTAAGTTCTGAACTCTCAATGTCACATAAGCTTTAGTAAGTCGAGCCTTAGGAGACTTCTTGAAATTTGTGGTAGCGCTCTTAAGAGAGTTGTAGTTATCCAGTTGAACTATGTATAATGAATCCATTTTTGCTAAGTCCAATTCTAGATTATTTTCTAAGTTCGAAACTTCCAACAAATTCCAACTGTAATTTTTGAAAAATTATACAAGTCCTTGAAACACGATTTTATTCTCAGTCCAAAACAACGCGAAATATTGTAAGTCTCGGAACCACGTAATTTTTCTAAGTCCAAAACACTTCTGAATATTCTAAGTCCCAATAATCACGAGAAATTTTACAAGTCCAAACTTTTGAAACGACCTTACTCGAATATAGTCCTTAGTGCAATCCAATAGAGTTCACTTTTCACTGCACTATCACTCGCGTTACAGTCTGATCCGGCTCGAAGGACCAAATGTTCGCACCTGACTGTACTTCCGTTCACCACGACAACACTTCACTAAAACGTTACTCACTATTACACTTCACTGTACTTTACTTTACCCGGTTGTACGAGTATTACTTCTTGTTGGTTACTACTTTGAGCTTGAAGGCGACTTGACCCCATGTTTTCAGGAAAAATCTCGTTATCTAGTTTCTACTAAGGATATCGGCATCTAGCGGCAAATTCATTGACTAATTTTGATATGTACATAGTTTCTTTATATTCCGTAGGCGACATGTGGCGTATGGCCGTTATGTATTAACTAAATGTTACTAGTAACTCCATCTATTAGGTTTTCTAGCTTCTACAAATCTCAACACTGCCCAAAGTCTGTAAAGATAATAAACCTGCTGTTTAGCATTGCAGAGCTGCTTAGGACATAGAATTTATTTAATGTTAATGTGTTTAGCAAGTTAGGTGTTTTATTTATTATTAGAAATTATTAATGTCACATTACCATACCCGTCCCACAAAAATGTATCCTGTGATATATGGTTCAGAGTGTGATTTTAGTACAGAAACATTTTCTAGTAGAGTAGCTGTGGAATTGTGCACAACAATAATTTAACTGTGCCGTTTGAACTTTTTAGCTACCTACACTTTAATTAACTATTTACAGCATGTAGGGGTTGATGGCGATATATCGGAAGCTTTCAGCGTAAAACGCGTATAGAGGCAGGGTTGCGTGCTTGCTTCTTTTCAGAATCTGTTTTTCGGCACCTTGTTGTCTTCAGTGATTGTGAAGTTGGAGTGCATCTACATAGCAGCAAAAATGGCCTCGTTTCCTTAACGAAAAACCTGCATAAATATATGTTGCAAGAAATGTCGTGCCACTATTGGATTATATAGCCATAAGCGAGCCTGAATCAAGCGCCATAATCCACTATGACCACAGACGTTGCAACAATAAATAATCCAACAAGATTGCAAGAAAATGACAAATAATTGCAAAATTAAATTAAGAGTGCTCTTCAAAAAAGCGCTCGCTCAGAATTCGGTATTTTGACACGCGTAGTGCGTTTGTGTGTGTAAATACTACTACCACCCACACAAACGTACCTAACCCCCGCATGCACAGCGAGATCGCACCAGCCGCGGGTGCCGTCCCTTTCTAGCTATATGTAAGTGCGATCGGGATAGAACTAACTGCGGAGCTTGCCGATGCAAATATCTGTATAGCGCACCGTTGGAATTCACTCCGTGACCGATATTGATACTTGCACTAAAAAGTGGTAAGTATTACTTCGCTAACATGATGTTCTAGAACATCATGTTAGCGAAGTTAGATAACTTGAATAAAGTAAGTATTTGATTTTTGAGCACAAGTTTTCTATTTGTATTAAAATACTATGATATGAAAAAGTATATTTAGTTTCGTTTTTTTAGTATAAAATAAACTAACGAGTTTTAAAGTTGTCAGTAATAAGAATAATAATTTGTTTTACGGATATTAATAGTTTGCATGTTATCTGAGTCTTATTTATATATAGTAATGTAGTGAAATTATACCAGTAGACCCACTACTAGGAAATTACTGGGTACTTTTTTTTACGTACGTAAATTTTTTTTGTTATGGACAGTAAAAAAAAACTGCCCTTCATAGAAATTGCTATGTCCGTTTCTTACCAAAGGAACTGAAAATTATAAATTATACAAACACAGCTTTTTATCTAGAATACAATTAATTAATGCGTGATTTTATTCAAAAGCCTAAAACCTCAGATGATAAAAAGGAATAGATATGAAACGGGGGCTTGGCGCGTGTCGGTGCGACATGGCCAAATGGGCATGTCACTGCCCACCGCATGTTAGTCGCAATTTGCCGTGAATCTGAAATGTTTTTCCACGTTTACTCAAAATGCCGAATTGTAGCGTGGTTACATGCAAAAATAGGAATGAAACTAAAACCTACATGAATGGTGGAGTCACGCACCACATGTGAGTATTAGTATTTTCACTTAAGTCAGTAAAAACTAATATTTTAATAAATAAACGCAACGCCGCATCATTTCTCGGGATCGAACTAACATATCGAACGAAAAAGCATATTTTTGTTCTATGCGTTGTACATTGAACGTTCAATACAGTAAACCACGGCGCAATGTATTAAACCACTATGGATATGGATTATGCTTGATTTTTTTAGTGGTACGGCCGCTGCTTGGCGTCGCAAACTAGAGCAGTGCCAAAGTGCAGTTACAATTTACGTGTAATCGATAAAATAGAAGTACGATATCATACTAGTTATTTTATTTCGACTACTTTCGCTGTTTTATTTTATTTAATTACTTGTTTTGGTTGGGTGCCTATCTTAAAGGTAACTAATAACATACTAATAAGATTAAAAGTTACAAAATGTTTACGGTACCTACTAATAAGATTTTCACTAAGTTGCAGTATGAACGGTAAATAGACATATTAAAATTGTATGAACAAGTATATAATTTAGTTGCAAATGGCTTCAGAACAACTTTAAATGTGATATTATTACCAATAATTTATTTTAAATGAGTATTTTTTACTTTCATTTGAAATGTGATAATTGAAGAAGAAATCTCGGTTTCTTATTACAGTTTTCCAAAGAATCCGAGTAGGTACTAAAAAAATGGATAGATGCTACTGGCAGAGGTCCTAACTGGTTTCCTGTACAGAGAAGAGTTAATGTGTTCGTAACATTTTCAAGAAAAATGTTTCCAACCACTTAATAAGAGCCGTACACTTTTCGAATATTTGACACCTCGCTTGCTTGAAACCTAGGTGTAAAATGTATGGTAACATATCTTCGCACATCTTTGGTGGATACTCGCCCTTAGCCGTAAATCTCGTAATATGAGTAATGGACATATTATTTCGCGCCAAAATGCGAGTCGGATCGGCCTGGTACCTACAGGTCAAAAATATCGATGTGACCAGAGTTTTAAATGTATGTGAACACGAACTTATAAAAAGCCGTTTATGTTACTCTGTAGGTATTCGTCAATATTTTTTACTTTTGCGATTTATGGTAAGTTAACAACCCGTGTTATTTAAACTTGTAGCTAGAAGTTTAAATACCACCACATAAACTTACCATGTCGTTGAAGTTGTTACCCATCAATATCTTAACATAATATTAATTTTAATATCAATGTCGATAAAACATAATTTTATCGTTTGTCGCCCCCCTAGTGTAGTGCGTTTAAGCCAATCACAGCCCTTGTTTGCATGTTGCCGTAGACTCACTGGCAACGCCCGAGTCTTTGTTTTTACACGGTTTAATGTGTGTGCCTGTGGGCGCTGCGGTGGGAGAAAACTGGGGACATCGGTTTTGGTTGAAATTAAGCAGTACGGCACTTCTCCCTTTTTTTATGTTCTGAGCATAAAACCTATGTCACTTTTTAGGATTCCGTACTCAAAGAGTAAAACGGGACCCTATTACTAAGACTCCGCTGTCCGTCTGTCTGTCCGTCTGTCACCAGGCTGTATCTTATGAACCGTGATAGATAGAGATTTGAAATGTGATGTATTTCTGTTGTCGCTATTTATAACAAAAAATACTAAAAAATAGAATACATAATTTTATTTTTATTTTAGTTTTTATCGGTTTCTTTTTCTTTTACAATCTTACACAAATCGACCTTGCCCCAAACTAAGCAAAGCTTGTACTATGGGTACTAGACAACGATAAACATACTTACATAGATAAATAAATACTTAAATACATAGAAAACATCCATGACTCAGGAACAAATATTTGTGCTCATCACACAAATAAATGCCCTTACCGGGATTCAAACCCGGGACCTCCAGCTTCGTAGGCAGAGTCACTACTAAGTTACTAACTAGACTACAGGGGGTTCCTATACAACAATTTTTTTGCCGTTTAAAGATGTAGATAATGGTACGGTACCCTTCGTGCGCGAGTCCGACTCGCACTTGGCCGGTTTTTTAAACTTTTATTTCGAAATAAAGAGTGATACTCGGAAATGTCGAAGGGAAGGTCAATCGTCGAATCCGACTCGGCTGGGCAGCATTCGGGAAGCTACGGCACATCTTTTCGTCCAATATTCCGCAGTGTCTCAAGACGAGAGTCTTTGACCAGTGTGTGTTGCCAGTGATGACATATGGCACGGAAACGTGGTCGCTTACTAAAGGCCTCATAAGAAGGCTCAAAGTCACTCAAAGGGCAATGGCTCTCCATTGCCCTTTGAGTGACTTTGAGCCTATGCTATGCTATGCTGGGAGTTTCTCTGCGCGATCGCATCAGAAATGAGGCTATCCGCAGCAGAACCAAGGTAACTGATAAAGCCCTCCGAATTGCTTAACTTAAGTGGCAGTGGGCGGGGCACATTGCACGTAGAACCGATGGCCGTTGGGGCGGAAAGGTTCTCGAGTGGCAACCACGTACCGGAAGGCACAGCGTGGGTAGGCCCCCCGCAAGGTGGACTGATGACCTGGTAAAGGTCGCGGGAGTCCGCTGGATGAGGGTGGCGCAGGACCGGCCATTGTGGCACTCTTTGGGGGAGGCGTATGTCCAGCAGTGAACGTCTTTCGGCTGATATGATGATGATGATGATGATGATGACTCGGAAATGTAATAAAACCACGTAAAAATCTTCCTTTACAGTGTAAACCCCCGGTGTGTGTTATTATTATATATGTCACCGTTAGATTGAGAAAACCGTCAGTTTATAATCTAACCCGTTATATTGTAAACTGACGGAATATTGTGAACTGCTAAAATAATTCATAATTTTACGCATTCATTTTCGTTAGTTTATAAACTAACAATGCCATATCGTCAAATTGTAAACTGAATCAAATTTGCCTGATTTGGAACGCAACATGTGCGCTGTTTGGTTGAGCGAATTATTCCACTTGCATCAGTTTCCACTTACGTCAGAACATAATTGTTTTTTTTTTGTTATTCAGACATTTTCTTCCATTTATTTCGGCACCCAGCAGTGTCGACGGAGCCCCGCTGCGCGGGGCTCCTATTTCTGGGCGCTTTGCCCTTCGGGCAACTGAAGATACCTAACTAACCTAACCTACCTAGTCTTTGTGTACGTTCCGTAGCAAGTCGATTTGATCTCAGTTCACAATTTGACGATTCGACATTGAAAGTTTATAAACTAACGAAAAATATTGCGTTAAATTGTGAACGGTTTTGGCAGTTCACAATATTCCGTCAGTTTACAATATAACGGGTAAGATTATAAACTGACGGTGTTCACAATCTAACGGTGACATATATAAACGAAAATAATTACTAAATGCAAGGTAGGATCGTGCTGTACTTAACAAACGCCATATAAGCTTGTTTTTTAAAAAGTTTTTTATTCATCTTGTTATTTTCAATAACCCTGCATATTATGTCGCTGGTTCGTGGGTACTTGTACAGACAAATCACACAAACCCAAACAAGATAGGTCTATCTATTTTAGTTAAGGAGTTCCCATGACCACCTTCCATCATCAGATCCTGGAAATCATCCATCACCAAAGTGTTTACCAAGACAAAACAGATAAGCTCAAACTAGATGGGTTTATCTAGTTTAGTTTAGGAGTTCCATGACCACCTTATAGCTCCATCATCAGACTCTGGAAATCATCCAGCACCAAAGTCTTGCCGTGCCATGACCAAATAAATGAGCCCAAATTCGATGGCTTTATCTTGTTGAGTTTAGGAGTTGCTATGGCCACCTTCCGACTCCATCATCAGACCAGCTCTATGATATTATGTCACCGAAGATACGCAATTGTACCTAATTTGAAGATTTCACCCAAACTCCCATACATACTAACAAGGTGGACTGATAGTAACAAGTAAATAAATTAAATCTATCAAGTATCACGATCACTCGTACAATAATAATTGACTATAGAACGCGTAGTTTAGACAAAAGGATCCAACCCACAAGACATCACCATTGAAATGTATGACTTTTGTTTTAGGTAGAAGGTTCAATTTTAAATGTTACGTATCCGGTGGGTTTGAGCCTTTTCGCTACACTACGTCATATATGGCAGCTATGCAATTCATAACTTGTCTCGATTAGCCTCACGAATGTATCCCCAGTATAGTTTGACCCCGAGGTTGGTAACAACTATGCCTAGTCGGAGATCAAAATAATATTATTTTATCTGAAGAGTGGCCGGTTAGCTTCGTGAATAGCCACAAATAAACACACTACACGTCTGTCTCGGAGGGCTATTCAGCCGGTACTGAGATATATTCCCGCGCGACGGTAAATTTATACTAGTTTTGAATAATTATTTATAAATATAAATTTTAACAAAAGTTATATTTTTTGGACTGGATCTTGTTGGTACAAGCATGAACTTTAATGTAGTGTAAGATTCAATACAAAAATTATTCAACAATAATGAGAAAATCCTTGAGTTTTCAGTACGATTTTGTTGACAAATATGGTGTAATTGAGAACAGTTTACATATATATACGTGCAGAATAAGGAAAATTCGAGGCGGCTAGGCGCAATGGCAACATATAACGCTAGTGAAAATAGAAAAAAACAAGTAGGTTCTCATATAACATCATGGAGTATTAGGGGCTCAAACTTATGACTCTGCGCTCTCTTCAGAAAACTACTGTCGGTAATCGGGTATTTTCGGTTAAAGTATTCAGTTCTTCGTAAATTGGAGGCGGCTAGGACCAATATGAGGAGTTTACCTATGCAAATAAGTAATCAGGATCTAGAAAAAGCTCTCCGTTTCTTAGAATTACAACGTCAAAAATCCGTCATTCTCGCTTATTCCTGACCAAAAAACGAGCGCCCTCTTAAATAGTAGCTCATTCCCGTCACTTAACTTTTTAAAGTTTTTATGTTTAATTTTCGACACGTGATTAGACTTAGGTACTTCATACTGCCAAGTCATTTAATGATTAAATACGTTTTAAAATAATAATTGACTCCTATTTTATCTGGTTTTATTAATTTAGTAATGGAAAACACGGATGTGTAATTTATTAATGCAAATCAAATCAAATGACAAGTTTATTCTACGGAGTTTTATTGTGTGTGTGGCTGTTAGGCCCGATTATCTCAATCATTAAAACAATTTTACTTTGTGCACTAGAGCATAAAAGTGGCATTTTGTGCAGCTTACATCCAGCACAAAGGCGAACTTTGCGAGCATGAGAAGTGAAAAAATATTTTCAGAAATTCCACAAGTTAGTGACTAATAAAATTCATCTATCTACACGTATACGTGTTTCTATTTAGTTAGTATCACATTTGGGTTTTCTTATGTTATTTTTTCTACCTTATATTTTCTAGAATCAATGTTTGTACCAATACCAATGTTCCTCAAGAAATATTGATGACAAAAAAATATTGAATAAAGTGCCACATATCTTCTATCACACACTTTCCTCATCAATAGCTAAAACATTTTACTAAAACCATATTATTGAATTTCATATTTTTTTTAATTTATGTCTAAAAATATCCCTTTCTTTATCTAATGAAATGTTCGTCCAAACCTCTAAAAAAGTATTTGTGCATGTGACGCGTGAGGTTTTGATTGGTGGTCGATGAAACTCTGGCAGAATATTGGTTGCGTAAGCACCTTCTTTGTGTGAATGAATAAACCTCCAACTACGTTTCGTTGAATTTTAAAGTCCATATAATCTATGTATATCAAGGAGCCCCCACTGATTTCGCTTTCCTAACTGAAATTAAAAAATCTACTTAATTCCGTCTCAATCATTGCGCATTATTCACCCAACAATTCTAAAATAAATACAAGTACCTAGTTACGAAGACGAGAGCCCAATATATACTGGAATGGACAATGCTGCAACGACAGAGGACCACGCTCTCTTAATATTGATGATGACCTAGTTAGGTACTTATGGAAAGGAGTGGATCTTGTGTAAGGAGTTCTGTCTAACCTCTTTTTCCTAAAAAAAAGTACGGCGCGTCTCCTGCAGCAAGACTTCAAACATCTTTTGAATTTTTTAGGTTTCCTTCAAAAGGCGTCAGTTTTACAACGAAGATTATTCAACTCTCAGACAAAATCCAGCCCTGACATAATAAGGTTCGTTTAATTAAAAGATGGGTGTGTATCACTTAATTCTCTTGTTTTTCGGTGTGTGTGTAAGCCTTCCTTTGTTTAGCCCTTTCAAGGATTTACAAGTTGTAATTGAATTTATACGAAGATGTTCAAAATTGTTGAAGAGTTAGCCTTAAATGTTGTTTAAATTTGAACACAGGATAAATTGTCATATAGGTACTGCATTTATAATCTTAAGCAATTGTTGAAATTACCAATTCCAAATCATCATGTAAAGAAAACTAGTCGAAATATTAGTTATATTTTACATTAAATTTAAGAGTAATCGCTAATAGTACTCTTTAACCGACTTTAAAACAGGAGGAGGTTCTCAATTCGTCTGTATGTTTTTTGTGTGTGTTTGTTACGCGATAACTCGGTAATTTATGAACCGATTGAATTTGTTTTCTTTGTTTCAAAGCATATATATCATCGCCTAGTACCCACAACACAAGCCTTATTGAGCTTACCGTGGGCCTAGGTTGATTTGTGTAAGATTGTCCCGTAATATTTATTTATTATTTAAGATACTTCCAGATTGGTCCCGTTGTCACCAAAATCCAGTTCTGATGATGGCATCCTGGAGAAATCGAGGGATCTCTTCAAATTCTATTGACAAACTTGAAGCAATTTGGCTTCTGATTTGAAGTCGGTTAAAACTTTGTTTTCAAAGTAAATTATTTTTAAATGTGATTGGATTAACATCTGCCACAATCGCTTAAATAAATAAAGGTGACCGCCAATGTCTATGCAAAATAAAGTGTCACTATAGAGATGTGTCTATACCATTAATTTCGTATTGCATTTAGTTTAGACCTCTGTTTCCTATTCTGTTTCTTATCCTTGTTGTTAAAACAAGAATTGCGTAACGCAGAGGTCTAACTGACATTTTAAATGGGTCTATAGACTTCTCCATAGTGCAACCAGCTACAGCATATCAACAGGCAATTTATTTTGACGAAACACAACTTTGTACTTCTTTTGGTGCGCGTGACTTTACGTTATGTTCCTGCAATATGCTTCCTAATTTTCAAGGAAATCCAACTACTGAATGTGTGTTACATTCTACTTGAAAATTTTGATTAAGTAGCTATTGATAAATATAAAAATATATTTACTCAAGTGACAAACATATGCGTACATTATCTCAATGCAAGGCATGAGAGCGTACAGATTTTTGGTTACTTCGGTGTGTAATTTTGTGAAAAAAAAAACGATTGTATTGTAATTAATACGAACGATATGATTATTGTAATTGTTTAACGACCGGTCTAGCCTAGTGGATAGTTACCCTGCCTACGGAGCTGACAGTCCTGGGTTCAAATCTCGGTAAGAACAAATATTTGTGTGTTAAACATATTTGTTTCTGAGTCTTGGACGTTGTCTTTTAATTTCAGTCGCCTTATTGAGCTTATTATATGACTCGTTCGCTTTGCATAACGTTGCTTAATATAATTTATAATACACCAAATAAAATTGAACATTGTAACATTAAGAACGGTAGGCAAGTAAATGTTTATTGCTCAAGCTGTTGTGATTCGAGGTGACAGAATGAATTATTGTGACGTTGACATATTACTTGCGGCAAACAACGGGACTCCGGTCGTAATCTTTTATAGGACTTGTGAATTTTGACTGCCGCTCAGATGGGATTTAGAAATTTCGATATTGATAGATTGATTGTTGTTTTTGGGGCTCTTTGTGTTGGAGAAAGGCCGAAATATAGCATTCGTTCGAAGTGTATTTACGAGTATGAATCCATTCAGCTGCAATCACGACACATATGCGTCAAAGCGCTACAGGTGGTTTTGGATACATAATGAATGTAGCGCAAAAAGTAAACAGAAGGCATGATGGTTTCTAAAAAAATATGGACATGGGATTACAATTGTGGGTACAGTCGGTTTGATAAATATACGTAAGTTCCCGGGTTAAAAAATATCGGAGCGACCATAATGTGCCCTTAACAATCTATCCGTGTTCACATATTTTTGATCATTCTGTCCGTGCATAGGTGTTGTCTTTAAATAAAAATATATATGCATATAATAAAGCTGAAGAGGGTCGAAAGTCTGTACATGGAAGATATTTCGAGGGTTGCCTGGTGAAACCCGATAAGTGACAAAAAGTGAGATTTTAGGCTAAAAGTCGTTTTATAGTGATTCGATATCGCTCTATTTAGTGGTAAATACAGATAAGTAGATTTTACACGTAACACAGATATAGGCCGAGTATTAACCCAATAAGTGCTTAACTTCAACTTTAACTGATGTACTAAACACTAATAAGTATATTTAAGGCTTCAATTTTTAGTATTACTTAGTGGTAGAACCAGATAATATATATTTATAGGTATTTAGTGTAAAGATTAAACACATAATGTAGAGTCAGATACTAGTATTTACCGGGTTTTACTTGATTCCGATTCATGCTTAAAAATATTTTAATGAAAACCAGAATACGTTAAAGACGTTGTCGGATTTTACTTTTACGATACTACATAGTAGACGTACAAGGTACTAAAAAGGAAAATCCAATAAAAATACTTATAGCATTTATATGAAAGAAATCTTTAAGAAATACTATGTTAAGTCTTAGTTATCGGGTACTCGCATGAGCCTTTAACAAAATTCATTGAAACGTTATCCGGGGAAGAACCCAATAAGTATGGTTGACGACTCCAAGGTCACGCGCAGTCAAGTAGGTACCTAAATTTTGAGTTGTCGTACAAAATAAAATTAATGATGCTCTGGCCTATTAATCTGTGTTTACTGAGCAACTAAACTCAGTATTGACAGGTGTAAATAAAATATAGTTGATAATATTTTTGGTATGTCGGTATGTATAGGTATGTCGGTACAAAAGCACTGTTGCTGTTTCGTTTTATTCGGCACTGCAGTGCACCAACGAAACGAGATAGCACTATCTGTGCTTTGACTAGAGCGACTTATCGGGTTTTCAAACTTAGGTTTTTTACGCAAATTTAAGTGTTTCTAATGTTACAAAATAATAGTAATGTAGGCTAATTGGTTCTGTTTGATTAAATTATTTATTCCAGTAGGATCAGCTGCGTCTATTGCCAGATTTTCAATGACTGGTCCTAATAATTCTACGGCAAATGAAAACCCAAGTTGTGATCTGCGAAAAAATAAAGATGACAGTGGCTCTTCCAATCTTGATCAATCGCAAATGGATATCGTCGCCCAAATGCACAATATTGGCAACGATGATTATAGTATGGAAGACTCACATGATGATTCATTTATTAGGCAGTAACTATTCCGATGAAGGTCCCAGTTACAGGCCTGCTTCTACGGCTAACCAATCCAGCCACAACTTCTTCGTCTGACTGACCGGTTCTTGCACTTCCTTATCTAACCAGACATTATTTTCCTTTCTTCCTTTACATCTCTTACTTACTCCACATACTTCATTTGCCACATGCGCGAGGTACTTGATTTTTAAAGTTATCGCATAGAATATTAATCTTACAAGTATCATTCATTCCTTCCAATTTCGTTTTTAATTTACTTACACACTCATCCATCACTCATTCTTTCGTCTTGCAGATTTTCTACTTTTATCCCTACCAAAGTATTAGAATGTTTACGGAATCTCTGTCGCCATCCTCTAAATAGACTATTACCTATTCGGCTTAAAACCAGGAAGTGGTTAGTATGGATACCCGACCCACGGTACACTCTGGCATAAATAATATTCTTCATCAATCTATTTATTACATAATCTATCATACTTTTCTTTACATTCTCGGCCTCCCCATGTACAAATGAATCCATTTGTGGGAGAACATTGTGTTACCCACACAAAGATTCCTCTCGAGGCAAATTTCTAACAAGCATTTTCCATTCTCATTCACTCTCGCATCGCTTTGCATTCCTAGTACTCTTTCAAATCCCTCTCTCTGTACTCCCCTCCCGTTAAAATTGCTTTATAGTATCAATCTTTTAAAATATCGCTTTATTTCTCCCAAAACGTTTGCCTTTCAGCCTGTGTTCGTTGTAAGGTTCCCGTGCCCTGATCTACGGGAGCGTAAACCCCAACAACAAATATGCGCATCAATCCCACTTTCATTCTGATCCAAATCAATCTGGGACTCACGCATTCAAACTCATTCACGCACTCAGTCATCTTTGCGAAGAGTATAACACATTCTTTATTCCGTGTATAACACCGACTCCCTTACAGCCTCGGTCCGAACTGGGCACCGCCCACCAGTATGCCGTGTAGGATCCTTGCGTGGTGGCAACCTTTCCACTTCGTCTCATTCACACACAAAACATTAATCTTTCTTTCGTCTATCAACTGCAATACCTCATTCAACTTCTTATATATTCCTCCACCAACATTCAAAGTAGCAAAACGGCTCTCCGTGATCAGTGAGCCGCTTCTCCCCCCCGTGAGAAACGACGCCATGCAGAAGTTCGAGTCTCCACGTCCACACACACTTGTTTTATTAAGTGTGGCGGGGGACATTTCAGTGCATTTGCAAATGTTGTCGGCACCATGCGGATGATTAGGTACATTTATTTGTTTTAAATCTCCATTGCTTTCCCACGAGTAGTAGGGATTTAGAGGTCCACCCCAGCAGAGCCCTGTATTCCCTAAGACTGATTACCACTGTATCCTGTGACCGTCAACACAGACACCCTCCGTTTGAAAGCAGACTCCCTCTGGCCATGCATCTTACAGCACAGCACAGGTTTTCTCCTAGAAAGGTTGCAGCACAATGCTGACGAGGCCCATCTCCCCGGTTTATACTTAGTTTTCCTTCTCCTAGACGGGTTGCATGCAGCACAATGCTAACGAGGCCCATCTCCACAGGACACAGACGAACAATAATACCATTCTTAGTTATAAACTTACTAATTCTTAATGGTTTTATAACTAATAAAAACCTTTAAGTGACATAAATATTTTTTTTTGTTTTTGCATAAACCCAATAAGTTGACACCCCTTGATAAAAAATATTTTCCTACAGGAGAACTAAATGCTGTAGACATCTAAAAAACAAAAAAGCGTAAAGTGGATTGAATCATCTCCCACAAGAAATTTATATCACTACTAATTTATTAATCAAAACTAGCATTTCTTGGCCATTATTGTCTTCAAGTGTATTGTAACAAAGACAGACGAGCAACTAAAAAAAAAAAAATTAATTAAAACGGTTTATTTCAGTAATTTAATTGTTACAAAAAATATGTCTACTAATTTTATTACTTAGCGCAATCTCAATTTTTTTTAATTATTTGCTAAGCTTAGATAGCTATACTGCCGTGCTTACGATAACAGCAGTAACTTCGTTCGAAATGCAATTCAAATGTTTACTTGAGTCTAATTCAAATAAAGAAAAGAATTGAATAACATTTTGATCTTCTGTGGTTTATTCTCTGTAATATCTATAACCTCGCTGGGTAAACTATTTAGGATATGCGGTAAGTGACTGGACCATACTCTTTGTCCATATATGTTAGTACTTTTTGGTACAGTAAAGTTGTTTTTTCTAGTACACGAAATGTAGCGGGTCTTTTATACCTAATTAGTTTATCCAGGTTATAGCTATATTCTATTAATAACGGCCAAGATACAAGATACAAGATATTTATTCATAAAAGTCAATGTTTTACAAGTCAGGTATGTACATAATAAGTAGTATTATTTATTAATTACATCGGATGTCAAATAAGGTCGCATATAGCTTTATATGTCTGAGTGATACAGGAAGTTTCAATTCAAAAATATTAGTTACTAAATAGTGATGCCTTAACTGTAAGGTTATGTAGGTGCTACTAATACTTAGGGCCAGTGCACCTTTTGCCATTTTGGCTTTATCAAATACATTTAATACTTTACTACTATGAAAATTGTTTCCAACTGATTCGTTATTGTTTACGGAGATGTGTTTGATTAGTCAGACACAATTTACGTAGATTTCTAAACAACTGATTCCGTAAAAACCAACATTGTATCTGATCATTGTACGTTTTAAGTACCATGGCCCAGCCTTTGCCGTCATTCCTATACGATTTTAGGGAATGCGTTGTTTATAAATGTGCGTGAATTGTGTCTGACTAATTAATCAAATATCTGGAAACAATAACGGATCAGTTGGAAACAAATTTCGGCTTCCGAACTGCAAAAAATTATTGTCAAAAGTACTCATTTGTACCTAA
The DNA here is from genome assembly GCA_963854355.1 of Epinotia brunnichana. NCBI lineage: Eukaryota > Metazoa > Arthropoda > Insecta > Lepidoptera > Tortricidae > Epinotia > Epinotia brunnichana. Next base: position 24,254,678 of record OY977940.1, read on the forward strand.
AACAAAGAGTGAACTTAAACTTTTGACCGGTAGTGTATATTTTAATTTAAATTTAAATTGTATTGCACAATATAAAATAAAGTACAAATGGCGCACTTAATGCCACAAGGCATTCTCTACCAGTCAACCATTGGGCTAAACAGAAACATATGGTGCAGGCATTTGAATTTGAAAGAAAACTCAATCCTGGATAAACGTTGTATCACACTATTTGTCATTTTATTATAATGGCTTGGTTCAAAAGAAACCAGAAAAGAGAAAAACAAGTCCAATTATTTTTCGTCAACCAACATTTTTCAGCCATCTAAAACGTGACTTTGAATCCATATCTATCATTACTCCGACGGAAGCTCAAAGCAAAAAAACCCAAACGAAACCACTTGATATTTTGATTAAATTGCCAGTTCGAATAAAAGACTTCGGAGGCGGCCAGCCCCAGATCAATGTGAAAGTTAATTGGAACGAATCGTACTTGAATTTGTAATTGAAAGATTACAGGTTCGATTCTGAAAGCGACAATATTGGCAAGATCGGATCCAATGACGGCACTGAATATTTATTTTTAATGGGTTTTTATTGATTAAGTCAAGTGTGGGAGGGTTGATGGCTTTTGTGGGACTTTTAATTTAGAATATTTAGTTTCCAATGGCTTTTTACGAGAGGGAAAACCCGATAACTACCAGCTTTTAGTTAACCTTGAGGAAAGTTTCTTCTTGAACACTTAAGGCTGAATACACAGTGTGCTAACTAGGTGCACGCTACGGAGATAAACCATCGCAAAAACACAAACGACGTAGCAGGAAACAAATCCTATATATATATAGAAAACTTCCGTGAGTCTCAGACCGTGAGAGTACAAACTGGTTTCCCCATAAGTCAAATATCAAAATCTAATTAGTATTAATAATCAGTACATAGCGCATCGTTAGAGTAACTACGAAGTCTTAGCTACAAGATATATTTAGTGCAATTAATTATAGTTTATTTTTTATTCCGTAGACTAAAATGACATATCATGCAATACAATAGCAAGCAAATAGCACTACATGAAATTTCATTTTAGTCTACGGAATAAAAAAATAGACTTTAGCAAATTTATTTAATTCCAATATCGGCATTCAAAGTGCAAGCATCTACAGTTCGCTGTTGCCCTAAGTATCACTGACTCACGTAATTACCACGTATGGTTTTCCCTATATAGGATGATTCACGCTAGACCGGGCCGGTTCCGGCCCGGGCCGTAAACTTACCGAGCCGTCGCCGAGCTTATTTTGATACACCTTTCACCACCGGGCCGTTTCCGGGCCGTTTCCGGGCCGACGCCGAGCCGACACCGGGCCGGGACATTGTGCAAACGTTATGTCACCGAGCTCGCACCGGGCCGGGGCCGGGCCGACACCGAGGCTCGGTCGCCGTGCCACGTCCGGGCCGATTCCGAGCGTTGGGTGTCAATCACAGCGGGCAGCGACCGGGCCGTTTCCGTCGTTCTAATGTCAAAGAAAGTCTGTCATTGTCACTGAGTCATTGTCATTGTAATTTATTCCAGCACTGCAACATACTTGCATAAGTTCTCTCATTTATACGATAAAATACGATAAACAAAGCTAAATAAAATGTCGAAGAAGAAGATACTATGTTCTTCAAAACAATTTGGCGTGCATCGACTTTGGCGTTCCCGTGAAGCAAGAGGAGAGTTCAAAATGTTGTGTAAAGATCTTTGGACCTATGATGACAAATTTTATGATTATTTTCACGTGACACAAGATTCTATCCATGAAAAAGTTAAACACTGTTTGGAAAAGAAAATTACTAGGTTCCAGAAACCGATATCCTCCGAACATAGACTAGCTCTTTGTTTAAGGTAAGCAAAATGCAAATTCAATAAAATCTAAGTAGGTATGCGCTATGAGAGTGTGGGTGAGTTGTGTATTACCTGCATTTTTCTCCAGCCCCGCTATTCTGTAACTTGTTTTAAGCTCAACTTCCTCAACGTTCACCCACAAATATATCTTGACGCCGTGATTCGTAGAAACTACGCGTAATCAGAGGTCTGAATGAAGGGTTGAGAACATGCTTGTTATAGGTACTAGTGAAGTCGCAAGTATCCATACGCTACGGTGTCTGTGTTTGTGTACAATCAGGTGGGCAGATCCTATATTTTATGCTGTGCAGCAATGCGTCTATATTTTGTGTAAACATAAATGTGTGCGTTATTGTTACTTGAATGTCTAAATAATATGTATTTATAAGTGTTTGGTAACTGTAGGTAACAACAGTCAATCGCTCGGAGTTGACGCTTGAGGAGAAAAACAAATTAAATAAATAATGCTACCCAATCATATCTATAGGTAATGCTAATAATTATAAATTAAAATCCATTTGTAAATTATAAATTAAGGTAAAATTTATTTGCAGATTCCTGACTACAGGGGATTCATTCAAAACACTCTGGCTCAATTTTCGAATTGGTCATTCTACCGTTTGTAAAATTGTTAACGAAACTTGTCGAGCAATATTTTGTTTAATGAAAGAGGTGGTGGCCACAGCCAAATGAAGAGACGTGGAGGAAAATTGCAGATGAATTTGAAAGGCTGTGGCGTTTCCCAAATTGCATTGGAGCATTAGATGGCAAGCATTTTTGTATCGAAGCACCAGTAAATAGTGGTTCTGTATACTTTAATCACAAAAAAATCATTTTCCATAGTTTAATTGACCTTGGTTGACGCACATTACAAATTTATCTACGTGGATGTTGGATCTTAAGGCCGGAATAGCGATATGGCAGCTTTTTTGCGAATAGCTCTAAAGAGCTATTCCTAAAGGACAGAAATTAAATAATAATACTTAAAATACCTGGTCGATCTTTGCCGAATTCAATAATTACGGGTACCACCCCGTTTGTCATGGTTGGCGACGAAGCTTTTCCTTTGAAAACATATTTGATGCGACCGTCAGGCCAATGGTAGAGATCCAGAAACAAATTATAATTTCAAATTATCTCTTGCCTGACGGTTAGTGGTAAATGCTAGGAGGATGATGGTGATTCCATGGTATTTTTGGGGCCTTGATTGAACGTAGAACCGATGGCCGTTCGTGCGGAAAGTTTCTCGAGTGGTGACCAAGTACCTCAAGAAGGTGGACTGATGACCTGGTAGGCAAATGCGCTCGCCTGGCGCAGGACCGGTAACTGTGCGGGTGCTGCGCTGCGAGTGAGCGGAGAGATGGTTCAGGTGAGGCCCCACATTAAATATCTGGGCCTCATCCTTGACAAGCGGTGGAACTTTGGGGAGCATTTCCGCCTACTTGCTCCTCGGATAGTGGCCGCGGCCTCTGCGTTGGGGCGGCTGCTGCCCAACGTGGGGGGGCCGTCCGTCGCGTGCCGTCGCCTATATGCCGGTGTCACCCGAAGTATGGCCCTTTACGGGGCCCCGATTTGGGCAGACAGGCTAAGCAGGGCAAATAAGACCCTGCTGCGTAGGCCACAAAGGGTGGTGGCCATACGCATATGCAGGGCCTACGTAACGGTGGCGTGGGCGGCAGCGTGCGCCTTGGCTGGCACTCCTCCGTGGGAGCTCGACGCGGAGGTGCTAGCTGAGGCACACAGGGAGCGGGTGCGGTGGAGAGCCACCGGGGATTATCCCGCTCCTGAGGAGGTGAGGGCGGCGCGGCGGCAGACCGAGCGTAGGCTGCGCGAACGCTGGAAAAGCGACCTAGAGGACTCCCCCTACGGAATCCGTACTGTAGGGGCACTCCTTGGGTCACTGGATGAATGGCTGGATAGGGTCCATGGTAAGGTGGACTTCCGATTAACGCAGGTGATGACCGGACACGGATGTTTCGGTCATTACCTGCATAAAATCAAAAGGGAGGGAAGCCCCGCCTGCCATGAGTGCGGCGCTGAAGATGATACGGCCCAGCACACCCTGGAGTGGTGTACTCGCTGGACCGACGAGCGCCGCACAATGGTGATGGCCCTTGGAGTGAGTGATCTCTCGCTGCCCAGCGTCGTGGCGGCCATGTTGCGTAGCGAGAGATCTTGGGAGGCGATGGCCTCCTTCTGCGAAGTCGTCATATCGCAGAAGGAGGCCGCGGAGCGGGAGCGCGAAGACAGTGCGGATGCGCTCCCGCTCCGGCGCAGACGGAGGGGTCGAAGACGCGCGCGGTATGCAGCGGCAGGCCGCGTCCTCCCCCAGTAGGGCCAGTGGGTTGGGGACCCACATTGCACATGGCCCTACACGTCTGGGGGGAGGGTCAAGCGTCTTGACCCTCCCCTCCTTTGGCGCGGGTGTCCTGGCACGAGTAGAAGCCGGGACCGCCGGGGGGAGCCGTGGTTTGAATGTTCGCGATCCCATGGCGCCCCCTTAACGGCAATGCGGGTGACGCCGGTGTGTTTTTAGTGGGTATGCTCCCCCAGTCACCATCACTCGGATGGCGGCGGGAGGAGAGAGTCCCACATTACCCCCAAATAGCCTTCCCCAGGCCGGGGGTATGCGTAAAGCATTTTCACACCGTCAAAAAAAAAAAAAAAAAAAAAAAAAAAAAAAAAAAAAGGACCGGTAACTGTGGCATTTTTGGGGTAGGTAGGTAGGTATAGGCATCCCCAGCAACGTACTTTTTTCGGCTGATATGATGATGATGACGACATTTATGACCTTATGACATCCAATAGGGCAATTTAATTTGAACAGAAGTTTTTGAGATTTTGATGTCAGTATATGGTGTCAAATCTCCATCTAAGTACCTTGGCTGAAATTGATCCTAAGGCTCCTGTATGTCCGTCCGTCCATCTGTTACAGGGCTGTATCATTTGAACTCTTGGCACCTGTTTCTTCTGAAGTACGGAACCCTCCGTATGCGTATCATTTTCGTTTATGTGAATGTGTTTCCACACATTCACGTCATTCATTTGTGTGTTCGGGGGTACGTATCCTTAGGTATTCTTTTATCGTGTTTACCAATTTTATTTTATTTTTTTTCATGTGGTTTTTGAGCTACCCTACCTACTAACGAAACTTGGTGGACCCTGAAACACGAAAGACGTTTACAATACCCACAACCAACGCCAGCCTAAGATTGACTTCTACAAATAGGTATATATAATATCTACTTCCATTAAGCTCGGGTTTTATAAAGCCCGTTAGACCTTATTTCGATCAGTAAAGTCAAAAAATGTACCGAATTACTGAAATTTGATATGGGTCAAGTATTTTTATCTGTAGAAATATAATAAAGAGGAAAAGTCTGTGAGATTGTATTAGCTTTGTAAGGTTGTAAGTTTGTATGTAGGGAGTAAGTTATTATTTTGTCTTTTTCTGGTTCTGTACTCTGTACCTAGGATCCTTCAACTACTCAGGCTCCGTCCGTCTGTTCTGTTACTGGGTTGTATCGTTTGATGATATGCCGAGAGAGATAGCTTTGGAAGTATTCTTTTATACTAAGTGGGTGGAAAACAGGCATACGGTCTGCCTGATGTGATTCCAGAATAATGAAAAGCGTGTGGCCGACCCTTTATTGATTTGAGGATTCGTTGTGGTGATAGCTAGAGATGATCACGGGTCCCTCGCTCTCATCACGACACATCTTCGGGAGTTCTTGCGACCTTACTCACCACCAGGAACACAACACCACATACCTAACCGACAGAGCAAGTAGTGGCGTTATTATGACTACGGTCTTCTGTAAGGTGAAGGCACTACTCCAGTTGGGCTGCTCCTGCTTCAAATGTGCTAGTTATAATTATATATATTGTAGGTATTTGTGTATTGTATACATATAGCTGGTTGATTCACTTACTGTTTATTCTTGCAGCATAGTGTATTATTATAGCTTATCGCGTAGTCGAGGTACCTACTTAAGAAAGTAGTTGAACCGTAAAACACGAAAGATGATTTCAAGACCCACAACCCACGCCAGCTTAAGATTGGCTGCTAAAAATAGGTACGTACTAATCTATAATATCTACATATATTAAGCCCCTGTTTTATAAAGCCCGTTTAACCTAATTTTCGTAGACATGGAAAAGCTTAATCATACATCACATTTTATACACGCAGTGTATTAATCAAACTTTAAAAACCGGCCAAGTGCGAGTTGGACTCGCGCATGAAGGGTTCCGTACCATTATCTATAAAAACGGCAAAAAAATCACGTTTGTTGAAATATTTTATTTTATTTTTAGTATTTGTTGTTATAGCGGCAACAGAAATACATAATCTGTGAAAATTTCAACTCTCTAGCTATCACGGTTCTTGAGATACAGCCTGGTGACAGACAGACGGACAGCGAAATCTTAGTAATAGGGTCCCGTTTTACAATTTAAGTACGGAACCCTAAAAACAACAAGGCATAACAACGTGTGATGCTAAAAAAGGGGTTAGACTCAGCATAATGTTGTAGTGAGTACTGGGTAACTGATGATGTACTGAGAAATATGGTTTAACCTCAGAGCATAGAGCACAAGCCGCCGGCGGCCGCGTCGCAGTTGTTAGCTCAATGGGCATACTCTGCCGCTAGTTCACCGTCCGTTGTTACCGAGTGTGCACGCGTGCTGATCACAGAGAATATTATTTACGTTTCTTCCCAAAATGCCTGATATGATGCGCGTGTATTGTCCAATAAAAGCGTAGGTATACAAGTGTGTGTGCTTTAGAAGTGTGCGTGCTTTGTCTTGTCAATTAATTGTGCTTTGTGTGGGTAAAACTTGCGACAGGCGTACTCAATACAAATTGGCCGGCATATCCGATCTCCTTATATTAATCTGTGGGTTTAACGCATCTTTATAGAACCGAGTCGAAGTATGTTAGCAGAATGGGAATAAATATTGCTCTAGCTTAGAAAGTAGTAGGTACTCATAAATTATTATTTTTAATGCTGTTGCCTAGTGGTTAAGGCATGTGGCTGTCAAGCGGCGGTCGTAGGTTCGAATTCCGGTCCGTACCAATCAGTTTGTCGGAACTTATCACGGAGTATTTGCCGTTAGCTTTTCGGTGAAGGAAAACATCGCGAGGAAACTGATCTTATCCCAATAAGGTCTAGATCTCCCTCTGGTTTGAAAGGTCAGTGGCAGTAGCTTTCGTAAAACTAGTGCCTACGCCAAATCTTGGGATTAGATGTCAAAGCGGACCCCGAGCTCCTTTAGGGTTCAATCGGGAATAACGCTAGGATGATGATGCTGTTATGGTCCACTCTCATTTTTGGATTGCAAAGAGATATTAAATACACTTCAGCGTCAAAATTTGGATCAAGTATTTTTATCTTAAGTAATATAATACAGAGGAAAAGTCTGTGAGATTGTGAGGTTGTGGTTGTGCTTTGTAAGTTTGGATGTAGGGGGCAATATCCAGAACCATTTATCCGAGGAAGTTCTCATTTTGTCTTCTTTGGGTTCTGTACGCAAAAGGACCCTTACTGTTACTGGGTGTAATAGTATTGTTTGACGATATGCCGAAAGAGATAGCTTTAGAAATTTTAGTTTGTAGGCATACGGTCTGCCTGATGCGATTCCAGAATCATCACTGACGCTGTGCCGACCCTTTATCGATTTGAGGATTCGTTCCGTTGCGCGTTGTTAGCAAGAATCAACCCGGCCATAACACAAGCCGGAAACAACACAGCCTCGGGAGCTCTGGCGACCTTACATGTCACCAGCAACACAACACCGCATACCTACTGAGCAATAGTAGGATAAGATAGGTACTCGTACATAGGTAGGTATAACTGCAAATAATAGGTTTAGCTACTCTTTCCGGAGATAGCGTTATAATTATATCTATCTATAGTATGCTGTTATTATAATTATAAGACAACAAACTCGGCAGCTGCACTGTTCCTTCTGAACCTCGCAGCGCACACTGGAACTCTATCAGCGACATCAATACGAATACATATATTTACCAGTGTGAAACCGCCATACGATTAATAATTATAAGACGATTCATTCACTTACGGTTTATTTAAAAGCTTAAATCGTGCAGCATTATCTATTTTTACAGCTTATCGTTATCGCGTAGTCTTGCTTTGTGAAAAAGAACTTGCTGTATTGAGTTTGATTAATAATCCACTACCAAAAATAAAACTAAAAGAACCCTGCATTTATTTAATTCACTGAATAAAACTTTACTTTGGATGTTTTATTTCTTGTTACATGTACGAGCAACGTTAGCCGGTCTAGATGATACAATACTGCAGCCACAACAGGCTGATAGCCAAACGAGCTGGTTTCCGATCCAGCATCATCACACGTAGCATGATGCCATCACTTCTCTGCCAGCGGGTAGACCCAACTGCTTCACCACATGTAACGGCGGCGGAGAGACGATGGCCCATCGGATGCCATTACTTCTCTGTCAACGGATGGAAATAATTTCTTCACACATGGCACGGCGAAAAGACGATGACCTATCGGATGCCATTATTGCCATGCCATCACTTCTCCGTCAGCAGGCGGCCAATCGCAGCCGATCTACTACTCAATAAGTTTACCTACCTATACTATACTTTAGTATTCAATTTTGTAAATAAAACTATTGGTGTTTTTTTTTATTCCAACGGTAAATTGGATTACTTCCAGCTTTCATAATGGAACTTGACTTTGACATCAAGTCATGGCCATAGACAAAACACTTAGCTGTCATCAGGTTTTATCCGGATAAGGTTAGTTGGGCTACGTTACGAGCCGTTAGGTTGGTTACCATTTCCAAGTAATGTTATTCGCTAACCTAGGTTAAGGTTAGTTCACATGCATGTTACTCAGACTAGCAAAAGCGGAAATCGGAAATTTTCTGTCGCTCTGAACGGGTCTATCCCAGAAGTTCCATATTTTCTAGTTCCATATGGAACTATCGGTACATTTGTAAATGTCAAACAAATGATCCCAATAGTTCCATATACTAGGTTTTACACCTGGTTTTATTTTAGTTTTAAATCAGTTGAGTACCTACCTATCTTCGGAGATGTGCTCTATGGTGAATCAGTTGTATTTCGATTCTCCAACAATTTATTTGACCATTTTTTTTAAGTATTTCTTATTTCTATTTTGTGACTGTACCTACACGATTAACAGCGTTCAAACATTACTATGAACGTAAAAGGCACGCTTATGCATTTGATATTTTAAGAGTTATATGTATAGACAAAGTTTGTAATTTGTTAGCAGAAGTAGACATTTGATATGAAAAAAAATCCATGCATCCCTACCAGTGGAGACAACCCGGTAGGGATAGGTAGAACAGGGGAATATGAACCATTAGTTCCATATGGTACTTCTGGGAAATTTCCTTCAAAATTAATATCCCGGTAGATCCATATGGAACTAGAAAATATGCATGTCACACCCACCATTACCCCTAGCCATACCCCTGGGGGTAGGGTGGGACTGAACCATACCACCGTAGTGCTGTGCACTATATGCTTTCAGGTTTTGTTTTTCCAAATATTACGTACACTGGTGTTACCTAAATAGCATCCCATTCAGGGACTTATTTCGGTTACGGTTATACAGGTATGAAACCGCTATTCAATTACGGTACCGTTATGTCGTAAAGGTTGTGCGCGCCGCACGAACATAACGGTACCGTAACCGTTTTGAAATAACGGTATTATAAAGGTAACCGAAAAAAAAAATAAGTGAGCTTGCACTACAAACATTGACAACATTTAAAGACAAAAAGACAAAACATCTGTGCGGCTGCCGGCGGTTTGGCAACAATGCCAGGCCAAAGTCGATATATCGGTTACCTATAAAAAGCGGTTACGGTACCGGAAAAAATAAAGAATAAGCGATAGCGATAAAGGTTCTGCTACCGAAACCGCCATTTGACAACCGATATGACGTCATAACGTAAAAATAGAATACCGGTATTTTTCGGTTATGCAGTCCCTGAGCCCATGTGACAAAGTATAAATACTTATTTTTACACAATTGACGAATATTTTAGTTATAAATTTTAATTCTTACATCACTTTTGACATTTAAAATTGTACTTTAAATTATAATCTAATAATAATGAATGACATTCCAAATTTAAAAAAATTGTATATTGTATTTATGTTAAGCATGTTCTTAGGCAGTTATTTAATTTAATTTATATTTTAGTATATTAGTATTATGACATTAATAATATATGCACGCAATTTAAACTTAATTTTAATTTTGACATGAATGACTGACTATGTCATGTCATAATAATTATTTTCACATGCCTTGAGGCAGAATGTATTAAGGGTCAACAATGTAACTACACTTATAACATCTACTGAACTTACCATATGTTCGTGAATAAACTTTCATTTCATTTCATTTCATTTCATTTCATAATTAAGTTTTATATGATTGTTCTTAATGATAATCTTAAGGCGCTGTCAACACCAAAAACGCGCACACTATCTATTTGTATCGGAGTAAACGAGAGCGAGTGTTACTTGAGCGGCCAGGTTTTAGCCGAAAATAATGAATAAAAATTAAAAAAAAAGTGTGGAATTTTTGTGAAATATGGCTCGTCTACGGTTTAGGTATGAATATGTGGACTTCATGTTTTGAATTGCAGACCCATACGTCAAAAAAATAAGGACATAGAACCGTTTAAAATGATTTTAAGACCAATCTTTGCAATTATTTTCTATCGAGCCGATTTCGTCTGATTATGTTCCGTCTACGGTCTTGGAAATATGATGAATATTGACATATATTTTTTTTGATGTGCTAGAACAAATAGTTTTTCTTAAACAGCTGCTTAAATATTATCAATTTTAACAAATTTGGTCTTGTCAGCCTCTTAAGGTTGTCGCCCCGCGTAACCGCTCGCCACGGGACCGGCGCCGCCTCACCTCATCGGCTCGCCGTAAACCAGGCGTCAATCATACGCAAGCACGTAACGGGAACAACGGCTCAGCACCACCGAGGTGTCCGCGCGGCTGCACCTTACGGCTGGGCGACAGCGCGCTTAAAGCGAGGCGGCGGCTAGCTGGTGGTCGATGATCTTCGATGCCGCTCAGTTTGAAGTTGAATGTAGAGCAGAACGCACGGTTATGATTATGAATCAATTTTTCAGTGCGTGACATGGCTATGGCAGCCCTATGGCCCGCGGAGCGGGGCTCCTATTTCTGGTCTGTTTGCCCTTCGGGCATCTGAAGATACCTCACGAACCTAACCTACCTAACTGGTTTTGCCAGAACGGCTTTCGTTATTTTCAGTTTAATAAAATAAATATTTGTATCTGTTAGGTACCTATTTATTTTTCTATTTTTGCATCAAATCCCAGCACTACTAACGGTGGTATGGTTCAGTCCCACCCTACCCCCAGGGGTATGGCTAGGGGTATGGTGGGTCTGTCATGAAAATATGGAACTTCTGGGATAGACCCCCCTGAACGCACGGTACGAGTTTGATATAAATGCAGATAAGTGTATAATTTACTAGGGGAAATATATACTTATCTGCATTTAAGGTGTCTTTTTTTTGCCAGTGATGAATGGCGTTTAAAAAATCTGCTCATTCTAGGAAGATGGAAATCTATCCGCACATTCCTTACATCTGATTAATCTTAGGCACGAGTAAATCAAGGCGATATCAGTACGAAAACTGTAATTTACCTAATAATAAGAACGCGTTTTTGTAAATGAGCTAAGCATTAAAAAAACGAATAGTCGTGTGTTACACATACCATGTCAAATCTGTCAGATATTGTGATTTTCCAAGATTTGCAAAAATAAAAATAAAATTATACTTTGTCCTGTTTTATTTATTATTGTATTTAGTATAACCAGTTAGACAACTAGAAGCTACTTCTGGATATTCAGTTTGATAACGGAACAACAAATTAAGTTCTAAGGCTGAGCGCAAACGTTCGGGTTCCACGTACGGTTTCCTACCATGCAGAAATCATACGCGGATACCGAACGTTTGTGCCCAGCCTAAATCCTAACTTATATTATACATGCGAAAGCTCTGGCAATATATCTGTCTGTGTGTTACGTTTTCACGCTTAAATCTCTGAACCGATTGAATCCTTTTGAAGGACATATGTTATTTTTATAGGGGGAGAAAACGGGGCGAATGTTAGTATGGAGCTTTATAACGTTATAAACGAGTTTCACGCGGACGAAGTTAAACGGAAACTAGTCACTCATAATTAAATAATATCATGGATCAGTCCTAATCTGACTGGTTTTTGTTAAATACAATGTAAATATATCTATTTTAATTACCTATTAGAACAATCAGACGTTATGATTTCTCTTCATAAGATGCCTCATACAAAAATATCTAACAATGTACAATAGCCCTTAAAATTCGGTCAGTGTATCGTTGTAATAAACCTTTACATGTGCTAAACTATTTTTTATGAGGTCAACATCACATAATGTAAACCGACTAAATGCAAGGTTAGATGGACTACCATATTTCACATATTCATATATGACAGCTAACAGCCTTTGTATTTTTGGTGTATATGTCCGTGCCGGGCCCGAGCCGAGACCGGGCTACGGGCATTGGAGCGTTGTTATAGTTAACCGGGCCGTTTCCGGGCCGTTTCCGGGCCGGGCTGGGACCGAGCTGCTTCCGAGCCTCGGTTGGCGGTAGAACGGCCGTCAAACGGTGGTGTTACAGTTGAGCGACCGGGCCGTGCCGACACCGAGCCGCTTCCGAGCCTCGGCCGTGGCCCGGCCGGGCTTGGGTATGACGTCAGCCGCGCAAAAACGCCGCGTTTTTCTTAGAAAACGGCCCGGGCCGGAGACGGCCCGTTTTAGCGTGAATCATCCTTATCTTGGGATTATTATTTTTCCCGTGAACTTTTTTTGTGATGGATATTTAGACCCAAGGTATGTGCAATTATTCGTCATGTAAAATATTTGAAATATTGGTTTAATATTTATTATCTGTCAGCTGCTAGCGCAAGCAAAATATTTTTACGAAAATATTTTACTTACGTCAACTACATGTTGACTTTTAAAACACATCCCGGTTTATCCCCCGGTCGATATTATTATGAACTGTTAGGTAAAAGCTTACATTAAACGATTTAATTTAGAAATAATCTGCTATAATCCGACTTTTCGAGTAATTAAGGTGCTACGCCGATGTATTGTTTTCCTAGCACGGGGTGCTACGAAGCACGATATAGGAAGCAAATAAAGCCATTTGTGAATGATTATTTTTTCATTAAAATAGGTTTATGTATGCGAATAAGTAGTTTAAACGACATTGGCAATATTGTTTTGTATTTTTGACGCACTTAAGTATGGGCGAGGAACCAGCGTGGAGTGCTAAGCGCGCCGCAACGCGCTCACGATTAAGGACCACGTGTTGGTTTGAAACATGTCGACATTCGACGAAAGACGTGATGTTTAATAAACTCTTTATCACTTATTTGGTAAACGTTTAATATATGTTTATTTGGTTAATTCACATTTAAATTTCAAAGAACAACTTAACACATTATAAAAATAAAATTAAGCTAGCCTAAAAAATAATCAAATTCTAAAATGGGCCCCTGTGGCAAAGTACCGAGGACGCTGGCAGCATTTCCTCACTGAATAGCAATGCTTATGCGTTGAGCGAGGAAGCTGCCAGCTCTTCTATCCCCTGTGACGTCCACCAACCATTTTGCCAATTCACGGTATAGTGCCTGTGCGGCTGGCCCCCACGGACCAAGGGTCTCGACACCATAAGCAACAAAGTTGTAGTTGGTATCGAGGCCCCAATATTTGCGCCTTTTGTTCGCCTCGGCAGCCTCTGCCGCCGCACCGGCCTTGGTAAACTCAATAAAGATCTAAGTTTCTGACTAAAGAAACAATTATCTATATCTCCAATAAAACAACAAAAATACGGCTAAGTGCGAATCAAGCACAATTCATGTCATGTTCATGTCTAGTGGGAAGTGACCCTGAGGCTGACAGCCTTGTGTTCAAATCCCGGTAAGTGCAAATATTTGTGTGATGAGATTTACGACACTTCAGCTTTGATGTGTCACAACAACTCATCACTCAAACGTAATTTGAAGAAGTTATGGCTTTCCAACAACTTGTGAATAGGTTGAATACTTTTTTAATTATTTATTGTATAATTGATATCTATTTATATATATATATAATCATATATATTAGTATGTATAGATTTATAGTAGGTATGTGTAGACCTTATATTTACATAACATAAGTAATATGTTTGTATTTTTCTTAGATTTGTGTTCTTGGTTCGTTCTACATATGTAGATGTTTTCGTACACGGTGTAAGTTTGTCTATCTCGTTCATACCTACCTTCCACTCAATTGCTCAAAGATAAGCTGGAAGAGATCCCTTATAGGGATAAGTTTGCCTTTGTACCTACTTGACACTTACATATTAATCTGATATCATGTTAATGTTTAAACCTGTTTTGTGTACAATAAAGTTCTTACATACATACGTTACATACATACAACTAGTTGCTGTTTTCTTTATCAGGTACCGACACCGCAATAGTCGAGTACGTTCTTTATTTAAAAAAAAACTCTAAATTCTAAGGAGCTCCTCTCGAGTAACTCACCCCTCACTTCAAAATAAGCAAAATAAACAAGAATCCCTGGAAACAGCCAATTCGCTAACAGCATTCACCATAAAATCCGTAAAATAAAAAAAATTCGTTAACGGCAACCCTAGAAATGTGGATAAAAATACAAATGAGAAAGTTTTCGACGAAAGAAAAACTTATTCTCCAATTTTTTTTTTTACAATTAATCATGAAGCGTTACATGTCATGCCCATTTAAGTTTTTATACTTACAAAAAATAAGAGTAAGAATTTTATTTATCTGTATTGTTTTTAGAACAGAACACGATTATAATTTTAATTTTAGTGTTTTGTCTCTTATAGTTCTTGCATTTCACGAAAATTAGTAGATTTGACGAAATTAGATTTTTTCTAGATTTGACGAAATTAGATTCTTTGTACTTACACGGTTTTATACAATAAAATTTTCTATTTCTATTTCTATTAGACTTTAACGACATAATAATAGGAAATGCGCCCACTCGCCTTCGTGAAATGCAACAGCTGAACATTGGCCTCTTAATCTTCTTATCGGTCGGCATCTTAGGCTCAAAAAAATGTATTTTATTTTTCGGCACAAAAACAAAGCACCATTGTATTGCTACCGACATCGACCCCTTAAGAGTTCAACGGTGGATATCACTCTTCCTAGGTGCACGGAGGCTCAAAGAAAAAACTGCCTTTGATGTGAAAAGCCACTTGAATGCTGTCTCGCCTCGCACAATGAGACATTAGCGTGGCTTGAGATCTGAGAGATGAGCTATCAGGACGTGCCCAAAGATTCTTAGAATTCAGTACAACCTATTTTTAGAAGTTTACCTTCCAATTTTCTTCGAATTTCAGAGTTTAACATAATATACGTTAATGCTAAGCAAATATTAGTTATTTATGATACAAGAGTGGAAAGTAGGTAATTCCCAACGAGTAGCGATGACCAAAAACACGACCGCCAGAGAGTGTTGTTGATCGACACGAGTTGGGAATTACCTATCCACACGTGTTTATTTTACAATGCATCCTGCAAGGAATAAAAAAAAATACATAAAAGGGGAAATTTAAATTGTCAAGAAATCTCATTCTCGCACAGTGTGCGGGAATGATGGCCTGAGATTCATTCCCGCATGGTACCACCGTGCCGATAGACCACTTCCCGTGTTTATGTTGAACCATATAAAGGGGCTCTTTCAGAGCAAGTGCATTGTAATAGTTATTTACGATACAAGTGCGGAAGATAGGAAATTCGCAAGAAGTGGTGATAAATTAAAACACGACCGAAGGGAGTGTTTTAAATCGACGTTTTACAGTACATATGGCTCTTTAAAGTTTCGACTTATGCACGGAAAGTGCTCTTTTCCGCACACGTGCGGAAAAGTAGCATCATGTGTACTGTAAAAAAACTTAATTGATTTTGTTTTAAGCAGTAACGTCTGGTAACGAACCTTATAAATTTTTGTAAGATTCAGATTTAGATTCAGAACTTTATTGATAAAATGTCATATTTTACAGGTCAATATCATGCATGTCAAATACATTTTAAAATTTCTTATTGTCTTAGATGTTATATACCTATCATTATTGAACAATTTTGAAAGTGTTGTTGATTTAAGAGGTAAGTATCTGGTAAGTAGAAAGATTTGGCGACCGAGAAGAATGCTCCGATAGATCAGTTGGCTAGAGCGACCGGCCAGTATGCCTTACATTACAAACTAGTGGCTATGTGATGAGCCTGTCTTAAAAAAAAAATTGTGTTTCGAAAAAGTAACTCGACAAAAAATATATAAGTAACGAACCTGCTCACAAAATTTCACGAGAATCGGTAGAGAAATGTGACCTGTAGAGGAGAACAGCGGCAAAGCGGGACATCCGGACACCCAGACAACTGGACTAGGGAATGCAATTACCGGGAAAATTTCATTACCGGTAAATTACCGACTTGAGTGAGGCAAAACCGGTTAACCAGTAAATTACCGGTAAACTCAATTTGGCTCATAAGAAGCGTTATTTGACGTTTATTAATCGTAAAAATAAGCTATGATATAGTATAAAGAGTTATCATGTGCCGTAAATGCCGTAATAAACAGATTCTTTTATATTTAAAACTTGCTGCGGGGGCCTCTGTCGATCGTTTGGCCTCGTGTATTGCCGCTGACGACTTCGATTGCGATTCTACACTAGTAGTGTTCATAGGAGATACTTTAGGATGCACCAAGCGGGACCTCATCAAACTATCTGAGACTTTAAGTGAAATTGACCAACGAGGGGTAAGCAAAATTATTATTTGCGCACTGCCCTTTTCAGGTACCATGTCGGAGAAGGAATGTAGAAAAGTAGTTTATTTGAATTCCATATTCTTTAGACTGTCCTTGTACAGCCGTACGATTTCGTATTTTGACACGAATAAATTTATAAAACATTTTGTCTTGACTCGTAATCGTACCTATCTACCGAGGAGGTACTTACGCGATTGTGCTAAGCTTTTAGCATACAATATTTTAGACTCCGTCGTGGCTAGCACGATGTCTGATAGTTGTAAGGTAGACTACGTCGTGACTAGCACGACGTCTGATAGTTGTAAGGTAGATTCCGTCGTGACTAGCACGACGTGTGATAGTTGTAAGGCGGACCCCGTGTTACGTTTTAGTAGCGTGGGATCTAGAAGGGAGCCGGAGCCGGCCGGTAATTTAAACTGACCACTCCGACAACGCGTGCTTCTGCTTCCACCGGCTCCCAACCCCTTGATAGCTGTAACACTAGTATTCATATAGATAGTAATGTCATTAATATGGTACACCAAAATATACAGGGATTCACTAGTAAGGAACTAGAAATTGACTTGTTTATACAATGCTCAAATATCCATATTCTTTTTATAACGGAGCACTGGCTTAAGGGTCATGAATTTATGTTTAATTTTAGCAATCATGGCATAGTAAGTTCATTTTCTAGGAAGGAATGTAGGCGTGGAGGGTCTTTAATAATGGTAACACACAATTTGAAAAGTAAGGAACGTAAAGATATTGTTGACAAATCCATCGAACGCCAAATAGAGCTCTCTTGTGTTGAGTTGGATCAATTCATAATTGTATGCGTATACAGACCTCCATCGGCGGATTATAGTCTATTCGAGTCAGTTATGGATGACGTGCTCAGTAGTGTTTTTATAAGTGCAAAATGTGTTATTGTGTGTGGTGATTTTAATGTTAACTTACTTGAGAAATCGCCCATGTGTGTGAGTCTAGTGAATACTTTTAAATCGTTTAACTTAGTGAACCTGTTTTGTGAACCAACCCGAATTACAGCAACCAGTGCAACATGTATAGATAACGTTTTCAGTAATGAGGATGCAATTAATAAATCTATTATTAACAACTTAAGTTCTGACCACTGTGGACAACAAGTCTCCTTCAGCGGGAAAACTGACGAAAATCCACGAGATACTATGTGCAGACCTATTTCCGAAAAGAGATTAGATTTATTCAATCGTAATATTGCGAAACGATTACTTTATCTTCCATTTACTGAGGAAAGCCCAGACAGTTTGTATGCTCATTTGTTTAACTGTATCAAAATGGAATTTGATGCCTGTTTTAATTTAAGGAAACTTCAAAGAAAGATAAGGACTAAATTTAGCGACTGGGCTACCCCGGATATTCACGAGAAAAGACGCCGACTCTATGACTTGTACGATTCGAGAACTATTGATAAAAGGCCGGAATTTCTGGAGTATGTTAAGAACTACTCGAAATCTTTTAAGTTATTGTGTGTCGCCGCTAAAGCCGATTACTTGTCAAAAAAGATCCAGAACTCCAACGACAAGGTTAAAACTGTATGGCAAGTTATAAACAATGAAACTGGGAAACGCAAGATAAGAGACCCACACTACAGTCTACGAATTGATGATACTTTGGTAAGTTCTGACCATGAAGTAGCAGATCATTTTGAGCGGTTCTTTTCTAACGTACCTTTTGAGACCACGAAGTCTTTAAACTCATCACCAGATGTCGCTGAATCATTATTGAAAGCAAATGTAGCGGAATGTACAGAAAACTTTAGCTTCACTCACGTGACCCCTCATATTCTTGTAAAAACGTTTAAATTGTTGAACTTAAAGAAGACTGAAGATCTTTGGGGCATTTCAGTCAAAGTATTACATTCCATTGTAGAATCAATCGCACCTTTTTTAGCTGATATTTTTAATAAATGTATTGATACTGGAGTATTTCCTGATCTCATGAAACACAGTAAAATTATTCCGCTGTTTAAATCAGGAACGAAAACTGACCCTACCAACTTCAGGCCAATATCAATACTACCGGCACTAAGCAAAGTCTTTGAAAAGATTATTCTTAATCAGCTTATGTCTCACTTTAATTGTAATAAACTGTTCAATAACAATCAGTTCGGTTTTACTAGGGGTCGCTCTACCACTGATGCCGGTGTGGTACTAATTAAACATATTTTTGAAGCCTGGGAAGAGGCTCAAGATGCTATTGGAGTGTTCTGTGATTTATCAAAGGCATTTGATTGCGTTGATCACGAGAATTTAATCAGAAAGTTAAGACATTATGGGATTAAAAACGGTGCTCTTGATCTTGTATCATCGTATCTTTCTGAGAGAACACAACGAGTAGTCGTCAACGGGATGCACTCAGCGGGGACAACTGTTGCTCTTGGTGTTCCTCAAGGCTCGATTCTGGGTCCATTTTTGTTTCTGATTTACATCAATGACATACCAAATGTGGTGCAAGATAAGCATGATATAGTGTTATTCGCAGACGACACGTCGCTTATTTTCAAGGTAGACAGGAAAGAGACAAGCTTCGATAATATTAATGATGCGCTCAACACTGTTGTGGAATGGTTTACAGCAAATAATTTACTGTTAAATTCCAAGAAAACAAAGTGTATCAGATTCACTTTACCTAATGTCAAGCACGTAAACAATACCAGGATCAAATTAAAGGGCGATGAACTGGAATTTGAAGATAGAACAGTGTTTTTAGGCATCACCTTGGACTCAAAACTACAATGGCATGCGCATATCGACACCCTTGCCGGCAAACTTGGTTCTGCAGCCTATGCAGTAAGACGTATAAGACAGTTAACAAACGTTGAGACGGCCAGGCTGGTGTACTACAGTTACTTCCACAGTGTTATGTCCTACGGAATCCTGTTGTGGGGAAAAGCGGCTGATATCCAGACCATCTTCGTGCTACAGAAACGAGCTGTACGCTCCATCTACGAACTAAAAGCCCGAAATTCTCTCAGGGACAAATTTAAGGAGGCAAATATTCTTACTGTAGCATGCCAATACATTCTTGAGAATATTATGTATGTGCGGAAAAACCTTCAGGACTTCAATCTCAACAGTGATATCCACGACTACAACACCAGAAGTAAACACAAGATCGCAGTGCAGTACAGTCGTCTTCGCAAGGTTAGCACGTCGTTCGTGGGGAACTGTATACGTTTTTACAATAAAATACCTACCGAAATTGTTAATTTGCCGTTAAGTAAATTTAAGTCTCATATAAAAAAATATTTGCTAAGCAAGGCGTATTATAATGTCAACGATTTCATAAACGACAAAAATGCCTTTAAGCCAGTAGCAGTCAAATTGTATTAGAATTAATATACCTTCGAGTATGATTGTCTTGGCGTATTACCTTTGTAATTATTATAAGTACCGGAAATAGCTGTTCCGTTTTATGTAACATGAGAGCACGTAATGCTTTTTCTCGCCGAACAAGTAGCTTTAATCTTTGCTATTATCAATGTCCAGTGTGGCTTGAATATGTCATGCTCGCTTAAAGGGCTTTGCTTACGGTGGCGTCGTTGATCGGGTCGCCACCTTCCCTAACATATGGTTGAGGGAGGCGATGGCTGAGATATGCGTCATACTCGTGATCGGGTGCTGTTTGTGGAGTCCGGTCTGTTCATGCTTGCAAGGGCATAGTAACTACCTAAATACTAGTGTTATTATCATTATTTTGACGAGAGACATCATTCTGTTCTTGACACGTTTTATTGTTATTGACCCTGTACATCTCTGACAATATTACATTAATGATCCTTTTTTTTCTGTTTTAACGCTTAGGGACAGTATACATCTCTACAAGAACATTAGAATAATTATTAATTGTATTTGGATGCTCAGAGACATTATACATCTCTGGGGTACTAAATTATATCATAAACTTATTGTTAATTCTGATACAGACCTTATATCAAATGTATTTGATAATATTTTACAATTTTGGATTGTTCTAGTTTTCATTCAGTGACATTTAGTTTGTAACCATTTAGGTACTAATTAGTTAAAATCTGCAATTTTAAAATGATTATTGTGTAAGATTATTAATATTATATTGTAGAACACCATTTGACATGTAAAAGTGCCCTTGTGGCCTATTTGCAGAATAAATAATTGATTTTGATTTTGATAATTGCTCAGTGGTAGGAGGGCAAAAAACACAACTGAAAACGCTCCTTGGGGATTAGCAGGTGGGTAGGAATTTTCCCCAGTTCTACATAAACTAAACTACAAGCCTATTTAGTAGTCTTAAATAATATTTCACTAAATAGATGTTTATACGGGCTTCAAGAGACGTATATATAACCATCTATATATACCTAGATCGAAAAGAGTTGGATAGAGAAAAGGGTAGTAATAGTAACATTACATTTTACCTAACAGCCTTCGTACAAACGGTTGTATAACTTTTTTCTAGGAGTGGAGCTCATGATGGTTCCAAATTGCGGCATTGGTTTAGCGATTTGGAGAGCTATATCTGTAACTTTAGTTCTGCTGCGGATAGCCTCATTTCTAATGCAATCATGCAGATAAACTGCCAGCATAGCCATCTTTATTACCCTTTGGGTGACTTCTAGCCTTCTTTTGAGGCCCATTGTGAGCAACTTCATTTCAGGTATTGTCATCACTGG
Organism: Epinotia brunnichana; assembly: GCA_963854355.1. NCBI lineage: Eukaryota > Metazoa > Arthropoda > Insecta > Lepidoptera > Tortricidae > Epinotia > Epinotia brunnichana. The sequence continues at coordinate 24,276,150 of OY977940.1, forward strand.
CAACACACACTGGTCAAACCGAGCCGACAGGACAAATCCAAACAGATTCAAATCAGGATTGAAAAAATCCTCCAGTGCAGCGGTGAACAGTTTTGGGGAAATAACATCTCCTTGACTGACTTCCTGCTGCAGCAGACTAGGTTTCGCATTATAATCCTGGAGTCGGACTGACACAGTGGCGTTTTCGTACAAACACTTCAATACTTCGATATAGCGGTAGTCAACTTGGCACCGCCTGGAGAGACAAGTACAGTCCAGGTTTCGATCAAATCGAAGGCTTTCTCGTGGTTCGCGAACGCTAAGCAGATGGGCAGGTTATACTCCACAGTCTTCTGTATAACCCGACGGAGCGTTTGGATGTGGTCTACGGTGCTAAAGCCTTTCCGGGAACCGGCTTGTCCGGGAGGCTTGAAGTCATCTAGCCTGCGTACGAGACGATTTGTAATGACTCTCGAAAACAGTTTATAGACATGGCTCAGAAGTCAGATAGATAGTTCTTCAGCAGGGTGTTGTCACGAAGATAACGCTAACAAGTTTATTCAATTGACATTTTAACATGATAAAAGGAGGGTTATTGAGGTATAATCATGACGATGAAGCATTAACAATCGTTAAAATGTAGTATTTTACTAATAATTTGTATTCCGGTAAATTACCGGTTTTGACTTTAATTTACCAGTAATTTACCGGCCTTATATTTAGTCAATTTACCGGTTAACCGGCTAACCGGTTAACCGGTTTGCATTCCCTAAACTGGACATCTGAACTTCCGGACATATGTAGGTCAATCAAGTGACGCATTGTACGAACGTCGGGTAGGTCTAAATGTCACTTTTTATATGGAAAATTGACAGTTAAATTGTACCGACGCGCGGTCGGAACGTTACGTGATTACTCCTCAGGACATACAAACGATTTTCGGCCCAAGCTGAAGCATAGAACTTCGATCCTGCGTTTGATAAAAAGATAGTAGTACCTTGATTTCATATTATGGGATATTCTTTCTTGTAGAATTGGGATGTGAATACCAAATAAAAATTTAATTTCAAAATTCAATCATTTCATTATCTGAATAAAAGCTGAACCGGTTTTGTTGAAACGTAGCTAAGAACCATCTCGATCACGTCAGCTTTCGGATGAAAACCCGCATTCAAATCGGTCTATTCGTATAGGAGCTACGATGTCACAGACAGACTCATAGACACATAGTCACACAGACACACAGATACCTACATAACACCCCTCTTTTTGCGTCGGGGGTAAAAAAAAACCTCCTACTTTTTTAAGTCGGTTAAAAAGCAGTTTACTTTGATCTAGTTCCAAATTAAACTAGCCTATTGTGATGACGAATATCAGAGACTAAGATATAATATTGATGTACAGGAAACATCAAAGAGATGTATACATTTTTCGCCTTAACACAAGGGAATAAAGTCCAGAAATGTCAACTTACATTCCTTTGACGTCCACTGTTCCTACACATGGTTCTCATATACTTTGGAACTATTTTAATTTAAATTGTATTCGAACTTAGAGTATTCTAAATTCGAACTTGTTAAGAAATGCAGGCAATTAAGCAATGTTAAGAAAAATGGGGCGCAGCAAGCCAAGTCACTATTACTAACACTGCTTTTACCATAATGGAAGTTCGGAGTCATTTTTCACCGTTCACGCTGTCGGTACACGGTGCACAGTTAGTTCTACTATTAATCTTAACATTATTAGTTTACAGACATGCCATTTTTTTCCAGTTCAGTGACAAGCACTTGTTGTAAACAAATGTTCAGAACTCTGTTGGAAACAATTAACTGCAAGTTAGGTAACGAAACTTAGAAACTTTAAATGCAACGACTTACACAAATAAAAGCCACGCACGAGAGTTAAGATGGCAGATTAATCTGCGTACAGGTAATGTTAAAATCGGAAGACGTAGGTACTTACAGACCTTTAAGCTGTTTAGTATTCTCCGCAAAATCTTTTAAACAGCTCAGTCACAAAAGCGTTCTCGCGTTACCCGTGCGGCTTTGATTAGATTTTCTCTCAGGCTGATTAAGAGTGGGATGTGAATCGATGGCCTACATCGCGGATGAACGGAGTTTCTTGCCTTTCCAATTATAATTACAATGTTTAAAGGCAAGCCTAATCTCGTCATAAACATTTCTAGTAACTTTTAGATTAAAGGATTTTTTTTAAAACGTATTGATCCGGAGGCGGATTTGAACCGGCGTCACAGGCATACAAGGCCCTTCGCTGCTAACCAAGTGATTTATCAGAACAATCTGTCTTGGCCACTAAATCTTTCAATCAGTTCCTTCTTACAACACCTTAGGGAGGCGTGTAGCGACATCTACCTAGAAGACTCGGAGCATAAAAATTCCTTTAATCCAAAAAATATTCGTTAGCATTGTTGCTGCTTGATACAAAATTTATTTAGTTTGGGGTGGCGCATCGTTACTGACGATTTCTCAATATAATTTGATACGGTGGTGCCGTTAACAAGCCAAAGTCTTCAAGGTAGATGTCGCTACGCTTCGGTTCGAATCCAGCTCGGATTTATCCAATTTTTGCTTTAATCAAAAAATCATAAATTTAGTTAGCAGCGTTACTGCTTCATACAAAACAAAATTCTAGTAACGACAGAAAATACATATTTAATTCGAGGTGAATACTAGTATTACTGAACCCAGAAATCAAGGTAGATGTTACATTAACTCAAATGAAGCTAAACTATCTTGATTCAAGTAGAGAATCATCATAGAATAGATTTTTTATTTCATAATATACAATTACAATAAGATAATTCAAGATGATAACTGTTGCATTCAAGACAACATTATTGGCGCTCTTCCAAATTTATTTCTAAATTAATATATTTTTCTGTTTAGTGAAGAAAAAGTAAATATTTGTTGTTCTATGCGGCAACAGAAATACATCATCTGTGAAAATTTCAGCTGGAGCCATCACGGTATCAGTGAGATACACCCTGGTGACAGACAGACGAACGGACGGACGGACGGACGGACGGACAGCGGAATCTTAGTAATAGGGTCCCGTTTTACTCTTTGAGTACGGAACCCTAAAACAGTATGTTATAGCACTCTCACAATAAAATTAAACAACAAATTTTAAGTTAGACGGAGTGCCAACGCAATGGAAATTCATTCAAAAAGCATTACTTTCATTTCCGTGACAAGGGGAGAAGGCAAACCAAGCTTCGCTAATTTTGCTACTGATCTCGTGTAATGTAGATAAACATTGCCAGCCCATAAGACACGGCTATATAGTTGTGAATAAATCGGAGGACTTCACAAGTTTAACTAAACTAGGCAGTGCTTTGACGTTTTCGTTGCGTAGGACCCATAATACGGATAACCATAACTCAAGCCTTATCGACCTTATGATCTTATCTTATCTTATCTTATCTAGGTGAGGGCCCTTTCGGATGCACTTCGACCCAATGGGATCTTTTGTGCATTTGCCCTCTCCTTTATACCTGCTCCCAGGCTTGCTCCATCATTTCCACAAAGCGGATGATGCAGTTCGCCGGGAGCACCTTGAATTCCTTTGGTTGCGGGTAACCGTTACCAAAGTAGTTCATTCTTTGTCTGGCAAGGGCATGACATTCACACAATAACTGTTCCATAGTCTCGTCCTCCTCGCCACACATTCTTACAGTCTAAACTATCATATAGCCCCATCTTGGCCAAGAGATCCTTGACCCCGAAGTGACCAGTGAATACCCCAGATATAATTCTGAGTTGCTTCCTAATGGATTTCCAGAGTTTTCTGGTCCAGCCCGAGTCCACTCCTTCTATGAAGAGCTTAGAGTGCCTTAAGCCAGCCTCATTCCTCCACTCGTGTTGGTGTTTGGTTTTGGCGTAGGCTTTAAAGGCCGATATTATGGTCCCCTGCGAGAGTCCCACAAATGGTTCTGGACCTACAAAGTGATTTGTAGAGCCCCCTCATGCAAGCTTATCTGCTCTTTCGTTGCCGATGAAGCCCTTGTGCCCTGGTATCCAAACTAGTTGCACCTTATTGTCCCTGTTTAGTGCTTGGACGCCATTATAAATTAGTCTAGAGTCCACTTTCGGCGCCGTAAGCGCTTTAAGGGCCGCTTGACTGTCACTGAGTATATAGATAGTCCGCCCTTTGGTTCGCCTGTCTATATTCACCTGTACACAAGCAATTATGGCGTATGTCTCCGCTTGGAAGACAGTTGCCAAACTACCCATGCTTACTACTACTATAGTCATTTGCATAAATGCCTGCTCCCGTACCGGATCCCATTTTTGATCCGTCCGTGTACCATATACTGTCTTCGATGCCAGACTTTGGTGGTTCTAGACCTTCGGCCCACTCAGCCTTATGATAGGGCTGATATAGTTCATGATTTCTTGACCAATTTTTTTTTTTTGTGACTCGAGACTTTACGAGTTTTCTCGAGTTCCGAGTACGTTTTTAAAGTAGTAAAAAATCAAATGTAGATTAAAAGACGGGTCTATATCGGATGGCATAATTTTTAATTGTTCTATTTTTTGTAGCATAACAATTTTCGTCTACAAAAATTTGTCCTAATTATTGTTGTATATTATACTTTTTCGCCGAAATCGTTACCTATCTATATTATATCGATTGTCCTAACTATTCTTGTGCATAATATTTATTGTATCGAATATCGAATTATCGAACACTACATGTGCATAACTATGTATATATACAATTCCTAATATTACATGTACAAATGCTGTTTGGACTACAGTTCATAATTCCTAAACATATATATTTTATAATTATGTAAGGATTAGGCAGTAAAAGAGTGTTCGGTTCTGGCGCTGCCGCTGCACGCTTTGCTTCTTAAGCTCGGCTCGCGCGCTGTATGGTCGCAGTTCTTCCTAACACTCTTCCTCGCTTCGCTCGTCGTCTCGTACCTACACCAACCTGCCTTAGAGTCACACAGGCTTGGCTCCGCTATCTCTAAATATTTCGTTAAGATGTTCAATAAATTATTGAAAATACAAAATGTGTGTTTTTTTATTCAATCGCAGTTTATACATTTTTGACATCGTATACTAATTTAAGTAAGTGCTAAAATTGAATAGAGATGCAGTTAAGTGTCAATGAGGATGAGTGCCGAGGAGTAAAAGACCGCGAATAAAGGAAAGGTGATTTATTCTAGCTGGTCAATCGTACACTGATATTGTTAAACTTATAATTTACTAGCTTTTGCCCGCGACTTCGTCCGCGCGGAACTCGTTTATATCGTAACTTTCTCCCCCCTTTTCACCCCCTTAGGTGATGTATTTCCAGGTAAAAACTATCTTTAGTAAGGACTCTTTGGGAAGGCCCCGGTATTCAAAGTATCTCTATACCAAATTTCATCTCAATCGGTTCAGCGGTTAAAGCATACAAAGGTAACAGACAGACAGAGTTACTTTCGCATTTGTAATATTAGTATGGATTGTATGAAGGAAAGGGTCATTAAGGTTGAGTTGCATGATTTTATAGATTACCTTACTCCGAACGCCTTTTATTACAAAATAAACTCCGCCGCAAACTTGGTTTCTATGACCCGCCTCACCATAATAGATGCATGTAGGCTTTTTTGCCCGACGACGGCAGAGCCGAACGGAAGGGATATGATTTAGCAGTCTATGTTTGTATGTTTGTATGTTCCACTGTAGCGTTTTAAATACTGAACCGATTTTGATAAATGGGGTGTCAATCGATTCGAAATTATGCTCCGGGTAACAAAGGCTACCTTTTGTATGAAAATGAGAAATATGATGGCTGTCACATACAAATAAGTGACTGACTTTGAAAAAAATATTTTGCTATCATAGCGTGTGGGGAATCAGATGAAAGAGGAGAAAATTTCGAGTTCAAATATATTGAAACATTATTAAACTTAAGTATAAAAAGCGACAGGAAGACGATTAAAATTTATATTAGCCTGAAAGAATACTACTAGCGCTATCTATCGGCAATTCTGCAAATCATTTTGTTTTACAGGCGTTTTGTTTGAATATCATCGAAATCGATGAGGAAGAAGTAAATACTGAGACTCATTACCATGAAATATCGAACATATCTCCAATTCTCTTCATTCTCACGGGTTCTTTCCATCAAGGCAGTGATATTTTCAGTTCGACTACCAGATGCAAGCAATGCACAGCCAACGCAACATCCGAAATCGCACATTCATCCTCAAATCCCCTACAGGGCTGGAAATCTTCAGATATTGACCGTGTGTTGATGTTTGGTGACAAATATCATAAGGTTTGCCTCGAAAATCTAGATATACAGCCTGACCATCTCGTTATCGATGAGTTGTTGCCTTGTATTATATTACCATTGCTACCAAAATCCAAAAGTTATACACTGGATATTGGAAGCGACGCCGCAGTAGGCTTAGTGAATCCTACAGCGACTGTACTTGGTGGCTATTACACTAGTATTAAAGCAGGACTGGAAAAGCTGTCACGATGTCACATCTTGCATTGTTACTTGCAATGATATTTCCGTGGCATTAATTTCACAAAATCAAAAATTTTACTTTATTTGACTCTCACTCTCGGGGTCCAAAAGGCCGCGTCGCACCTAGCGCTGGTCGTGCAATGGTTAAGATTTTTCCAATACTACATACCTTATCAAAACACCTACATTTCATTCTGGCAGTAGGGTCGAGTAGAGATATTCAATTTTCTCTCACAATAGTGAAGTCACATTTAACAGAAGAAGACAGCGCAGCATTTATTGAAGGGAACCAAGTAAATGAAGCCAGTTCGAACGAACTTCATGACGGAATAATAAGCACTACTTACTCTGTTAATGCCAAATGAGATTCCAGTACCGAACATCGCGGAGGTAATATCAATCAATCAATCAATTCATTTATTCAGGGACCAACATCATTATTGTTAGTAATAAAATAATACTTAGCTTAATATTAGTAACTATAAAAATAATAGAATAGCACACATAGTCAATTTAAATCAATTATAATACAATTTAGGTAAGAATGAAATTTACATTAAAGGTAAGTAGCTAAGTACAGTCAATTAAAATAATATGTATATGAGAAATTCAAATGAAAAATGTACAGGATGTCAAGTTAAATAATTAATTACTCATTTAAATCACAAAATGTCAAATGTTATGCGACCTCGTAGTTAACATGTGTGTTTGTGTGCATCATACAGCAGTGGTTTAGATACCCACAGTCCATCCGTTCAGCGATCATTTTCAGGATGCTGTTGGCACTGGCCCGTACCCTACGCACCAGGGATGTACATCGCTTGCGAATAGTAGTGTGGAAACAGTCCACCCTCGCCTCTGCGAATATCCCTGACACGCTGCAATATCGGGGCATCATTCATCAAGTATATAGCAAAATCAGAAACTGCACAAATACAAAAAGCAGTGAGTGACTGAAGCATTGACGAGAATTAGCGAACGAGGTTATTTATTTATCGTATGACGGTTACACACTGGAACATATATGTATTCGTATCGATGTCGCTGATAGAGTTCTTGTGTGCGCTGCGAGGTTCAGAAGAAACAGTGATAAGTAGATACCTAATTGTCCTCTATACATTTGATAGTAATTTTGTAATATAAATATCAAGATTGTATGTAAACAGTTTTATAATATATACATATCAAGATTGTAACATGATTAAAAAAAGGAAAAATATGAAATAAATAGTCAATTAAGTTTAATATTTATTTAAATTACCCCATTGTTACCCTCACATATCAGTCATATCACCAATATTTTTTAAATAAAATAGGATTTCAAATAATACCTGTTGTAGGTAGTTACACAAATGTATGTGTACCTGTTGTTATTTTAATAAATCAGTTGCAATCCGAGCTCGGTGGTTTAACATACTACATGGTGGCAGCGGTGAAAATAAAATATTTCGGCATTTATTTTGCGAGTATTTGTGGTGTAATTGTGTAGTCAGTGTGAAAAACAAGTTGCGACCAGGATGGAACACGCGAGACCGCCCCCCGAGCTCAACACCGAAGGGAGCCCCGTCAGCCGGGCTGACGCGTGGCAGTGTTGGAAGATGCAATTCAATTTATTTCTTAAGGCATCCGGGGTGTCTAAAGAAGATTCCGGGACTCAAGCAAGCTTGCTTATCAATTTAATAGGGCCGGAGGGGTTCAACGCATATCAAACATTTGTATTCGATAAGGAAAGTGATCGCGATAGTATTACTATCCTTCAAGAAAAGTTTGATGGGTATTTTGGCTTGAAACCAAATATAACATTAGCGAGATACAAGTTTTTCACTCGCAGTCAAGAGGATGGTGAAAGTATTAGTCAATACGTGACCGCTCTTAGGTTATTGGCAAAGAATTGTGCATTTTCATCGTTGGAACAGGAACTAATTCGGGACCGTATCGTTTGTGGCATCAATAACGCTATCGTGAGAGATCGGCTACTACGTACGGATGATTTAACGTTAGATAAGGCGATCAAGATCTGCCAAGCAGATGAAATATCGAGTGACGGTTCCCGGAGGTTAGAAGCGCTTAGAATAAGCGCGGGTCCTTCACAGGTGGACGCGGTACAGTTTCGTGGCGGTGGAGCAAGCCGTGGGGCCCGAGGTGGCAGGCGATGGAGGCCGAGTCGCGGCGCCTGGGGCGTGCGGCCCGGCGGCGGCGGCGTGACGTCACCGGTGCGGCAGCGCAGCTTTAGCGCGGTGCGTCCTCCGTGCCCGGGGTGCGGGCAGACCTGTGATCCTGGCATGTGTCCGGCCAACGGGGTGCAATGTTTTGTGTGTCAAGGGTATGGACATTTTGCTCGAGTCTGTGCTAATAATGTGATTAAGAAGAAAATGTATGAGATTGCCGTTTGTGACGAAGACGAACCCGATGACGAGTGTGAGTCGTTCTATATACCAGTGATTGCTGATGTGTCTTCAGTGAACGTGTCGTCGGACGACTGGTATGAGACATTAAGAGGTGAGTGTGGAGATGAGCGATTTAAACTGGATTCTGGTGCTGATATAAATGTGCTGTCATTCCAAAGATATTTGGGCTTAGGTTATGACCCAAAAATAATTACAAATAAACCGAACATGAAATTGCATTCTTATAGTGGTAATATAATCCCTATAAAAGGTATATATTTTATGAATTGGTGTTACAAAAATAAAACGTATACATTGAAATTTGCTAAAGCTGATATAAGTTGTGAAAGCGTACTGGGGCGTGATAGCTGTAGTGAGCTAGGATTGATTAAACGCATTCATACTGTTAATTTAGCAGAATATAGTGATTTGTTTGAGGGGCTGGGATGCCTTCCAGGGCGGTACCATATAGTGGTTGATGAGTCAGTTCCACCGGTAGTGAGTGCGACGCGGAAAGTACCGATAGGCTTGCATGATAAATTGCGGCAAGAATTGGACAGGATGGTTCAGTTAGGGGTCATACGTAAAGTAAATCATCCTACACGGTGGGTCAGTGCCTTGGTGATAGCGGCTAAGAAGAATGGGTCGCTTCGTATCTGCCTAGACCCCCGCCCGCTCAATTGTGCCGTGCAGCGTGCGCATTTCCAGCTGCCGCCTATTAATGAGATAGCGGCTAAACTGCATGGAGCTCAATACTTCTCGGTTCTAGATGCTAGCTCGGGGTTTTGGACTACGCAGCTAGACGATGAAAGTGCAGATTTGTGCACATTCGGATCCCCTTTTGGTAGGTACCAGTACGTGAGGTTACCGTTTGGATTAAATTGTTCTTCAGAAGTGTTCCATGCTAAGATTAAACAATTATTAGAAAATGTAGATGGGGTCGATTCGTTTATTGATGATATTATTTGTTGGGGACGGACCAAGAGGGAACATGACGAAAGATTGAATAATTTACTAAAGAGAGCTAGAGAAATAAATTTAAAATTCAATAAGGACAAATGTAAGTTGTGTGTGGAGGAGGTAACATATTTAGGTCACGTGTTTAATAAAAATGGCATGAAACCTGATCCAGAGAAAATAAGGGCCATAAAAGATATGCCGGCACCTAACGATAAGAAATCGCTTGAACGTTTTTTAGGCGCAATTAATTATTTGTCCAAGTTCATCCCGCATTACTCGGAACATATTTTTCCGCTTACCAGACTCCTTAAAAAAGACTCCGCGTGGTGCTGGGACACCGTCCATGACGGTGCGTTTGCAAAGTTGAAAGAGTTGGTTTGCAATGCACCGGTGTTGACTCTGTCTGATGCGTCGCAATCCGTGGTGGTTTCGGTGGACGCCAGCGCGGTGGCGCTGGGCGCCGTCCTACTTCAGGGCGGGCGCCCCGTCGAGTACGCGTCGCGCACGCTCACAGACACCCAAACGAGGTATGCTCAAATAGAAAAAGAGATGTTGGCCATCCTATTTGCGTGTGAGAAATATCATCAGTACATTTATGGTCAAAAAAAAGTCCTCGTTGAAACTGACCATAAACCATTAGAGAGTATATTTAAAAAAGCGTTAAACACGATCCCGGTACGCTTACAGAGAATGATGTTGCGGTTACAATGTTATGACTTGAGCGTTAACTATAAACCTGGTAAATATATGTACATACCAGACACCTTATCACGTGCGCCCCTTCCGGATTTATACGATGACTCGATAAGTAGGTGTGTGGGATACCAAGTAAATCAGTTAATTAGCAACGTACAGATGTCAGAATTAAAATGGAAACTGGTCAGTGATGAAACGGCAAAAGATAAGGTTATGTGTCAGCTAAAAGCATATATCAATAATGGCTGGCCACAGCATAAGCGTGATGTTTTGGAACAATTAAGACCATATTGGTCATTTAAAGATGAGTTACATATTATTTCAGGTGTAATTTTTAAAAATGGGCTTGTTATTATCCCGACGTCTTTACGAGACCAAATGCTACAAGTAATTCACGATGGTCATCAGGGCATTGATCGCTGCAAGGGTCGCGCGCGAGAAGTGTTGTTCTGGCCAGGCATATCGCGAGATATTGAAATGTACGTGAGGCGCTGTGACGCTTGTCAGGAATGTAAGAATGCTCCAGCTAGGGAGTCGATGTTGCTTATACCAATCCCTGAATTGCCGTGGTATAAAGTGGGGACCGACATATTTGAATACAGAAAACAATATTTTCTAATACTGATCGACTATTATTCTAGTTACATTGAAGTGGCACAGTTAAAAAATATAACTTCGATGGCAGTTATTAGTGTTATGAAAGAAAATTTTGCAAGATACGGAATCCCACAAACGGTAATTAGTGATTGCGGTACCCAATACACAAGTAGAGAATTTAATCGATTTAAAACTCAATGGGGATTCGAACACGTAACATCGTCTCCCTACTATCATCAATCAAACGGAAAAAGTGAAAGAGCCGTCCAAATCATTAAAAAAATGTTGATAAAATCAATTAATGGTGGTACTGATTTTTATCTAGATTTACTAAGTTACAGAAATGCACCGCGAGGAAACAAAGGTTCTCCTGCGCAATTGTTTATGGGCCGTAGACTTAATTGTAGGCTGCCTGTTCATCATAGTTTGTTAAAACCGGTTAGTCAGGACATGCAACATTATAATGAGCTCATTAAGCAACAAAATAAGACCAAAACAAACTATGATAAACATTGTAAAAATCTATCTGAGCTAGGTGTTGGCGATGACGTAATCATACTGGATCACACTAGTGTGGCAAACAAAATGAGAGGAAAAGTTGTTAAAAAATGTAATACTCCGCGTTCATATGTAATAATAAATCGAAAAGGAATGCAGTATCGTCGTAACCGCCGACATCTAATCAAATGTGAGCCGGGAGCGCCGATGCCGGGTGAGAAGTGCGTGCCTCCCCCGCCGCCGCCGCTACCAGCTCAGGGTTCAATCCCGCCTGATGTAAAAAGTGCGCCGGTACCACCTGCTTTGCAGGCGCAAGGTTCGAAACCGATTGCGACAGCAAGGCCTGCTGATCAGAGAAAAGAGCCCGCTCTTACTCGTAAGAAAACTCGTGAAATGGGCATTGATATAAATTCTTTGTTCTAAAATCATTTTCTTTTAGAAGGGGGGTTGAACATGTAGTGTAAGACTTTTTATATATTAGTTTTCTATTTTAGTTATCTGCATGCTTATTAATTTTAAGGGAAAGATGTTGTAGGTAGTTCCACAAATGTATGTGTACCTGTTGTTATTTTAATAAATCAGTTGCTATCCGAGCTCGGTGGTTTAACATACTACAATACCCGACTACAGAACACATCTAAAAAGTATAAAATAAAATAAAATTTAAAAAAATAATACCCGACTCCGGACATGCGATCTGAAAAGTATTAAATAAGAAAACAATTTACTTCTGAAATCAAAACCTGACATTCAACTCTCTCATATTTGGATGAAGCCGTGGTCGCATGCTTTTGGAGCCTGAATATATGTTGATGCATGCGACCACGGCTTCATCCAAATATGAGAGAGTTGAATGTCAGGTTTTGATTTCAGAAGTAAATTGTTTTCTTATTTAATACTTTTCAGATCGCATGTCCGGAGTCGGGTATTATTTTTTTAAATTTTATTTTATTCAGTATTATTTTGCATATTTTCATATCACACGGCCGTAAGGACCTTTTTTACTAAACCGTAGGACTAAATTAACTGACTTGCAATTTGAATATTTTATATTAAAAATAAAGATACGTCAACAAAATGTTACATCTAATTGTTTTCAAAATAGCCATTATAAAACGTCTTTTTTACCCCGTTTTAGAAAACATCTTCGAAACTACCGCCATAAGGTACCTTTACCCTTAGAACGTCACATACATATATTTACCAATGTAATGTTCCTATTCCCCAGGACTCCCAACTACCGTTATACCGTAAATAGGTTCCATCCAATATTTCACCCCCTATTTCACCTCCTTAGAGGATGATTTTCGGGATAAAAACTATCCGTTGTCATTCTCCAGGACTCAAACTATCTCTATACCAAATTTCAACTCGATATAAAATTTCACCCCCAATTTCATCCCTTAGGGGTGGAATTCCGGGATAAAACTACCCTATGTCCTTTCCCAGGACTCAAACTATCTTTATACCAAATTGTATTCAAATAGGTTTCATCAGAATTTTGACCCCTGATTTCACCCACTTAGAGGATGATTTTCGGGATAAAAACTATCCTGTTCTTTCCCTGGATTTAAACTATCTCTTTGTTTCATTAAAATTGGTTACATCCAAATTTTTACCCCCTTATTTCACCCTCTATTTTACCCCTTAAGGGATGATTTCCGGGATCAAACCTATCCTTTGGCCTTCCCCGGGACTCAAACTATTTAAATACCAAATTTCATCCAAATCGGTGCAGCGGTTTAAGTAGCTCCATACAAATTTTCACCTCCAATTTCATTCCCTTAGGGGTAGATTTCCGGAATAAAAACTACCCTATGTCCTTTCCCAGGACTCAAACTATCTCTATATCAAATTGTATTCAAATGGGTTCCATCCGACTTTTCACCCCTCATTTCACCCCCTTAGGGGACGATTTCTGGGATAAAAACTATCCTATGTCCTTTCCTAGGATTTAAACTATCTCTTAACCAAATTTCATCAAAATGGGTTACCTCAAAATTTTCACCCCCTCATTTCACCCCCTTAGGGGATGATTTCCGGGATCAAACCTATTCTATGTCCTTCCCCGGGACTTACAGTATTTATATACCAAATTTCATTCAAATCGGTGCAGCGGTTTAAGTAGCTCCATAAAATTTTTTACCCCCGATTTCGACCCTTTAGGGGTAGATTTCCGGGATAAAAACTACCCTATGTCCTTCCTCGGGACTCAAACTATCTCTATACCAAATTTCATTTAAATCGGTTCAGCGGTTTAGGCGTGAAGAGGTAACAGACAGACAGACAGACAGACACACTTTCGCATTTATAATAGTATATATATATATATATATATATATGTAGTATAGTATAGTATAGTATAGTATATAGTATAGTATAGTATGGATGGATATGGATAATTACACGTCGGATACAGCGCTACATGTGCGAGGTTGATGACATTATTTTGGGCTAGTACAAAGTACAAAGTGCACGCACATCGTTGCAGAAAACAATGAATACATATCTTTGTAAAAAAATTTTTGGGCATTGCAATTATAGTAATACAAATATTAGGCCTGACATGTTTTATGCCGTATAATAATAGGCGTAATAAGTTTTAGCAATTTAGATTTTCGAGCATTTAGTACTAGGAGCAAAAAGAATTAACACAATCAACAATTATGCAAAAAAAAAGATTATGCTAAATGTAAAGTATGCCATTCAAGGTAATGCCAAAAATATTCGGCCAAAAGATTTTAGGACAATCAATATTAGGCCACACAAAGTACCCATAAAATACTATTTATGTACCTAATACTCAAAAAGCATCGCCATTCATCCAGTATTTTTATTTATTAACTGTTCCTCTGCATACACATGTGTATATGTGTGTTTGAAGTTGGCGCCCACAATTTGTCCGCTTTGCCCAAAGGTTGACTGGTAGAGAATGCTTAGGACATTAAGTACGGCTTTTGTTCAATAAATTCTAATTTTGTGCAAACAATAATAAATAAATAAGTGTACTATGTCTTCCTTGAAATAATAAATGTACCTATATATGTGCACAGTGAAGTATATACTACACTCAGAGCCAATGAAAACGGGTCACTTTGTTGTATATCCATGGAAAGTGACCCGTTTTCATAGCCTCTGAGTGTTATAGATTTTTAAATTATTATTTTTATCATACTCTACCGTTAGGGCACAATACAGCTAAAGACTGCATAATAACACACACATATCAAAGCAGTGACGCATAAATTGATTGAAATCACCGATGAATAGTAGACAAGCATACATTCCCGATATTGAATGTGGATAGGTAAATCTATTAGAAGATTGCATTCCATGCTCAATAGGGAAAACACATACATCACGGAATAGGTTTTTCTTTTACGTTTCAGTGAGTTCTCATTAAATTTGTGTTTGCCTTAGCCATGAATGACTGAGGTATATCATTTAATTTGCTGACTTAATCCGAATAATGCAGTATACGTGTACTTGGAAAGTAAACTGGATCAAACAATATTTTATATGCATATTTAATCAGTTGAAAACCGTCTTGCAAACGTTTGAGTATTTTTTTTAATATTTAAAATATACAAATAAACGTAAAAAATTGCACCCCTAAAAAAGAGGTGCAAGGTTTGTATGTGCAACACTTTTGTTGAGCTAGATGACTTTCAAGTATTTAAAAGTTCAACTTTGTAAAAAGGTTACAAAAAAAACTTTCAGCGTTTTAGAAAACTCCACCTCTGAGAGGGTTAACAAGGGGTGCAAGGTTTGTATGGGGAATACTTTCTTTTGAGCTAGAGTAGAGACTTGAAACTTTGTAGAAATATTAGGTACTTATTTAAATGTACAAAAAATCTTTCACCGTTTTGGAAAATTTCACCCCTGAGAGGGTTAACAAGGGGTGCAAGGTTTGTATAGGGCACACTTTTTTTTTTGAGTAAGACATGAAACTTTGTAGAAAGATTACTTACTTAAATACAAAAAAAATCTTTCAGGGTTTTAGAAAATCCCACTCCTAAGGGAGTCAAAAAAGGGGCGCAAGGTTTGTATGGGGAACACTTTTTTTGGCTAGAGACTCAAAACTATGTAGAAAGATTACTTATTAAAAAAAAATAGCGTTTTGGAAAATATCACCCCTAAGGGGGTTGAAAAGGGGGCAAGCTTTTTATGACACAATTATTTTTGAGCTAGACATTGTATCTCGTTTCCACTCGTGTTATCGTCTAATTATGCTCACATATTTTTCTTCAGTCGGGTATCCATATAGTCACATAATGACTATTGTCATAATTTCGAATGTCATACAACATTAATACGAATAAAGTTGTTGCTCATAAAAGTCGTTCTGCACATAATACTTTCATTGTCATAATTGTACTATGTCATATATTTTTAACCATAATGTTCAATATCGTATGATATTGAACATTACGTTTTAAGTCATTATATTGAAGATCATTATTTTATTATCGTTAATCATAAGAATTGCTATGCATAAATTATGACAACAGACTGTAGAGACTCATTAGCACTACGATACCACAGAACAACTGTTTCTACGTTCAAATCATGCGATGGGTGCGGCAACGATGACTTCAATGTGGACCACGCACCTTGCTGCAAATTTGTTGGCCTAATAACTCGTCGTCACTATGAAATCAGAGACCTGTTTTGTGAACTATGCCAAAACGCTTAGGGAAATGTTACCAAAGAACCGATCTTAACTGAAGGAAACTGTGGATTTCGTGGAGACCTCAGCTGCCGCGGCGTTTGGGATGCACAGAGGGTTATATGATATCCGTGTCTTGGACACCGACGCTCCCTCTTACATCTCTCGCCCGGTAGCTTCAATTTTAAAATCCGCAGTAGAAGAGAAAAAACGTAAATATAGTAGCGCCTGCGAGAAACAACATGCAAAATTTACCCCTATCGTCACATCAGTCAGTCGACGGAGTCTTCCTAACGCATCCAGCACTTTCCTATCCCAACCGTGTCGCGTTTTTAGCTTTGTGTTTTTCTTTCTATCCCATTTGGCTACTGGTACATATTTTACAAATTTATTTCATTTATTATTTATTATGTGTATACAATAATTTTTATGTGTTTATCAATGGTCTTATGTTGCGTTCCGTGGATCACGTACGGTGCTGTCTGAAAATCAGCGCTGTAGGTGTCTGTCTGACACCTCGGCATAATGCTGAGACAGCGACCTATTCACTGCCGAAAAGACACACACAATATGTGTTAAATTGTAATGTATGCCTATTCCCTTTGTCTCTGTGTGTCTTTTGTGTAGTAAATAAATGTCTTCTTTCTTTCTTCTTTCTTCGCTCCACAAATGTCTACCTTTATTAAACATCTTGGTGAAGCTATTGCCGACCGCTGGAACCGACCCCTATCTGTAATAATGGACTGGTTAAGGTCAAAAATTATAATATCCATAATCCGAGCCACAAGCATGAGCATTAGTGGGACCCGGCACAAATTCAGATCCGTAAACCATTTTTTCAGCCTCAACGACGGGGCAGCTCTACCTAACATCACCCCCTAACCCCTCTCTATTTACTCTCTACATACAACCGTCCGTTCTTTTTTATATTTGTTGTAAATATCTATATGTTATATTCGAACTTATTTTTATAACTATGACTTTTGTCGGTTATGCGTCGGTTATAATGATGATTATGACATTTATTACACAAGTAGTTATGCCTTTCAATACTATGGCTTTAAGCATTATGCAACCCGACCCTTGTCAGTCATGTGTGTAAGTTAAGTGAGTCCCTCTATACTTTTTTTTTCTTGCAGGGATGCATTTTTTCTTTTCATTTTCCTACAATAGAATTATAATTATAAATAAAGATTCAAGATACTATAAAAATTATCGTTTACATACGTACGAGTAATTCCCACATATGTGACTAGAAAGTCACAGTAAGTTTTCCAATAGTACTTTTAAAAATACACGTCGATTCATGAATAAATCATTTAAAACAAAATGTTCAGGAATGAGGCTTTTAGGTAGCATTCACTTTGAAACAAGCGACGATGCGAATGCAAATGAGGTACGTAGGTTGGTTCTAGAAGAATTCGCGTTGATGTCTGGTCATTAGCGACTTCTTTGTTTCAATAAAATCATGAAAGAAAATAGTGGGTTTTTTACAGATCAATAAATCAAATACGATAAATTAATAAAGATATGTATTACGCGATTTAGTAAAATTAGAACACCATAACCTAAGAGTTACCTTAATTTGTTTGTATCAGAGGCACAGCATCATCGCGTCAGAGTCAGTTTGTTACAGCAGAGATGCCTGGTTCTGGCCTGGTTTGCCACTCCGAGTAAAGCACTCCACGTGTCACGACTGCATTACTCCACCACGGCTGATGAAATGGTGGACTACCTATATTCGCCAGAAGTCTGGCTACTCGCTGAGGGTTTAACAGCTGCTTTCGCATCAATGTCGTGCACTTTAGGATAGAACACTAAAGCCGCGTCCGCTGCGCCATGTTTTCGTGGTTTTTAAACGTCAAAAATGTTTTGCCAATCAAAACAATACCCTATTTGTTTGCCGAAACTGACTGAAAACATGTTAGATGTTTGCAAACACCGAAAACACGGCGCAGCGGACCCGGCTTTAGAAATTTGTTTGTTTACAATCTTTACAAAAATGACAGACGTATTGTGTCAGCTGTTAATTTTTGTGTTATTGATCTCTGTGACAGTTCAATTGGCATTTTTTTACTTAAAGTAAGTTTATATCCAAACTTTTTTTCGCATATTCAAGATATTGTGAGAAGAATGAGCTGGAAACGTGGACGCCTATAGCATTCTTTGTTAACTGTACTTAGCACAAACCAACTTATACATTATTTATACCCGTAATACAATTATTTTTAACTAGTAAGGGTTTCTGATACTAATAATAAAGGGGTAATGTCTGTGAAATGTAAGTTTGTAGTTTGGAAAGTTTGTCAGGTGGCATGTTGGGCGTAATCACAGAAAATACCCATATCCCATTCAAAAAATCCCCGAGAGGTTTTTTAGATTGAACTTAATATAATTAAAATACAGTACCCCAAACGTTTAGTATCTGCATTTTGCAGCAATGCAAGTCATTAATTTTTAAATAGAAACTGAAATAAATATAGTTTTTAATGGGGATTAAAACACTCAACCGTAATTAGATACGGTTCATTTTTAGTATGAATCTGTTACGGTATTCATTTGCTTTATTATTGTTCCATGGGCAACGGTACGAGCCATTGCACTTAAAGTTTATTTGAATTGATCGTGTGTCTATTCGAAGCAACAAATACATTTTATAGCAGTGCATCTTTATTTAAAATCAGTTTATTTCCTTTGGATTTGAACCGGGATACTAATGTTTAACAATTATTTACAGTTTTTCTAAGAATGCTTTTCAATCTCCAATACGGCAACTTCTACCACGACGGCTCTTAACGATATTAGACACTCGATTTGTAAACTGGATGTTGAAACTGTGTTGTTTTTTTCGAAGATTGTTTCTTTTTTATCTGCACTTTTATTAGGTACCTGTCCGGATCAAAATGGCTTTTACCAATTTAGCTTAGGCATCATTTTTTGTCAATCTTTGAACAGATTAACCCTTTCGAAGTCATGATTGAACAAACGTTCATGCTCATACATAACCCAAATATTTGCCTTACCCGGATTTGACCCCAGGACCTACTTATTAGGCTAAACCGGTTGCAATACGCGTATAGCGCATTGTAATTGTTACGCTTTTGCTATTCCCCTAAATAGCGTGCAGGTCTATTAATTAGCGATATATACCTATTTGCCTACATGATCGAAACGAATAGGTACACCTGCACGTTCTTTAGCGGAATAGTATAAGAATATGGTTCCAGTATAAGTTACCATGGAATTCCGCACTGTACCTGGTCCACAATTACACCACGCTCATGTAAAGCAGGATTAGATCTCCCAAGATGGGACTGGTGTACCATTAACCGACTCCGTACTAGCCACGGTCGCTGCAGTCACTATAAACACCGTTGCGGATGGGTGGAATCCCCAACTTGCTCCTGCGGTGCCCAAGAACAAACGATTCGCCATATAATCGAGGATTGCCCCCTAACGCACTATGCCGACGGACCCCGAGAAGACCTGATTACCCTTAGCGACAAGGCCATCAAGTGAGTCGTTCTTATTATGTTTCTGTTTTCAATGCCATTCGATTAAATATTAATTACTTGTACCTACCAGTCCTACCACAGCCTCACGCATCTATTTATACATCACAAGTTGCATTCGCGGCGTGAAATTCGGTCTGTATACTCGTAAATTCCCCTTCCTCACTTTTGATGACCCCTTTGGAGTATTTAGTAGTAGTGACGCTGCATATGCATTTATTTTTTTGCCTAATTTGGGACTGAGCATATTTATTTTACAAGATTTATATTGAATTGCAATGTATGTACCTAACTAACTATAAATAAATAAATATTTGCGGACAATCTTACACAAATCGACCTAGTCCCCTAACTAAGCAAAGCTTGCACTATGTATGTATATAGTTGGTACTGTTGGTAGTGACCCTGCCTACGAAGCAAGAGGTCCTGGGTTCGAATCCCGGTAAGGGCATTTATTTGTGTGATGAGCACGAATATTTGTTCCTGAGTCATGGATGTTTTCTATGTATTTAAGTATTTATTTCTCTATATAAGTATCTATATCGTCGTCTAGTACCCAAAGTACAAGCTTTGTTTATTTTGGGACTAGATTGATTTGTGTAAGATTGTCCGCAAATATTTATTTATTTTTAACCATATTTTGTTCGGGTGGAATCTTGCAACTCAATTTTAAAGCAGAAATTTGCAACCGATTGAGTTGAAATTTTGGGTACAGGTATAGTTTTGATTGAAAATTCAATCTTATGGTAACATAGAGCTGATCTTATGTTGGACACAGAAGGTGGCCGTGGGAATTCAGTACTTAGCCGACGTAACCCCGTTGAGTTTGGGCTTGTTAAAATTGTCTCTATGAGTAATAGTTGATGACGGTATACAGAAAAGTACAGTCGGCAATAAAATCTTGTACCAAAAATGATTTTTTTGACAGAAACTTATTTCTAACCAGCCTCAAGGTTCATCGTCAACGTCAATCTACGGCTATACTAAAACTCTTCAATATTAGGAGTTTAGACGTGAAGGATAATTACAACTATTATATTTCGCATTAAGAATATAAGTATGGCTTCCAACTAAAGCTAGTAACTGTATATTTACAAAGAGGAATGTGCAAAGACAACAAATAGACAGCCGCCTTAATAAGTAAGCGCGATCGTATCTCCGAAGCTGGTAGAACAAAATAAACCCCAGACAAGGAAAGTGCAGAGATTAGTTGTGGAGCATTAAGAGATGTTAGATTAGCTAAAGCGAGCTCCACTTCACAATTTCAATGAAAGTTTAGTTTCATTCCAATCACATATGCATCGCACTCACACACACTTGGCTATGCACTTACACAAAAAGGAGTATATGTAATGTATGCACATATCTATGTAGGTTCCAGGTTAGATAACCTGGAACCTAAATGGTCGCGTACCGTACGGTTTCAGAGAAGTTTCCTCACTCGGACGCTCCGGATGTGGAATGAGCTCCCTGCCGAGGTTTTCCCAAGGGTTCTTCAAAAAAGGAGTGTATAAATTCTGAAAGGGTAGGCAACGCGCATGTAAAACCTCTGGAGTTGCAAGCGTCCATAGGATACGGTAACCACTTACCATCAGGTGGGCCGTAAGCTTGCGGTATAAAAAAAAAAAGATGATCCGCTAATTATTGAAATCTGTTTTATTTTAGGAATAACTGTATTGTAAAGAACAAGTATTCAATTCCGAAGGACCTATCTTAAAATTAGTAAGATTCACCTAATACACTCATTAATCTCATCATACTTGCACTTCTTTGTCATCATCATCCTAGCGGTATTCCCGGTTGTGCCCTAAAGGAGCCCGGGGTCCGCTTCGACGTCTAATCACAAGATTTGGCGTAGGCACTAGTTTTTACGAAAGCGAATGCGATCTGACCTTTTAACCCAGAGGGAGAACTAGACCTTATTGGGATTAGACCGGTTTTTTCAAGATGTTTTCCTTCACCGAAGAGCTAACGGTAAATATTCCGTACTAAGTTCAAAAACCTCATTGGTACATACGAGCCGGGATTCGAACCCACGACCGCCGCTTGACAGCTGCATACCTGACGCACCTAGGCAACCGTAGCTTCAATACTCGCTCTTCTTTGTCTTCTTACCTATACAGGGTGTGGCCTGTAAGGAGCAAAAAATTAAACGGTAGATTATTAAGCTTGTGAACAATTATTTCCAAGAGGTTTTACGCGAAAAAAAATATATTTTTGTAAAAATAAAAATCTTTAAAATAAGTTTACTTGTATTTTTTACTCTTTTGGAGTGCTATGAGTAACTTTTTATTTTGAAAACACTAAAAAAAAGTAAAAAAAAAATCACAAAACTATCTATTGAACACAAAAATGCATAAACTATTATCACTCATTACATGATGTTACCTCAAAATCTGCATTGACTGCCGTGATATGATCTCGTGGTGCCAAGATACATTACTTGGAGGTCGTAAATTTAGATCAAAATTTTTACGAAACCAAAAATTTTGAAAGTGAATGATACACAAGGGGTTACTGCAAATGCTCTAAGGAAGCGTCCTTTTGAATATTTGCTTCTATTACAGGCCACACCCTGTATATTTAATGTTGTCTTCAGTGCAACGCAGTAGCTCACATTACGCAGTTAGTCAATCAATCTTTAAAGCTTTGGGTTATCTTAAATCTATAAGAAACATTATTCAACTCAATTCTGATGAAGAAAAATACCTAAGGTTTCATACATTCAATTTTTTTTAAGACCACTAAGCGTGATCCTCTAGTATGAAAGCTACAAAAACAAATATATAAAAGTACGTATTATTTATATCATGTTAGTACCGTGAACGCGTTTTGTTGTCGATGGTACCCGCTTTTCCTGCCTATTATTCTTTATAGTATGTTCCGTGGTAAAAGAAAATAATATACTTTTTCTGGTAATGTTTTATCGCAGTGGGGTAGGTAAATAAATATTTCCTTTATGTCGGATTGTCATTGCGTTTGTGAAATAGAATGAATATGAATGTTTGCTTTTTATTCGTCGCAAAATAAGTATTGCAAATGTCTACCAGGAAAGAAAAACATTCTCCTTTAATGTATGTATACCTATTAATTCATAGTTATAGCACCTACTGATACCATGCCTCCAGTAGCCTGCCAAAACTGGCACCCGCTGTGGTGTCTAAAAGTTAATTAGGAATGGTTTTTCTTCAAGAGCTGGAGAACAAAATACTTATAAAACAACCAGAAGGAATATAGTTCTATGAAGGCTTCGCCACTGGGTAGGCGTGTCTTCTCACAATTCGTGTGTTGAAGGTGACCGGTAATCCCACATAATCATAAAATTTATTTCGCAGCGTTTACTATACTTATACTGGAGGCGGTGGTGATTATAGCTTTTTAGCAAACTTTCAAATTGAATTTATTTATGATGGTTAGCGACCATTATGCTAAAGTGCACAAAAAACTTATATGTTGTGTCTGCGCCCGCTAAGTAACAATATCAAACATTCGGTTTATAAAAATAAATATTTCCAAAAATAAACTTCTCCCCTCTATTTATGTACTTACGCTGGCCATAAATTTCCAAGAAAACTAAATTGAAATACCCATAAACTGGGGAAATAATTACATAAATCTGAATCTCTTTCCCCACTAAGACATTACGTTTGTTCATTTCCCCCTCATACGAATTTGTGTGAAATTTATGTATGATTGCTGCATTCCTCCGTTCCAATGTTTAATGTTTTGTAAGGTTAGAGTACTTCATAAATCACTCAGAACAAAAGAAACGGGAAGGCCAAGAGAATAAAATAGAATAAAATGCAAAAGAAATATTTATCTGAGCAGGGTTCTGGTCTTTAAAAAATATATTTAATGCTATTTATAAGTAAAAAATAATAGATATGTTACCTGACGGCAGATTTTTGTCCGTCTGAACGCAACGCAAAACACTGAGGTGCACTTATAAATGGATGAAAGCCGTGTTGAATTGATTAAATTATATCTGCAATAATTTGAATAACAAAAAAATATTAAGAAAATCACATAAAATAATTCAAAAATAAGTAACTAAATATTATGGGACAATTTATACAGAAATCGAAACTAATACCCATGTAAGCCCCCATAGTAAGCACAATACATAAGGCTTGTGTTATGAATACTAGACGAAGATATATTATTATTAATAAATATAAATACTTAAATAAGCTATTACAACACACGACTTGAAAACGACAAATTTTATTTTGTTCTATGAAAAGGCTTGCCGGGCGTCAGCAAAAGGCTTTAAAATACCAATGCTAAGTATTTCTTATATTTGATCGATTTTACTATGCACAATAAGTATTTAGTACTGTGTAAAGCACCACTGTGTAGAGTACAAAACAAATTGATGAAGCACAACATTATTATTTAAAATCTTTATCTTTGCAATGGTTCCAAAGTATTTTTGGAAAACTACGGAACCTGTGTATTTTTAATGCGGAGTATGCTTACATTCTATTTTGCTAGCGAGTGGTTTGCCGTTATAGCTTCTTTATCAGCAAGTCAATGTTTATTCCATTTATTTCTTTTTCCTATTATTTTGTTGGCTTTTGTTGGCTTATTGCGTTAATGGATTTTATTGCGGATGCCATTGCACTGCACGGTTTCATTTGAAAGATCACGTTTCACAGAATTGTTTTGTTAGCACAAAGCATTAATGATTTCAGTAATGTTGTTTCTAGTGTTGTATTAAGATGGGCGTGTCTTGCCATCAAACTTATAATTATTGTCAAGTTCAATTAAATTAGTATAAAAATATTATAATCAATATTTATTCTGCATTAAGGCCACAAAAGCACTGTTAGATGTCAAACGCCAACTAAAAATAAATAAATATAATAAGTTTAGTGATATGACCACCCCATTGCTCTCTGGCTCTCTACTGCAATCAGTCAACGGAGAGCATTTGTTTAGTTTAGTTTTATTAATCTCATTATTCAAGGTTACATTTCAGATAATATTACTTGTCTTACAGTGATCGTTGCTACGAATAATAATATTAATATGGTTGAAGGTATGATATACGTGTAAGTAGCAAAAATTTTAAAATAGGTAATGTAAGAACAAGATACATGTCAAATCGTGTTATAAGAGCACTTGAAAATTAAATTAAAAAAGATTAATATTTTTTGCACAGTTGCCATCACATACATCGGAGCAAACAAGCAGCTCACAAACATCCTAACACACCTCTATTTTCAAGGCATTAGGGTGCACGTGCCGATATTTTGAACACCTATAGTGAGAAACCAAAAAAGACCCAAAATTTCGAGGATTTGTAGCTGCCAAAAGTTGTCCTGAGATGTCTCGTGTAAAATAACTAACTATATTTGATATTTGCTCGGTTTTGTACCGACAAAACCTAGCAAATATAAACAGAACGAGATGTTTTTTTTTTATCGTGTAGGTATACACGATATAAAAAAAATCTTCTACACCACCTTTTTTGCAATTTATTTTTACTCTACGGACTGGCGTAATAGCAATACGTATAGCAATCATGTGAGCGTTCTTTTACTCTAGAGACTCAGTTGACTAGTGTTATTACCAATGGTCACTCATTTTTAATCGCTCAATATAAACTATCTATCCATCTGTGTATCTGTGTATCGCTGTGTGCGTGCACGAGTATTCCTGAGAAAATTACGGTTTTTTTGGAAATAATTCAATATCAGGCTAATTATTTGTATACAGCTTTTATGTTATTTTAAAAAACTTTAACTATTGAAATCAATAATTCTATGGACCGGAAGTTAGGAAAAAAATTTAAACCGCTAGCAAAAATGCTATCAGTATTTTTATAATGAAAACATGTTTGAGTACACAAATTTGGAGACTTACTACCTGAATCCAAAAATATATGCATCAGGAAATAACAGCATTTTAATTATATATTTGCGCAGCAAAACTTAAGCATTCAAAATACACAAATTTGGAACCAGTGTATGACTTCGTCCCGGTTGCTGTGGAGACAAGTGGCCCCTGGTGCTCCGAGGCAAAAACTTTCATTAATAAATTAGGACAACGATTGCGGGAGAGAGGTCGCGATCCCAGGTTTGGCTCGTATCTGGTGCAGCACATATCGTTGGCGGTGCAGCGGGGTAACGCGGCCAGCATATTGGGCACATTTGCGCCAGGTACCTGCCGTCCCGGGAATATATTAGTTTAACATTAATTTAGTTTTTGTTTTTTACATTTTTGTCAATAAATATCTATTTTATATTTACGACCTTGAGATAATATTGAATTTCATCTGGCCTATAGAAAGGTTTATTCATTAACAAAAATAAGTGGATTATGCGCGTATCCCAAAGATCGTATATAGACGTAGTCAATTATAAAGTAAATAAAGTTTATACCATTTTCGCCTGTTTTTTTCGGAATTTATAAAATAATAAAAAGATTACTTTATATTATTTTTTACCGTTGGCGTATTAAATTTAGGTGGATTATTAATGAATATTTAGTTAAATTACCCAACCTATTTTTTGGTGTAAAAATATGGCTGATAAACCGTAAAGTTCTCAGGGTATATGTATTATTATTAACGAACACTCATTTAGTTCATAAGTTAATTATTTATTTTTTCTACTCGTCGACTTTAATCTTTGCATTAAGATTTCGTACACGAAACTAAGATCCCATACTTTTTGATCCTGGAGCTCCACGAGCTTGCCACGGAGCTCGTGGTTTCATAAGATAACCGCCAGCAGTCATCTTATGAATCCAGGAGCTGTATAAGATAACTGTGAATACATCAACGCGCAAAGATGCTAAGCTGCTGCGCTTCATTTCAGCAGGGCGATTTTCAATAGATACCAAGTTTGATTAATGAAAATGAAAAAATGAAAAAAATGAAAAATGATTTATTGGTAATCAAAAAGGTTGACAAAAGCAAGGTTGGAGTCTCCTTTTAAGTAATAAAGATAGATTAATAAATTATTATTTCCTTTGACTCGTAGAAAAAGTTTTGTATACAATAATTATATAATTAGCTTTTTAAGTCTCGTACCTTAATAAGGCCACTATATAACGATTGCATAAACTACTATTAAGTAACTAATGTGTATGGACCTTGACGGAAGAAAAATGAATTTAAAAAAAAAAGTTTTATTTTTTCAAGTTTTAATAATGTGGAAATAATTGTTCACTAGCTTAATAATCAACCGTTTAATTTTTTGCTCCTATTACAGGCCACACCCTGTATATATCAGTAAATATATATATATTTATTTTGTTTATTGTTCATTTTTCGTTTATTTTTTTTTGTTAGTTTTTTGTTTTGTGTTCGTTTATTTATTGTTTTTTTTTGTTTCGTTTGTTTTTGTTTTGTTTTGTTTTTGTTTTGTGTTTAATTTGTTTTTGTTTTTGTTTTTTTTTTGGTTATTTGTTTTTTTTGTTTTTTGTTCGTTGTTTGTTTCTTTTTTGTTCATTATTTGTTTTTTTTTTGTTTTTGTTGTTTTTTTTTCGTTTGCTTTTGTTTTCCTTTTGTTGTTTTGTTTTTTTTTTGTTTTTTGTTCTTTTTTGTTGATTTTTTTCCGTATTTTTTTTCTGTTTTTTTTTTGTTTTTTTTTTTGCAATTTTTTTCCTCATAGTCGGTGTATGGACCTTGACGGAAGAAAAATGAATTTAAAAAAAAAAGTTTTATTTTTTCAAGTTTTAATAATGTGGAAATAATTGTTCACTGGCTTAATAATCGACCGTTTAATTTTTTGCTCCTATTACAGGCCACACCCTGTATATATCAGTAAATATATATATATTTATTTTGTTTATTGTTCATTTTTCGTTTATTTTTTTTTGTTAGTTTTTTGTTTTGTGTTCGTTTATTTATTGTTTTTTTTTGTTTCGTTTGTTTTTGTTTTGTTTTGTTTTTGTTTTGTGTTTGATTTGTTTTTGTTTTTGTTTTTTTTGGTTATTTGTTTTTTTTGTTTTTTGTTCGTTGTTTGTTTCTTTTTTGTTCGTTATTTGTTTTTTTTTTGTTTTTGTTGTTTTTTTTTCGTTTGCTTTTGTTTTCCTTTTGTTGTTTTGTTTTTTTTTGTTTTTTGTTCTTTTTTGTTGATTTTTTTCCGTATTTTTTTTCTGTTTTTTTTTGTTTTTTTTTTTTTGCAATTTTTTTCCTCATAGTCGGTGTGAAAAGTTACATGTGTCACTACACATGTAACTTTTCACATCGACTATGAGGAAAAAAATTGCAAAAAAAAAAACAAAAAAAAACAGAAAAAAAAATACGGAAAAAAATCAACAAAAAAGAACGAAATACAAAAAAAAAACAAAACAACAAAAGGTCTCATAGTCGGTGTGAAAAGTTACATGTGTCACTACACATGTAACTTTTCACATCGACTATGAGGAAAAAAATTGCAAAAAAAAAAACAAAAAAAAACAAAAAAAAAATACGGAAAAAAATCAACAAAAAAGATCCCATACTTTTTGATCCTGGAGTGGATTGAAAATTATTTTCGTCTTGGGCGTTAACACTTGAATCCCTCACTACGCTCAGGATCCTACGTTAAAATCCCTCGCTACCCTCAGGATTCTATTGTAGGATCCCTCGCTATGTTCAGGATTCAATACACCGCCCTCGGCGTAAATATACTATTTGCTCCCTTGTGACACAAATCACTATTGGGTCAGTGAGGGCAGCTACCAGATCCCGTGTTGCTAGGCGAAAATAGTCTTAGGAGACCTTCCTTCGATTTCAAATTAATGAAGATTGGCGTTTACAGATTTTAGAAAAAACATACAGGGTGCGAGGAAATGGTTATTTTTGACAAACTTTTTTTTTGATGCCATTCGATCCCATTCCTGTCCAGGATCAAAAGCTTGTACTGTGTCAAACGTAAATTTCCGGCTAGAAAAGCCATAAATCGAGAAAAAAATTGTATGAAAATGAAAAAAGTTTTTTTACATGTATTTTTTTATGTCAATCGATTCCATTTCTATTCAGTATCAATAGTTTCCTTGGGATCAACTTTCGGTAATGTACAAAAAAGCTAGAAATTAAAGAAAATTGTTTTCATACATTTACTATGGAGGGAAAGAGCAGTAATTTCTGGCTTTTTTGTACATAGCCGAAAGTTGACCACAAGAAATCTATTGATACTGGATAGAAATGGAATCGATTGACATAAAAAAAAAACGTAAAAAAACCTTTCTCATTTTCATACAAATTGTATGGGGAAAGTTTTTCTCGATTTATGGCTTTTCTAGCCGGAAATTATGTTTGGTCCCATACAAGCTTTTGATCCTGGACAGAAATAGGATCGATTGGCGTCAAAAAAAAAGTTAAAATTACCATTTTCTCGCACCCGTATGGTTTTTCCAAAATCTGTAAACGCCAATCTTCATTAATTTGAAATCGAAGGAACATTTTCGCCTAGCAACACGGGATCTGGTAGCTGCCCTCACTGACCCAAAATCTATTTCCACCCTGTATTTTGCCGTGCTACCGTGCGGGGGCGGGGGGAGAAAGGAAGGCACAAACGAAATCCCTTTGGCCTGATTCAAAATATAAATCAAGCATTTAAAACACAAATTATCAATAACTAGCGGCCCACTTAATTGGCTCCGTCCGCGTGTTACAGATGGGAAGCGCTCCGTTAATCTACCACTCAAAGTAACGCATTGCACATACTTCAGCCCCCCTATTCTGTAACTTGTTTTAAGCTCACCTTCATGCTCACCTACAATTACACCACGATGCGTAGTAATTAAGCAAAGGTAGAGGTCTAGTTTCGTAACGGGTGACCATCGGGGTGAGCCGCATTAACGAGTAGCAAATAACAGCCTAGGTAGATCCAAATGTCAATTTTGTGATGATGTGGCTGACTTGGCTGAGGCCCATCAGAGATGATAGGCCTCAGCCGTTGTTGCTTCATATCTGCAACCTAGCCTTTTCATAATAGAAGTAGTTCATCATCATCATCATATCAGCCGAAAGACGTCCACTGCTGGACATAGGCCTCCCCCAAAGAGTGCCACAATGGCCGGTCCTGCGCCACCCGCATCCAGCGGACTCCTGCGACCTTTACCAGGTCATCAGTCCACCTTGTGCCTACCCACGCCGCGCCTTCCGGTACGTGGTCGCCACTCGAGAACCTTTCCGCCCCAACGGCCATCAGTTCTAAATGCAATGTGCCCCGCCCACTGCCACTTAAGTTTAGCAATTCGGAGGGCTATATCGGTTACCTTGGTTCTGCTGCGAATAGCCTCATTTCTAATGCGATCGCGCAGAGAACCTCCCAACATAGCCCTCTCCATTGCCCTTTGAGTGAATTTGAGCCTTCTTATGAGGCCCATAGTAAGCGACCACAAGTCATCACTGGCAGCACACACTGGTCAAAGACTCTCGTCTTGAGACACTGCGGAATATTGGACGAAAAGATGCGCCGTAGCTTCCCGAATGCTGCCCAGCCGAGTCGGATTCGACGATTGACCTCTTTCTCAAAGTTGGACCTACCTAACTGGACAGTCTGTCCTAGGTATACATAATCGTCTACAACTTCGAGCGTAAAGTGTCCGATTGAAATGGGAGTTTTTAATACATGGACGTTTGACATGATCTTCGTCTTATCCATGTTCATCCTTAGACCAACTCGCTCGGAAGCTTTACTGAGGTCATCGAGCATAGTACTCAAGTCCTCCATGGTCTCAGCCAAGACTACTATATCATCAGCAAACCGAAGGTGAGTGATGTACTCGCCGTTGGTGTTGGTGCCTAACCTTCTCCAGTCCAGAGTCTTGAAAACGTCTTCCAGTGCAGCGCTGAACAGTTTTGGGGAAATAACATCCCCTTGTCTGACACCACGCTGTAGCGGAATAGGCTTCGAGCACTGATCCTGAAGTCGGACTGACATAGTGGCGTTCGGCGTTTGAACGCCACTATAGAAGTAGTTAGCATAAATTAATTAAGACGAGTAATGCTTTGCCACTAATTGCATTACGTGCACAATTATGCAGTATAATTTGTGTGACTCAATTAAACTAAAACATTGATTATGTTTGACTATTTGAATAACTAAATAGATAACTCTAAAACTCACTATTTTCAAGTAAAACAAGATATACTTAAGTCTGCGAAACACAATAAACATTGCAATTTTGTTGTTACCCCGCTGGCGCCACCTTTGTTGTGATTTTTTCTTTAGAACTTCAGCTTTTCCGACTAGCTCCTACTTTTTCATACTTTCAGGGCTTTCACAAGTGACTGACAGCTACGAGTATATAGAATTTGATTAACGTTTTTTTTTGGAATTTAGGGGCTTTAAAAATGGGATTATTTCTTTACCAAAATCAAAAACACTTACCTATGCAAATATAGCCCATAACTTCACAAAATCAGAACGAACGAAATAACGAACCTACGTAGGAAACGTTACGCAATCGACCAGCTGTTTTCATCGATTCAAATGTGCTTAAAACTTCATTGGACCAACCTAATCAAACTCTAAACAGTTTTAATGCCGACTGGTACCAAAACCCTATTAAACAAATTAGTTATTAACCGAATTATACCTACAAGTCCTACAACTCAATTTTGCGCTTACCCACAATGTAATTATTGTCCAGAACTTTATTTAACTTATAACTTAAATGGCGCGGGTGGTAACACAGAATTTAATCCCGGTAAAATTAAGGAATTTCGATTGCTAATGCCCGGGAAAGCCCGGTCATTTGCTTCTAGTGTCACAATTTGAATTTTATGAATATTAATCGTGTTGTTCGCGTTGTTAAGTTGGTTGTGATAGTGACGTCATAATAATAACAATTATTAATTCTTATAATGGTGTTATTGTCAACAAAAAATATCACTATAAAAAAGGAAAAGCTAAATATTAAGTACTAAAATAGGGATAGTAAAATAGTACTCTCAACTTTGATTAGTATGTGAATAAAACAGACTACATATTATATGAGACTACCTTTACCTTTAGTTCCGAGAACTAATGATAATGATTCCCATTTTGTGTTATAACCCTTCAACTGTGGCGAAAAAACATGGCCACCTGTCTGTGGACCCCTCTGAGGGCCGCTTCACAGACAATGTTTCTGGCGATACATGATTTGGTAAAATTGAATTTTCATCAGTTTTTTAACTAATTACAGGCTAGATTTTAGATAAACACAATCTATAATAAATTATTTAACTGCAACTATGTATCATCACTACAATAAAGTCGTATTAAGGCTATCTAACCGGACTTATCACCACGGCACCAACATTTATTACATATTTTGGTAATTTTGAATATGTTAGATTAGTTTTCTGGGTTAATGAACGGCATTAATTTTAAGATACTGGAGTTATACACATTCAAAAACCATAAAATGGCAGGCTCAAAAGTATTTTTTTACAGGAGATCCTTTGACGTATTCTACCAAAATGGGACCTACACTCAAAAGGTGCTTGCATGGACTTTGATTTAGATGTTCATTACTGAAGTGTGTTTTTACTATATTTATTCAATTCATACATAAACAGTACACATAGGTCATTGACTAGGTGTTTCCAGAGATTTTTTTATTGTAGGTGCGCTAGACGTTATTTTAGAGATAAATGAAAAAAGGCTTATCTACTTTCATCCAAAATGATCACTTGCGATCGACTGCAATTATCACAGCAACCATATGTTTTGAACCAGATAAATTAGGTTTCTAAATATTACCATTAAATAAACTTTTAGTTTTAATTATAATCTTATCATCAGTTAAACAAAAATCCCATAAAAACATGATCTAAACACGATACAAATCAAGGCCATGATTAGTATGAGTGCGCAGCGTCGATGACGTCACGAGGTGCGATGTGAGAACCCCTCGGAGGGCCTTCGTCCGGCCTGTTAACGGCCCTCTGAGGGCTTTGTTATGATCGTTACCAATTTCGATCGATTTATTTACTTTCGGGCCATTATTAATCCATTTAGGTTAATTTTAAATGAATTTACGATAAATAACGGTAATTTTAATAGCTGTTAGTGATATCAATTATTAGAAAAGCGCTAAATAACGTGTAGGCAAATTTTGACCTTCAGTAGGTATGTTATGTTAGTCACAGGTTTAGTACCGATAATGGGCTCAACTTTATTTTTTTAATGAAGAACGATAGATTACTTACATGTCCAGAAGTGTTCTCTTTCTGGCACTAAAATTCAGCACTAAACCCACAAATTTTCACTAGCGAACACCGACCGTGTCATACGCGTCAATGACCGTTTTAAACTAACGATCAAATTAAATTTTTCCTCTATTGGCCATTGAAATTATGGCTTGCTAGTTGTCTCGCTTCATTGGCTATACGTCTCAATTGCTTAAAACGAGATCGATACACGATCGGCTGTTATTTCTCCTAATAAAGTAAGAACAACTCCTGCGGCCCTCTGAGGGGTCTCCACAGAACTGCAGGAAAAAAAGTGAAGCCACAGCTGAAGTGGGCAAGAAGGGAATAAATTTAAGATTGTAAATAATAGGTACTACGTACTGGGTCTGCGAGCCGAAGAGCTCGCGAGCCTGTTTTATAAAAACATTTATTTTTTTCAAAAATATTTAAAATCTGAGTTGACAGACAAACACTGTATAATTATCGAACCTGCTTACAAAATTTCAAAAGAATCGGTTGAGAAATGCGATCTATAGGGGAGAACAGCCGGACAGCCGGAGTAGCCGGACGTCCGGCCATCCGACCATACGAAAGAATTTTGGCCCAAGCTGAAACGGAGAAATTCACTCGCTTCACTCGCTAGTTCAATTATAACTAGGCTTATGTGCGCTGTAGAATTCACGACCCTGTAATTGTTTAAAGTTTTATTTTGTTTCGATAAACTGGATTAACCAAAAATATCTATATTATTATTGAACCTGCTCACGAAGTTTCACGAAAATCGATTGAGAAATGCGACCTGTAGAGGAGATTAGCCGGACATACTACATAATCATTTTTGCCCAAGCTGAAACGGAGAACTTTGTTCGGTTCACTCGCTCATTCAATTAAATAATTTGGTTATGATACTAAGATTTTAAGACACAGATTTATTGTTAAAGACATATTAAAAGGCAAAGCCCTGACTCCTCCTCCAAAACTACTGGACCTAGAAATTTGTTTTTTTTTTACAGTAAGTATGCTATTTATACAGGGAAAAAGTGGGTTAAAAGTTTGTATGGTATAAAAGTTTGTAGTTAGTACTAGGAACAAGCTTTTTTATACGGATTCTTGAAACGGTGCGACACAAAAAAAAACCGGCCAAGTGCGAGTTGGACTCGCGCACGTAGGGTTCCGTACCATTATCTATAAAAACGGCAAAAAAATCACATTTGTTGTATGAGAGCCCCCCTTAAAAAAATGATTTATTTTGTTTTTAGTATTTTTGTCATAGCGGCAACAGAAATACATAATCTGTGAAAATTTCATCTCTCTAGCTATCACGATTCTTGAGATACAGCCTGGTGACAGATTATCTATAAAAACGGCAAAAAAATCAAGTTTTTTGTATAGGAGCCCCCTTAAAAATGTATTTTATTTTGTTTTTAGTATTTGTTGTTATAGCGGCAGCAGAAATACATAATCTGTGAAAATTTCAGCTCCCTAGCTATCACGGTTCTTGAGATACAGCCTGGTGACAGACAGACGGACGGACGGACGGACAGACGGACAGCGAAGTCTTAGTAATAGGGTCCCGTTTTACTCTTTGAGTACGGAACCCTAAAAAGGCTTACGTGGAACGGAGGTTTAGGAATACGGCCCTAAAGAAGAGCCTTTCGGCCTCGCTTGACTCACCACTCGCCTTCGGGACTTTGGCACACAGGTTTCGCTTTTCAAGACCGGGGATAGTGAATGTCCGTGGAAGCTCACTTACTAAGCGCGGTTTGAAGTGACGCTTCGGGCTTTTGGCCCTCGGGTTTCGCTTGAAAACACTCGGGCATAGTGCGTGTCTGCGTGGTCCCGCTCTTGGATTTACTATTTATCATTCAACGCGTCTTAGGATCATTTATGAAATGATGTGTTTGTCACATACCTAATATGTTTGTCAAATGATGGTTTTGTCAATAGTTTTTTGACATATGATCATTATCATTTGTCAAAATCGGACCATAACTGTAGATCTGATTGCATGTACAAAAATTGCCCTCGCGTAATTATAATATAGATAGATAGATAGATAAACACTTAAAAAACTATTTACATTAAGAACATAATGGATTACAATAAATTTATTTAAATGTATATATATTTAATTGTAATAAAAAATTAAAAGTGGATTTCCATGAACTCATGGACATAGTACAGAGGGTTATCCAATTAAATATTTCTTAGTCTACGCCTAAATGTTTCGTCACAAGGTTAGTTTCTTTTATCGGCGGGTAGATGCTCGAAATAAGTAGGCCCTATAACCCGGGGATTTTTCTCTGAAAGCGCCACGCGAAGAGGAACTCTGCCGCCTTAAGAAAAAAAACCTTAAGTGACAATTTTTGCGAAATTGAGTTATTGACATCCTCGAAATCAGGAAAAAAAATGTGATTTTTCTATTCAACAGTTATTTCTGTATATCAAACAGATCATGATTTAGACAAGCATAACTACACGGCATTTTGGTAAAATGACTTCCTGTCAGAGAAAGAAAAAGCATAAGTAGATATTCCTAGATAGAAAAGTCCTTAACTGACGCCTTGTGTCTTTATATTTAGTCTTGAATTTGAGCCAAACATTTATTTCATAAGATGAAAAACCATTTAATGGCATTTCGATGAAAAATAACCTTAATTTCACTAAAAAGTCCATTCTTGTTAGTATAAAACAATTATTTAGTCGTAACACTCGGAGGTTGAAAAAACATAAGTTGTCAGTTATGTTTTTTCTATCTTGTACGACTCTTACTTATGCTTGTTCTGCTTAGTGTCGGTTTCAAAAAAGTTACTGTCCTTAGGCGCCTAAAAAATAAATAGAAAATCACGTTTCTTTTTCTCAATAATGTCGTTTTTTCTGTTATAGGTATTGCATACATAATAGGAAGCCCATACCTTGTAATCCGCATATCACTGTGTTACTGAAATAAATATATATACTTACATATTTTTTTCATTTTCATTTTCAAAATGCACTACAACCATGGTCCTTGTCAAATAAAATACTGCCGCCTCAATACAATCACCAAAACAGCAAACGCCATGGCTAAACAAACGCCTGCCATTGAAATAGATCACAGAAATTGCTCAACATAGGTAGTCAGTGTTGGTCGAATTTAGTTTTGTGCACTAGTCCACATGTTGATAAAGAATTGTTTTGTAACATCAGGCCACATTGTTAGGTCAATAATGGACTTCCAACATAAAAAAACATGGTGAATAATTTGCTTTTCAAAACAAAGTTTTAACCGACTTCAAATCAGTAGCCAAACTGCTTCAAGTTAGACTCTAACATTTGAAGGGTTCCCTCGATTTCTCCAGGATTTCATCATCAGAACTGGATTTTGGTGACAACGGGACCAATCTGGAAGTATATGCTTCCAAACAAATAAACAACAATTTTTCGAATAGGTTCATAAATTACCGAGTTAACACACACATAAAAAAAAACATCCAGACGAATTCAGAACCTCCTCCTTTTTTGAAGTCGGTTAAAAATGTAGGTATACAAAAATACCGTATCGGACATTGTTGTCATCATCATCATCATCCTGGCTGATTTCGACCACGGTGACTGGAACGATGGCTAACTGGAGCGTCGTTTCATTCGTGAGCTCTCAGGTGACTGACGTAGCTTATCTTTGCAGAGAATGTGTGTTTGCGAGCAGTTGAGTGCAGATTTGTAGTGGTAGATTTTAGAAAACCAGTGTGAGCTCTTTCCATAATCACTTTCGATGCGTCCTATGATATTGTAACGATTTGGTATCATTTACGCGTGTGTTCATGTGCTTAATGATTGTTTATGATGCGATGTATTTATTTGCGTCCACAGGTCTCATTCTCTTTGGGAGGCGTGACGGTATATCATGTATATGAATAAGGTTTTCCTTCAGGTCGCGCATGTATGTGACCTGTAGGACACAACACAGTTCTTAGTTGTGGAGTTCTTTAGTGTGAGAGGATTAGTTACAAGTGTAACAACAGTCTAATTTTTTATCTCTGACAGACGGTGACTCGCCAACTGCTAGATGGGCCCCTAATAATAGCGACATTAAAAAATGGCCTAAGGGCAACACCAGTCAGAGATGCTGGGGGGGTAGAGAGGTGGCACTGGACTTTAAACATATAGCCAACTCGCCACTTAGGTGTCCCCGAGCAACAGCTCTTGCGACTCCACTCTGGACAGCCAGTTAAGGCAAGCCAGAGGTGGGGGGCCTGTCCAACCAACCACCCGATCGGCTCAGCCTGACCACAGGACACCCCCAGGAGCACTCAGGTACGTAGGGTCGCTACTCCCTAACAGCCCGCCACAAGCTGCCTTACGTTGACTGATTGCACCAGAAATCTGGTGGGCGATGGGGCTGTCACATCTTTACGCCTATTATTATTATTGTTATTGTTTTGACCTGTAATTACCATCAATTGTGTTCGTTATATTTTCAATTGGATGAGGCTTTACATTTGTATTCCTGCTTACCTGGTGTTTTGTACACCCATTGGCAAGACATAGTGTGATCACCAAATGTATTTAACAACTCTGTATCTTACAGCCTACTTATGTTCTACAATAAACATTCATTCATTAAGCTAGAGTGCTATAGGTTCTCATTCGCGGCCATGCGAGTGACTAGAAGTGGTTTCGCGACAACGTTGACCGATCTTGAGCTTGAATCTCGCAGCGTGATTGTTCAATATTACATCCTCGCATGTAGCATCCCTTCAGCACAATGTATAGCTCAGAAACTGGCCGCCCTTGTTTTGCTTGCCTTCCTTGCAGTTCTGAATAATAGATGCGCTTAGCCACTCGTTGACATTGACATTCGTGGACATTGTTGTATGAGATTGTTGTCCCGCTAGATTGCCAAACCTGGCATTTATAGATTTATTTTTGTGGGTTTATAATAAGCAAGAAGAGTAAAAACTAGATGTTTTCAATAAAACAATTTAGCGGATCGACTCTAAACCAGACTTAAAAATTTGCATCAAAAAAATAACTTTAAAGTCCGATGTAGAGGTTAACCAGAGCGTATTGCCCGTTGACATATGGTGACGTGGTCCACTAGTCACTCACAATAGGCATCATAAGAAAGCTCAAGGTCACTCGGAGGGTATTGGATTGAGCTATGCTTGGAGTTTGTAAGATTAAAATGAGAAAGGAGATCCATACCTACAAGAACCAGGGCCGTCGACATAGCTCAGAGAGATCGTAGACTCAAGTGGCAGTAGGCGGGGCATATTGGTTGTTGTGACAGGTAGATATTTGAGTGGCGATCAGATACCGGAAGACGCCGCCGGGAAAGGTGGACCTGAAGTGCAAAACTGGAGATCCTTGGTGAAGGCCTTCGTGTAACAGTGAAAGTTTTTCGGTTGATACGAGTATAATGATGATGATGAGGTACCTATAATCATGACACTTTTTGTTTAAGCTTATTTTAAATGATTATCACTAAATAACTTGAACTTTGTTATGTTATTAGCCAAAACTGTGCTTAGCACAAAGCTCAGTCGTATTCATATTGATTTTATTCAAAAAATGTACCAAGCTTTACTAAATTATCTAAACAAAGCTGAACAAAGCACTTTTAAATATTCTTAACAAACTCCTAAGGCTCCTTTAAAAACAAACTTCAACTGCACTCAACGCACGGGTCCCCAATCGGCAGAGAATGGTTCGCATAAAATTCTATTCGCAATTTCGTCTTTTCACTTTTCGTCGTGACACGTAGGGAGCAGAGAAATGTGTTCGCTATGAAAATTTAAGAATGTCTCTCGGATCCCGACGGATATGACCGCCGACGTGACGAATGCTACGCCTTGTGTCAAAGATTAGAGCTCCGCGGAAGAGCCTTTCAATGAAAGGCTCTAAATCTCATGAATGTCCCTAAAATAAGTAGGAAATTGGAAATTTCTGCACCACCTATTTTGTTAATTTTCACCAGTTTACCTCCATCTTTTGAAAACTAAAATTCGCAATAAAAAAGTTTGGAAAACTCACTTCTCAAAATTTTTATTAATGAAATAAAGAATTTTTATTCTGCAAGTAGGACGCAAAATAGCACTTTGAGAACTCAAAAATCTACTAGCGTTTCTGAAAAACAAGACCGCTGCTAAGAAGAAACGCGGTAACAAACTCAACAGTCAGTAATTTTTTGTCAAAAAGAAGCTTATTACAATGCAACTTAGCCTAGTTAAAATAAGTACCTAAACCTGAATATAATAAGTACCTAAACCTGAATATAAACACAAGAAAAAAAATACATAATGCGACTAATAACTAAACCGTTGGGAGCGCTTACTTGTAGGAACTGTGTCATCTAGTTTCCTAGGCGTGATACAATGACAATTAAATTATTGTATTTGGTTTGGGCAATGCATTTTTGTCAGTTACATTGGTACTACTACCCTGCCTAACTACCCTTCGTGAGAAGTTGGTGGTTGTGCGTTCAAATCATCATGGTAATTAGTGTGAAAATATCTCCATATTCCATATTTACTTATCTCTTCCAGTCCTTTGGCCATGTAGGTTTATCGTTCAGTTCGATATATCGCGGTGCCTATTTACCTCCGTCGTATTTTACTTTAGTGCTTATTTTCAGATCATTCCTCGTAAAGCCTTATTTAACGAAAGCTTATATTTATAACGTCGAATAAAGAAGGTTTATCGTGTATGACATTATTGATGGATCTTTATGAAGTAAACAGTTATGAGTTGACATCTTAAAATAGGCTTTTTATAGAGCGCTAAAGTGTTTATAAAGGTTATTTTTAACAACCCGCAATAAACGTTACAACTTTTGTGACTGTGAGCGTTATAAGCACAATGGTTCTTTGGCAAAGTTATTCTGCGCTATAAAACCTCAAAATTTTAATGCAGCCTCTATATGGGAATTCCCTGTAAGTAATAAAAAAATTCAAAAGAGATCCAATTTTTAAACCACATAATTAATTATGTACGGACATCACGAAATTGTCTTATTTTAGATTGATCAACTAAAGCAAATAACATAACATTAACAATATTCAAATTGTTTCAGGAATTCGCCGTGTTAGCTCTTCTTATTATTACATTTGGGTTATTCGCGGATGGCCTAGAACGCAAAATGACTAGTGTAATATTTTGCCTATATCGCGTTTAGTCTACATCGCCAACGGTCTAGAACGCAAAATGTCTACATAATTTTCGTCGTTTTATCTTTACGTTAGCAATGACGACGAATTTCTGGTCTGTTTGCCCTTCGAGCATCTGAAAATACCTAACGAACCTAACCTATATCATGTTGGTATGAGTGGTCATTTTGCGTTCTAGACCGTCCGCGATGTACACTAAAAGTGATATAGGAAAAATATTACACTAGTCATTTTGCGTTCTAGACCATCCGCGAATATCCCTTACATTTAGGTAAGTAACACATCCTTAATAGGTAATAAAATCACCGTAGTCTTCGTTCTTATTAAAGTGCACCCGCTGTTAACGTGCTGAATATCAGTGAAAATTTCCGGGATATAACGCGGTGGTGATAATTTATATGAGAAAAGCTTCAAGATTAGGTTCGTAATAGGCCCCATACATTACGCCGCTGGGAGTCTAGTTTGCCTCTAGGATGTTAGAATGTGTTTACGGTATATAAGGTGTAACATTATATTTTGTAGTAAGTTTAATTCGGATCTATTGCTATCAAACATGACATAAAAGATAACAAACTAAAGAAAATTACGATAATGTGAATGTCCATTATTATCTCCAAATGTAAGTGTAAGTACATACGCGTGTCTCACGCTATTTTATTAAGAGGAAGTCTAAG
The DNA here is from genome assembly GCA_963854355.1 of Epinotia brunnichana. Classification (NCBI taxonomy): domain Eukaryota; kingdom Metazoa; phylum Arthropoda; class Insecta; order Lepidoptera; family Tortricidae; genus Epinotia; species Epinotia brunnichana. The sequence continues at coordinate 24,316,891 of OY977940.1, forward strand.
TTAGGAACGTGGTAGTTGATGATGTTACTGTATGTTAGATAATAGGTATAAAATAAGGAAACATGGACCATTTTATGCCTAGAAAACGTGTCATTATGACACGTAACAAAGTTTATTTCGACTTCCATACATTATGATAAAACGAAGGTAGCCGAATGGTTTTAGTAGGTAAACTTCCAAAGGGCCGTAGTTTTGGTGATAAACTCGATAGTCTGATATTTACAAACTACAAAGTGTTGAAGACAAACATCACAGTCATAATCTACATGCATTTATAAATTAAAACCTGTTCCCATGAGAGTACATGCCTGTCCATCAGAGGCACGATTATCAATTAGTTAATTCTGCTCTCGGCCAGCATTGAAACTAATGCTATGAGAGGAAAATTGTGCCCAGCCACATCACAGCGTAGAAGATCAATGAACACACCTTTTGAACTTTTAGTCACCTTTGTGAAAAACTACATCCGAATGTGCAACAGCTGTAAATACATTTTCAAATGAAAAAAGAAATAAATGCTCAAATCAAATTGGTGCCGTCTCTTTGAGCGCCAGGCATTTAGAATACGAGTAGGCAATGGACGACTAAATAAAAACTATTCACAGAACCGTAGCTGAAAGGGCAAAATCATGAAGCGGGCAGATACATTTTCTATTCCTGATAATCAGTCACAGACAAGTCAGGCTGTCAAATCTTTACACGAACTTATCACATCACACTGTACTCTGCGCACCTGGATATTATAATTAAAAGAATCTGGATATCATTTAGCCAAAAATAATATGGCAGCAATAATTCAATCAGTGCGTTGCACTCACATTTAGCTGTGCCTCACGCAACACGCGGGTGAAACGAGACAATTCTTATTAGGTAGGTATGGGCATTTCCCCGACGTGGCATTTTTACGTGTCCGGGTCATACTTCACTTGCCTACAAAGCTACCTGGGTTCGAATCCCGGTAAAGGCAAATATTTGTGTGATGAGCATGAATATTTTGTTTTTGAGTCTAGTATGTTTTCTATGTATTTAAGTAGGTATTATTTATATCCATTAAATATATCGTCGTCTAGTACCCATGACACAAGCCTTATAGAGCTTACTATGCGGCTAGTTGGATTTGATTGTCCAGTAATATTTATATATATTATTGTTTATTGAATTAACTACTTATTTGATAATTTAGAATAATTAATCACACATATATGACTGTAGGTATACATTTGTCGAAAGCGGACGTCGGCTAGTGGCCTTTATTTATGTCGCAGGCATATTGTATTAATCCGCCGTTTTACATAACAGCTAGCTGTTTCACAAAACAGCGCTGTTTTGTAATACGGCTGGTTGACGATCAGGCGGATTGAATACCGCTGAATTAAAATCCGCTGGATTGTCAAAAGCCGCAAAGCAAGGAGGAGTGATAGGCAGAACTGAGACCCTACAGCGCGCGAATCGAGCGAGCGAAGCGAGGGTGCGGCGGGAGCGGCCGGCAAAGCGTCAGAACCGAATGTTTTAGGGTCGTAGTTCTGCCTAACACTCGTCCGCGCTTTGCTCGTCGTCGTACCTAACGGAGGCCTTTGACAATCCTGCTAATCGTCCACCTACCGCAATACGAAATGGCCCTGTTTTGTAAAAAAGTTAGCTGTAATGTATATATCACCGGTAGATTGTGAACACCATCAGTTTATAATCTTACTAGCGATATTATAAACTCTCGCAAAATTGTGAACTGTCAAAACCGTTCATAATTTAATTTAACGCAATATTTTTCGTTAGTTTATAAACTTTCAATGTCAATTCGTCAAATTGTGAACTGAGATCAAATCAGCTTGCTACGGAACGTACACAAAGACTAGGTAGGTTAGGTAAGTTAGGTATCTTCAGTTGCCTGAAGGGCAAAGCGCCCAGAAATAGGAACCCCGCACAGCGCGGTTCTGTCGACACTGCTGGATGCCGAAATAAATGGAATGTCTGAATAACAAAAAAAAAAAATTATGTTCTGACATTAATTCGCTCAACCAAACTGCGCACAGGTTGCGTTCCGAATCAGGCAAATTTGATTCAGTTCACAATTTGACGATATGACATTGTTTGTTTATAAACTAACGAATTCTTTTGGCAGTTCACAATATTCCGTCAGTTTACAACGTAACGGGTAAGACGTGACGGTTTTCTCAACACAGTATAATACGAGTGAAATATATAATACGAGGGATTGCCGCTATATTGTAAAACAGCTAGCTGTAATATATAACTGCGGTTATACATTTTCATTCAGCGGTATTCAATCCACCCTGATCGTCATCCCGCCGTACCTATTACAAAACAGCGCTGTTTTGTGAAATAGCTAGCTGTTATGTAAAACGGCGGATTATACTATTCCTATCGCAGTGGAATATATAAATACATATTCTATAAAGATTTTTAGAAAAAAAATGGTGCTTGCGTTTTTTTGTTATAAATAGTGAGTAGCTTAGCCCGAGGTACGTTATTTCGTATTGAGTTACCCTCTTTCCTGTTCTATTTATACTCTTTCTGTAATTTGTGTTATTTCAGTGTATTTTTGACAACCAAAATCAATAAAATGTATTTCAAACTTTTTTTTATTTTTATAAAAACATGTGTTAACATTTAAAAATTATAAAAAGAAGTGTTTATTGCAGCACAAATTACTTGTTGTATTTCAATTTTGATTTTGGTGTACGTTTTTTCATAAGCACATATCTCACGAGCAGGTTCATATAAAGACTTTTACTACTACCTAATATTTTTTAAACCAATAACTATGTTCTTAAACAGTGAGGACATTAAAAAAACTCCCACTGTAGTCATGTAAAAGGTTCGGCCCGGAGAGTTGCTATCAACGTCTATTATGTTAGATTGTTTTCCATCGTCTGCACTGTACACAAAGGTTAGGTTAGGAAGAGAACCTCTCACTGCCGGCCTTGATCAGCCAAATGGTCCGCAGTGAGGAGGCGTTGGTGGCCAAGCACCTTCAGTGTCTCAGTACTGACACAAAAGGAGGCAGCGGAGCAAATGCGCGAGGACGACGCAAACTCGGTCTCGGTGGGAAGGGTCTTCGTAAGCCGCATGCAGCTGCTATAACAAGGACCTGCGGATGATAAGTCGGGAGTTCCGTTACCCGCCCAGAGAAGAGGTCCCGAGCATTTTCATTTTTATTTAGGTAGGTCGCCATTTCCCTACTACTTACGTGGGCCCGCGAGAGCAACGCTGACAGAGCTCTGGATGTGTGCAAAAGCGTTCCCGGGGCTCTGTCCAAATGCGACAAATGGAACACCTCAGGGGTTTTAGTCCGTGCGAGTCGGACATACCCACTCGGCTTCTCCCGAGCCGGGTGGGAACCATAACGGATTTCCACTGGGAAAAAATAAAAAAAAGGTTAGGAAGAGAATTTATAGAAGAGATCCCTTTTTAGTGATTAGAAAGCCTGTTGTGTCAGTCTTTACAAGCTTTGTATTAACTTGCACTGTTCGTAAGTATGTAAATATGTAAGTATGTAAGTTGTCCGTCAAAATTTGCAATCCATTTTTCAGTCACTTACTGTTATCCAATTGAAATGAAATTTTGCAAGCATATGTATATCGCATGACAATGCAATATTATAATGACTTGGAGCTGATCTGATGCTGGAGCTGGAAGGTGGCCATAGGAACTCCGCAATAAAACGACACAACCCCATCGTGTTTAGGCTCGTTAGAATCGTCTCAACTCTTGATGATGGTATGCAGAAAAGTACAGTCGGCAATAAAAGCTTGTACCAAAAATGAAATTTTTGACAGAAACTTATTTATTTCAAGTTTAATTTTGTTATACTTTGGTGAGAGCCATTCATTCATTCAGCCGGCCCCTCAATGCTGAGGCTCTTGACCGCTATGTCTGTGGAGTGCAGATGGCTCGCCTATGGCTCCGGTGTTGCCTGGTGTTCTCGTAGTCCGGTGAGGTTTGTAACTTGATCACTCAATTTGGCTGGCGGTCTGCTACGAGCTCTTCAACCCTCCACCTTTCCCGTCCACATGATACCTATTCGAGGCTTTATATGTCCGTAAAATGTCAGTATTCGTTGCTGGCAAACTGTTTAGAGGCGTGTGCAGAATTGAGTTCTGTATGACCGATACAAATGCGATGGTGAGGCATACAAACAATACACCAAAAAAAAAAAAAATTTTTTAAATGGACAGCGACTTTTAGCAACCCTTCCCAAAAAAAATGTATCGTCAGTAAAAAGAGATGACCTACTTATTTCTCCATGATGGCCACCATTTTTGTAACACTGCTACTGTTTCAATGCATCGAACGCGCTGGAATCAAAGTGAACTGAACTCAACCACTTCTGTTTTAAATTGTACTGACTATACTACTAGCATACGCAAAAAGGAACTTCCTTCCACCAATATTCAAATGAACATAGTGAAGACTTAATTCATTTCATTAATTGTTATTCAGCACTTTTACTGAGGCCCAATAAAAAATCCAACTATGACGTTTTAATCTGTCCTAAGTAAAACTTTAGAAACAACAAAATCTACCGGTTTTTTATACCTTCCGCTTCTTCCAACTTTATAGTTCGTATATTAGAATGGTAGGTCCCTAAAAGTGATACTGCTTTTATAAAACACTAGTAAGTGACAATGTAAAGAACTTTTTTCAGGTTTAGAGTAACCGTAAAAATATGGTCAGGATTTAAATTCATGAAGAGCTTATCAACAAATAAAACTGGAATATTAAGTAAGATGTGGTGTCAATATCTGGCATTACCAACCGAACAAATTTCTCAATTAATATTCATGAAATTCAAATGGAATTCGAAACGAGGACGAGCTTTTTAAAGGATTTGCTTCGAGACCTTGGATGGAATTTGCCAATTTAAGAATTGGTATAGTAATGGTCATTTGATAATAATTTTCATGGATGTTGTCTTAAGTCCGTATATGTACATATAGCCGGGATATTTAGTTAATTATCCCACCTACACGTTCTATTTTTAAATGGCTATACCTATAACAATGAATAATATGAAACATTAAAAAGTTTTAAAACTATTTGAATTATCGACCTATTGTTAGATGTACATTGATGGCTTGTATTACAAGCATAGCAATCATGGCGGCTGTTCGTATAACAGCTTAGAGAAATAAAATCATTCAAGTATCTGATAATTATAATGACAACTTATTTAATACTACTTCATGACTTTGCTTAGTATGTCTTTCTTGTATAAAATCATGAACGATTGTTCATAACATAATATATTCGCCTCAAATTATTGAAAAGTTCTCCTTAAGCGTCCCGACTAGCATAGCATGACTTCGCATGCCTCGTGCGTTTTAACTAACTTTGGTAAAAGTACTCGCCAGTACCTCTTCTGTCGCGCGCTTACAATGATCTGGTTACAGAACAGGAAAATAATGATTTTTTTACGATTCTCATAATAGCTTGAAATACAAAATAAGAGGTCTGTTGTTGAACCTTGAACTCTGTTCTGATTAATATGATTAAGATTGTTTTAAGTTTAATTAGTTTAGCGCACAAAAGCTAAAATTGTATGATGTGGTTGCCTATAATTATGGTTACAATTAGACATATCTTATGAAATTGTTTTTTCATATTTAAGATGTAACGTTGCAATCGCCGTTTGCAATCCTTAAAATGAAGGAATAAACAATAATAACCACTAAGGAGAGAATTTAGCAAGTTCACATTTTAAGAAGACGTATTTTGTCGTTACATTTTCCAACAGTGAACTATATCGATTTCGTGAATATCGAACACAGTCTTTAATATTTAGTAACCATTTTATTCTGCCATAGCTAAACCGAAGCGCGAAAAACTCTTGGCCTTTTTTCCGTGGTAAAAAATTTAGTGACGTTATTTGGGGGATGGTCCCCTAGGAAATATCGGCCTTACGTGACAAATGCGATCTCGGGGATCCACAAAAATATACCGCGTTTGATGTATTGGTCGCGTATCCGATTCTATTATTCTAAGAAGTCCAAGTGAAAGATGTAAAATGTTTTGGGTTGGGGCTTATACAGTTTTATTTCTCGTGTGTATACTATTTGTTATTGTTTGTCTTGTGTAGATTAATTTGTTGATGTTGCTGTAAATTATTTACTATACAACTCTATAACGTAATGAGTTCCATTCGTGACTTCATTAATAGCTACCCACGTGCGCCACACCGCCGTTTCACGCAAAATAGGCACAATGGATTTCGACTTGCGGAAAACGCCCAGTATCACTCACTAACTAGCTACCCACGTGGTTCCCCCCAAGTATTGCAAAGAACATAGGTAAAACAGAGAGATAAAAATATAGCCTATAAAGAGAAAGTCAATTCTACTTTTATAACTACACAGGCAAAATATTTTTCATATCGGGTAAGTGGTTCCGTATAACATACAAACTTTTTCTCGTTACCTACAGTAGAATAACTACTAAAATATGAAAAAAAATTACGAAAAAAATTATTTGTATGTAAAAAATCATATTCTCATAGTACATATGGCGATACGAACTTCGCGGGGTCAGATAGTTCTATATACAAGTGAATTTTAAAAATCGGATGCAGAGGTTACTTAGTTTTGTGATCATTAGAAAGAGACAAAACACATTTTATTTGACAAAAGCATTTTACGTTTCATGAAAAAGGGTGGACATCTTTAAACAAGACAGATAAAATATCAGCTGCTTTCTTTTCCAGGCTATTAGCAATTATACCAATTTCACCGTTTCGTCTTAGGAATGGTTTCAAATTAAAACATCAAGAACCGATTCCGGAAGGGCTGCAGCTGTAAATGCACTGCTGATTCCATTTACAGGTGAATGTAGCGTCCTGAATTGCCTCGACTGAGTTTAAATTAAGTTAAAGCTGCCGCTTCAGCGACTACTTAGTGTATTTGAGTTTGGCGAGAATCCATTTCTTGTAATGTTAAATTTAATTTAATTCCCTTGAGTTTCTTAGGAATTATGTTTTCAAGAATCTTTCGGAGATTTTAAAATGTTATTACACTTATAGGTTTTTGGCAGAATGTAATTTATTTTAGCTTATAATAGTACATTATGATACAAGTGAGGTATGTGAGGTAATCCTCGGCTCTATTATCACGCTCACCTGCGGTTCGCGTGACAATTCCGCCTCTGATGTAATTATCAAAGCTCACGCGTGTCATACGACGTTTTTCAACACAATTGCGAGAAAAAAATCCTTTTCATAAAATGAACATGTTACAGGCTCCTAAGTTGTTTCCTTTAGTTATTGATGACAACAGGTTTTTACTCACATAATTGTACATCTCCAAGAATGTACAGTGGCGTCAATTATATTTATCACTTTTCTATTCACTACGAGTCAACATTTTTAACAATAACCAAACACGCATATCTCCACTTATAATAAATCTCTAAATTAAAAAAAGAATCAGCCAGTTTGAAACTAAGCTTTGCGCGGTTCGAATGTTCTCAGCATCCCATGAACGGAAAAATATGAAACATTTTATATAGGTACATTATTATTCTAGCTGCAACTAAGGATAGTTTTTATCCGACTGCGACAGTTAATTAATTTTCCGAAATATACGACTTCATTTAATTTTTCATTTATTTTTATTGAAATCAAACGCTGCTCCAACTGTCAGCTGTAAGAACCGTCAAATTTTCGTCAAAATGGCGGAATTGCTTTGCCTTTCACTTATTAATAATTTAAATCCCGTCTACGATAGACCTTTACGAGACAAATGCTAAAATATAAACCATAAAAAAATATTCGATTCTGATATGAGAACTTATATGCGCAAATGTCGTTTTATGTCGTAATTTAAATAAATGAAATCAACAAATTTGTACAATATAATTAACACGAATTTGTTTTTTTTGAATGACAATGGCACGCGCTCGGCGCATTCAGCCAAAGTACCTGCGGCGGTACCACGAAAACCGATACTCAATGTTCATATATTTGCATCCCTGTCACTCGAGTTTGGTTAGTGCGATAGAGATAGAGATACCCGAATATTTTCGAATTCCGAAGTTCGTGGTTATAGCTCAGGAATCGAAAATATGGTAAATAATCATAATGTATTTTCTCGAAAAAGAATTTAAAATAAATATAGTCAAATGGAGAAAAAAACAAAGCAAGAGGTTATATAGGTAATGATTAAGTTATAAGAGTCCAAAGTTTTAAGAGGGGGTATGTTCTGTCCCTTTTCCGCAAAACGCACCTTCATATGAAACGATTGTTTTTTACTATGACGCTCGAGTATATTGACGTCACAGTCCCTCATCGTTTTCTCACTCTAACAAGCGACATTAAAACGGATGTAGCTTCATAATTTTTTGAGATATTTGAATGGGAGTTTCATTATCTTCTATCTATCTATACATAATAAATGCCTATGTCCTGACTAACTTATTCACTCAATCACTCACTCACTCACTCATCAACGCACAGCCGAAACTACTAATCTTAGAGAGTTGATTTTTGCACAGTATGTTGCTTTTATAACGTGGGCTAGGGATAAAAAGGGATTTTTGAAAATTCTACCCCTAAGGGGGTAAAATGGGGGTGCAAAGTTTGTATGGGAGAACCTTTTTTTTTGAGCTATAGACTTAAACTTTGTAGAAAAATTAGTTATTAGAATACAAATGAAACACTTTCAGCGTTTTGAAAAATTCTACCCCTAAAGGGGTAAAATAGAGTGCAAAGTTTGTATGGGAAAAACTACTTTTTTTTAAATAGAGACTTAAAACTTTGTAGAAAAATTATTCATTAGAATACAAATAAAGTACCTAGATTCAGTGTTTTAAAAAAATCTACCCCTAAGGGGGTAAAATAGGGGTGCAAATTTTGTATGGGGGAAACAATATTTTTTTTAAATAGAGACTTAAAACTTTGTAGAAAGATTAGTCATCATAATACAAATTAAGTACTTTCAGCGTTTTAGAAAATTCTACCCCTAAAGGGGTAAAATAGAGTGCAAAGTTTGTATGGGAAAAACTACTTTTTTTTAAATAGAGACTTAAAACTTTGTAGAGAAATTATTCATTAGAATACAAATAAAGTACCTAGATTCAGTGTTTTAAAAAAATCTACCCCTAAGGGGGTAAAATAGGGGTGCAAATTTTGTATGGGGGAAACAATATTTTTTTTAAATAGAGACTTAAAACTTTGTAGAAAGATTAGTCATCAGAATACCAATTAAGTACTTTCAGCGTTTTAGAAAATTCTACCCCTAAAAATAGGGGGCTAAAATAGGGGTGCAAAGTTTGTATGTGGGAAACTATTTTTTTTAGCTAGAGTCCTAAAACTTTGTAGAAAGATTATTTAAATACAAAGAAAGTACTTTCAGCGTTTTGGAAAATTTCACCCCTAAGGGGGTAAAATAGGGTGCAAAGTTTGTATGGGAAAAACATATATTTTTTTAATAGAGACTTAAAATTTTGACGAAAAATTACTTATTAGAACATGAAAAATACTACATTCGGCGTTTTACAAAAATCATTCCCTAAGGGGGTTAAAAAAGGGTGCAAGGTTTGTATGGGGAACACTTTTTCTGAGCTAGACACTTAAAACTTTGTAGAAAGATTACTTATAAAAATACAAAAAAAAGAGACTTTCAGCGTTTTGAAAAAATCTATCCCTAAGGGGGATAAAAAGGGGTGCAAAGTTTTTATCAGGGAAAGTTTATGTTTTTGAGTTAGAGACTTGAAACTTTGTAGAAAGATTACTTATTAAAATACAAAAAAAGAACACAAATCGTTTTAGAAAATTCCACCCCTAATAGGGTTAAAAAGGAGAGCAAGCTTTGCATGGGCAACACTTTTTTTGAGTTAGACTTAAAACTTTGCAAAAAGATTACTTATTAGAATACTAAAAAAGAACTTTCAGCGTTTTAGAAAACTCCATCCCTAAGGGGATCCTTAAGATCCTTAAGAAGGGTAGCCAGTGTTGTGTGGGAAAAACTTTATTTTTTACTAGACTTAAAACTATTCAAAATGTTACTTATTAAAATTAATAATAAAGTACTTTCAGAGTTTTAGAAAATTCCACCCCTAAGGGGGTTAAGAAAGCTTTGTATGGGCAACACTTTTTTTGAGCTAGAGACTTAAAAGTTTACGAAAAAAGTTCTTTCAGCGATTAGAAAAATTCAACCTCTAAGGGGGTTTAAAAGGGGGTTCAAATTTTAAATGGCGAGCAATAAAATTTTAAAGTGTGAGTAAGAGATTTTTAACTTCGGTCTTATTCTGTACGTTAAAAGACTACAAAACTGATTTCAGAGTTTTTCCAAATTCATCCCCTAAGAGTGTTAAAATTGGTTCAAAGTTTGAGTATTTCAAGGCATTTTTAAAGTATGAGATTTTTAACTTTGGTTTTAGACTGTTTGTTCACAAACTAGAAAATGAACATCAACTTTTTTTTAATTATCCCCTAAAAGAGGGTTCAAATTTTGTATTGAGAGAAATCATTTTCTAAGACGATAAAAAGTTCTACGCGGACGAAGTCGCGGGCAACAGCTAGTATATAATAACCAAATACAAATATTTGTGAAATTACCTATAATGGCGCGCAACTATTTTTTTTCGTGAAATTCGCGCAGTGCGCCCGCAGCGAGGCTTAGATGAAATCTTTAAACAGCCAATACAAAATAAAATAAATATTTTCTTATTCAATATAAATTCATGTAAAATGTTATCAAAAGTAAATAGTTTTACTAAATGAAACGTTTCTATATCATATCCAACAAGAAATAATCAATTAGTCCACAAGAAGGATTTAATTTGTTTGGTCGAGTAAGAATCCATTTGCCGAGAATTAAAAACAAACCTGTATAACCCGGTCAATTTAAGAATGCGCCGAGTCCATACATGCACCTTGCTGCAAGGTGCCAACGTGTCTTAATCGGGATATAAACATAACTACACGAGTGTCGTAATGTTATTAAACACGCGTGTTTAATACCCAGGATTATGAGCCCAAAAGCGGCACAATAAGAGGCACGTTACGAGCAAATGTGTTGAAAAAATATTTATAAACACTGGTGAAAATAACTGAACACTGGGTGGGTCCCGGTGGAATATGATTGAGGTTTCGATGTCTCCATCATTTTGATTTTAAAATATAGAGTTAACCCTTAACTACCTACGTCCTATTTGTATCGCACAACCACCTACTTGCGGTCATGGAGACCGCTACTCGTTATGGGACCTGATTTATTTAATTTGAAGTAACTGAAGGGTGTCTTAATATAGTAAGTACTCATTACATAGCTAAAGGCATTTATTAGCCAAAACTTATACAAAAATAATCAACATTATATATTTCAAACTTAACATACTTAGGAACTTATTATTTTTTAAATCACAAAACTAGGTATCCTTCAGGACATGAGATCTCAATATTTAGGAATGTTATATAAAGCTTTTCATTATAAAATATTAAAATTGAGCAATCAACAATGCTAATAAACTATCTATTTTGGTTAGAAATGGGATAGTTTTATAAAATTACAGGCCTTTAAAATAACCAATTTTGTCGGCAGTCAACACACAACTTATTAGAACATTCAATGCAAATCGGGTTTTTACATTCGATACAGATGTACTGTGTCTTTCGTTTCTTTTTGGGGTCACAAGTCAAGCATGTTTTTCTGACTGTTAACCGTTCTTCAGTATTGCTGGGACCCGGTAGTATTGCTAAACTGGTCTCATTCTTGAGGATTTGGCTCAGAGCAACTTTCAAGTCCCGCGGCAGACGCTGATTATTTGCACGACGCTCTAGATGTGGTCTTACTAATTGTTTAGCCAGTTTCTTAATTTTGAACCTTTTGTCAGGCTTTCCTGTTTGTGTAGACACGCTGAAAACATAACTGTTTGAAGCCGATATGTCCAACAATCTGGAGAATACTGCTTGGGGCCACCTGCGAGTTCGACGACCTGTAGAATAATTTGAGCACCTTTGATCAAGAACATCAACACCAAATTTGGTTTGGTCATAGAACATTATTATTTTCGGCTTTTTCGTTGCTTCATCAATAGTTGGTGTATGCTTGAAATTGTGACCACTGCTTAATTTTTCTTTGGGACATATGAAGTCCGACTCGCAACTTTCCTCCGGTAAATTTAGTGGAGCAAGTTCCGGTTCTACGTCACTTCATTCTTCATCCAACTGGTCATCTTCATCAGACGAAACTTCTTCTAGCCACCTTTGAATTATCGCATCACTAGTAAATATTATAAGCATAAAGTAACACAACCACCTACGTGCGGTCTCGGAAAAAAAGTATACTAACCACCTACATGCGGTCTCGTAGACCGCCGATGCTATTTTTTTATTCACCAAATCCAAATGAGCACACGTCTGAACGAGCCAACGGCGTGGCCGGCTCTGTGGGGGAGCCGGGCAAAGGTACAAGGTCACAGACACGTGTGCGATGTACTCTCGTTCAGTTATTGACAACTTTGAATAATCAAAAGTCTGTGAGACCGCACGTAGGTGGTTAAGGGTTAAGACTTATAAAGTTATTACCCAGAAGTAAAAATGGAGCGCATTAAAATAATACCACTTTCATCACGTTTTATTAAGTTAAACATCTCACCAATTTCAGTTAAATAATATTTTGTACACATTTTTATCAAATACATTAGCTAAAATTTACAATTTAATAGTTGACAGACTTTTTTTACGTTTGAACAATGTTTTCTTAGAACAAAGTAAATTTAGGAGAACCCAAACTTTGGCAAAATCAGTTTCAGTTTAACAAACACGTAAAGGCTAAAGTTTCTACTTGGAGTACTTTTTGTAAAACACATGAACTCAATTGTCTCAACTTTTGTCAGTTCTGGCTCGGCGTTTTATTGAGTTATTATGTAAGTGTCAAGTTTTTGTTACTCTGCAACCTTATTTAAGATTACGTTTGGTATTTTAACGTTCGTTTCGTTAGTCACATTGGGTGATATTTGACACTTCCTGTGTTTGTGTATTTCTAGTTTACTTTGTCGTTCTATTTTTTTATTTTCAATACTTTTTCTAACATTTTGTATTGTTCCAGTCAAAATATATATGTATCCAAAACGGTTTTATTGAAGGATTGGATAATATTTTACAAAGAAAGAATCATGCTTCCATGACAATATAACTCCATACACCACTCAAATTCCCCGTCGCATGGCACTTGCAGGCAAGAACCCGCGTGTCACTACGAGCGACTAAGGAGGCCTTGACCGCTGCGCTGATCTTAGACTGGAACCATCTGACGAAGCATTTAGACGCCGCCTGAAATACCTTTTATTGGAAAATCCATTATATATCCAATAAATTATTATTATTTCCTGTTTAAATTTGTAAATGTATTACACGTATTTTCTAATGCACATTAATATTGTAAATTGAATGACGATACCTAGTGGTTGACATAATTGTTCTTTTGTTTATTTTTCAATTATTCGTTATTGTGTACCTACATTTGTTAAAATTGTAATTTAATATTATATCTTTATTTTTTCTTTGTTTTTGACGATCGTCATACAAATTCTTATTTTTTTGACATGTACCTATGAAAATTTGTAATGTAATTTTTTATCATGAAATAAATAATCTAATCTAATGATATAAATAAGTAAAATATTTATAATACTTATAAAATGCCAAAACTTCCGTTAAGTTACCAACCCTTGGTAACGTTTCATACTTTCAATATTCCTGTACATTTTTTTTGCAATAATGCTGGATTAGCTCACAGCATTAAGTAAATGGAATCCCTACAAATCCTGGGTCAAATCTTCCGAACACCGCTTTCGGCCATATTAGGCACATACGCGAAATCTCAACTGTACATGTGCTCCCAGATAATCCGGCTTTAGACTCGTTGTCTGTCAAACTTTTCAGCGAGTGACATTGTTAACGCAAATCCTCGACCCAACCTACAAATAAATACAATGAATACAATGATACATCAAAGCTGATCTGGTAAGCTAGGACTAAAACCAGAATTACTTCATTTGTTTACAGTACGTTTTTGGATACAACGCTTAGAAAACTATATGAAAATTGGGCAAGTGGATATTAAGTGTATGGAGTTATATTATTAAGTAAGCAAACCGCGTATTTTCATACGAAACTTGCATCATAAATATTTGCGATAATATTCTTACACAAATCAACCTAGTCCCAAAACAAGCAAAGCTTGTACAGGACCGTACCGGAAAGAAAGTAGACAACTTCAAAATGGTATTATTTTTATTCTGTGTGAAAACTGATAATGAAACAAAAAGAAACTGAAAAACAAGGTCTTTATAAAGAACTGTTTTGAATGAATTCGTCGTATTTTATATATTTTGCCTGCAACCTAACTTTCTTTTTGATGTGTCTCATTCAATTCTGGACGATCACTTTTGACACATTTGATGATGCCCTGTTCCACTTGTTTTTAAAGTTTTCAACTGAGGTGGCAGCTTTGACGTTTTTTAAGAGGTGCGGTTTCATGATAGACCAATATCGCTCAATTGGGTGAACTTCTGGGCAATTGGGAGGAATCATCTCCTTATCCACTACTTCTACCTTATCGGCTTTATACCATTCCTTCGTTGTTTTAGAGTAATGACAAGAAGCCAAGTATGGCCAAAATAAAGTGCCACTCCTGTGCTTCTTTATTACTGGTAGTAATATTTCCTGTAAGCACTCGTCACTGTATACCGTAGCGTTCAAAGTCCCTGTAGTAAAGAAGTATTGCGATCGCATACCGCATTGAAAAATCGCTTGCCACACTAATACTTTTTTGCCAAATTTCTCGATGTTGATGGCCTTATGTTTTCGAGTAACCTTCTATAAGCCGGCACCGTAATAAATTGAGGTCCTGGTAAGGCTTTAAAGTCTGCAATAGGTCTCGTCATCCATTATAATGCAATGATTTTTCTTGGTCAATATACGGTCGTATAATTTCCTTGCCAGTTTTCTGACAGCTATTGTTTGATTTTCATCTCGTTTTGGTTGTTTTAGTTTTTTATAGGTCTTTAGGTTGCATCTTAGTTTGATTCTTTGTATCATAGCCGAAGAAGTTTTGGCTCTTTTTGCCGCATCTCGAATTGAAAGGGTTATGCCGATTTTATGTACGTACCAGTTTTTAGAGATGCCTAAAGTTGTCTACTTTCTTTCCGATACGGTCCTTATGGGTACTAGACGACGATATGCATACCTACTTATATAACGGGTCTTCCTGCTTCGTAATTTTTATTTCATTCATAAATAATTTGATGATGTGATTTCATAATATTCATATACCTACCTGACTGGTCCATAAACATATTGGACGTGGGCTATCACTACCATGATAGCATTTTATTAATAAAAACCCGGCCAAGTGCGAGTCAGACTCGCCCACGAAGGGTTCCGTACCATTATCTATAAAAAACTGTGTTTTTAGTATTTGTTGTTATAGCGGCAACAGAAATACATCATCTGTGAAAATTTCAGCTGGAACTTTCACGGTATCAGTAAGATACAGCCTGGTGACAGACAGACGGACGTATGGACGGATGGACGGACGGACGGACGGACAGCGGAGTCTTAATAGTAATAGGGTCCCGTTTTACTCTTTGAGTACGGAATTACAAATGCACTGAATCCAAAAACCAGCAACAGTATAATATTATTCTTCATAAATAAAGTAACATTTTGGTATCAGCATTTGTTTTCTAGCAAAAAAAAACAAAAAATTCGAGGACGCGAAATCGCGTCCTCGGCATTACGATTACATTACCCATGCATGGGACGCGAGTTCGCGTCTTCGGCATTGAATGGGTTAAGGCATTCTCTACAAGTCAACAAACAAAGTATTATAATAGATATGAGGAACCTAACTGATGTTATCAGTACATTTGAAACTGCTGTAAAAGTTGTTGAAAAGTACCTAAACTGGACCAAACCCAGAGCCCACTTAACACAACAAATTAGTCTGCAAGGAAATACACTATATTCTGTTGAAAATCAATAAGTACC
Organism: Epinotia brunnichana; assembly: GCA_963854355.1. Classification (NCBI taxonomy): domain Eukaryota; kingdom Metazoa; phylum Arthropoda; class Insecta; order Lepidoptera; family Tortricidae; genus Epinotia; species Epinotia brunnichana. The sequence goes on from OY977940.1 coordinate 24,332,897, forward strand.
TCTGGCCTAGTATGTTGAATTTAATCTCTCTCAACAGCAGTAAGAATGAACTTTGAAATAAAATATATAAAAAAATGTTGCTACGTGGACCTAGACGTGCTCAAAAGGATCTACACGTCACTTGTCAAGATAATTGTGTACGAAGACCATTTTGAGCGTGTTATTTTGCGTAGCTACTTCTGCTGCTGACTGTACTTCACCGGTCCTCTTGTCTAACGTGACATGGATTATGTTTTGGTCCAAAACTAAATCAGTAGCCTCGTATCAAGCATGCATGTAATGAATAACCATGTTTACAGAGTAACTGACACTTATGCTCGATTTAACACGTATTAAGTTGTTAAGTAATTAACAAAATTGTAACGTAATATTAAGTGACTAAATGCGTGTAAACAATCAATTTAGTAATAAGTTACAACTAAATAAATTAAGTAGCAAGTAGACGTGCTTTACGGTCACGTGTCGCAACAAAATTTAAGTGTTTTATTTTAATAAAGAAAATAAATGATTTTGCGTTGGGAATAGTAAGTAACTGTCACTTACTGTTCACACCGCAAAATCGTTTATTTTATTTATTAAAATAAAACACTTAAATTTTGTTGCGACACGTAAAATAACTCTTATTTCAACGACTGAATTTCCAAATTAAAATGCTTTGTTTAAATGTTTATTTTAATATAAACTAATGTTTGTTATCACTAGGGCCCGGATTTTTGCGTGCGGCTATTGGCAGTTTGTAGGGAGAGCTCACCGCTTTTGATAAAAAAACGATATTATCACTGACTCTCTTTCAATGCGGTTAAAATAATCTAAATGAAATAACACTTGCAAGCAAATACCCACTTACTTTGTAACTTCCCTCACATATAATGTATAAAAACCTATTGATTGGTCGATAACATTGGAGTTCTCTCCCTACAACTTGTCAAAAGCAAGACAATATTATAATATTTATTTTATCTGCCATGTCCAATGACCATATTACCTATGCAAATGGTAAAATTATGCGAAGGACATAATTTAAAAGTTTTCGTACTTTATCGATTTTACAATATTTATGCCCTCTCCTTTAAGCCCTAATTTCCGTGATCAAAATTATTCTATCCGTTTAACAGTTCATGCGTGATTGAGTAACAAACAAACATTAATTGTATTACTAGCTTTGTTTGATAATTGAAACAGTATCACTTGGGTATTTAGTATGATGCAACTTGGTCAATTTATGATGATGCGTCGGTTAGCGCTAAAATTACTAAGATGAAAAACTATTCACTGTACGTTTTCGAAATCATAATGATCGTAAGGAACAATCTTACTACTTTCGATACCGTAAATGTGATTGGCAAAACCCTCCGCTGCGCCGCACTGGGCGCTTGACAACAGTTCCCCGTCGCATGGCATGATGGCACTTGCAGGCAAGAACCCGCGTGTCATTGGGCCTACCTACTACGAGCGACTGCCCGCTGATCTTAGACTGAAACCATCTGACGAAGCATTTAGACGCCGCCTTAGCGTTATAATAACCCTTATATCATTCATATATCGGTTCCAGCCAAGTGTTAAGGTGTTAGAGTGCCTGTAAAAAAGGTGTTAGAGCATGCTTTAACACCCTTATAACCACGAATCAGGCCCACGATCTTACAGGTAAAGGTGTTAGAAAGCCTGTAGAGCAGTGTTATCTGACACCCATTGTGTTGACCAACCCTCTACAAACACTGTAGTAACGGTTAGTGCGGTTAGTGTGTTAGCTGAGAGTGTTCTGCCGTGTCAATCCTCCTATCTCGTGTAACTCAAAAAACATAGTTTTGAGAAAACGCAGTTTAAAGTTATTTTTTGTAAAATATGGCGAAGTTAAACGAACAGAGTTTTTGAAACAATATAAAAACGTCTGTTGCGTCTGTTTAAAATAATATGGTTTCAAAAAAATACCAATAGTAATCTTGAGGCTTTTCTCCGGGGAGATCAGTGATTCGAAACATGATTAAGCAATTTTCGCTGGATTGAAAAAAAAATCACGAATATAGGTCTAAAATATGGCGAAGTTAAACGAACAGAGTTTTTGAAACAATATAAAAACGCCTGTTGCGTCTGTTTAAAATAATATGGTCTCAAAAAAATACCAATAGTAATCTTGAGGCTTTTCTCCAGGGAGATCAGTGATTCGAAACATGACTAAGCAATTTTCGCTCGATTGAAAAAAATCACGAATATAGTTTTAAAATACACTAAAAACATTCGTAACTAATTATGCACAAAAGCTAAACATATTAAAATGGGCAAGTCCGGCATACTTTATTTAAAATTATGTTGGAATATCATTTATTTACAACAATTAAAAAAACATGAAACAGAAAGTTAAAAACTAACTAAACCTAACCTAAACTATGTGAACCTAAAACTACTATATACACATATTTCCCCCAAATCGCTGCCACTAGGCAGAGTACCCATAAGGCTGGCTGCGTTGCCCCGTTGAATGGCAATGCCAATTCGCTGTGCGAGGAACGAGCCAGCCCTGTTGTCACCAGAGGACCGGATGAGCATGTGACTTAGCTTTTTAAAAAGGTTAATTGCATCCGGTCCCCAAGGACCCAAGGTCTCCACGGCAAACGCCGCAAATATGTAATTCTCGTTAAGAGTTGCATATTTGCGGCGCTTTGCTGCCTCAGCCTCGGTGGCCGCTCCACCAGCCCTCAACGACGTCGTGCCCAGGTGGGACGGCGCTAGTGTATCCACACATGTGGCATCCCAGACTAAGGGCCGCCCCTGTTGCCAAGGCACGAGAGTCATCCCGTCGGGTCTCTTGCCGTCATCACGTGCTAGGCCATTTGGTTCTAATGTGGCCGGCACGTTGACACTGACCAGAGCCCGACGGATAATATCGTTGAGGCAGGAGTGACGGGATATGCGGCCGGCGCTTTTTGAGCAAGCGAGGCCATGATGACCCGTCCTATCAACCATAGTGCCGCAGTGGCAGCGATGTGGTTCCACTATGTTGGCCCCAAGACGCAAACCAACCGCCAGCCGAAAACTGTTCGGGTCCAAGAGGTTCCCGTAGTTGGCAGAGGGGTAGGCGTGGAGCCAGTGACATGACTCCCTCTCCGAAATAGCCAACATACGGGCCCTTTCTGATGGCGATGATGTCGTTTCCATGAGATGATCGTGCACCCGTCGGCAGATAGGTAGGTCCCAATGTTTTTGGAGTTCAGGGCGGGCAGGTAGATCCTTGCCTGGACAGGCCATTCTCCATGCGTCCCTGGCCTCGGACAAGCACGCTATCTCACAATCACGGCGTGATGGGTTGAGAATTTTACCAGTGAGAAGCAGCGTGCTGTGTACCGAGGACAAGAACGCCGGAAGGGCGACGCTAGAAATTTGTCTAAGCCCGAGACCACCGAACTTAACAGGGAGTGATGCCAGTAAAAACATTCTGTTGTTCATTTTGATGTTTATTATTTTTTCAATCTGTGTCCATATAATATTGTCAAGTTTTTCACAGAAATTTTGAAGTTTCCAAAAGGGACTGCAGCGCATAGCGTATGTAAATTTTGGGACGAAATGACAGTATCGGAGGATAAATATGGCCATGTGTGATTTAAATTGGAGAAGGCGGTCCGAAAATGAATTAAAATGGTCTATGTTTTTATTGATAAAACCAGGGATCGCCTCATCAAAAATCGGCGCCCCAAGGAGGTGCAGAGATTCTTTGGTGAGAATTTTTATACCTGGACAAAGATTTTCAAACGTTCTAATGGTTTCAATGCTATTGTCGCTGTTTCGGTCGACATAAAGTTCACACTTACTAGAATTTAGTTGTAGGCCAATGTGTTCAAATTCAGATGTAATGGCGACAAAATCGTCCTCTACGGTACTCGCTTCACCTCCCAGGGTGCCATCGTCTAGGTACCACGTATTAAATTTTGATCTAAGTTCGGTGATGCATGGGTGTATGGCAAGACTGAAAATGGCCGGGCCTAGGGGGTCACCTTGCTGGCAGCCGACAGAAGATAATATAGTGTGGCTATTGTATTTGAGGTGGGAAGCGGAACTGTAGCATTGCCAAATGTAGGGGTAAATGTCAGGAATATTTTTTTGGACTTCACTCAGAAGAATATCTCTATTAATCGAGTTGAATGCGTTTTTTACGTCTAATTTTAAAAGCACTGTATTATGGGTGTTATTAAGAAAGGTACGGCAAGCGTGTACCGCTGCTTCGCAGCCGCCTTTGCTGCCAAAACCAAGTTGTAACGGTTGGAATTTGGATTCTAAAACTGGAAGGATATGCTTACAACAAATTTTAGAAGCCAATCGTCTAAAAGTCGAACCTATAGCAATGGGCCGCACACTGCCGTCTTTTTTGGATAGGGCGCAAAGATTGGCGCCGTACAGAGTCTGAGTAACGTCCTTATTTACTTTCCCACTAAGCATTAAGTTAATAAGGCGAGTAATGCTGGAAAGTAAATCACCATGTGTGGCTGCCAACAAGTCCTTTAGATGTTGGGGAGTGATGCCATCCAAACCGCCAGCCGAGCCGTTGTTGAATGACATGACTGCAGCCAGTACAGCATCTTCAGATGTAACGAGACCTGACAAAGCGGTGTCTGGTGGGTCGGGTAGGTTAAGTATCACGGGGGCCGGCGGGTGTTTGCTCTCGAGGGCTGCGAGAGTATCTGGAGACCTTGGGGCTGATGTATCGCTGGAAAAAAGGATGCGTGCGGCGCCGCGAAGATCACCATCATTCACTTTTGTCTCTACCTTTTTGAAAAGATTGTGGTGGGTGGGCGAACTGGGCGATGATTGAATTGATAGAGACGGCGAAAAGGGCTGAGAACAGTTTTGTTTGACTTTACTGGTTAATGATTTGGAGGATGTGGAATGATCGACGTGCAGAATGTGATAAGCGAATGTGAGTAGTTTTTCCCATGACGCTAATGTATTGGAATTAGTACAATCATCGAGAACTTTTATAAGGCTCCTGGCAACGGTGACTCTCGCTCCTCTGGGGATTCTTTTTAGGATGGGAATGGAATCTTTGAGAGCACTTAATTGATCGGATAAAGGCGTTAACAGGGAGCTGGCTGTTGTGGGAAGCTGAGGGATTAATTGGGGGAGAGGTTGACTACGACTATGGTTATGTAATTTACTGATGTGAATGTTCAAACCTCTTTTACCTTTAAACAATTTGGAGTTCGGGCAATAAGGACACCGCACAAAATCGTCCAGCGACACATCCGCGTGGGGAGGTGGCATGCGACTCGGGGGAAATACAACTTAGTTTCTAATATGTACATAAAATAAATATTAAAAAACGTAAACACAAACACAAAAAACACAATACTTAAAAGTGAAAAGTCTGTCAAAGCAGCTGTCATGCAGGCAGTGCCGCGGCCGGCCCGGTGCGCCGACGCGGCCTGCAGTGGATGCTAAGGTTTTTGCCTTAGCTTTGGACGTCTATGAAGGTGCTTTGGGATGTATTTCGGTGAAAATAGGGTGAAAAATACTCTGCTTAGAATAATAGCTTGATTCGTCCTTGACGTAAATGACGTGTCAAAGTGGAGGCTCGACCAACTTCTTTCCAAACTCAAAGATAAGAGGCATATTCCGGTGAAACAGGAAAGCGCAGCCTTGAAATATTATACTCTGCCAATTTGGAATGGCTTTAGTGGCTGAATTAGGTCGGAAAATTAATATTAGATAAATTTTCAGTATCTCAGAAATTTGACACGTGTCACCCCCGTTCGTCTTTTTTTTTAATTATTATTATTATTTTCCGATTTAAATTCACGGGGCGAACCCCGGTCATTTGGAAGGCGTGCGTGGGGATATAGATCCAACACGTAGAGGCCCTTTGGAGACGAAATTTAATGTCATGTAGTACACCTGCTAGAACCCATTCACGGGTACATCGGTAGATACCCGTGAACTGGTCCCAGCAGGCGTTGGAGCTATTGTAGGAAAATGGAAAAGAGAATTGGGTCTATGGTGATGACATTTGGGTGGACAATAAAATTGGGTTATTACAAAGTGGTCCGGACACCTGCCATAACAATGTTATCCACAAGGTTATCGAGGCAGGCGGTGACTAGCCGCTCATTAGATGGGCGCCTAAAAATGCCGTCGTAAAGACGGCCAGGGGCAACACCGGGTGAGCGGCTCAGGGGTGTCGAGAGGTGGTGCTGCGCTTTCTCCGAAGTTACTCGCGGCGTTATGCCCTTTAACACTTCCACCCCTGGAGCATATAGCTCTGACGACTCCTCTCTGGACGGCCAATGAAGGCAAGCCAGAGCTGAGAGTCCTGCGGGCCCCCTTGGGGTTCCACTCCGACCGACGAAGACACGCCGGAGACGGAGGCCCTGACCGACTCTCGGGAGCACTCGGGTCCGTGGGGTCGTTACTCCCCAACAGCTCGCCACAAGCTGCCCTGCGGGCTTATTATTATTATTATTATTATTTTTATTGATTCTAAAAATCGGCAATATCATGTTTGACGGAACTCTACTTTTTTTATTTATTTAAAAGTATAAAATTTTTAAATTTAAAAAACGTGATGTCCGCGCTTCCGAACACGCACTTCCATCTCGCTCACGCGTATGATCAGTGAGTAAGATAGAAAAATATGAACCTTCGGCGCCTTAAACGCGATACGTTCAGTGAGAAAAGTATTACTGGTTAGTAATATTTAATTGCTGTTTTAGAGAAGAAAGGTACCTACATAGTTGGTAGCAGGCAATACCTAGTATACCTACATGAAATATTATTTTAACTTATAAGAGCCCGTTCACGTGCTCACTAGTACCACTGGTAAATTATTGTGGTTATTTAAATTAAACGATAAATATTTAATAAAAAAGGTGGCCACTACCCACTGTATATTCTATTTAAGTATCTTTTGAATACATCTATGCGTCCAAAGTTAAAACGGCCGTTTTTCTTTTGAGTTAATAGAACGACGAATCCAGCAACGTAAAAACTAGTTTGATGTATTCAAAAGATACTTAAATACAAAATCCAGTGGGTAGTGGCCTACTTTTTAAATATCTATCGTGAAATCTAAATAATCATAATTATTTATCAGTGGCGCTAGTAAGCACGTGATCGGGCTCTTAAGGATATTGTAAATTGTACCTAATACCTAACATCAGTAAGCTTAGCTCGATATAATCGTCAAAAATAGAATTCAAGCGACTTAACAGCGCAAGTTACTCTAATTGGACATCACGAGACTGGTCTTAATAAGGTTTAATTTTAGGATCATGTATTAATATTTAAACACAGCGCGCTAATTGTGCACTTAGACAAGTGAAGTGTTAAATATGGATAACGCGGAACATAGTTAATTGGAATTCAAGATGCCCTTACTCTGCGTCAACAGGGATGCTCTCTTGTGTCGGGTTTTAGGTTCCAACTAGTTCCAAGTTAGTACATCAAACAAACAGTATGTAGACTGCTTAAGAATACGACTAAAATCTTGAAATTCTTTCATATATGCACTAAAAATATATGAAGTATATATATTACCCGTATCGAATTTTCTCTCTTACATACACATAATATGTAAAAGAGACAAATAAAGACAGACGAATTTTAACGGCAGTTTCGCTAAAATAGTTTTGATAAGCATTAATGAATAAGGCCTTTGAGTCTACACAATCTACACAGTTTTGACCCATACACGATCACGTATTAAATAAATGGGGTGTGTGTCTCTATTTAACGTCTCCCGATCCGAGTTCATATTTAATTCAAATCTGACTATCAGCCCTTCATGCTTTTACACCTTTGGCTGCGTGCAAGAGCGAACGAGCACGTAGAAACAATCGTTTCCCATCCAATTTCGATACATCAGTCAGGGCATGCAGACCTGATAAAACTTTCAAATTACCGCGTCGTGTTTGTACGAAAACATTTGAATAGCAAGGATCGCCCTGAATTCGCAATTTGAAAAATATTCAAAGATTTTAACATTCAGCCTCACATTTGAGTGATCTTTTTGCAAATTATCCAATGAAAGTAAAGAATGAGTTGGGCGATTGCCGTGCCGGCAATGCTCAACCAAGAGCGAGTTTGTGCAAATGTTTGCGCTGGCTCAATTTACTGCAACTGCCAATACCGGCCCTCTTCGCAGAGTTTAATGATCCAAATAAGCTCAAAGTTCTTTTTTTACGGACAGTTCATCATTTAATTAAGCTGCAAAAATCCTCCCGTTGAGCGGCAAAAAAAGAAAAAAAACCGTATCTATTAGAATTGTGGGATAGGCATCGTTACCTGTTTAATAGTTTTAAGAGTAAACGACTCAGGAATAAAATAAATGGAATGTCCTCAAAAACCGCTTTGTTTCAAAAAAGTACACTCGAAATGGCGCCAAAAATCTATAAGTAACAAAATTCCGAACGATATTGTTAGTATAGAAAGTATGGTCGAGTTTAAGAAGAAGTTATTTAACATTTTAGTAGAAAAAGCGTACTACAAAATAAGTGACTTTTTGTCAGACTGTAATTAACGGAGCCTCTCTATTCATTACTCACACATTTGTATGCCAAATGGCCCAGCACAGTGATACAAAATAGTACATTACTTACCTAGGGCGGTTAAACAAAGAATGTCTCAGATCGCAGGTATTTGACGCCCGAGCCGAAGGCAAGGGCGATAAATATGCGCTCTGAGGCTTTCTTTATTACCGCCCGTGGTGAGTACAAAATTTTACATCTCTATCTGGCCAGGAAGTGGGGTTTTCCGCACGCATAGCGTGCAGTAATTCCTACTTTATGGCCGGGTATGACGTAAATTAAATTATTAGACCCTCATGTACCGTCATGCACCTATGTTGAACAAATAAACGATTTGTATTTGTATTTGCATCTGCCTACGATGGCTCGACTATATTATTGTCACAGATTATAGTGAAATGGGGTTACTTTAATTCCTGGGTTTACATTGATCAAAACTTCTCTTCATGTTTAAACTCCAATTATACGCTCTCTGACTCTGAAAGCATCGTTTGGTTTTTTTTTACGATTGGCAGCATTGAACGTCACTGTCAATGTGTCTTTACCAGTCGTGGGATCGGGCACGCCGATCGATGAAAAAAAAATTAAAATACGTGCGGACTCATTTTACGGGCTTTTAATAACTTATATAACTTCTAAGGTACAACTTTCAGTATAGTAAATACATTAATTTTATGTAATTCACTGAATCAGGCATTTATCTGGCTATAACATCAAATACTGTTGCAAATCACAACCTTGACGGCCATTTGCTTTTTTCGATATTTTTAGGATGGGGTGTCATTGATCACTTCCGAGGGTTTACTTTGAACACAATACCCTCATCATCATCATCATCATATCAGCCGAAAAACGTGCACTGCTGGACATAGACCTTCCCCAGAGAGTGCCACAATGAGCGGTCCTGCGCCACCCGAATCCAGCGGACTTCCTAGACCCACCCACCCACCTTGTGGGGGGCCTACCCATGCTGCGCCTTCCGGTACGTGGTCGCCACTCGAGAACCATTCCGCCCCAATGGCCATCGGTTCTACGTGCAATGTTACCCTTATGTGAATGATAGCCTTATTTAATATAAAATAAATACCCTAATCATCTCATCTCAAAGCAAATCATCATAACTCATTTTTAGACTACGCTTGTAGTTTTATCACCTTTATATGTAATTTTTTTTTCATAAAATATCTACCTTAATGTACTAACCTTCTTTCAAATTAAACAAAAATATTGAAATCGGTTTACGTGATAAAAACAACAGTTCCTGGGTCGCGCGAGTTAGTACAAAATGCACTGACTCATGGCGACCCATGACAGTAAATTCTACTACATATGCCATAAATTTTCCAACATTATTGGACGGAGAAAGAAGGGTATATAATATATTATATAAAAGTTTCTATGCACTGAACCTTTGGTGCGCGAGTTAGACTCACACTTGTCCGGTTTTTTTAAAGAATGGAAGAAACTTAAGTAAGTGACTACGAGTATTGTGAATTAAGGTTAGGTATTATAGTATAGTAGAAGCATAGAGTAAAACCGTGGCGTTTAAGTCAAGTCACTGCGTTTGCAGTTTATCAGCTTATTTTGAGCACGGGTGACCATACCGGTTCTTACTAGTAATTTTGATATTGAAATGACAGTAAATAATTAAAGCAGACCCGACTATATGCACAAATTATGAACAGAAGTCAATCGAAAACGTCATAACTTATTCATTTATCCAATACGCTTGCTTCTGAGAGGCGCTACAACAATATGAATACGAGATCCCGCTGCATTGCGACGACTCAGTTATTCGGCTACACCTGGCGAAGGCAAGATAGCCGTGGCGCAAAGTACAGGCGATAGGCTTTAGGGCTACGTTCGACGAACGTTTTTGAATTGATATGGTCTTAAATGAACTGGTGAATAAAACAAAATAAAATATGTTATTATTAGACATTACATTAATAATCTGAAAGTTTGAAAGTCTTGTAGACTATTATATACCTACAATATAAAAAACCTTTGATGGAGGCTGTTTTCAACTAAAAATTTCGCAACTGCTTCTAAATCACAAGTGGTATTATAACGGTTTTTAAAAAAAAAGGTTACTCATATGTCTTTCATTTATTTCGAAATTCGAATAAAATAAATGTATGAACCTATACAAACTTCGCAAATTAGTTCATGCGCTGGCGAAGAAGACAACATGTAACACTAGCAATCGAGAAATTCTGGGGGCTGCAATCGCCTTGAAGGAAATTAATAAAAGTCCAAAAAATATAATCAAATAAAATCCAGTCAGAATAAAAATTATTGCCAAATAATGTCGTTACACATTCTTACCTCAATACTTAGTACCTAATTAATATGTTTTGCGATATATTTGGCTGTAATTGCGATTGTAGATTTTGATTTTGTTTTACATTTTGTTTATTTAATAATATAAATTTGCTCGTCAAAAAATTATACGAATATTAGGGGAGAATCTTACATAAATCGAACTGGTTCCATAGTAAGCACAATAATACTTGTGTTAAGGGTACTAGACGACGATATACTTATTAAATATATATAAATACTTAAATACATAGAAAACATCCCAGACTCAGAAATAAATATTCATGTTCATCACACAAATATAATAATTTAAATGAATAAAAATTTACGAATCATACTTGTCAATAATAGTTACTAACGTAGGTATACCTATCTACCAACTCAAGGTAGGTAACCTACTTATTCAATAAAGATCGCCAATTCTTTTAATAACTAATGAATACTAGGGGACGACCTTACATCGAAACAGCTCCCTAGTGCTTGTGTTTGCGTTTAATAGCTTGCCAATTTGATTTCAGTTCACAATTTGACGATTTGATATTGATAGATAATAAACTAACGAAAAATAATGCGGTTTTGACAGTTCACAATTTTTGACAGTTTATATAGGTACCGCGAGTAAGATTATAAACTGAATATGAAAAACAAAATGTACCTAGTACAAAAGAATATTTATTTTGACGTTTTTAACCAGTGACTAAAAGTGTGAGAGGAACGGCTATAACGTAATAAACGGCAGCGCAGTCTATTGTTCTGGCATTTCTGATAACGGTTAATTATACCTACGTTAGTCATGCGGCAATTACACTTCGTCGTTCACCTAATGCGGTCGCCGCATTAGGTGAACGACGCAGTGTGTTTGCCGCTTTACGTGGTCTTTACACTTTTGCGGTCGCCACATGCAGCATGCGGCGAACGACGAAGTGTAATTGCCGCATCAGTGTTAATACCTAATAAACGTTTGATAGTACTAACTAACTAATTAAAGGTATTGTTACTAGTTGCGGCTAACCGAAGCAGGTAATAATTTTAATCACTATCCTTAAAATTCATAACTACTCGCACGTACCTACATGTTTCGGCTTAAAATGACGACGTTGAAGTGTGTGTGTTGGGTGTATGTTCAAATGCTTATTACGGCGGCCTGTATGCTGTTTTAATATAATTTGGGCACCTAATCGCTTATACCTTTTAACCCCAATAGAAATGCAAGTAGGTGACGGTGAAAGAAAAATTATTTAAATTCAAAACTCGAAAGAAATCCGTGACCAATTTTCAAGACTTCGGGAGGTCGAGATTTTCGTGTCTTGTATTAAAATCGCTTTTCTCGAATATTTGACTAAGCCAAGGTGTTTGTTTGTTGCGAGGCTGTGCGTTTTGTTGGGTTTTATGGACTCAATTTTCCTTTCTTTCGTATTTAGGAGAGAATAATGGTATAAATATGCCCGACAAACAAAATGCGTTATAATTTTACTTTCAAAACAAAGTTTTAACCGACTTCAAATCAGTAGCCAAATTGCTTCAAGTTTGCATATAAAATTTGAAGAGTTCCCTCGATTTCTCCAGGGTCCCATCATCAAAACTGAATTATTGTGACAACGGGACCAATCTGGAAGTATATGCTTTCAAACAAAGAAAAAAAAATTCAAATCGGTTCATAAATTACCGAGATATCGCGTAACATACGCACATAAAAAAATACAGACGAATTGAGAACCTCCTTTTTTGAAGTCGGTTAAAAATGGAAAGTATCTTGAAAGTGTTCCAATTAAGTTACGCTTTACATCGCCATACACGCCCGAAACACATTCAAATTAGATTTTCGGATGGTTTATTGGACACCGCCTTTCGTAATAATACAATTAATTCGTAATAACATTACGCAAAACTCTTCGTAGGTGGCGACACTAGCAGCTATGACATTGTATCTCGTTCCCACTTGCGGTATTGTCTATGCAAGCATCCTTGTCACTCATTTGACAATCAATTGTGCATGTGTGTGTGAGTCCCTATATTCCTTTATTGGTTTACTATTAGTGGTAGTGCTGGCTCTGGCGGCAGAACATTGCAGTTATGTTCCCTATTATTCTCAATTTATTACAAATTTCTTCACGCAATACTTTAGAAACTGAAAATCTTGGTATGTTAAGCTTATGATCAACAACTATGCAAAATACCTATCTAAACCAATAATACTAGTGGCTCTGTTAGCTGTAGAACTAGCAAAAATATTTTTTTTATTTATTTATTTATTTCTAAACAGAGACTCGGCAACAAAAACGACCTGTAGACGAGAACAGCGCGACAGCATGACATCATGACAGACACACATCGGGACATACAAGTTAGCGGGCACCTCATGGGGAGCGAACGCCGAGTGCTCCGTACAACTAGACTTAGCCTAGTCTACTCAACAGCTGAGTACTGTGCACCAGTATGGGCAAATAGTGCACATATTCCACATGTGGACGTACAGCTTAACTAGACCATGCGCTGTGTATCGGGAACTCTAAAATGTACGCCTCTCCAGTGGCTCCCCGTGTCGAGTCATATAACTCCACCCAATCTAAAAAGACAACATATATTGCTCCAAGAGGCCAAAAAAATCAGCGGCAACCCTACATTACCAGCACACGCAGAATTAACAAACACTCCACATCACCGTCTGCACAAGACAGCAAGACTGCAAACGACTGAATGGTACTCTAAACCACCTGAGAGTATGGAGTCCGACCACAAAACCGATGGGTTTCTCGCTATCTAGAAGGGAATGGTGCCAGCTTAACAGGGTGAGAACTGGATGCGGACGGAGCAACGACTTTATGTCCAAGTGTGGGTGGGGGGAGTCGCCAGTCTGCGCGTGTGGAGCCGCCGTGCAGGATGTTGCGCACATTGTCCGGGACAGCCCTCTTACAAAATACCATGGAGACCCTGCAGACCTACCCTTGAAAATGACGCAATCCCTTGGATACAGAATTTAAAAAATAAGATTATATTATGATTATTGTGCACGACTGTAAAAACGCCATACAAATAAATAAATCGGGACATACGAACGATTTTCGGCCCAAGCTGAAGCATAGAACTTCATTGGCTTCGCTCGCGCTCGCTCGTTCGATTACTTTCTATCAATAATATACCAAGGAAAAGATTGAGAGTATATATAATATCTTCCTAGCGCCCAAGGTCCTACTGGAAGGACTTATTCTCTTAAAGGAATTTAAACAATTTTGGGTTGGAATAGATTTGCATTTGTTTTGTTTTGGTCTTCTCTTGAAACAAAAGAAATTCAACTCAATTTCTTACATTAGTTTGAATCAAATTTCAATGGCATTTTGTGTCGCATGGTGGGCGCCACGAGGATATGTGTTTATGTAGGGTGGTAATCTACGGAACTACTCTCGATTTCAAGTGCTGCGCAGGAAGCCAGTATTATACGAGTAAGATACGGAAAATTATTATAAAAAAAACCGGTCAATTGCGAGTCTGTCTCGCGCACCGAGGGTTCCGTACAAACTTTCACGACGCTTTATTAAGAAAAATCTATATTGGTTTTTCAAAGATAATTCTGTATCAAGTGAACTTATTTCGATTATTATTTTTTTATTTGCTAGAAGGTACTTTCATAATACTTCCATACAAATTTGAAGGAAAAAAAATCTACACAAAAGTATTAAATTCAAAACTTAAATGATTTTTGAAGAATAAAAAAAAGTACGCTAGATAAGAGGTCTCGTTAGACTTTTCCGGTACCGGGTTGTATGTTATTAATATTAATTATAAATATTATTTTCAAATTTTTCGCTCGGTAAACTTCGGAGATAAAGGGAGAGGGAATGGAATTTTTTTGTACGTTTTCCTTTGTTAATCAAAATTTTACCACTATAGAAAAAAAAAAGCGGCCAAGTGCGAGTCGGACTGTATGAAAGGTTCCGTTAAATAAATTACAGTTCACGAATTATGACGTATTAAAAAAAAACTACTTACCAGATCTCGTTCAAACCAATTTTCGGTGGAAGTTTGCATAGTAATGTACATCACACATTCTCTTATTTTAGAAGTTACAGGGGGGGGGGGGACACACATTTTACCACTTTGGAAGTGTCTCTCACGCAAACTATTCAGTTTAGAAAAAAATGATCTTAGAAACCTTAATAACATTTTTAAAGACCTATCCAATGATACCCCACACGTATGGGTTTGATGAAAAAAATTTTTTTGAGTTTCTGCTGTGTGTATGGGGGGGGGACCCCTAAAACTTAATGTTTTTTTCGATTTTTGTGTAAAAATCTTAATGCGGTTCACAAAATACATCTAAATACCAAGTTTTAACAGTATAGCTCTTATGGTTTCGGAAAAAAATGGCTGTGACATACGGACGGACAGACAGACAGACAGACGGACGGACATGACGAATCTATAAGGGTTCCGTTTTTTTGCCATTTGGCTACGGAACCCTAAAAAGAAAAATAGTTTTAGAATGTTCAATTTAAGCCCTTTTGTGTGTTACCCCACTTGGGCTACTAACTAGATTTTTAAACCCCCCCCCCCCCCGTCTTATCCGTCCTTTATTATAGTAATTAAAAATATAATTATCTTCAAATTTTTCATTTGCCTTACACGTGGATTAGCTTTGTTTACAACCATTCCATATTGATAGCATTAGTACGAGTAGTTCCTGAGATACTTGACTTTGTTACAGAACATTATTTAAATTTATTACAGAAAGATTAGTTAACTTCTTAGGGTTCCGGACCAAAAAGGTACAAACGGAACCCTTATGAGACTCCGTCTGTCTGTCTGTCTGTAAGTTCAATAATATATATGATATGACACTGTTTCTGCTTCTATGTATTTTATTCAAGCAACTTCATAAAAATGCATTGAAAACTTTCAAGCCTCGAGTTAAAAATATCATTTTGTGCAGCGGCGAACGTTTAATT
Organism: Epinotia brunnichana; assembly: GCA_963854355.1. Lineage (NCBI taxonomy): Eukaryota > Metazoa > Arthropoda > Insecta > Lepidoptera > Tortricidae > Epinotia > Epinotia brunnichana. The sequence goes on from OY977940.1 coordinate 24,348,669, forward strand.
AAAAATGTAATGTTGAGCTATATTTTTATGTACTGGAGGGTTTTTAATGAAGCAAGCCACAGACAAGAGCCGTAATCTCCCGCTAGCTTGTCACGTAAAGCGTAAAATATTGAGCGTCGTTTGTGTTTTATACAAACGTGTCAAATGTGTTTTAACTTTAATAATAATTAAGAGTATTTTTCGGCTTAACCATGACTAAAACCCCAGCTCAGTGCAGCTGTGTGTGTGTGTGTGTGTGCGCATGTGCGTGTGCGTGTGTGAGTGTGTGTGTGCGCATGTGCGTGTGCGTGTGTGTGCGTGTGCGTGTGCGTGTGCGTGTGCGTTTGCTTGTGCGTGTATGTGTGCGTGTGCGTGTGCGTGTGCGTGTGCGTGTGCGTGTGCGTGTGCGTGTGCGTGTACGTGTGCGTGTGCGTGTGAGTGCGTGCGTGCGTGAGTGAGTGAGTGTGTGTGTGTGTGTGTGTGTGTGTGTGTATATCTGGTGAAGTCGTCGATGGAACACGCTCGGGACACCCTGTTGTATATCGTAGGGTGGAGATAGTAGCGACGTCGCCTACCAAAAGCATATTTTACATGAGGGGTGTGAAAAAAGAAGAATACAACAAAGAGCACCAGGGTCATCGCTACCCATGTTATAACTGTGGTAAACGAGGGCATTTTGCCAAGGAATGTCGTGCTCAAAAGAAAAGTCAAGGACAAAGAGACATGTTAGCCTTCAATGTTGCACACTGCGAGTGGACGGAGCAAGATGAAGACAACAAGTGGATACTAGATAGTGGCGCCTCAGCTCATCTTTCATATAAAAGAGAATATTTCACAGAGCTGCAGAAATATAACGGAACTCCCTTGAAACTTGGAAACCAAGAAGTTGTGGAAGTGGTTGGTCAAGGAAATATTCTAATCTCGAAGTGGGTCGACGGTCAGTGGGAGACTAGTATCTTGAAAGATGTTCTCTATGTGCCTAAACTTAAAAGAAATCTATTCTCGGAAGGAGTTGTTACTAGACAAGGCTATGAAATAGTGAAACGGGACAATGAAGCATTTATTTACAAAAATAATGAAGTTGTAATGTGCGCCTCCTTGCAAAGTAACAATTTGTATGAACTGAAAGTGAAGACAATTCTAAATTAGTGCAATTTAGTGCAAAAGTCAGACTTAAAGACTTGGCATGAGCGTTTAGGACACTTAAATGTCAAAGAAATTCAGAAAATGTGCAATAATAATGTGATAAATGGTGTGGACCTAACAAACTGTGACAGTTTTGTGTGTGAGGGGTGTGCCTACGGAAAACAAGCCCGGAGACCATTCCAGAAGTCTGGCAGAGGTCCACTGCAGCCAGGTGACGTGGTATATAGTGACCTCTGTGGGCCCATGAGCGTGCCCTCAGTACAAGGTATGCAATATTTTGTTATTTTCAAAGATGGTGCCACAGCCTATAGACATTTGTACTTTCTTAAGAACAAAAGTGACACATTAGAATATTTTAAGAAATATAATGCCATAATTAAGAACAAGTTCTTGCATACTGTTCATGTGTTGCACTCGGATAATGGAGGTGAATACAAAAACAAACTATTTAAAGATTATCTTGACAGTGAAGGCATCTCTCATGAGTTAACTGCACTATACACACCCGAGGAAAATGGTCGAGCAGAACGTGAGATGAGAACGATCATGGAAAGTGCTCGATCCATGTTGTATGCTCGAAATGTACCCCTCAATATGCGGGCAGAAGCAGTTAGCTGTGCGGTTTATCTGTTAAATCGAACATCTTCAAGCCAAACACCAAATATGACACCTTATGAACTGTGGACCAGTACTAAACCCCGTTTAGATCATTAGATTAGAGTATTTGGGTGTATAGGTTATGTCCATGTACCAAAGGAACTAAGAACAAAGTTGGAGAGTAAAAGCCGGAAACTGATGTTGGTAGGATATGATCATACAAATTACAGGATGTATGATCCAGAAACCAGAAGAGTGACAGTGTCAAGAAATGTTGTTTTTGATGAACAAAGCTCACTACCTATTCAAAGTAATGAAGTTGAAGTTACACTTAGCTATGGGGAACAGAATAAAAGTGTAACACAACAAGCAGGGACAGCAGGAATAGAAAGGATAGAACCGGTAGAGGTAGGAAGAGCAGAACAGGAAGAGATAGAACAGCTTCAAGAGGAAGAGCTTGAAAATATCAATGGCCAGAATAGTTCATCTGTTGACAGCACATATACTGACATTACTGATGCAGAGCATGATGAGACTTATGTACCATCGCAAGAAATTTACCTAGAAGGATTAAATAATGATCATTTTTTGCGGCCACGTAGAGACCGTGTTTTTGAAGCAAATATATTAGAGTATGATATTCCACTAACTTATAGTGATGCAGTCAACAGCCCGGAGTGCAAACTATGGTTGCAAGCAATATCTGGAGAGTTGGATTCCCACATTGAAAACGAAACATGGAGTTTTGTTGATCGAGAAAATCACAGAACCATTACTTCGAAATGGGTCTTTAACATTAAAAGAAATAAAAATGGTGAAGTTGAGAAATATAAAGCTCGCCTTTGTGCTCGTGGGCTTACACAAATTCAAGGGATTGATTATAGTGAAACTTTTTCCCCTACCACCAGATACGAGTCAATAAGAATATTACTGAGTTTTGCTGCCCAATATAAGTGGAATATAAGACAATTGGATGTGAAAACAGCATTTTTATATGGTGATGTAGAAGAGGATATATATATGGAAGTACCTGAAGGAGTGAGAGCACCACCCAACAAAATATGTAAACTGAACAGATCCCTCTATGGGCTTAAACAAGCATCAAGGTGCTGGAATAAAAAGTTTACTGACTTTTTAGTGAAGTTTGGGTTCAAACAGTCACAGGCAGATAACTGTGTTTTTGTCGGTAATTTTGAGGGACACAAAGCACTGTTGATTTTGTATGTTGATGATGCTCTTGTTATGTCAGAATCAGATCGAGTTTTAAACTTAATCATAGATTATTTAAAGACTTGGTTACAAATTACTGAAACTGAACTTAATAAATATGTGGGTTTAGAAATAGTCAAGAGTGATGACTCTATCTGTATTCATCAGAAAAGTTATATTGAACAGATAATAAGAAAGTTCAATATGTGTACTGCCAACCCATGTAACACTCCTGTCGATGCAAATGTGCCTATACAAAACAATGTTAGCCATGATAGTGTCAAAATTGATTTTCCATTCCGAGAAGCCATTTTCTCATTGCTGTTTTTAGCAAATGTATCTAGGCCGGATATATCTTTTGGTGTAAACTTTTTAAGTAGATATATTAACAGTCCTAGTTTGCAACATGTTGTCCAATTGAAACGAATAATCAAATATCTAATTAAAACAAAAGATTTTTGTATTAAGTATCAAAGTCAGGAAAACTTGCTTGGATATTCAGATTCAGATTTTGCAGGGTATTTGGACACAAGAAAGTCAACAACAGGTTACCTGTTTATGTTGAATGGAGGTCCTATTTCTTGGGCAAGTCAGAAACAGCCGTGTGTCGCCTTGTCAACGTGTGAGGCTGAATTTATGGCAAGTTGTGAGGCAGCCAAAAATATTTTATGGTTGAGGCATTTTTTCAAAGATATTGAGATTGAGCACAATTGTACAACTTTGTGTATGGACAACCAAAGTGCTATTAAGCTAATAAATAATCCAGTATTTCACAGGAGAAGTAAACATATTGATGTGAAATTTAATTTTATTCGTGAGAAGGTCCAACAAAAGTTGTTTGTAATTAAATATGTGCCAAGTTCAGAACATCTTGCTGACATTTTTACAAAGGCTTTGCCTGCAGTTCAATTTGCAAACCTTAGAGACCAGATACTTTCAGTATTGTAATTAATTGTAGTCAAGAAGCTGTTCTGTTAAAGTTAATGATGTTTTATGTTTATTATGGTTGCTGTATGAAATATAATAGGTAAATGAATGATATTGAATTCTAATAAAATACATGTCAAATTTAGTGGGAGTATTGAAATAAAAGTTTGAATAGGCCGAATTCAATATTGTCTATTATATAGTTTGTGTTAGTACTGTATACGGCCACTCGTGGCGCTGATGTCTTGGTTACGAACTGTCATTGCAGTCGGCACACGAGATATACTTACTGGTGTATTACGAATTAAATTTACGTATGTTTTCTTGTAAATTGGCGTATTATTTAATTTGAATGACCATGTGGTTTAGGCGTTTCTGTCAGCGCTTTGCATGATCAGTTTCCGCTAGTGCAATTTGATGAGATTCTGCAACAGCTTTTAACACAAAAAGTTGAGGAACTCTAACCATTTTATACATTATAACGTAACAATTTTCAGGTCGGAAAAAATATATCATAATCTGCAAGATATATATGAGAAGTAATATCGTTTTTGTAAAAATCCATTTTAACAAAAGAAAGAAGAGAAAATGAAATCTAAAGTGAACCCTATTATTTCAATCGTAACCATTTTACTGCTCCATTTTATATCAGAAAAAGATGAAATTTTATAATCTTTTTCATAAATTAATGAACAATAACTTTATTTTCTTGCTTACTTAAATTTCTTAAATACCTCGTTTTCTGAAATATTTCGAAAAAACATGATATTCGCGCTTTCGAACACGCACTTCCATCTCTCTCACGTGCGTATGCTCAGTGAGAGGGAAAGAAGACCATGAACGTGAGGCGCCCTAATGTCAGTATTCACCTATTTCTCTGTCAATTTTGGACCGATTTCCAGAATTCTATTTTTATTCGAAAGAGGAGGTGGTCCCATTGTCACCAAATCAGGATCTGATGATGGGATCCGAGGGAAATTCCGCACAACCCTCAAATTTTATAGGCATGCGTGTAGTGATTTCGTGATTTTCTATTATAACTTGTGTACTACCCTCGGGAATCGCAATTTTGGTGAAGTGGAACTGATGATGAAGACCACAGATGACTGATAGAACTCCTCAAAGATGTAAAAGATTCTGACATGATTCCGTTGAAGTAGCAACTAATGAAGTGTTAATTCTGAGATCCTTGAGGAATCGACAGAAATCCTGAAATATTATCAGCCCGTAAAGCGACTTGGGTATTTTCTGTAATAATCAACGTATTTGCTCTCGGAGAGCAGTTCATGTGGTAAATTGGAAAATGTGGAAGGCTTGGCGAAGTACCGAATGGAAGTCGGTTTAAACGTTATTTTAGAGTAAATTTTCATCATTGTATATAAATATATATAAGCTAGCTGCAAGATAAAATAAGACCTAGACCGTTTAGGCTACATTCCATATATACTGGTTCCATAGAAAGATTGACTGGGCGATTTAGCTACATGTAAGCAAGAGGTTTGTCGTTTACTCGTACTTACATAGTGTGATGACTGATGAGCTGATGAGTACGATAATTACATTTTGTCCGTGAATCATGGATATTGTCTTTGTATTAATTTACCTATCTGTACTTATTATTGAATATGTGTTTCAACATACTCATAGTGCAAGTTTTGCTTTGATTATGACTAGGTTGATATAAATCTGGGGGCACCGCAAGACGAGCCAAGCGAAGCCCAAAGGCACTACCTACCTTTTCTCGAAGCGATTTGTCGTTTTTTTGAACCCTCATAACTTGTGTTTGGATTATACCAGATAAACAAAATTCTCGAGATATGATGTCAATAGTAAACTTATATAATATATAAAGTTTCAATTGCATAGCTCTTATGCTTTAGATTTTATTGATATCTAAAAAACGCCAATTTTGTCACTGACTCAGTCACTGACAGTGATCATCAAAAGTCTTAGGGTAATTTCTGAAGTCCTAGAAAGCTGAAATTTGGTATGTAAGCTAGTATTAGTACACAAATAACAAAAAAAATCTCAAAAACTAAACGAGGGGATGGAATTTTGTATGAGACTTCCGCATGATGCTATAGGTCTGAAAATTTATATAGGGACTCCTTGTTATAAATAATAAAATACACGGAGATTTAGAATTTGTAGAGTGTGGCGGGTAGAGTTAAGCCGTGCGGAGTAGGAAGCTTGGCCCTACTTGCCATCCGATATTTTTGTAACGCTAGATGAGCTAGGGGTCTTGGCAATCACTTTACATGTAATGTTTTTTAACCGACTTCAAAAAAGGAGGAGGTTCTCAATTCGTCAGAATGTTTTTTTTTTTTAATGAGTGTATGTTACGCTATAACTCCGTAATTTAAGAACCGATTTGAAAAATTCTTTCTTTGTTTGAAAGCATATACTTCCAGATTGGTCCCGTTGTCACCAAAATCCAGTTCTGATGATGGGATACTGGAGAAATCAAGGGAACTCTTCAAATTGTATAGGCAAACTTGAAGCTATTTGGCTACTGATTTGAAGTCGGTTAAAACTTTGTTTTGAAAGTCAATTATTAGTGGTCAATATTACTACTCGAGATAGGAAACACATTTTCACACTCGACGATGGTAACTAGGGGTAGGACGCGGTTTACTAATATGAGCTATTTTCTATGGCATATGTTATACTAGCTTTTGGGATAAATATCGGGATAAAAAGCATTCTACGTTTTAATCCACGCTAGACTATTTGCTTACCAAAATTCATCTTACAGAAAATTGAGAACCTTGTTGTAATATCCACTCTCTCAAGACTCTGCCAAATGTATTTACCTATCGTAACAAATAGGTATGTTTCATTATTACGAAGTGCATCTTACGGTGCAAACTTAAGAGGTAAAAATACAGTACCATTAGTTCATATTCAAAATAAACCGACGATAGAACTCTGTCTTCAATAAGTCAGTTCGTTGAAATATGACCGTACATGTCAACTATACTAACAACCACGTACTTGCGAGTTCGAATAAAATATGGGCTTCGCTTCACAGTTAAAATAGTATCGGTTGTATTATGACTATCATTACAAAAGTGGAACTATTATGGGCCATTCATTTAATTAGGGTTCCTTTCTGTTTCAACAAACTGCATTGGCTATTACAGCGTTATAACGCTGCCACTATCATGGTTCTTAAAGCTACTAGTAGTTCGCCCCAAAATATGATCTCGCGATGTACAATTAGCATCAGAAGTAGCTAAGTATAATAACACGCTCAAAATGACCTACACAGATACTTATTTCCTTGACATTAGAGTTCGTGTCTAGATAATTTTGAGCACTAGGACCGCTTAGCAACTTCTGCTGCTGACTCTACTTCTAAAACCGTCCAGCGGCATCTAGTGGTGTTTAGGGAAACCATGTTTATAATATTACCCTCTATATTACAACCCTCTATTATCTCGCTCAAAAAATCTCCACGTGTCATTAATTTGCGTGGGTAACACATTTTTATTTTGCATTTCCGAACAATTAGTAGTCGTCGAATTGATACATAGGTAATTGAGATCTAATAATCTAATTTATCTAAGTATGTGTTTATGTATTATTTTCAGGCTTTGTTATCTATATCTACTTATATTATAAAGAGGAATAGCCTGTGAGATTGTAACGTTGTAAGTTTATATGCATGTTTGTTTGTATGGTAATCTCCAGAACTTTACTTAGGTATCCAATTTCAAAAATACTTTCACCTGCGTGTAGAATAGACTTTCTGGATGGTTATAAGCTATATTTCATCCCGTGGGTTTGCCTGCGTTCTTTGCAATACGTGGGCAGCTAGTCATAAGCAGAGGGCGGAATTGCTCATGGCAAAAATCAAACGTCAATAGAGTTGGAACGTTGAATTTTATCGACTATCGAATTAACTGAAATTATATTTACGTTGCGTATCTTTATTTATTTATTAACAAAACTAAACCTCAAATCCATAAGCAAACAATAGTAGACTTCATATGAACATTACGGGATAACATTTAAATAAAAGACAATATACCTAAAACGATAATTTTAAAAACTACTTAACTTAGTACTGCATTATCAAAACTAAGTACCTAAGTTTCTATAATACAACCTAAGGATTCAAATCACCTGTGAACTAATTTTCATCGTATAAAACAGTATCGTAATCTAAGTCTGTGACGCCTACACACATCCTAACCGATTGCCCTTGCCTCATGCGCAGTCGTAACTCCTTCCTGGGCAAACACATCATGTGCCCGGAGGAGATCAAATTTCTTGAGTTCAACAAAATCCTGCAATTCTTCGAGTTTGCAGGACTTGACCAAGAATTGTAGTAAGTGGCGATCACAATAGATCAGCGATGGTCGCAGTGATATAAGGGCTTTGACAGCCCGAAAGCCACTACCAGAAATAATAAGTCTGTGCTAATGACGTTTCCCTCGTCTTCTCTGTAATAATACATTATAGTCATAACTTTTTTCCATATGATCAGCCTGCATACTGGTTCTTTTTTGCCCGATGACGGCAGAGCCGAACGGAAGGGATATGTTTTTAGCAGTCTATGTTTGTATGTTTGTATGTTCCACTGTAGCGTTTTAAATACTGAACCGATTTTGATAAATGGGGTGTCAATCGATTCGAAATTATGCTCCGGGTAACAAAGGCTACCTTTTGTATGAAAAAGAGAAATATGATGGCTGTCACATACAAATAGGTGACTGACTTTGAAAAAAATATTTTGCTATCATAGCGTGTGGGAAATCAGATGAAAGAGGAGAAAATTTCGAGTTCCAATATATTAAAACATTATTAAACTTAAGTATAAAAAGCGACAGAAAGACGATTAAAATTTATATTAGCCTGAAAGAATACTACTAGCGCTATCTATCGGCAATTCTGCAAATCATTTTGTTTTACAGGCGTTTTGTTTGAATATCATCGAAATCGCTGAGGAAGAAGTAAATACTGAGACTCATTACCATGAAATATCGAACTCATCTCCAATTCTCTTCATTCTCACTGGATCTTTCTATCAAGGCAGTGATATTTCCAGTTCGACTACCAGATGAAAGCAATGCACAGCCAACGCAACATCCGAAATCGCACATTCATCCTCAAATCCCCTACAGGGCTGGAAATCTTCAGATATTGACCGTGTGTTGATGTTTGGTGACAAATATCATAAGTTTTGCCTCGAAAATCTAGATATACAGCCTGACCATCTCGTTATCGATGAGTTGTTGCCTTGTATTATATTACCATTTCTACCAAAATCCAAAAGTTATACACTGGATATTGGAAGCGACGCCGCAGTAGGCTTAGTGAATCCTACAGCGACTGTACTTGGTGGCTATTACACTAGTATTAAAGCAGGACTGGAAAAGCTGTCACGATGTCACATCTTGCATTGTTACTTGCAATGATATTTCCGTGGCATTAATTTCACAAAATCAAAAATTTTACTTTATTTGACTCTCACTCTCGGGGTCCAAAAGGCCGCGTCGCACCTAGCGCTGGTCGTGCAATGGTTAAGATTTTTCCAATACTACATACCTTATCAAAACACCTACATTTCATTCTGGCAGTAGGGTCGAGTAGAGATATTCAATTTTCTCTCACAATAGTGAAGTCACATTTAACAGAAGAAGACAGCGCAGCATTTATTGAAGGGAACCAAGTAAATGAAGCCAGTTCGAACGAACTTCATGACGGAATAATAAGCACTACTTACTCTGTTAATGCCAAATGAGATTCCAGTACCGAACATCGCGGAGGTAATATCAATCAATCAATCAATTCATTTATTCAGGGAGCAACATCATTATTGTTAGTAATAAAATAATACTTAGCTTAATATTAGTAACTATAAAAATAATAGAATAGCACACATAGTCAATTTAAATCAATAATAATACAATTTAGGTCAGAATGAAATTTACATTAAAGGTAAGTAGCTAAGTACAGTCAATTAAAATAATATGTATATGAGAAATTCAAATTAAAAATGTACAGGATGTCAAGTTAAATAATTAATTACTCATTTAAATCACAAAATGTCAAATGTTATGCGACCTCGTAGTTAACATGTGTGTTTGTGTGCATGCATGCATGGTTTAGATACCCACAGTCCATCCGTTCAGCGATTTTCAGGATGCTGTTGGCACTGGCCCGTACCCTACGCACCAGGGATGTACATCGCTTGCGAATAGTAGTGTGGAAACAGTCCACCCTCGCCTCTGCGAACATCCCTGACGCGCTGCAATATCGGGGCATCATTCACCAAGTATATAGCAAAATCAGAAACTGCACAAATACAAAAAGCAGTGAGTGACTGAAGCATTGACGAGAATTAGCGAACGAGGTTATTTATTTATCGTATGACGGTTACACACTGGAACATATATTGTATTCGTATCGATGTCGCTGATAGAGTTCTTGTGTGCGCTGCGAGGTTCAGAAGGAACAGTGATAAGTAGATACCTAATTGTCCTCTATACATTTGATAGTAATTTTGTAATATAAATATCAAGATTGTATGTAAACAGTTTTATAATATATACATATCAAGATTGTAACATGATTAAAAAAAGGAAAAATATGAAATAAATAGTCAATTAAGTTTAATATTTATTTAAATTACCCCATTGTTACCCTCACATATCAGTCATATCACCAATATTTTTTAAATAAAATAGGATTTCAAATAATACCCGACTACAGAACACATCTAAAAAGTATAAAATAAAATAAAATTTAAAAAAATAATACCCGACTCCGGACATGCGATCTGAAAAGTATTAAATAAGAAAACAATTTACTTCTGAAATCAAAACCTGACATTCAACTCTCTCATATTTGGATGAAGCCGTGGTCGCATGCATCAACATATATTCAGGCTCCAAAAGCATGCGACCACGGCTTCATCCAAACATGAGAGAGTTGAATGTCAGGTTTTGATTTCAGAAGTAAATTGTTTTCTTATTTAATACTTTTCAGATCGCATGTCCGGAGTCGGGTATTATTTTTTTAAATTTTATTTTATTTTATACTTTTTAGATGTGTTCTGTAGTCGGGTATTATTTGAAATCCTATTTTATTTAAAAAATATTGGTGATATGACTGATATGTGAGGGTAACAATGGGGTAATTTAAATAAATATTAAACTTAATTGACTATTTATTTCATATTTTTCCTTTTTTAAATCATGTTACAATCTTGATATGTATATATTATAAAACTGTTTACATACAATCTTGATATTTATATTACAAAATTACTATCAAATGTATAGAGGACAATTAGGTATCTACTTATCACTGTTCCTTCTGAACCTCGCAGCGCACACAAGAACTCTATCAGCGACATCGATACGAATACAATATATGTTCCAGTGTGTAACCGTCATACGATAAATAAATAACCTCGTTCGCTAATTCTCGTCAATGCTTCAGTCACTCACTGCTTTTTGTATTTGTGCAGTTTCTGATTTTGCTATATACTTGGTGAATGATGCCCCGATATTGCAGCGCGTCAGGGATGTTCGCAGAGGCGAGGGTGGACTGTTTCCACACTACTATTCGCAAGCGATGTACATCCCTGGTGCGTAGGGTACGGGCCAGTGCCAACAGCATCCTGAAAATCGCTGAACGGATGGACTGTGGGTATCTAAACCACTGCTGTATGCATGCACACAAACACACATGTTAACTACGAGGTCGCATAACATTTGACATTTTGTGATTTAAATGAGTAATTAATTATTTAACTTGACATCCTGTACATTTTTAATTTGAATTTCTCATATACATATTATTTTAATTGACTGTACTTAGCTACTTACCTTTAATGTAAATTTCATTCTGACCTAAATTGTATTATTATTGATTTAAATTGACTATGTGTGCTATTCTATTATTTTTATAGTTACTAATATTAAGCTAAGTATTATTTTATTACTAACAATAATGATGTTGCTCCCTGAATAAATGAATTGATTGATTGATTGATATTACCTCCGCGATGTTCGGTACTGGAATCTCATTTGGCATTAACAGAGTAAGTAGTGCTTATTATTCCGTCATGAAGTTCGTTCGAACTGGCTTCATTTACTTGGTTCCCTTCAATAAATGCTGCGCTGTCTTCTTCTGTTAAATGTGACTTCACTATTGTGAGAGAAAATTGAATATCTCTACTCGACCCTACTGCCAGAATGAAATGTAGGTGTTTTGATAAGGTATGTAGTATTGGAAAAATCTTAACCATTGCACGACCAGCGCTAGGTGCGACGCGGCCTTTTGGACCCCGAGAGTGAGAGTCAAATAAAGTAAAATTTTTGATTTTGTGAAATTAATGCCACGGAAATATCATTGCAAGTAACAATGCAAGATGTGACATCGTGACAGCTTTTCCAGTCCTGCTTTAATACTAGTGTAATAGCCACCAAGTACAGTCGCTGTAGGATTCACTAAGCCTACTGCGGCGTCGCTTCCAATATCCAGTGTATAACTTTTGGATTTTGGTAGAAATGGTAATATAATACAAGGCAACAACTCATCGATAACGAGATGGTCAGGCTGTATATCTAGATTTTCGAGGCAAAACTTATGATATTTGTCACCAAACATCAACACACGGTCAATATCTGAAGATTTCCAGCCCTGTAGGGGATTTGAGGATGAATGTGCGATTTCGGATGTTGCGTTGGCTGTGCATTGCTTTCATCTGGTAGTCGAACTGGAAATATCACTGCCTTGATAGAAAGATCCAGTGAGAATGAAGAGAATTGGAGATGAGTTCGATATTTCATGGTAATGAGTCTCAGTATTTACTTCTTCCTCAGCGATTTCGATGATATTCAAACAAAACGCCTGTAAAACAAAATGATTTGCAGAATTGCCGATAGATAGCGCTAGTAGTATTCTTTCAGGCTAATATAAATTTTAATCGTCTTTCTGTCGCTTTTTATACTTAAGTTTAATAATGTTTTAATATATTGGAACTCGAAATTTTCTCCTCTTTCATCTGATTTCCCACACGCTATGATAGCAAAATATTTTTTTCAAAGTCAGTCACCTATTTGTATGTGACAGCCATCATATTTCTCTTTTTCATACAAAAGGTAGCCTTTGTTACCCGGAGCATAATTTCGAATCGATTGACACCCCATTTATCAAAATCGGTTCAGTATTTAAAACGCTACAGTGGAACATACAAACATACAAACATAGACTGCTAAAAACATATCCCTTCCGTTCGGCTCTGCCGTCGTCGGGCAATAAATAAATATAAATCCTCAAATCAAACTAATTTGCATGACTGAATGCCGTGATGCTGTGCCACAAATAGTGGAATAAAAATTAAAAAGTTACTTTGCAGGCCTAGGGCTGAAAAAATGTATGAAATCCCATTTCAGGCCGCCTCAAGATGCTGCGCCCGAAAAAGGATACTTCCGAGTCTATAATAAGGAACGTAAAAAGAATATTTCATTGCATGTTTGAGAAAAGATGTTTTACAATGCACTTGCTCTGAAAGTGCGCCTTTATATGGTTCAGCATAAACACTGGAAGTCGTCCGCCGGGGAGTCTATGCCAGCACGGCAGTGCCGGGCAGGACCAGCCGGTGCGGGGATGGATTTCAGGCCAATATTCCCACACACGTGCGAGAATGAGATTTCATGACAATTAAAATTTCACCTTTTAGGTATTTCCTTGCATGATGCATTGTAAAATGTTGTATGATACACGTGCAGATTAGGTAATTCCCAACTCGTGTCGATCAAAAACACTCTCTGACGGTCGTTATTTTGGTCATCGCCACTCGTTGGGAATAACCTACTTTCCGCACTTGTATCATAAATAACTATAACAATGAACTTGCTCTGAAAGTGCGCCGGGTCAACATAAACACGGGAAGTCCTCTACGTACTACGACGGGGCGGGGCCGTGCGGGAATGAATTTCGAGCCAATATTCCTACACACGAGCGAAAGTATATACAGGGTGTGGCCTGTAATAGGAGCAAAAAATTAAACGGTAGATTATTAAGCTTGTGAACAATTATATCCACATGTTTAAACTTGAAAAAAAATTACTTTTTTGGATTTTTTTTTCTTCAAAATAACTTTAGTTGTATTTTTTACTCTTCTGGAGTGCTATCAGTAACTTTTTATTTCAAATACACTAAAAAAAATGAAATAAAAATCAAAAAATCACAAAAATATCTTTTGAAAACAAAAATGCAAAAACTATTATGACTCGTCACATGATGTTACCTCGAAATCCGCATTAACTGCTGTGCTATGATGTCGTGGTGCCAAGATAAATTACTTGGAGGTCATAACTTTAGATCAAAATATCTCCGAATCCAAAAAAAAAAAATGAGTGGGACACAAGGGGTTGCTACAAATGCTCTAATGAAGCGTCCCTTTGAATATTTGCTCCTATTGCAGGCCACACCCTGTATATTTACTCTCCTGACCGGTTTTGGCCTCGGCGACTGCCTCAACTCCGGCGTTGATGTCGTTCATGTGCTCTGGTGTGACTCACATAGCCGATCTTATTTACGAAGACCCGAGTACACAACGGGCACGTGAGCACACACCATTCACAAAGTTATAGCTGACCGCCGCAGGTGGTCGGGCTTTCAGCTCGTCCCGTTTGAGATCAAGAGCCATACGTCGACGGAATTCAAAGGTGGATGTTTTGGTTTTTACTGAAGATCTCCATTTCTGGCGGTTGGCTGCCTGGTTCTCCCACTGCAATGGGTCAATTTTACAATTTTTCATGTGACGCTTAAGCACATCCTTGCACCTGAGGAGTTGTCCGCCATGCTTTCGCATACCCTCCTGCAAATATAAATTAATTCTACACACCTATTTTCATTTGTGTAATATAATTATACAGTTGTCTGAACTGTGTTTTGTCTGCAACTTCGTCCACATTCTAACGCCGTTAAAAATTTAAATGGACTAAAGAATGTGACGAGGCATGTAGACTTATTAATCGCCTTAAGGGACGTTTGCTTTCCTTGATAAGATTCCCATACGCGAAACATTATTAATTAGGTATCGTACTCACATAGAAACTTCCCCATCCTCCCATTTTGCACCCTTCCGGGATAAATAAGTTATCCATTCATATCCATATCCATTCCCGGATCTCAAAGTATCTGCATAAAAAGACCGGCAAAATGCGAGTCGGCCTCGCGCAAGAAGGGTTCTGTACCTACCATTATCTATAAAAACGGCAAAAAAAAACACGTTGGTTGTATGGGAGCCCCCTTAAATGTTAATTTAATTCTGTTTTTTAGTATTTGCTGTTATAGCAACAACAGAAATACATCATCTGTAAAAATTTCAATTGTCTAACTATCACGGTTCATGAGATACAGCCTGGTGACAGACATACAGACGAACGGACGGCGGAATCTTACCCTTTGGGTACGGAACCCTAAAATATCATAACAATCGTTTCAATGGTTTAATAGTTTATAGAACACTATTTTTGGCTAAAAGAGGAAAGGTATATATATACAGGACATATGTATATACACCAATTTAATGTTTGTAAAAGCACCAAGAATTTTCCTCTTAAAATCAAATCTAGCGATATGTGTATCACTCATGCCGTGAAAACAAATACTAATATTGCACCGGATTAAGTGATGTGCAGCTTCAAAATTGGATAAACTAAGAAACAGGTAAACTAGTCGTTCAGAGTTTATCCTATGGTAAATTATGTCGCTTTTCCGCAAAACGCAACTTTTTACAATCTTTATATTAACTTGCACTGTTCGTATGTATGTAAATATGTAAGTATGTAAATATGTAAGTATTTAAATATGTAAGTATGTAAATATGTAAGTATGCAAATATGTAAGTATGTAAATATATAAGTATGTAAGTTGTCCGTCAAAATTTGCAATCCGTTTTTCAGTCACTTCCCGTTATCCAATTGAGCTGAAATTTTGCAAGCATATGTATATCGCATGACAATGCAATATTATGATGACTTGGAGCTGATCTGATGCTGGAGCTGGAAGGTGGCCATAGGAACTCCGCAATATTACGACACAACCCCATCGAGTTTGGGCTCGTTAGAATTGTCTCAACTCTTGATGATGGTATGCAGAAAAGTACAGTCGGCAATAAAAACGTGTACCAAAAATTAAATTTTTGACAGAAACATATTTCATCGTGACGTCACGTTCCACGAGCGTTGTCTCTCCATCTAACAAGCAATATTAAAACGGTTGTAGCTTTGTAATTTTTTGAGATATCTGAATGGGATTTTCGTCATTAGGCATAATTTTGTGCCTATTTTCTTTTGGAGTACCTAATAATACATTTCGAGTCTACACACATACTGTACATCACTACAACTATCACCGGACGGTTGATAACATAGCGAGGTGTCGTAAGTAAATCCACACGTTTGAATATTCAGCGTTTCAATTCCGCAGTTTCCCTGAAAGTCTTTGGCCTGGAGCCAACATGCTTATGAAAAGAGTCAGCCTATTATGCCGATGCTTGAATTATTATGCCGCTTTAGTTCAATACCGCGTTTTTAAAGATTTACTGGCGGGTCATGAAAGGGATGTACGGCAATACAGTCTTTATGTTAGTAGTTTAGGATCGGGACAAGTTTGAGTAACGTGATTGTGATTATGCTTATACCTGTGGAAATAATATATATAAATTAACGGAGTACCTAAAGTAAAATATATAATATTATCATGATTAGATTAGATTAGATTATTTATTTCATGATAAAAAAATACATTACAAATTTGCTTTCATGTCAAAAAAATAAGATTATTTATCACGATCGTCAAAAACAAAGAAAAAATAAAGATATAATATTAAATTAATACAATGTCAACAAATTTACTCAATAACGAGTAAATATAAAAATAAAACAAAATCAAAAGAACAAATATGTCATCCACTAGGTATCGTCATTCAATTTACAATATAGTGTAATATGCATTAGAATATAGGTGATATTTAATGTCAAATCATATTAAAACAAATGTATATAGGTAAAAACAATAATTTAACATGTCAGATCAAGATCCATATACTCTTTAACTGATGAATTTTACATCTGTTTATGGGAAGCTCCATGATATATATACTGTGCGGTATAACTTTCGAAAAGTGAATTTATTGTAGTTAATTACAACCGTGCTATATTTTTAACCGACTACAAATAACTAGGGACAACTTAGGAAAGTTGAAAATCCCCCGATATTTTCATTTCAAAGTTTAATATCTCAAAAACGGCTAAACCGATTCTGTTGAAACGTAGCTAAGAACCATCCTGATCCTGTTTATGAACTAAGATGCCACAGACAGACAGACACGTCAAACTTATAACTTTTTGCGTCGGGGGTTAAAAAACGAGAAGGTTCTCAACTCGGTGGTATTTTTTTAATTGTTTGTTACCTGAGAACTCCATAATTTACGAGCCGATTCGTACAATTCTTTTTTTGTATGAAGTTTGTTCCCATTGTTTTCTAAGATCCAGTTGGATGATGGGATCCATGAGGAATCAAAGGAACTCTTCAATTGTATTAGGCACGCATGAAGTGATTTTGGCATTAAGGCTCGTAAACCACAAATTTGGTCAAGTGGAACTGATGACGAAGACCACAGATGACATATGGAACTCTTCAATATTTATGTCGAAGCAGAAACTAATGAAATGCCAAAGGTGCCCGCATATAGCGATTTGCGTTTTTTCAATAACAATCAATGCATTTGCCCTCGAAAAGCAGTTCATTTGGTAAAGTGGAAATGTTCATGTGTGTGGATTGGGGAATTACTGGATTGGTCGGTTAAAACTTTTTCTTAAATAGTAAATAATTTGTCAAGGTTAAGAGGAGCACATACTAACTGGTTTTTAGAATATTTGACGTAAAACCAAGCTCGTTACATTATCGAAGTAGGTAGGTAATTATTTAAATGCTCCCTGCAAATTAAAGAAAGCATCGGCAACAAAAAATTCTTTTTTTTGCCTCTCCTGAAAAGTAAAGGTTTTGTTACATGCATAAACATATGATTGACCCGAAGAGTTATCACGCAACCTATTGTACGTGCGTGAGGTAGTTAGATCATAATGTCACTATTTGTATGGGAAATGACAATAGGCTATTCTAAATTTTTATTAAATATATTAAAAAATGTTCGTATAGATTCGATAGTTAACTTGTTTTTTTATTTCCTGAAAATAATATCCATTCATGCAAAGAAATAATGGTTAAAATTTGAACGATATATAATCGCGCCAAAAAGACAGTCGCCGTTATCGTGACGTCATAAGAGCAGAATGTCCTTTAGACACAGAAACGTCAAATGTGCATGTCCTTTACAACGAAAACTTGCTGCTCTGTTGCTTGTCACTCACGAGAAAATAATGGCAGTCGGCGTAACATACCGATAATAAAAATACGATTTTAATTTTCAAATTTAAAATAAATCTTATGTTTTTTATAACAAAATAATGATATATTTATTCGCATTTCTAAAAGCTATATAAAAAATACTATGATCATTTTATTTTGATTGATGAAAATACCCTATTGAGTTGTCCTAACGTGCGTTTGAAAAGTTACCTATTCACCCCTCAGGAAATACCAATAATAGCTATAATATTTAATACGCGACTGAGTTCGGGGAGCTCTTCATAATGTTTTATTGTGTTAACTACATATTACCCGTCTGCCTCAAGAGGTGGGATATGGGTATCGAATGTGGAGAAAAAATTCTCAAACTGCTTGATGGACTTTAACACATGAGGTGTTGTGATGATTATATCGGCGAACCATACAATATTGTCTTCAGAAATGAAATAAGTCATAGAAATATGACATGGTAATTTTTATAATGTTACTGAACTACAACTAAACTAAATGCGTATATGCTAATATTATTCGATACTAGCTTTTGCCCGCGACTTCGTCCGCGCGGAACTCGTTTATATCGTAACTTTCTCCCCCCTTTTCACCCCCTTAGGTGACGAATTTCCAGATAAAAACTATCTTTAGTAAGGAATCAAACCCCGGAATTCAAAGTATCTCTATACCAAATTTCATCTCAATCGGTTCAGCGGTCTAAGCATGAAAAGGTAACAGACAGACAGAGTTACTTTCGCATTTGTAATATTAGTATGGATTGTATGAAGGAAAGGGTATCGATGCATGTAGGCTTTTTTCAGTATTATTTTGCATATTTTCATATCACACGGCCGTAAGGACCTTTTCTACTAAACCGTAGGATTAAATTAACTGACTTGTAATTTAAACATTTTATGTGTTACATCTAATAGTTTTCAGAATAGCCATAATCAAACGTTTTTTTTACCCCGTTTTAGAAAACATCTTCAAAACTAAGGCTGCCATAAGGTACCTTTACCCTTGGAACGTCAATTTACTTATGTAATGGTAATGTTCCTATTCCCCAGGACTCCCAACTACCGCTATACCGTAAATGGGTTCCATCCAAATTTTCACCCCCAATTGACCCCCTTAGGGGATGATTTCTGGAATAGAAACTATTATATGTCCTTTTCCAGGACTCAAACTATCGTTCAACCAAATTTTATCAAAATGTGTCACAAACAAATTTCCACCTCCAATTACACCCCCTTAGGGGATGATTTTCGGGATAAAACTATCCTATGTCCTTCCTTATCTATCGCTATACCGTAAATGAGTTCAATCCAAATGTTCATCCACCATTTCTCACCCCCTTAGGGGATGATTTCCTCCTTTTATGTGTTCCGGAATAAAAAAAATTCCATGTTCTTTCCTAGGACTCTACCTCTCTCTATACCAAATTTCATCTAAATGGGTTCTATCCAAATCTTCAACCCTCATTTCACCACCTCAGGAAATGATTTTTCGGGATAAAAACTATGCATTGTCCTTCCCTAGGACTCCTATCTATTTACCAAATTTCATCTAAATGGGTTTTATCCAAATTTTCACCCCCTATTTTATCCCTGAGAGGATGATTTTTGGGATTAAAACTATCCGTTGTCATATTCCGGGACTCAAACTATCTTTCAACCAAATTTCATCAGAATGGGTCACAAACAAATTTTCACCCCCAATTACACCCCCTTATGGGATGATTTTCAGGAGTAAACTATCCTATGTCCTTCCCCAAGACTCCAACTCGCTATACCGTAAATGGGTTCCATCCAAATTTTCATACCCCATTTCACCCCCTTAGGAGATGATTTCTGGACTTAGATTATGTTAAGTCCTTCCCCAGGACTCTGAACTATCTCCATACCAAATTTCATCTAAATCGGTTCTATCCAAATTTTCACCCCTCATTTCACCCCCTCAGGAGATGATTTAGGATAAAAACTATGCATTGTCCTTCCCTGGGACTCCTTCTATCTCTATACCAAATTTGAACTAAATGGGATTTATCCACATTTTCATCCCTATTTCATCCCCTTGGGGGATGATTTTCGGGATTCAAACTATCCATTGTCATCCTCCGGGACTCAAACTATATTTATACCAAATTTGATCTAAACGGAGTCCATCCGAAATTTCACCCCCCATTTCACCCCCTCAGGGAAAGATTTCCGGAATAAAAATTATCCAATGTCCTTCCCCAGAACTTAAACTACCTCTTAACCAAATTTCATCTAAATGGGTTACATCCAATTTTTCACCCCCCCATTTTACCCCCTAAAGGGAAGATTTTCGGGATGAAACCTATTCTTTAACCTTTTCCGGGACTCAAACTAATCATATACCAAATTTCATCTAAATCGGTGCAGCGGTTTAAGTAGCTCCATACAAAATTCCACCCCCAATTTCATCCCCTTAGGGGTTGATTTCCAGGATAAAAACTACCCTAAGTCCTTCCCCAGGACACAAACTATCTCTATGCCAAATTTCATCTTAATCGGTTCAGCCGTTTTCACGTGATGCGCGGTCACATAAACAGACAAACAGATAAACAGACAAACAGATAAACAGACAAACAGACAAAAATTCTAAAAACTGTTGGAACGTGTTCTGTTATCGATTCTAAGTATCCCTAGCCAATTTTTTTTCGAATATCTTCCATGTACAGACTTTCGACCCTCTTCAGCTTTATTATATGTATAGATGCCCATATCGCCTTAGGGGTCCATCCAACATATACATTTTGCATTGTAATTTGGTTTCTGTGTCAGCAAGCACTGCGAAAACAGTCCCGGTATGTATCCAGCTGGTTGATTGTGTAACTATTCATACGTGTACGTTAGGTAGAGCTAAATGTCATTTTATGTAGGTTGAAAATTACAGAAGAGTCCTGTTGCCCTAACGCTCGTTTGAAAAGTCCTAACCCCTCAGATTTCAGTCAACAATAAATCTCACCTTTCGTCAGTATTGACGGATCCTTGTTGACTGTATGTTGATAACGTAATGTTATTGTTAAGCTGAGATAATAAATAAAAGAAACCAAGCAAACAAAATAAATTACGTTCCAACAATCCCTTTGTGCCATAAATAAAACAGCATCCGTTCACAAACAAAATGAACAATTCATCCACCTGCTTGCCAAAATAGTTTTAATTTTCGCTAACTGCATCCAAGAGAGTCTCTTCCGAACAATACGCTAGATTAGTAGCGTTGCCAAAAAACTTTTCAATTTACCGATGCATTCGAACGGTTCGTTAGTAAAATTGACCTGCGCGGCATACTCCAGTTGCAGACAAGTATATGCGACACAACGTTTTTTTTTTTGTAGCCTGTTTGTAAATCCTACTGCTGTGCAAAAGCTTCCCCGCTGCATTTCCACTCATCCACGTCCCCCACTATTTTAGACCATTCACTTGCAAACGGGTCCAGGTTTTCCCGCTGTCTGTTATGTTTCCTAGGACTGCCTCGCCACCTGTGGCAACCACCACGTAGGCGTAGGCACTGTGCATGCATTCGACAAACATGGCCGGGCCAATTCCATTTGGGCCATTTTACGGAACTTGTACACTCGACTTTTTTTTAAATTTTGATAAAGTCGGGTTTTTTCTACTCAGAATCGAAAGCACTTTCGAATGTTATACGAGAATTTGTCCCAAGATTTTTTATTCCATTCCGTTACCGTTTGCACACTAAGTGTGTGATGGTAACGGAACGAAAAACCGAAAATTGTATGTAACTTTTTGGACATGTTTTTTCTACTATTAGGTTCGAAAGTGCTTTCGATTCTGAGTAAAAAAACCCGAATTTATCAAAATTAAAAAAAAAAGTTGAGTGTACAAGTTTCCGTAAAATGGCCCATATAAGCAATGTTCTCCTAAACATTTACTATTCGAATTCTGGAGAGCAGTGTGGTATTCAATAGAGAAAAACCAGTTAAACTTTAGTTTTTTAGTCCGTGAATGCATGGTTACTTCCGTAATAGACTCATTGTTGAAATACTAGAATAATAATTTTAGCTTTTTGTTGGTTGGCAACTCGTGTGGGGAAGGGAAATAAGTCATTTTTGAAGTGAGAGAATTGTTACTTCAGAAGGGATTGGAAGGTTGTTCGGGGAACAAGACAGTTTTTAAGTAAGGGAAAATTATAAGTGCGGGAAAAAGATCTTTGTCTTATAAATTCTTCGGTCATAAAAGTCATACTCAAATTTCACTTTCACTCTAAACAAAATCTTAAAAATAAGTACGCCTAAAAACGGCTTCAAGATTTTAATTCTATCTCTTATCTATCTAATCTATTACGCAGTTGATTTTATTTTAACTTCTTCTCTGACCTTTCTCAATCAATGATTGAAAAGGGTTACCCTAGATCGAAATCATGGCAAACTTAAAATTAGTTAAAGTCCAATTTTACGATTGTTTTTCTTCTGTAACGTTCCAAAACTTCACCAAAGTACACTTAACTCTTTTCTTTTACTTTTGGAAAGTTTGTTACCAAATGCCATTCGCAGAAAATTAATGGGGAATTTTTCCTCCATTTAAACCTCCATTCCTCAAGGTTCTTTCATTATGTTTTACTCGGTGGAATGAAAGACGGAGGGAAATTGTGTTTGACATCTTAGTAACTACTTTCGTGTTAACTATAATGCCTTTATGAAAAATTTCATTAAGTTAGGTTTGCTTAACCAGCTATGAATAATGTTTTGGGATTAGCACGTATGAAAAATAAACGATCCCATCAAGATAAAAGCTTTGTTCTTCGAGTTTTACGGGACAAAAAAACCTGAAAGAAATTTTCCGTCAAAAATGTCACTATTGGTACAAGCTTTTATTGCCGACTGTTTTTTTCTGTATGTATACCGTGATCTCATTGAGACGATTCTAACGAGCCGAAACTTAACGGGGTTACTTCGGTTAAGTACTGAATTCCCACGGCCACCTTCTGTCTCCATCATCAGATCAGCTCAATGGTACCATAATATCGAATTGTCATCCAAACTATACCTTGAAACAAAATTTCAGCTCAATGGGTTGAAGATAATCTGCTTCAAATTTATTTTTCACCTCAGCAGCTCGAACAAGAATATTTTGCTGCGTGAAGACAGTGAGCAAAATGCGATTTTGCTCAATCCGTGAGTCAAAGTAGCTTTTTAATTTTGATATCGAGCACTTACATTTCATAGTGGGGTCTATTACAAATTCAGAATATTTCAACTTTATGAGCACTGTCCCTTTCATTTTCATTACGAAAAAAGAATACGACACGAATACGTCGATTCATAGTTCGATATTCGAATTTAAAAGTAGACCCCCCAAAACAGCGCGAAGCAAGTTACACGTTCGAAAACACACTTAACATACTTATGAGTTTAAATTACCAAAAATATTAGTACAAAGGAATGTTATAAATTGAAGAGAAAAAAACATGGAACATCTAAAATGAAGTCAGTTTTGCTAAACTAGATCAAAACATAAATTTTTAATACAGTTGCTCAAAAAGTAGTACTTTTTGTAGCTGCAAATCGTGCGCAAAGTTGTATTTTGCGCACTAGTGCTTTTTACTTTTCCACGTGTATCGAACGACGTTTTTTAATACAGTTGCGAAAAAATAAGAAAAACAACAAGTAAGGAATTTGAAACTTTTATATTATTAATACTGTAACATCATTGTAATACAGTTAAAAAATAATGAAGTTGTTCAAAAAAAAATTTTTTTTTGATACAGTTCTTACTTGTTGTTTTTCTTATTTTTTCGCAACTGTATTAAAAAACGTCGTTCGATACACGTGCGGAAATGTCCCGAGTCTTACCACTCGCCTACGGCTCGTGGCAAGATATCTCGGCACTCGTGGGGTAATGACATACTTTCCGCACTAGCATCGAAATGTACTATTTCAAACGCTGAACAATCAATGATTCTTTTTTGAACAATCTTAATTTTTAAGAACATATACCACAGATGCAGTTTTCGAACGCACACCCGGCGCCCCGCCCCTTAAAAAAAATGGCGCGCTGTTAAATTGTTTACATTTTATTGGGTATATTATTCTTCATGCTTAGCGCAAGCATATTGATATTAGTTTTGGATATATAAAAACGACAAGGATTAATTAATTATCTATCTAACTAAGAAATATAGTGAATTCACTGAAGAAGACAGTATTTAACAACAATACCTACGCTTAGTTTTCGGAGCGCACGCGCGACTCGCGTAAGGGTAACAGATATTAGATTAAATATTTCAAAAATAGCTCGAAAACATGAGTGACAGTATTTTTACAATAATAGGTACGGTTAATTTTTAGTGTAGTGTTAGTGTCACGCGAGACTCATATATATTAATAAGTAAAATGTGCTTTAGTCTGTCGTGTCGTGCCTTGTCTCGCCCGCGCTCTCGCGTTCTTCTAGTAACTAACTAGCCGCGCTGAGGAGTTAAAACAAGCAGTAACGAACCCCGAATCAAGTTTTCTTCCTGAATATCCACGAGGCGAATACTTAGGTACGTAAAAGCCTAACGATGTATTTTTTTAACGTGACGATGTTCTCACTGCTGAGATGAAAAATTGTATGTGTTACTCGAGAGCAAAGTATTTGCGTCTCGTGCTTTTGACTCCCTCGCTGCGCTCAAGATTCTAACTTTGATTCACTCGCTACGCTCGTCATTCAATTTAAGAATCTTTCGCTTCCTCGGGACTCAAAATCAGCACTCGCAGCAAAAACTAACTTTGCTCTCTTGTTGCACAAATAACTATTGATTTGCAAGGTTCCACCCGAACAGACATACTTACATAGTTACATACATTGTTAGGTACAATACATCGCATGTCAATAGAAAGCTTGTAAAAATTATTTAACTTGACTATTGCGGTATTACTAGTACTCAATTTCAATTTATTTATTGCATATCCACATTACAAAAGATAGATGGGATACATTATAAAAAAACAATACTCAAAAATGTTGCGAGCAGCTTTCTGTCCACGTCAATTATATGGATCTATAATTGTTAGAAAAGCTTGTTTGCTAATGGAATGCTGAATGAAAGCTATCTCGATTCCACTACTAGGGGTAGCGTTACGCGGACCACATTTTAAGTTTTGCGTCATTTTTAAATACATAAATGTATAGCTATTAAGCATAGCTATTAGTAATAGCAACGTCATCGATTGCTTGTTAAAATACTAGCCATATTTTATGCATTTACTCGTTTAAATAATTTAAGAAAGCATTAGACACTTGACACCATTCTTCTAATGCAACAGTCTATTTGGGGGTCATTATCATTCTTCTCCAACTAATATTTGATTTTGAGGAATTACTTATAAAGGGAAATCATAAAAATAAATGGAATTATAAACAGGATCGCAAACGCCTGGAAGAGTTTCTGGTCCATGAAGGCGCTAATGAAGGGTAACCTCACGTTGACACTGAAGCGCAAGCTCTTCGATATGTGTATCCTGAGGGGTAATCACGTAACGTTCCGAACGCGCGTTAGGACAATCCAACTGTCATTTTTCCATATAAAATTTGACATTTAGATCTACCTGACGCACGTACAATGCGTTACGTGATCAACCTGCTGGCTATCCTACCCGCGCCTAAGCTTGGTCACTAACAGAAGCCCAAAAGTCCCGACTCAAGATTAGCCAGCGAGCAATGAAACACAGCGTACTCGGAGTTCGTAGGATCGATCGGATCAGGAACACGGAGCTGCGTACCAAAACTGGCAACCAAAATCGTAGTGTTGGCATCCCAAGACCGCGAAGCTAAAGTGGGACTGGGCCGGACATATCTGCCGGATGCACGTGGAGCAATTTAGCCACCGAATGGCCCCCACAAGATGGCTTCCGAGGTAGAGGCAGACAGAAAAGGCGATGGCGGGACGACCTTGATACAGACTATAATACTTGACTTGATATTTTTTACAGATTGCCGAACAGTAGCACAGGAACGAGACGACTGGCAGAAAAAAGGGGAGGCCTTTGCCTACCAGTGGCACACAATATAGGCTGATATAAAAAAAATAACAGTGACTGCGAGATCTGGGTAATAAGCTGAATGTGTCGCATTTTTCTCATTTGCAAAATGCAAAGATTCCTTTGTCTTTTATGGTTTGTGTAAAGAGACGCATTGTTACAACGCAAGAGAATGCGATGTTATGCTCTTATTAAATAAAAAAAGCGGCCAAGTGCGAGTCGGACTCGCTCATGAAGGGTTCCATAAAATAAATTGCGGTTTACGATTTGACGTTTTAAAAAAAAACTGCGTAATAGATCTCGTTCAAACCAATTTTCGGTGGAAGTTTGCATGGTAATGTACATCATATATATTTTCTAGTTTTATCATTCTCTTATTTTAGAAGTTACAGGGGGGGGGGGGAGACATTTTACCACTTTGGAAGTGTCTCTCGCGTAAACTATTCAGTTTAAAAAAAAATGACATTTGAAACCTTAATATCATTTTTGAAGACCTATCCATAAATACCCCACACGTATAGGTTTGATGAAAAAAATTTTTTGAGTTTCAGTTCTGTGTAGGGGGACCCCTAAAACTTTATGTTTTTTTTCGATTTTTGTGTGAAAATCTTAATGCGGTTCACAGAATACATCTACTTACTAAGTTTCAACAGTATAGCTCTTATAGTTTCGGAAAAAAGTGGCTGTGACATACGGACGGACAGACAGACAGACAGACAGACATGACGAATCTATAAGGGTTCCGTTGTTTGCCATTTTGCTACGGAACCCTAAAAATGTTAACACTTTCACTGCCAGGAACCCGCCTAGCGGCCGCATAGGTACGCCGTAGTCGCTTTCCGCTACGAGGAAAACCACGGGATCGGCTACGAGCGTAGCGCGTAGCGATTCGGGGCAGTGAAGGTGTTGCTGCTTTTCATCCCATACAAAAAAAAATACAATTTAGATCTAACTAACGTACGTACAAAACGAAACGAAATCGACCAGCAGGAGTGTTCAACTTTCAGTGTGTCCCTCGTATTAAATATTGATTAGTGGGGTGATCAGAGCATCCCTGAAGTGCTTTGCGTATAATAGCCATTCCTAGTGTGCCCATAATATTATTACGTACCTCTCTATCATATATACAATCAATCATACAGGTCCGGTGTATTTCATTATATCGCTCACAGCAAAGCTTTTAAAATACAGATATGTATGAGATATATACTCGTACCTAATGTGAGGAACACATTCTAACGGTCAAAACATAGTGTCTGACAGAACAACGAACATACAACTATACAATTCACTGACCTTTCTAATACATTGTCTTCTTAATACGATTCGAGGTTGATAGGTATGTCGGAGATAATAATATTGCCTTGAGCGCCCTCCATTACTTTCATCGTGACTTCGGTTGTAATGTGCTTTCACTACAATTCTACAAATGTCATCATTGAAATGTCAGGAAACGAGGACATAATATATTTAGTCTGGGCAAGGTCGGGAACTCATTAGTTACGCCGTGCGCCAACAGAGGGCTATAACGGGTTTAAGTTGAATTAGTGACAGAACAATAGACGGTTGGGTTGAATTTCATTGAGGAGAAAAGTCGAAGAGAAGGTGGAAGCTCTCCTGGATGGAGAAATAACGCGAACATGGTTTGGGGTAACGGAAATTGAGAACCGAACTTGCCAGTTCCCTGTAGTTCACATTACCTTTATATTAATGCTGTTATAAAGTCAGAAGTCAAGTTAGTAAACCTAAAGTCATCGTCTTTTATCAATGCCCGAGATCCCAGGATACGCCCACACTCCGATAGGTAATTAAAAACTGTGTAAAATCGTGTTTGTAGATACTACTAGAACTACGTTGAAGGTCGTTGTTGTTCTACGTCCGTAGGGATAACCCTAGAAACCCTAAACGTGACCTCCGGGTGGTGCTAAAAGAACAATAAACTTGGCAGCTGCACTGTTCCTTCTGAACCTCGCAGCGCACACTGGAACTCTCAGCGACATCGATATTTACGAGTACATAATGATATATTATGTACATATAAATAAATAACTATTTAAAAGAAGAATTAGTTAAAAGTAACTACCATATTTTGAAAGAAGTCGTAGAAAATAATTATTATGCTTTTAGCTAAATCAAAGTAAAGGATCACCGTGTTTTAACCGACTTCAAAGAAGGAGGAGGTTATATGTTCCACTGTATGTATTTTTTTTAAGTATGCACCAAATGTATTATGCAATATCTTTATATTATTTCCTCACATTGTTTGAGAAAAGCACTATAGATTTACCTTAGCGGAAACCGGAATTCCCTGACTTGTCTCTTAGCGGGTCTCGGCAACCGTCGCGCCTCGGCAAAATTTCTTCCAAGAACGGACCTTATCCAAATTTTTATCGATTTCATTTTTGATTTTTATATAATTGCCTAAAAAACATTATAAAAAGACCTTAATAATATTGGTCATCTATTTCAGATTCATTAACTACTAAGATAATGATCGAATATTTTACAAAGTCGGTAGGTACCTACCTATAAATGTGCCTAACAGTATGTAGATAGGTTGTGTAAAAACCTTTTGTACAGGCCGGTGTACGTACTGTACGTTATAAAGATTGGATAAAATCTTTTCTCACTTTATCTTAAACTCAAACACTTATTCATATTAATATTAATTTTTTCGTAATTGTCAATATTACATGTCAGGAATTTATAATTTATAATTATTAGCTTCTTCAATAAATATTATTATTCTTCACACAGATAATAAAAGGAATAAATACAAAAACACATAAAACATTGCCAAGAAATGGATCCAACTCAGCATGTTGCTAGCTTTACAGCCAGCAATATAAGTATAACGACTACTTATTTGATTTCAATAAACATCATCAACACATGTATGTACTTTGGTACAAAATAAAAAGAAGGTTATCATTGTCTTTCCTCTATTTTCCTTATACCTACTTTAGCCCAAAGCGATGTATCTCGGCCAAATGACGTGGAAATAAAATATATGAATGGTCGCTACGTTTGGTTCCCGCAATTTATTTGTTGACCGATTTGAAGGCAATATTACTAAATTTTAGGTTGACTTGCGTGATGCGATGCTCTAAGAATTTTATTAGGTTATTTAGGGCCGAAACAAACTAATCTGTTAAAAGTAACATTAACCATTACTCTCAGGTTATTTAAACTCATGTAATGATAGTCAGACTTTAAAAAAACATTGTGCACTGTTTGTGTGAATTCTATCGCTTGTAAAATGGGCTGTGCTCCGAGAAACTGTTTGACGTGATGCCCATGGCTACAGTGTCTACCTACGCACCGCTCGCCACTGGCATGGCACTCGTCCTCATGGTCGCACCACACTTGGGGGTGTTTGCCCAAATATTCGAATTGCATCTTTTTCCTTCCTACGGTAAATGAAAGAGAGGCAGCGACGCAACGCGAACACGAACCCCCAAGTGTGGTGCGACCATCATACGGGCGGTCATACCTTTGAAGACAAATCGTCTCGCATGGTACGGTTCCAGAGAATTTCTTATCGCCCCGGCTATGAAATAAGGCTACTGACGACTTCCCGAGAGAGAGAGTTCTTGATGAACCACATAACATTATGGGGTTCATCAAGAAAGTAGTAAACAGGTTTTAAAGGGTTGGCAATGCACAAGAACCGTGGTATTGCTAACGTCAATAAGCTCAGTCGCATTCATTCTCAGTAACTTACCTTTATTTTAATCTTCCACATATTCCACAATATTCAAATTTTCCATAATACTGTCTTATCTAATGTAATATGACAACAGCTGAGCATAAATGCGCAATACAAAACCCATTCATAGCGACGATACAGTTCTATTTGCTTAATTAAATGATTACACACTCTTTGTTTAACTCCAGACGCGAAATGAAACAGAACAATTCATTTACATTCTACTAAATCGTCTGGGTTCTATGCTCTCCATGTTATCGGAAACAGAACCTTAAACTGATCAAATTACTTAAAAATTTAAGGAAAGCAGTTGTTAATCATATTTGCTCTTCAGAGACACATTTTAAGGTTTGTTAATGCTTGCAGATCAAGTACCTAAATATATAAGTATTTATTTATGTTTAACTTACTTTATACAATATTTAAATTTATTGTTTAGTTACACAGGATTGCGAGCCCCGCTGGGTCACGGACAACAAAACTTGGCTCGTCTCTTTAGTTTTCTGTCAAGCTCTTGATTCGTTGTTGTATAGGTACCGTACTTGCTGCTTGCCCTGGCTACAACATTTTGTGTACCTTGTTGCATGAAAAAGTAGGAGAGCATTAAATTATTAAAACTCCTAAAATTCTGTTGGTGTACAAGATTTTCAAGCCCATCATTAACGGAAAAAACCTACAACAGATTTGTTGTTGGGGTTTGCTTAGCTTTCCATTCCATCTAAGCCTGGACTTAAAAGTACGTCCTAAATGAGTGGTACTTGGCGGCATCTTTAGTAGGTGGCAGTCTGGCATGCCAGTGGCGAGCGGTGCGTAGGTAGAATGTAGCCGTGGGCATACTGGGCATCACGTCAAACACTTTTTCGTCTAGGTTCTTTCTTGGACATGGCTTTGGAAAAAAAAACAGGCCAAGTGCGAGTCGGACTCGCGCACGAAGGGTTCTGTACCATTATCTATCTATATCATAAACTATTTTATTCTGAGTTTTTAGTATTTGTTGTTATAGCGGCAACAGAAATACATCATCTGTGAAAATTTCAGCTGGAACTATCACGGTATCAGTGAGATACAGCCTGGTGACAGACAGACGGACGAACGGACGGACGGACGGACAGCGGAGTCTTAGTAATAGGGTCCCGTTTTACTCTTTGAGTACGGAACCCTAAACATTCGGTAAGTATTCAGGTCTTTGACACTGTCCATTTCAAAGGTCCCTCCATACAATTTTACAAAAAAATCTCTCCAAAGTCAGCGATTTGAGATGGATTTACCTCGGGGCCTTTAAAAATTACCAACATCTTTGAAATACTAGGGATTTTACTCACTTTCTTTTTTTCTTAACCCAAAGGGTGCTGAGATTATCGCATGCAGGAAAAGAATATGTTGTGGTTCGTACTCGAACGAGTGAGATGAATATATTTAGTACAGTTGGGGGGTGATTCTTTCCTCTCTTCTAAAGAATCCAAAAGCAGTGAGAAGCATCAGAAGATCTATGTCTGTATGTGCTGCACGGCTATCACGAGCTGTGTGGCGGCGAGATAGACTATTCGTCTCTTTCTAATTGGAACGCTTAGAAAGAGATGGATAGTTTATGTCACCGCGACACAGCTCGCGGGCCGTCCTATGATAGCCGTGCTGAGCTGTACAGTCAAAGTCACCAATATGTATAAACCCAAAGTTGCAAAAATATGTATACAACAACCTTACTTCCGTAGTTATAAGGTCTGTATACATATTTCTGTAACTTTGTGGTGTATACATATTGGTGACCTTGTCTGTAAAAAAGTCTTTCTCCGACAAATTATGCGAGTGCAAAAATTAAACCGACTTCAATTCCGTAGGTACTTCACTAAGGCACATAAGTACGAGTACATCAAAATTTCCTCATTTCCTTTCCAATTTACCACATGGACTGCTTTCCGAGAGCAAATGCGTAATATGTGGCCTGTAATATTTCAGTAGTTCCGGTGATTCCTCAAGGATCTCATAATTGACATTTCATTAGTTGCTACTTCAACGGAATCATGTCAGGATCTTTGACATCCTTGATGATTTCTATAGTCATCTTCATCATCAGTTACACTTCACCAAAATTACGATTTCCGAGGGTAAATACACGAGTTTTAATAGAAAATACCCAAATCACTACACGCTTGCCTATAAAATTTGAGGGTTGCCCTTAATTGCCCTGAGTTCCATTATCTGATCCTGATTTGATGACAATGGGACCATTTCAGGAGCATGCTCTTTCGAATTTTTTTTTTTAATCGGCCCACAATTGACATAGCAATCGGTAAACAAACATAGTTAGAACGTCCTCCTTTTTTAAAGTCGGTTAAAAATGGCATCCATGCGTACTTAACACCGATGACAAATTAATAATAACAAATGTTTAATTGACTTGTACTTGTATTAAACTTAGTACATTTCTAAGTTGTCTTTGAATGGTATCGATAACGTCAGGTGCAGTCTTTTGCACTGAGCTGCAATCAAATTAAGGGCTTCGAGCTTGATTGAAAAATCGCAAAGACTCCGAAAGAGCTAACAAAGAAACGGGAATCGGTATTGGAATTACATTTTCTTGATTATATCCGAACTATAAAGCGCAAAATGCTTCTCATATTTGCTGTAATTTTCCAATCTACACATTCAAAGATAAATATATTTTTTGTTTTGTAACGATACTAAGTATATAATTTACTTTAAAAACAAAGTTTTAACCGACTTCAATTCAGTACTCCGCCAAGCCACATGAACATTTCCACATTTCTTTTGCAATTTACCACATGAACTGATTTCCGAGAGCAAATGCGTTTATTATAAGAGAAAAAAAAACCAAATCACTGTATGTGGGCCGATAATATTTGAGGACTTCCGTCGTTTTCTCAAGGATCTCAGAATTACCCTTGTTTGCTATTTCAACAAAATCATATCAGAATCTGTGACTTACTTTTATAGTTTAAAGAAGAGAAGTTGTCATTGAAAAGTTCCACAAGCCATCTTTGGTCTTCATCATCACTTCCACCATTACCAAATTCATGATTTCCGGGTGTAAATACACGAGTTATAATAGAAAATACCGGAATCACTACACGCGTGCCTAATATATTTGAGGAGTTCTCTCAATTCCTCATAGTTCCTATCATCCAACTGGGGTTTTGAAAACAATGGGACCAATCTGGAAGCATATACTTTCAATTAAAAAAATAATTGTACGAATCGGTTCATTAAATGACGGAGTTCTGAGGTAACAAACATTACAAAAAAAAATACATCCGAATTGAGAACCTCCTACTTTTTTTTGAAGTTGGTTAAAAAGATGACAAAATATCAATTTTCACTCAAGTACTTATAGATTTTATAATTGTTTCTGGTGAATCTGATGTTTATGTTAAAAATATAATAAGTGTTCAGTCCCTCGCCTAATGCGAGGAAACCGACGTGCCACACGATCCGTGGGTCTCAATATGGACTGGCTATAAAAATTTGAGTTTAACTTACCGGTTCCTATCGACGCGATATCGTGTCAATTCTGTCTGGTATCCGTCAAGGGTCAGTCAAGTCAAATCAAGTCTACCAAGGTGGTCTTCGGTCCCGAAGACGGCACCGTGAGGTTCCGCGGGGTGATGCCAGCAAGGCGCGGTCTGCCACAGTCACAAAATCACTTCTCCGGCTGTGTTTTCACCAAATGTTCGACTCGGGCCTTCACACAGGCCACCAAAACGAGTCTCCAAGTACTTTTACCAAAACAGAAAACAAATAAAGCCGGGCGTATGTCTACAAAGCTAGCTTTTTCCAAAGAACCACGCCGTCCGCCCAGTGACGTGTTCACAAGAAAATTTATGACAACCCAAGTGTCACTGTCACAACCAAAGACTAAAAAAAAGGTGCCCATAAGGGGCTTACAGATAAGGGTTGGGCATACATGCGGCCCGAACTATAAGAGATATAATAAGTAGACCAGAGGGGTAATCACGTAACGTTCCGAACGTGCGTCGGTACAATTTAACCGTCAATTTTCCATATAAAAGTGACATTTAGACCTACCCGACGTTCGTACAATGCGTTACGTGA
The DNA here is from genome assembly GCA_963854355.1 of Epinotia brunnichana. Taxonomy (NCBI): domain Eukaryota; kingdom Metazoa; phylum Arthropoda; class Insecta; order Lepidoptera; family Tortricidae; genus Epinotia; species Epinotia brunnichana. Next base: position 24,382,709 of record OY977940.1, read on the forward strand.
TCGACCTACTGGCGGCTGGAAGAGGGCTTTTCTAGTGATGAATTTATTTTTCCGCATTTTATTTTACCGCGGCGGTGGCAAATAAGGTCGTATGACCTGCCTGATGGAAAGCGTACACGGTAGCCTATGGAAGCTTATTACGAACCCTTAATGGGCAAGAGACAGATGAAGGCCCCTCATTATCAACACATTGCATCTTAGGGATGTCTTGCGACAACCTGCTTGTAAGATAAGGGTAATGGCATTCGGTTACTTAATTGAAAAAACCGGCCAAGTGCGAGTCGGACTCGCACACGAAGGGTTCCGTACTATTATCAATAAAAATATTTATTTTATTTCGTTTTTAGTATTTGTTGTTATAGCGGCAACAGAAATACATCATCTGTGAAAATTTCAGCTGGAACTATCACGGTATCAGTGAGATACAGCCTGGTGACAGACAGACTGACGGACGGACGGACGGACGGACAGCGGAGTCATATTAATAGGGTCCCGTTTTACTCTTTGAGTACGGAACCCTAAAAAACGAAGTAGGTGGGGAAATTATAATCTACACGATAGAATTATTGAGGGCTGTTCAAACGCACGTTTTATTTTTGTATATTTTCTGCTTTTTTTTTAAGTTTTCCTTACATGTGTTAACTGATCAAAGGCTAGAAAAGACCCTGCAAGTCAAACTTTTGAATAGATTGATACATTATTAAAAAAATAATGTTAATTAATGACTTAAAAATATAAATTGCATACAACTTCAAATATCTTTAAACTAACATAAATACAAACACTAAAATTTGAAAAAAAGAATAAATAAAACTAAATTAAACTACTTATTACTAAACTAAGGGGTCTCCCCGCGGCATGGTGCCGAAGATGCTGGCACTAGCAGCATCAGCATTTCCCCGCTGTATCGCAATACTAATGCGTTGAGCGAGGAGGCTTATTAAAATAGTGTATCGAGGCATATCGTGGTTTATCGGGGTTTTTCTTGCTAAAAATGCTTAATTTACAACTGACCAATGATTTTTTAAATGGTTTTTGTCTAAACACACAATGGGAAATATATCTCCAACACTTAAAATAACAAAAACCGGCCAAGTGCGAGTCAGACTCGCGCACGAAGGGTTCCGTACCATTATCTATAAACACGGCAAACAAATCACGTTTGTTGTATGGGAGCCCCCTTAAATATTTATTTTATTCTGTTTTTAGTATTTGTTGTTATAGCCGCAACTGTAAAAATTTCAACTGTCTAACTATAAAGGTTCATGAGATACAGCCTGGCCTGAGACAGGCGGACGGATAGTGGAGTCTTAGTAATAGGGTCCCGTTTTTCCCTTTGCGTACGGAACCCTAAAAAGAGGTTTAATTCAAAGAAATTATAATATTAAAAGAGGCCTTTTCTTGACAACCGAGGCTTAAACCAGGGATGTTGCAGACATTCGCATCCACATTCGTTAAAATCGATGCGGATTTTTTGTGCAATTCACGCCAAGAAAGGAACCCGCTCGGCGTTTACCGCGCGCTTTTTAGATATTTTCATTAACTTTACGTGGCAAAAACTTTCTTTCGTTTCTATGCCCAAGAGCAGACGCGTTTTTGATTTGTTCGCTACGATTGGAATTTAGTCTCAACTTGTTTGATAATTGCGTGATATCATAAAATGGACGTTGTTGAGTTACGTTTTTTAGTATTTGACCCTAAAATCCGCATCCGCGGATGTGTGCCCCAAAATATCCGCATCCGCGGATGTCAAAAAAATCACAGCTGAATAGTTTTAACAGTCGGCTTTCGTGCCGGTCAATATTTTACATTCACTATGAGTGTAAACTAATATATTAAATAATGTGACGATCGTTTAGTGTTACCATTTACACTATCAGTAACTACCTAAGTAAGGATCTTCTATTTTACAAAAAGGGGTGAAATGGGAAATAATATCCCCATGTAAAGAGATAAATAAACCATTTGAATTCTCACAATGTCACAATGAACTGTACGAAAGACTCCGTTTGTAAAGCACTGCATCCAACGGATCATTAGCTTTCCACGTAATTGGGCTCATTTAATGGATAATGAGCCGTTATTACAAGCGGCTTGGTTCCGAAAATAGAAAGGAATACGTATTTAACCCCTTTTAAAATATACGTCACAATGTTGCTTAGCATTTTTTATCGTCGCTCGTCATCCAGAATTATAAGTTGGTCATAAAAATAATGAAATGGTAATCAAATAATCATTTGTCATTATGTTTCTTAAACTTAAGAACCCGAGAACTAAATATCCGAAATTGAAACGGACCTAACTATTCGAACCGTTATTTATTCGGATGCAATAAATAGGCTGCAGTTCTCGTTTTGGGAGCGGACAAACTTAAATTTTTTCACTTCGAGAATTACTTAAATGTTATCATTTGCGCATGTCTACGTATTGAAAGCTATGTTGGAATTTAATGGAGAATGTCACTAGTAAGTGTGAGTGAATTCTTATTATTATATTTTCCTCAAACGTTTCACTACGCGATTCCCTCAATTTGTTTGGAAGCCTATAACGCAAAGTGCTTGGACGCACTTTGCGTTATAGGCTTCCAAACAAATCTATGCCAATGTGACAATCCTTTATTTTATGCTCCGAAAGAATGGATCGAATCCGGAGTTATTGCTGCGTAATATTGGGTTTAGATTTTAAATGAAAACCGCCTTTTTACGACAGAGATTTTACTAAACAGTGACAACCCTTGTGTATAAGTGATAAATTAAAACCAAGGGCGGGTAGTTTGAAAAACTCGTGAAGCTAGAAAATGGTGGTGGCCGCTTACGGCAGTCTACTCGCGTTCGAGGTTGTTGCAACACAACAAACATAGAGGGAAATTGATGGATGTAATTATACGTGATTCAGATAATTATACGTGATTCAAATATGTAATTTTTCAATAATTTTTTTAATTATATTTCCTTTGATAAAAAAAACATACTATCTTCACAGTATTAAGGATGACTCACGCTAGAACGGGCCGTGTCCGGCCCGGGCCGTTTTCTCAGAAAAACGACGGCGTTTTTTCGCGGCCGTGCCATACCCAAGCCCGGCTGAGCCACAGGCGAGGCTCGATATCGGCACGGCCTGCCCGTGGCTCGACCGGGCTTAGGTACATATTGCCTTTGCCGCAAATACTCGCCGTCCTTTTTCTGAGAAAACGGCCCGGGCCGGACACGGCCCGTTCTAGCGTGAGTCATCCTTTAATGATATTTAAGCAATAACAAATAATGACACAATTCCTTTTATTAATAACATCCATCCATCCACGACAGCATAATATGCGATCCATGATAATAAAATAAAATAAATAAATATAATAATGTACCCAGTTATTTATTGCACTGGCTCATTCCAATGTAAAACATGGCACACTTTATTCAAATACCGCAATGATAAATCAAATTAACGCTGATACACGTAACGCTACGTCGGAACTTTGCACGATTTGGGCGTCAATACAAAGAAGGTATTAAGTTTATTGTATTAGTGGAGTGTTGGATCATTTTTCTTCTAGCAGGGTATTTGGCACTCGCCTCGCTGACACGCTTTATAGCTGCTGGACAGTAAATATGGAAAACAATTTGGTTTCGAATACTCGTTGGCAGAGGAGTTTGGTGTTTGAACTCGTATCTTAAGTCAAGTTGCCTGGGTGACACTAAGTTGGCCAGCACTTAGCAGTTTTAGATGTTGACTGCATATTGTTTTGTAAATTAATATTTAAAAACAGGATAACTCAGTTTTCTCGTTGACAAAAAAGTAGTAAAGTCATTCCATTAATTGGCTTGTTATTTTAGTAGGCACAATTTGTAACCAAAAAGTTATAACGACACTAGAGGTATTCACTTCCTACCTGTCAGGTCAGGAACCTTACTGATTTAACACTTTCGCTGCCGGTTCAAGCTCACAGACGTGAACACGTATGTGCCTTAGGGCTTGTCGATACATTTAGTCATCGTTTTTTGTCGATTTGTGACCCCCCCCCCTACAGTTATCCTGTTAATTCCTTGAATGGACCCTCCCCGCCTAATAAAATGAAATGACGTACTTAATATATGGACAGCTCCTTATAGGCATAGCATGACTTAAATCCACAACAGCAGCATTGACAAGTCATAGATAATATATTGGAAAAGCCAAATAGAGCCAAAAATATAGTTAAGAAAACATTCACAAAAATATAATAAATGTAAGCACCGATAACAAATAAATAAATAAAACATGTTATATGTAATAATTATATTATCCTAAATTGAAAATAGCATTTGTAGACGGGGTTTTACCTCATAGCCATCAAAATCTTAAATCTAAAAGATTGTTGAGCTACGTTATGTAGAATGAAGTCCTTTTTAATCAATGAAATAAACAGTATAAATTAAAAAAAATCTTTCTTATTTATTGAAAGCCCAAAGGCCTACGATAATCACATTTCACTTTCGCTGTCGATGCGTTGCTCTCACACGGGTACCTTCATTTCAATAATTGACACCCTGTTCACCTCTATTATTAATTATTTATTTATTATATTTATTAACCAAAGATATAAAAAACTTATTCTAAAACATGTCCCTGCAAAACTGTTTGAACAGTTTGCCTGCAGGTAAGTCTCTTTTATGCTTAATATACATAGCATAATAATAACATCGTTTTTAATCCTATTTTATACTTAAATGCTAACTTATTAATCTTGTTATAAATATGAGTTTGATATGATAACGCTTGCTTGCAAAATAAGCAAGCAAGCAGTTACTGAAGTGTAGGTATGCAGTAGGTGTTATTACTAAGAATAGTTAAGAAGAAGGTCCAAGTAAAGAGACAGTGTCCAGCACTGGGACATTTTCCTTCTTTGCCACCAATCTAAGCTACATAATACTTACACGTTAACACATTTACGGCCACGCTAATCTCGTAGCGCTACGCCGTAGTCCGTCGCAGGTTCAACCTCGTATGTAGAGAAAAGCGCTCGTAGCGCTCTGACGCATATGTGTCGTCACTGGCCATGAATGGGTTAATCGTACTCCTTTGAGGTATAGTCGGTTTGAGTTGAATATAGTAGGTGAAAACAAAATGAGTTGCAGTGGTAGCCCCCACAACCACAGACCGCTGTGTACGAGAACTACGCGAGCGTTTCATATTTTACGTACTTTACACTTGCTTCGTCCGCAAAATATTTCTTTATTTCTGCGGTATAGAGTAAACTTTAGACGTCAGTCCACGATTTCATTATTAGGATAAATTCAGGCCTTGAAATTGATATTGAACATGTATTCGTTGGTATTTGTATTGGCCAGACCACCAGCTCAATGGGTCGACGATATCTGCTAAACAGCTAGTAAACAGTGGATAAGGTTGGTACCGACCGAGAAGAGTAGCAGAATAAAGAAGAGGCATACACTCTATTGCTAAACTTAAGTGGCAGTGGGCGGGGCACATTGCACGTAGAACCGATGGCCGTTGGGGCGGAAAGGTTCTCGAGTGGCGACCCCGAACCGGAAGGCGCGGCGTGGGTGGCCTACCAAGGTGGACTGATGACCTGGTAAAGGTCGCGGGAGTCCGATGGATGCGGGTGGCGCAGGACCGGCCATTGGATGTCTCTCGGCTGATAGGATGATACACTCTATAGTCGGTCGATACCGGCTAAATAATATACTTATAGGAGTTATAATTATAATATAAGTATTGAAATAGATGACATGATAGAGTTGTCTGCTGATAATTAAAAACATAATTTACTTTTAAAACAAAGTTTAAACCGACTTCAATTCAGTACTTAGCCAAGCCACATGGTACATGAAAATTTCCACATTTCCTTTCCAATTTACCACATGAACTGCTTTCAGAGAGCAAATGCGTTGATTATTACAGAAAAAACCCAAGTCACTATATGTGGGCTGATAATATTTGAGGAGTTCCGTCGATTCCTCAAGGATCTCAGAATTAACACTTCATTGGTTGCTACTTCAACGGAACCACTTAACCAAAATTGCGATTTCCGGGGGTAAATAAATACGCCCCAACGGCCATCGGTGCTACGTGCAATGTCCGCCCACTGCCACTAAAGTTTATCGATTCGGAGGGCTATATCGGTTACCTTGGTTCTGCTGTGGATAGCCTCATTTCTGATGCGATCACGCAGAGAAACTTCTAGCATATTAGCCCTCTTCATTGCCCTTTGAGTGACTTTGAGCCTTCTTATGAGGCCCATAGTAAGCGACCACGTTTCTGTGCCATACGTCATCACTGGCAACACACACTGATCAAAGACTCTCGTCTTGAAACACTGCGAAATATTGGACGAAAAGATGTGCCGTAGCTTCCTGTAGGTCGATCACGTAACGCATTGTACGAACGTCGGGTAGGTCTAAATGTCACTTTTTATATGGAAAAGTGACAGTTAAATCTTACCGACGCGCCTTCGGAACGTTACGTGATTACCCCTCTGAACGCTGCCCAGCCGAGTCGGATTCGACGATTGACCTCTTTCTCAAAGTTGGACCTACCTAACTGGACAGTCTGTCCTAGGTATATTTAATCGTCTACAACTTCGAGCGTAAAGTGTCTGATTGAAGTGGGAGTTGGTCCCTTGGGACTACAGAGACGTGCGTTTGTGATTAAGGCTAAGAAGAAATTAATTATAATGTTGTATCGGCAGCTCAAAGTAGTAGTCATATTCGATACCTCCTACGTATACTGAGCCAAGTGCAAAATCACGATTTTCAAAGGTACAAAGTTCCATAACTAACTCATACAGTAAAATAATTTCATGAAAATTTCGAATATGTATACTGAATATATCTTTCCTAGATCTACATAATTACTATTTCGAAATTAATAGTAGTTTTTGAAAAAACGGTAGTTAGTCCAGTATACGTGAAATTTACGAGTTCTAGTTTTTGATAAACTGAGCCAACTACCACTTGATCCAGTATACGTAGTAAACTATGATTAGATGAATATGGCTAATTATTTTGTTATTACGCCTGTTATGTGTGATTTACCATTTATTAGATATCTAAACAACTCAAAGTTCGTGCTTGAATGGATTTGATCGGGTATTTTTTGAAAAAACGGTTGTTAGTCCAGTACACGTGAAATTTACGAGTTTAAGTTTTTGATGAACTGAGCCAACTACCACTTGATCCAGTATACGTAGTAAGCTATGATTAGATGATTATGGCTAATTATATTGTTATTATGCCTGTTATTATCTGTGATGTACCATTTATTAGATATCTAAACAACTCAAAGCTCGTGCTTGGATGGATTTAATCGGTTAGTTTTCGTCTGATTTGTCACTTGTACCAGTATACGCCTGAATGAATGCATTGTGTACCAGTATACTGTTAAGGTTCTTTTGTATTTATGTCCATTATAGTAAGTTTAGAATTTTGTATTAAGGATATTTAAGCAAATTACGTTTGTAAGACCAAAAATAAAACAAATTTACTCTAAAATTACGTTTATTATAAAAGATAATAAAATGAATTAATCACAGCCCGTATTTAGGGAATGATGCTTTTTGTCTTTGCTACATTATCATCATTATTGCTGTTTTAATATTTATTGTAGATTAATTATCTCACAGTCTTAACTCTCATAGTATACATCCACAAAATCAATCACTTTCTTTTAACTTTAACAATCAAAATTAAAAAGAGTAAGTCTTAAGTGACACGGTATAAATATAACAACAGAGATCAGTTCTTACCAATACAAAATAAAAATAAAATATTAACACCCTTCTAAAAAAAACAAAAAACATAAATTCTTAAACAGTACCTACTTATTTTAATTATAATGGCACTTACATGAGATCATTATGTAAACACCTTCATTAACTACAATAGCTCCAAGTCATTGGCATAAAGAACACAACAGCGATCAACTTCAAAAAAAAATCGAATAAAAATTCTTCAACTTCGAGAAGAAGAGTAGTCGATGATCCCGGGTTCAAACCCTACGACCGACGCACTTTTTGTATGTTTTGTACATTCAAAGAAAAGTTGTAAGTATCGCAGAAGAGATAGCGCCTGTATACGCAAGCATTAAATGCCTTCTCAATTTGGTCGAGTTGCCTGTCTATCTCAGTATGTATATTGTAGTCTTTGATACTGAGCTAACTGCTACTTGCACCACGCCCGCGGCGCCCTTCCCCGATAGGTGTACCGCGTATAGTGGTACAAGTGACTAAGCTCAGTATACGATGTTCTAAATTAAAAAACGGTGTTAGTTGGGTCAGTATACTTCACTTTATTTCGAAAACTAACAGTAATTTCGTCACGATTTTTTTATAGTATGTAGATATATGAGTGTTCTTCTTTACTTTCTCTCTTTTTTATTTAACCGTTTTTGTTTTTTTATTGTATTATAAATATTGTAATAACTTTGTGTTTTTCTTTATTTTTCTTTTCTCTTTTTATACCTCGACCTGCACTAGCAGTCAATGTGGATGTGGTGTGAGTGAAAAGGGGACGAACTGAAAACCAGCGCTGTACAGCCGCAATGACTGTCACAGCACATGCTGAGTTCGTTCCTTTTGTCACACAAATAATCTTGTATTTTTTTTCTCATAATGTATTTTTCGTATGTAGGTAATCTGTTTGTGTGACAATAAACATTTTTCTTTCTTTCTTTCTTTCTATATAAGTATTTTGATCTTAAATATGCAAAAAAACGAAAATCGTCAAAATATCAGTTGGCTCAGTATACGTAGGAAGTATATCGATCATGGATTTTTTTCAATAACTCCGTCAACAACAGCTCATACATCATCGATAAACCCCAACTTGTGGTACTCTTGAAGTCTCACGTACTTCAACCTTCTACCTCGTCACCCGTCTAGGCTTAAACTATATGTAGGTATCCAGAGTCTCATGAGCATCACTTACATGCATTGATGAAACTCTCAGACAAAAATACCGTACAGCTCCGAACAATCAACTCTCGCTACATCACTCTACTAAAATTACGTCACCTCTTTAACATCAATCACTCCCGAAATTTTACATCATTACATAAACGTAACAAATTTAAACATTCATTAGGGCACGAGTGCACGGGGAAAATCGCTTGGAACGAGCGTGTCATGAGTGCAAATAAATTACATTAAATCCTCTCAGCCCGTACATTCGTCTCTGTTTCACCTGGTGGTGGGGTGACAAAGCAGCTAGCATAAAATAGACATACGTTTGGTTGACTTGTGAACAGGATAAGATAAGACTCGTTGTTCATTGAAGCAATGAGGGAGTTAATTTTTTTTTATCAGCCTCATGTTGATCCTAATCGCATGCTACGCGAAAGGCGTTTTACAAGTATTTATATTCTGTGCTAGGAGATGGTTGTAATATGCGTAACCTGAGGTTGAGATGAGGGGTTCTTCAAGAATACACTCAGCAGTGGTGGAACATAGTTTATGTGTTCACAACTCTTTCTGTCCTGGTTACATTCCATTATTCTCTATATATAATACTAAACTACATGCTTTGAGAGGAAATCCGTTATCCGGTAGACAAGTACTTATCTCTTTTTATAGCCTAATCGTTTGATCTACACGTACATGTAGATGAGCGTGATATCGCATTTTAGCATTGACAATTTACTTTTGCTAAGGTATTGTTCGGATAACTATGTACTAGGTAGAGGGGTGATCTCTTAACTTTTCGTTCACACGTTAGGACAACTCAACTGTCATTTTCCCATATAAAAAGTGAAGTGAAAAAGTTCCCGTACAGAGTTTTATAAGAATTTCAATTCAACCTTAAGGTGTCAATATCTAAAGTTCAAATTCAGTAGGAGGACCTCGACATAATGAAAGAAAACATCGCGAGGAAGCCACCATGGCGAAGAAAACTTAAGGAAGTATGTGAAGTATCTAACCTGCAGTGGGCCCCAACCAGCGAAGAAAGACCCTTCCACCCTGAGGAGGTCTGTTCCCAGCAGTATATAACAGTTGACTGTAAAGTTTAATTTTGGTTATTAAATAATTATTGACAAAAGTATCCTGCACTAAAAGATGGGTAACCTACATAATAAAATACTCGCCTTAATAACTTTAAAGTACCATTTAAGGCCGTACCTATCGTAGATGTGGTTGTTTATGCTCACTTTATTTTATTTTAATAGTAGAGGTACATACAGCCTATAGTTATTTATTATTGTTTTAAGTTGGGTTTATTTAGGGAGTTTATTTAACCTGAGACGTTTATATCCACCCGAGCCATCGGCGAGGGTGGATAGTTAAGTCGAGGGGTTAAATGGCTCGTTTTGTGCCCTTGTTGTACAGTCTACTATGGAGTCCTCCGCATGAGAGCGCAGATGACGGCCGCCGTTGAGTTTTTAGTGGATAGAAATACCACATAACCCAGTTAACCTCCGATGATTGGGTACCTGGTACGCAGGTTTCCTCAACGAAAAAAAAAAAAGGGTCGCGCCATGAAAAAGGTTAAAAAACACTGCTCAATGGAATCAAAATTTATAGGCTATTTCCGTTGACCTAATAATATCTATATATCCTCTAATATGACGATTATACAACAGGTACAGGGACAAATCGGATAAAGAACTATATATACATTTGTTAATTTTTCCGGAACCCACGGTGGGTGAGTCCGACGCGCACTTGTCCGGTTTTTTTTCTTATGACACGACTCGCTGGTCAGACTCTTACAATGACATCACGGGGAATATACATATTATCATATTTACAAAGCGATCGGTCCTGCGCCACCCGCACCCAGCGGACTCCCGCGACCTTTACCTGAGAGGTGATCCCGTAACTTTTCTAACGCACGTTAGGGCAACTCAACTGTCATTTTCCCTTACAAAATTGACATTGAGATCTACCTGACGTACGTACAATGTGTTACGTGATCGACCGGCAGCGACATTCAAGAACCTTTCCGCCCCAAACGTTGGCACTCTTTGAGGGGGCCTAAGTGCAGCAGTAGTCTGCTGATATGGTGATGATAATGGTGACAAAGCTTGACAGATCGCAGGTGTATTATTTTTTTGTTAATACTTGCCTTCTGATTTTTGATGCAGTTTAAGTATCTATCTGTCAGCTAATTGAAGAGATATTACGAGATTTACGAGTACCTATAATACGTAAAAACACAGTCAAAATATTACAAAAAGGATACCTACATAATTGGAAATATTAGCACTGCGACTCTGTTCGTATATTTTTTTTTTTAGGTTGTCATTTTCTAAAATCTAAAGGTTTAAATAAACATGATCATTATCATCGTCATTGGCCTTGAACAACTTTTGAAGTCAAAAATATCCTTGAGCGTTCATTCACTGGAGCACTTACCCTAGAACGTCATTTCTACAGAAGTAAAATACGTAAAACAGTTGGAATCAAAATATCGGCAAATCCATTTCTGGCGTCGCTGTCTATTATCATTAGAATGAACCACTAACGAGTAGATAAGTTGAAATAGCCCCTATATTTTCATGACAAAGTTCAATATATCCAAAACGGCTGAACCCATTTTATTGAAACGTAGCTAAGGACCATCTCGATCACGTCAGCTTTCGGATAAAAAAACCACATTCAAATCGGTGTATTCGTTTAGGAGCTATGATACCACAGACAGACACACAGACACGTCAAACTTATAACACCCCTCTTTTTGCGTCGGGGGTTAAAAATAAGAACTATATTTCCGCGAATACTTGAGTTTTTTTTTAAACACAGTTTCGCGCGATCTCACAGAGCCACTCGTTTTAGACTTAGTTAAATTTGTAAAAAGCTAAAAGCTTGCTAATAGTTATTGAAGCCCTTTCATAACGCTTGATGATGATCGGATTTTTCCATCTGAATAATGAAAACACCATGTGAAAACTGTGTGTAGGTACATTTAATTTTTCCCACAAAAACCTATTCCAATCATTGTATAAACTATTGACGTTCGTTCGCTATTCCAAAACTGTAGTAAAAATTTGTTCTACTGGCAAAAAATACAAAAAAAGAGGAAAAAAGGTCCGGTGTCTGTCCGGCCACTCCGAACAAGCCGCATGTTATCGCAGTTCACGGCTCAACGAGTAAAATAAATATGACTGCCGTTTGACTTTTTGTTTGGACCTAGGCATATTTGATTATTTGTGTCCATTATTTTTTGCTTTAATAATAAATCAGATTTAAAGGTTTCTTTTTCTACAGATTAAAATATGGTTTGCCATTTAAAAAGAGTCAAAACAATCAACCCTAATATTTAAACTAACTTTATTTTTAGCGACATCTTTCCAAAAAACTAGTAACTAATAAAAAAGCAGGGTTTCACGTTCTCGACTCAGCGCGGTCTGTCTTCAGTTGCTTACTACAAGCTTTCACAGCCCTGCAAGAGAGGGCGCTGTAATCAATAAGTACGTGAAGGAATTTCGTTGACATACACACTAGCGGTATTGTTCCATGAAGTGACACTAGATGTCGCTTTTCGAAAGAAGTGGTTTATAAAGTTTTACCGATTTTTTTCCATTAATAACGATGAGATGTCGCGTATTCCAGAGGGGTAATCACGTAACTTTCCGAACGCGCGTCGGTACAATTTAACTGTCAATTTTCCATATAAAATGTGACATTTAGACCTACCTGACGCGCGTACAATGCGTTACGTGATCCACCTGCTGTTTTTGATAAGAAACGCGTCCAGTATTACCTGCGACCACCACACCACTGAACATGAAGGGCAAGGCTTATTCACTAAAAGTTAACGACTTTACTACTTACCCTGAAAAAAACTATGACACGCTGCGGCAAGACGAGAGGTCCATAGTGAAATATGTTAGCAAATAACTGATAGAATATTTTCCTTTACTAATACGACTTTTTTAAACCATGAATTTCATTGTATGTTTCAGGAAAGCACCTACATACATCGGCATTAAAATGGTTTGCTAGTCTCGTACTATCCCTTTAAGATAATAATATATAGGTAGCTGTATCTTGCTTAAATATTCATTCATTAATTTAGGATAAACTGCAACTTCAATAATATTTCTCCTAAATGTATTGTATTGATTACTTATAACATCGTTTTCTTCGAACAAGGAAATTTTATTAACGTGATTTTGGGCCAACCTTTTAATGATTATCCCGATGGTCGTTTTGGCGACTGCGAACGGTCTGACAGGGAAGATACTCCAGGCAAAATACGGTTTTGAAAAACATTAATTTATAATAGCGTTTTTTTTTCTTTATATAATTTTAAAACATTGATCTAAGATGCTTTATTCAAGAATCCAACAAACTTTCCATCCGGAAGTATTTATATAGATTTAAAAAAAAAAATGAGTTGTTTTTTTTTAATTATTTATCTTGAATATTATAAAGCAAATGTATATGAACCAAAATAAAGATAAAACCATTTATTAAAAAAAATTCTGACTTTTCAGAAGCTAGTTAAGTTATCATTTTTTTGATGTCTGAAATTTCGTTGGATTTTGTCACTAGGTAACTATTTAATTGATAATATATCCATTACATAAAAAAAATCTGCTATTATAAATTATTTCCAAATTTGACATATTTTCCATACAAGCTGTCAGTTCATTGCCTGGACTAAGAGTCCCGACAAACATCTAAAAAGTGTCTAGTTAGATGGCAGGATCAAGGGGCCAGTAGCTCTAGTACAAATGTTAATAAAATCAAGCATGTATTGCATATAACCTATGTATAATTTTAAGGCGCTCTTATTAGACGATATTTAGGTATTTGCGGAGGTGAGGCAGACGGAGCGGGAGACGCGCGTCCCGCGCACCCCGCTAACGGCCTTATTCTGTTGGCATCCGTATTCGGCTCGTTTTTGCGGATCATACGATCAAATGTTTGTCTTCTTGAATAATTGTTTTATTTTTCAAATCTTGGTTGATTTGTGTAAGATTGTCCCCAATTATTTATTGTTTATTTATTTATTTAAATCTATTTTTTTAAAGAAAATAAGGAATAATAGGTAGTTACAGTTCTTAAGTACATCGTAGTATGATGACATCAATTATGGACACTTACTTTCCAAAGATATGTTAGTACATATTTCTTCATCATCAATCCACCTATCGTTTTCCCAGTTCCTATGTGGGTGCTTCCGTTTTCCAAATACGTAGAACTGATAAAATAATAGTACATCTTCACTTCCTAAGGGTGAACGTCACCAATTATGGATTGTACTAATATATTACAGGTTTTTTAAACCGAAATAAAATCGATTACTTCTAGGTAAAGTTACAGCGCCGGTTAACACCCGCTTAAGAAACCATCAAAAATAATAAACAAATAGCTATGTTCATCTATTTATCTCCTGGCAAATTATATTATTACCATGTATGTCTTTCCCGCTCACGGGACAATGATGTCCCGGACCTTTGGGAGGCATGCGTGGGGTTAGGTACCTACAAAGTACCAACGGAGCCAACACGTAGAGGCCCTTTTGACAATTTAATGAAATGCAAGGAGTATTATTACCATAATTATTACCTTTGTTACATAAGTATGACTGACTGATCAAAAACTGGATAATTAGACCACTGTTAGTCAGAAGAGCATTTTATTATACAGGGTGGTTATTTTAAGACCAGCAAGTTCTTCAGTACATGACTATGTCTATTAAAAAATGTAATTTGACCAAACATCATATAAAAATAACAAATTCAATTTGTCTCTTAAATACCTAAAAGTGTTATGTCACTGCGCTCGCGCGGCGCGTGCTGCCTACCATGCTACCTCGACCAGCGGCCACACCGCGATGGACCTTGATACTCTCAACAAGCCAACAAGATTGGACTTATACTTGGCTATATACTCCAGGCAAAATACGGTTTCGAAAATCATTAATTTATAATAGCGTTTTTTTGTATATTTCATTTTTAATCGTTATTATAAGATGCTTTACACAAGAATCCAACAAATTTACCAACCGGAAGTAATTATTTAAATATAAATTAAACTTTAATTGTCTTTTTTTGTTTGATTTATATTGAATTTTTTAAAGCAAATGTAAATTTAGGTAAAAGCCTCCTCGATCTCATGCCATTTTTTTCGGTCATTAGCCAACTGCATCCAGCTAGGTCCGGCGACCTCAGTTATGTCAGTGGTCCAACGTCTTCGTCGTCTACCTTTCCTTCTTTTGACTTTCGGCCCTGACCACCTGACGACAGTTTGTTGCTTCCAGTGCCCTTCTTTTCTCCTAATATCTGGCGATATATGGCTTTTACCCGAATAGGGTCCATATAAGAAAGAAAAAATGGCATAAATCTTTTAGATTTAGTAAATATGTACTAACACAAACAATATGGAATAAATAAAGCTTAAATAAATATATATATATAAACTAGCTGTTGCCCGCGACTTCGTCCACGTATAACATGTTATCGTCTAAATGTTTGTTTAAGAAATTTAAATGTTTGTTTAATAAAAAAAAACATTGAAATTAGTTTTGTACAGTCAGCATCAGATAGTTAGTAACAGCCTTGGTAACCAAATATATCGCAAGATCGCAACACGTCTTTGTTACTATAGGTGTAAGAATGTGTTACGATATATTTGGCTACTTTGGCTGCTACTAACTATATGACGCTGACTGTACCTAGTCTTTAAGTAAACAGTCTAAAACCGAAGAAACAAATCTCTCTTTATTTCAAAATGTCTTGCTCTCTATACAAACTTAGAACCCTCTTTGAACTCTCATAGTAAATAGTCTGAAACCGAAGTTACAAATTTCTAACTTTAAAAATGTCTTGCTCTCTATACATAATTCGAACCCCCTTTTAACCTTCTTAAGTGATTAATAATTAAAAAACCGAAGTTACAAATCCCTTACTTTAAAAATGTCTTGCTCTCCATACAAACTAGAAGAACTGTATATCCTAGAAGTAGGTATTTTTGTCAAGACCAATCCAAGCATGTTCAGTAACGTTTCAGAAGGCCGCAGATTTCCGACACGTAAACAATACAAACAAAAATTGAAAACTTTGCAGGGTAGCAACAACACAGCGCTAAACAGAGGCGGAATCTTAGGAATGGCACCAAACATTTTCAATAAAATTCCAGACCGAATTAAACACTGGATATTAATAAATTTAAAAGACAATTGACTTCAGATTCAGATTTGTTTATTATCATAATTTTACAATTGAAATCATAGTACAATGAATATACAGTTAAAAATGTGTTAAAATTATAACTTGTCAGTTACAATAAAATACAATAGATGTGTACAGTTGTGTACAGAATTGTTATTATTTGTAAATGGTTTAATAATACTTATACTCATAGCATAATGCTATTACATAAAATAAAGAAAGAAAACATAATACAAATATTAACGTCAAGCTTTTAAGATCTTGTTATTTAGTCATTTGAAAGAAATTCTTGTAAACTATACAGTGTTTTTTCAAGCAATAGTTGTTTTACATGGAAGCGAAAAGAGTTGTCGTTCGTTATGGTTTTAAGGTTTGAAGGTAGCCGGTTAAAAAGTATTTGTCCTATAAACTTCGGAAGTTTTGTGCCTATTTTAAGTCTGGGCGAGGTTGTTTTGAAGTGGATACTTCTTTGCTCGCGTTCTTGTATAGGGGTACAGTTCAAAATGTATCACGTAACTTCCGGATTAACTTTTTGTAGAGAAGCCTAATCTGATTTCAAATAATTGTTTGTTACATGTTTTAATCCTTCTTTATTTGCTATTAGTTGTTAATCACAAAATGTTATTTAGTTTATGTGACGGGCATGAAAACTATGCTGAAATGACCCCCATTTTCAATGCCTCGCGAGTCAAACGAGCTACGTCAGTCAATGTTGCTATATATACCGATTTATCTGTGCTTATACAGATTTTAGTGAATTAATGCAGATATATATTTTACGGGGACAACCAACAAATAAGTATCCACTTAAACTTAATTAACGGTTGTATCTCGGACACAACCCGCTTCTTTTTAAGTTATTCGCATTTCTCATTGATCTCGAACTATTTTCACCTCTCCTTTGAAATTCATTTGGATAACGTTTAACATACATCAAAACTTCCAATATATAAGTTGAAACTGATGTTAAGATACTAAGTTTTCTTAAATGTTCGCGACACGTGTATCTGTCCTTTGCAAAGGGAAGTACTCTAATTGCACGTTTCTGGATCTTTAGGATGCGCTCATAATCCGTACTGTTGCCCCAAAGCATTATCCCGTATGAAAGTTGAGAGTATATGTACGCATAATACAGCTCTTTTAAGCAACTTTCTGACACAAGTGGTCTTAACTGTCTTAGAGCATAGATCCCTCTTGCTAACTTACTGTATAATGTATCTATGTGATCTTTCCATGACATTATTGGATCAATCATTTCAATCAATAGATCAATATTTGATTGAAAAGTGTTATTATACCATTAAATATTACTTAAACGACCCTACGACATAACATGATTCCATTCAAGACATTCCTTAGTTATAATATTCTTTAGTTATAGTATTTTTTGAGAGTTTTTGACATGTATTTGAAGTATTTAACACCAATCACTGTATTGACATTTTTTTTTAAATTTTTATAAATATATTAGCTGGCTGAAATATTTTGTAAACCTACATTGTGGGTAATGCACAGAAGTCTTATATTTTGTATACCAACAATACTTGTAAAAGTTGTTACCTATGTTTAACAAAATAAATTTAATTGAATTGAAAGTACTTAATTTGTATTCTAATAAGTAATCTTTATGCAAAAATTTAAGTCTCTAGCTCTAAAAATAAAGTTTCCCCCATACAAACTTTGCACCCCTATTTACCCACTTTAGGGGTGGAATTTCCAAAAATCCTTCTTAGCGTTGCCTACGTTGTAAAAGGTAGTTCTGGTGTAAATTTCAACTCTCTAGTCTTAGTAGTTTCGGCTGTGCGTTGATGAGTGAGTGAGTGAGTGAGTCATATCAATAACTCCATACCGACAAAAGGTATGTTCACTTAGATAACGTCACATTTATTTGCTTTAGTGGGCTTATTTTTAAAGGGGCGTTGCGGGGGAGGCTTTCTTGGTTGTTATTTGGAGAAACAGCGGTGGCAGAGTGAGTGCGAGATGTGAAACGGTATACTTTAGTGTTTTGTGATGGGTATCATGTGCACAAACAGCTGGCAAAGTTTTGCAGCTGTATAGGGGAACACCCTGTAGTACTTTGTACCCGACTGCCTCAGAAGGAAGTTTATGTTTTTCGAGCGTATGTATCATCATATCAGCCGAAAGACGTCCACTGCTGGACATAGGCCTCCCCCAAAGAGTGCCACAATAGCCAGTCCTGCGCCACCCGCACCCAGCGGACTCCCGCGACCTTTACCAGGTCATTAGTCCACCTTGTGGGGGGCCTAACCACGCCGCGCCTTCCGGTACGTGGTTGCCACTCGAGAACCTTTCCGCCCCAACGGCCATCGGTTCTACGTGCAATGTACCCCGCCCACTGATACTTAAGTTTAGCGATTCGGAGGGCTATATCGGTTACCGTGGTTCTGCTGCGGATAGCCTCATTTCTGATGCGATCGCACAGAGAAACTCCCAGCATAGCCATCTCCATCGCCCTTTGAGTGACTTTGAGCCTTCTTATGAGGCCTATAGTAAGCGACCACGTTTCCGTTCCATATGTCATCACTGGCAACACACACTGGTCAAAGACTCTCGTCTTGAGACACTGCGGAATATTGGACGAAAAGATGTGCCGTAGCGTATGTATGCATGTATGTCTATAACGAAGATGAGGAAGGGCCGTGGCCTGCTGCTGGTGGAGTGGCAGGGTCTTTTTCCGCACTCGTTTTTAATAGAATCTACTAAACAGCAAGTAAATATACTTCAGTTCACCAACTCGTTTAGGACTTTAGTCTAGGTAGTCGCTATCCGGCGCAATAGCCCTAAATGCTTTTGATATATTTCTGTATGAATAAATAAATCTATTATTCGTACAGTCCATAATTGGTACCATTACCCCCCCAACCATGTGCTCGTGTCCGAATCCGATTTACACCCGACTACTTACTACCTAACAGTTCTAAATACGTATTCAGGATAACTGAAGATTTTTATTGACATCTTGTCAATATGCTCCAGCTATCTATTAATACGTTTTAGGTGCGGATGTAGAAACGCTTTAATGTAGTAAATATCGCATACCTTATATTTGTTATTCTATCATTTCGAATGTGTTCTCCAGCATGTATTAGCGTTTCCTATTCCTTTATATATTTTTATTTACCTTGATAACTCGAAATAATTGCTGCAAAAAGGCGTATTTGCGTGCCAGGTAAACATTCACAGGTCCGTCGTCGGCAGTGGCCACGGGCGTACTAAATTGTACTCGCCTGGCGTCTCGCCACCGCGCATGCATGACGCGGACACCCGGTTTTTCAGACAAATGACCAAATGTATTGAATTATCAAACATATTGAAATTCTAAGAAGCCGGTAGATAGATCTACCAAAAAGCTACCTATCACAACAAATTTCATTGTAATATTCCAAATAACTTTTGAGATATTTCGAGTTTGGTGGTAAAAAAGCACTGTTTTGAAAGGCAAAATCTATCGAGGTTTTTGTAAGCAATCGTGATTTTACGAAGTACGAACATAGCCAATGAACTGAAGATATACATATCAAAAATTTGGATCTCTAGCAATAGTACAAGTATACTAATAATCGGTTTGGAAAAGGCACTTTTTCGATGCGCAGCTGCATACAGCGCCTTAATAGAAATACCAGTAGATACATGTAATTAGTTAAGACTCATTAACTGATAAAATCTTTAATATTTAAGATTAATATTATAGTTAGGCTCAAAATAATGTATCTATCAAAACGCAATAAACAGTAATTTTTTTTTGTATTAGTTTTATCGATACAATACGTTTTCGAATACGTTTGCGTATAGTTTCAATTTGTATGGCAACGCGAACCACGCCTCTGGTGGTAACTATTACTAACAACGCGTTGCCAAACAAATTGAAACTAAACGCAAACGCGTTCGAAAACGTATAGGTATATGTCGATAAAACTTATACTAGAGCTACAGATGGATGAAACATATACTCCAACACGGCGCAGATAGTCGGGCTTCCTCTTAACACTTTACTTACCTACTTAGCTTAACACTTACAGCGCAGAAACCCGCAGGTGGACGCTTTGCTCGTAATACCTCTACAAACGGCTTTCACAAGACCAAAGCGCTACGTAATTGTTTGCAGTGAATTTGTTAAGGCGTGTGTGTTTTAATACGACGCATAAATTAGTGCTGGAATTATAATTCCAAATATAATATTTTTTCAGGTGTAGACCCATATGCTGTAAAATTGGGGAGTGAAATCTGCCAGCTACCTTTTTCAGGTTACTGCTGGGACTGTTCCTGACACAGATCAGTAGCCGAGCGATGCTATTGTCTTCCGCGTTAGTGCCTGAAAGCCGTCCGTGCGTGCTTCAGCGAACAAGCCTGAACGCGTTATTACTCGTACTACTATTTTGAACACGCAGAGCGTTAGAAGCTCGTTCAGTGTCATAGTTGACCCCCACACGCTCAATTATTTTCATATATATATTAAGTAGGTATATGTATCGGTACATCGGCTACATGTTAACAATATACATCATAATCATAACGTTTGATTGTCTTTCAGAAGTGTCAGTGTCAAATAAAAGTTAGTCTCATTTGGGATGCAACATGCGTAAGCACATTTGCCCCCACACATCTCGCTCACACAACGCGACGGGCAGGAGCAGCTGCAGAAAAAGCGGCTAGGCTAAAGCACGCGAAGTATGCGAACTTGGAACCGGTGTACGATTTTGTTCCGGTCGCAGTGGAGACATCTGGGCCGTGGTGCGAGGAGGCAAAGTCGTTGGTGAAGGCGTTAGGACGACGTTTGAGGGAAAGGGGCTGCGATCCCAGGTCCGGTTCGTACTTGGTACAACGGATTTCACTGGCAATACAGAGGGGAAATGCTGCCGGTATATTAGGGACGTTTACGCCAGGTACTTATCGGGCCTGGAATTCAATACTGTAATATTGTTTTTCTTTCCCATGTATATATATTTTTGTTTAATTTTTGTAACCGAGTCTTGACGAAGCATATTGCTGATTATTGGTTGTAAGTATTTAATATTAGACGAAGTTTGTTGCGGATACTCACTCTGTGCTCATTTTTGACGAAACCTGCGCTGTGGATATTTAACTTTGTTGATTGCTTTGATTAAGTATGCTTTGAATAAATAAATGTGTTATAATAAAAGTTATGTGACTTGCATTACTCGTACATTGCTGCATGAGAAAACTTGAAAAAATAATTACACTTAAAACTATCGTTAGTATACATACAGGGTGTCCGGTAAATAATGAACAACCTTCTAACCACGAATATGACCTGGACCTTAGACTGGTCCAGAAAATCGACTTTGAGGTTTAGTAAATGTCCCCTGGTTTTCGAGATATTCGCACTTTTCGAAGAGCGAATTGTACCAAAACAAGGTGTTTAAAAGTGAACATTTATAGCAACATCTTTATTTATAAAGATGTAAATGGCATGTGTTATACCATTTTAGAATCAGTATTAGATAAACAATTTTTCAGGAAGTTGGCCACTTAAAGAATAAACATTTTAAAGAAAAATGTGATTCTATTAATTATGACCTAATGAAACAGAAATCGGTCTGGCCACCATAAAACTCTAATACAAGTTCATAAGCATCACTGGTAGAGAATAATATTTCCGAGAATTATTAACGTCCAGGTCATTAAAGTGAAATAAGGTGCACTACTTGCACCACTTGCACCTTATTTCACTTTAGTGGACACCTGGACGTTAATAATTCTCGGAAATATTCTCTAATAGTGATGCTAATGAATGAATGAGTGAAAACATTTTTTTCAAGTAACACTGGACTCATGGAAATTACTTACATATAATCTTAAACTTAAGCACATCATAAAAATATAATTCAATTCCTATACAAAGTAGGCACTGTTGGAAACATGCATTTCGCAACAGTGCCTCATGTATGGACAATCTAGCCTGTCCGCTATCGACCGCAGGATGAGGTTGGGGATGAACTTGTATTAAGGCTTCCACACACCGGTCGCGTGCGCGGGCCCGCGCAAGTTGTAAAACATTGATAATAAACTTTAAACACACATCGAACGCGAGCTCGCGGGCCCGCGTTCGGTGTGTGTTTGAAGTGTAGTCTCAATGTTTTACAACTTGCGCGGGCCCGCGCACGCGACCGGTGTGTGAAGGCCTTAAGAGTTTTTTGGTGGCCAGACCGATTTCTGTTTAATTAGGTCTTAATTAATACAATCACATTTTATTTTCTACGTATTTATTTGCAGAATGGGAGTCATTTCAAATATGTTATTTTCAAAAAATAAATTTCATAAGATGTTAGTCACAAACATTAAATGATCAGAAAATTAACTTCCATGGTTTTATTTTCATCAAAGTTTCAAAAATACATTTTTTTGGCCCAACCTGTATTTACTCACTAAGTAAGAACACACTGTGACGTTAAACATAAAAATTACTTTGTAGAAGTCATGGATCTAGGTCGATTTGTGTAAGATTGTCCCTAAATATTTATTTATTTCTTTTCTTCATTAAAATAAATAATAAAATGTCGTTCTTCTGTAAATCGCAGTATTCGTGTGTTTTAGTAGTTTTTAATATGTACATATTGGTATGTATGTTAGTCTTTAAGGTACCTATAGTCTTTATAGTATGTTTTTCGGACGTTACATGAAATTATACAAAAAGTTTTTATGAAGATTGGAACCCCTCCCGTAAGTGTGTATTGTGTGTATACATAATATGTTTTGGGTAAACTACGGAACCGCATATGTGATTAAAAAAATTGAATGTAGGTACTTTTTGTGGATGGATATACTCAGGTTATATTTTTTCCCACGAGTTTGCTTGCGTTTTTTTGGAATACGCGAGCGAAGCCGCGCGGGCAGTTAGTAACTTTATAAATACGTGACCATCCCTTATCTCTTTAATACATTTTTCACCGGGAACAAATTTTGACATATCACGCCGCGTTATCCAAAAGTCCGAGGAGGTCAATATGAATGGATGAGTTTCCATATAAAAGCCCGGAGAAAAAGGTCCATCCAATAAATTTTGTTCGCGAGTACACGTTGGATAAGTGGGGTTTATTTCCTAAGATTTGGGCAGCTCCCTCCCAAGTTTGGTTCAAACAGCGAGGGAAGATAGGTGAAATAGTGTTGTCCACTTCTTTGTTAGTTCGTTGTTTTTTTTATCGATTGTTTTATTTGAGACTAGCTTCCGCTTGCGACTTCGTCTGCGTAGACCCGGGATAAAAACTATCCTTTATTTTAATCCAGGCTATAAACTAATTTTGTGCAAAATTTCATACAAATCGGCTGAGCCGTTTAAGCGTGATTGAGTAACAACCAATCCAAACTTTCGCATTATTAGGATACATACAAAAATATTGTGCGTCATTTCTGGTTAGGCTTTGTGTAAGGTTCGCTAAAACCATAATTGTAAAACACTTGAAATAATGGTACTGTACAATCACCAGCATCAATATCTGCCACAACAAGGCACGCTTACATATCTCACACGACTCTATTTTTAGAGTAGTGTGGATGTGTCAGATATTAGGTTAAAGGTTACCTGGAGATCCCTTATTGGGATAATTTCGCCATGACATCTTTACCTTATGTTTTGACCTGCGTTGTGTCCAATAAAGTGCTACATTACACATTATAGTGTGTGTGTTACTCTGTTTACGGCAGATATCAATGCTGGTGACTGTACTATTAGTCGCTACGAAAACAAATAAAAATATAAAATGGGGACTCTGAAACGTGTTTTATTATGCAAAGTTCATGGCATATTTATATTTTAGTTCAAAAAATACCTAAGGGTAACATTTCGGTACGGAACTCTTAAGTCGTACTTGGTCGGTTTTTTCCTTTTTAATTTTAACACTTGTTATCTAGATAGATACCTTATCCTTACTGAAAGGTCAAACACGTATCTAAATGTTATTTTTTTGCTTTTAACTCTGATTGATCTGATAACGGCCTCCGTAGCCCAGTGGGTAGTGACTCTGCCTACGAAGCTGGAGGTCCCGGGTTCGAATCCCGGTCAGGGCATTTATTTGTGTATTTATCACGAATATTTGTTCCTGAGTTATGGATGTTATATATGTATATAAGTATCTATATGTATGTATCTGTTATATATATACCATCGCCTAGTACCCACAACACAAGCCTTACTGAGCTAACCGTGGGCCTAGGTTGATTTGTGTAAGATTGTCCCGTAATATTTATTTATTTTATTTATTGTTTTTTATGTGAGATACTGCAATTATGTATCAAAAAATTTATTTAATATGTGGTAAACGGTGTGGGTCACACATATTGTAATCATTAGTCATATAACTATGCATAAGTACCCCTTGTAGTGGCTGTTTGTTTACCTAAGTAAAAAAAATATCATATAAAATAAACCAGATTAAATCGATGAAACGGGCTCTATCCCTACCCTACAACGTAGTCGAGATAAGTTCGACATCTCGCCGTCTCCACTAAAATATGTAGCGACACGATATTGAAAAGTTCTCCTTTGTCGGACCAGTCTTATAGCCGTGAAACATTTGGACTTTTGTTCATTAAAGGAAAGTAGTTGGAAATAGATGTTCGCTCTTCAGAGACCCATTCAAAGGGTTTTGATGATGCTTGCGTAGATTTGATACCTAACTGAGCTTGTGTTTGATAGTCAGGTATTTTACATTTATACCTATTTAACTTACCTTACAGATTTAAACAATTTTGTTTTTACGGACCTTGTAGGGTAATTTACGTAGACGTACTTATCTTTTCGAACGATCGTTAAGGAGTTTCAATAGTAAATTTTACCTTTAAAAATGTCAGTTGATTTGTGTTAACGTACGTACGATATGTGACGCAGTTACTCTGCTAGAGAGCGTAGGCGTTGTTTATTATAAAATATATTTTTGTAGTATTAAGTTGATGATTACACGTTTTTTGTAGGCCCTTCTAAAACGGAACAGTTATTTATTGCTTATTTATGGCTTTAGGCTCGGAATTTTTGAAACAAAAGACAGATGGACCAGTAATCATATTAGTTTATTATATCTCATTATACAAATTTCATATAATACAAGTAATTTGGCATATAGGTACTACTATAGTATCCGCAAAACTATCTGGCCGGTAGGGCAATAATAGTATTTTATGCAACTGTTTTATAAGAAGGGTCTTAAAACGCGAGTGGCGTGAGTTGCGATGCGAGCCTTGGCGAGTTGCACCGTTGCACACAATACTTTTTCTACGACAAATTTTAAATAAATAACAGACTACAGAATAGTTAAACTTTTCAGGCAGCCAGTTTTCTATTCGTACTTTTGCTACTCACGCAATTTCGTCAGGAGTGCAGTTATTAATTACTTCGACCATTTTAAAAGGAACGTTCACTTTTGTCTTCACAAACACGAATAAAATCTTAATAGTTTAGGAGTAATAGTTTATCATCTTTTGTCTTTTCAATTTGAACTGTATTTTGGTGGGAAATCGGAAATGTGACAGCTCTTGATTATGGTTTGTTTTGTTTTTTATTTGTTTGCACTTGCCAATTCGAACTGTTTATTTTTATAAATAATACCAAAAATTTATAGAACATGTAATTTAACACACAATAGATGATGATTAATTATTATTGTAGTAAATAATGTATAATAATATACAAATGTTAAATCGTAAATAAATACTTTTATTTCGAAATATTTGTTTATGAAGTTGCCACCACTGCAATATAGCGGCCGATTAAAAAAAAGTTAAACAGTGCTTTTATGAAAAATGTATGAACCAAAAAAGTACGCTAAACAGTGCGTTTTTGGGCCATAGAGCATAGAGTTTTTCGACGACTTATTAGTGGTGTCATTGTATTTGAGCTACAGCCTATTTAAATGACAGATAACGGTACAGGAGTAGCAAAAAGTAACAATGAAACCTTTTTGTGTGTAACAATAGCATAATACTATAGTCGTACAGTGATCGTTTCATAATAATGATATTAACATGTGCAGCATAAGATATACAAAATATACCTACGGGGTGGGCCCTGTAACAGCTTAGGAGCAAAATATTCAAAAGGACGCTTTCTTAGAGCATCTGCAGCAAAATCCCATTTTTTTTTTAATTCGGAGATATTTGGTTTTAAAGTTATGACCTCCATGTGATGTATCTTGGAACCACGAGATCATAGCACAGAATTCAATTCAGATTTTAAAGTAGCATCATGTAATGAGTCACATAATAGTTTGAGAATATATATTTTTGGGATTTTTAACCTTTGTTTCATTTTTTTTGTGTTTTTTAAATAAAAAGTTACTTATAGCACTCCAGAAGAGAGAAAAATGCACGTATATTTTTTTTGAAAAATACAATAAATTACAAAATTGTTTTTTTTTTCAATTTAAATCACTTGGAAATAATTGCTTACCAGCTTAATAACCTACCGTACATTTTTTTGCTCCTGTTAAAGCGCCCATCCTGTATAGCCCCATTGAAAATAGTGAAAATATAAATTAATTAGATCAATAAATGTTGCAATGTCAATCATAATTATCAATATACCTACAGGTGCGTTAATTTATATGTGACACGTTTGATAAAAATTATATTAATTATTCCGAAATACAAATTATATTTTTTCTTCATCCATTTAGTACGAGTTAGAATAATGTTTTTTAAACCATGTGTTTACCTTGACGGTTTAAAGTTGAATAAAATTTTGTACGTTATGCAATGTGTTTCTTTGTTTATGAAAACCAGCCATCTACATTCTTGTGCAAGTTTTCAAATGTATGTGCATAAGAATAAAATGTTAGTGCAATAAGGCCAAAAAGATATTATTCAAAGTGCAAGATGATATAAAAAGTGAAAAATTGCGGTTGGAACCGGCGCGCGGCGGCGTGAACCGATTCCAGGCAGATATTACAATCGCCATCTTGTTCCAGCCAGACGAAACACGTATAAATCAAGTCCATAGCGGTTTTATTAAAAAAGAGCCGCGTGATGGATTTTCAAACTAGTTTCATTTTAAAAGCCCCATTTTTATATAAAAATTTTAAAAATCGGAGAATATTCCGTACACATTGTAAGTAGAGTACCTAGGTACAGTTTATGGTCAGTCATAAATTAATGCTCGCTCCGCGCGCCTGTGATGTGACATATAAATTCCATTATTTGTCAAGTACTAAACATATTCAATAAGATCCATGGACATAGGAAAACCTATGGACAGGGTGTATTTTTCAAATATCATTTGTTTAGACATAAAATTCCCAAAAATAACTCTGTCTCATTTTAACCAAGCACCATTTGGCTACCAAAAAAGAGATGGTATTATAACAGTCAGAACCGAAAGTTGATGATCAAATGTCAAGTGTGGCCTAAAATCGCCATTTTATGCGCCACGAAATGTCAGTTCCCGTCAGTTTAGTGGGTACTTCATATGTCAACGACTGATGTAAACATACTAAAATAATAAAATAACTATTAATTGAACATTATAAACTGCATAAAGCCCAAAGAGCACAATTAGTGGAATGTGGTGACCATGCCCAGGTGCAGTATAATCGGATGTGGCTTAAGAAAAGGCCCAAATCAGAAAAGTTTATCCTTGCACCGGTATGTAATGTATTTTTATTGAAATATTGGATAGTTTAAGCATTATCGAGAGCTGAGCATTTGCATTATAATAGGCATTTGCATTTGTGTTGTAATAGGATTTAGCTTTATTTTCGATATTTTTGTACTTAAAGTTACGTTTGAGTGGCAGTTAGGGTTGTTCTTGAAAATATCGATACTGAATGGCGATGACGTCATTCGCATCATCGAATTTTCTATTTCTATAACCAGTGAGATCTCGAGACAGTATCTTGCATTTAAAAAAACCTGCAAAACCGTCTGGGTTGTCAAGATTGGTAAAATTGTATAGTAGGCAGGTACTACCTTGGAACTTAACAGGCTTCATTGATCGCTAATATAGCTATTTATAAAGGTTATCAAGAAGCGATTGTGCTAAGCAAAAAAAGGTTGGAGGAAATTGGACCTTAAAATATACGGCAAAATGTAAAAGAAATATACCTACATTTGCTCTCTACATTTTGGTCAGAAATGCTTCAACAAGACCCTAAATGTTATTAGACTACGAGATGGTGCACTGCCATCAAAATATATATTGGTATTGTAAGGATTGTGCAAGTAGGTTTGCTATGTAAATAGGCAATTGATACTGGCACATTAACAAATGAATAAATACTGTCAGTCAGCTACCAACCGGCCTTTCAATCATCACATTGGCGACGAGTCGATAAAATATTTTAATTATTTTGGTTAAACCGTGCATTTTGGAGTGTTAAATATGCCTATCGGAAAGCTGGAAGCTTTTGACCCGGCATCCAAACAGTGGCCGGCGTACATACGCCGAGTAAAACAGTATATTCTCTTAAACGAAGTGAAGACTGAACTAGAAGTGCCTTTGTTAATAACAGTTGTCGGGGACGTGACGTATGCGCTTATGTGCGATTTGTGCTCACCGGACCTTCCTGAAGACAAAACGTTTGATCAACTTATAGAATTGGTTTCCGGGCATTTGGAACCGCAACGATCAGAGATCGCCGAGCGGCACGTTTTTAGGTTGCGTCGACAGCGCGCCGGCGAGCCGCTCGCCGAGTACTTGCAGAATTTAAAGCACCTAGCGAGCACATGTAGCTATCGTACGACTCTCGAAGAGAATCTGCGAGATCAGTTCGTTTCGGGGTTGGCAAATGAAGCTATGCGCTCGCGGATATTTGCCGAAAAAAACATCCAATATAAGGAGGCGGTGGAGCTGGCCTTCGCACTCGAGGCTGCGGAGAAGCACGCGGAGGTGAGCGGCGCGGCGGCGGCGTCGGTGAGCACCTCGGGCGGCTGCGGCGGCGGCGGCGGTGCAGGCGAGGAGCTGCACCACGCGAGTGCGCGGCGCGGGGGGCGCGGCGGAGGGCGAGGACCCGGAGCTGGCGGCGCGGCGGCCGCAGCCCGGCGCGACACGGCGCGCGACGCCCCGGCGCAGTGCTGGCGGTGCGGGAAGGCGCACCGGCCGGACAAATGTAAATACATGCACTACAACTGTGACGTATGCAACCAACGTGGACACTTAAAAGTGATGTGTGACAAGGCGCGTCGTCCGTTCGGGCGGCAGAACTACATGGACGAAGAATCGGACGAGGATTTGCTTAACATTCAGGTGTCATCACAAGGTAACAAACCTTATTTTGTAATATCTGAACCTTGGCTATAGAAGCCAATTTCTTATGCGAGGGCTCAATATTAAAAAAAAATTGCAAACGGCTACTCAGAAAGCACACATAAGTCTCAGAGGTAGGTATAGGCCAGAGTGGAGCGAAGAAGTCACCAGTGTTTATTGTTAAATGGGCGCCAGGTGGTTCCTTCGTCAAACGAATGACATCATCAAATAAAAATCACATAACATAAGTAAACACACATTTAATTTCTTTTTAAGTAGTAGTCCCTAGTACAACAATACCTTATCTTTATATTCCTTCCTTGGTTTCCATCAACCCGTTAAACTTAATTAGTTATAAGATTGCTTTTCATGCAACAAACATTTTGTTATACCCTTGAAAAGCAGTGGCTGTTCAAGGGTTAATAGAACTTTTCTTATTTAATAACACGGTTTTAAAACTACCGTTTAAGCAAGTAATTGGTTAAAGGAACTATTTATTTTAAAACACTCTTGTGGTTATATTAAGACATAAAATTATACATGTACCACATTGATCTACATAAAAGTTTCTGTATGTTGAGTTATAGCACTGATAGTCAATATGCACACGGTTTAAATGGATAGCACAGGTATACATACAGTTTTAGATTTCGTGTATGGAGGATACATTCACTCCGCAGAAGTTCCTGGCTCCAACTAGAGGTCAAAAGGGCAGTGTCCATAAATGGTCCATAACTTAGGTTAGAAAAAGCTTGCTTTTGAGCTAACCATGAGGATTGGGATGTAAGGATATCTCCTTATCCTTCCCTGGTATTGAAAGTTAGGTTTAACCCTAAACCTGCCTCCCTGAAATCAATTTTTTCCACATGTTAGATAACTATTTGGAATTTTATATTTCAGTATTGTTTTAAACAAAAGGCGTTTATAATGAGTGTGTAATAAGTAAATTACTTACCAGCAAAGCTGGGTGAGTGAAATGAGGTGTTAATGCCACATGATCGGGCACATTTTGTAGGAAAATAAACGGAGACGTACGATGATTGAAGCGGAGAGCAAGTTCTCAATTACCCAATGGAGGACACATCTCCGGTGACTCTAAATTATTCAACTTTGGCCACAGGCCGAAAGGGAAACAGAGATTATTAGCTTCGGCGTTTTACCAAACAAACAAGGAAACGAAAACGGCTGTTATTCTTACCCAAAGCGATGAGATTAGACACAAAGGATTTATAATAACCTTCAAGGCATGGTGACGAGGTGTCGAATGAATTTTGCTGGAAAGGAAACCCAAATCCCAGTCTTTTGATATGGCAACAATCTCCTTCCAGGAACGAATGAAATGAGCAACTAGAATTTCTGAATTACAACAAAAATAACCTTTTAAAGGCTAGAAGACACTCCAAATAGATATTATCTATTTATCCTTGAGTAGAATGCTTACAAAAACAATAGGACAGTAAAGTTAGGAATTCGAAAGAATAATTGACCGGAAAACAAAATCTGTAATTTAGACATGGCAACATGGCACGCGATGACGTTTCGTCATTCCTGTGAGAGAAACGCACGACCTTTAATAACTACTTTGGAGTTATTTGTTATTTAGTAAAGTTTTATATTTACGGAGATATAATTACTTATTTTAATACGAAACTTCTATTAGGTTATTAAAATTACTAGTACACCGTGATTTACTATATGTTAAGTTCATTTTGACGTTACCTTGAGATCTGTCAAAACAAGAAACCAAACGCCAAACGTCCAGGCTGACAGGTATCACATATTTTTATTAACTGCTTGTTTATAGTATTTAAGTAGCAAATTTATAGTCTTTTACACGTGAATTGATTGTTTAAAAGTAAAACAAAGAAGTGGGTGTACCGTGTTTAATGTGATTTTGCCGTAAGAAGGCTTCCCACGATGAAAGTATATGGACAAAGCTTTACGAATTGGTGTCTATTACTGGAACTACCAACAGGTATGTTTATTAGTAATTAGGCCTTATTTGGATCAAAATTATATTTTCTTCAGGATCACAAGCCACTAAGTTATATTTTTGGTAAAAAGAGTGGAATTCCATAGACGGCCGCCAGTCGCTTACAAAGGTGGGTGCGTTTGGCGGCTTACGATTTTTCGATTGAGTTTGTGCGTTCTGTTGATAACGGACCAGCCTGCTTTGTCTCGACTGCCACTGCCACGCGAGGGCCGCGTCTCGGATGCTGTAAGTTATGTTCAGTTAGTTGAAGATTTGTTACCAATTAGTTTCAAAGATGTCGCTAGAGAAACAAAGAATGATACCGTGTTAAATAGAATTTATGGGTATGTACTGTTTGGGTGGCCATCGGCCCCGAGCTGCGAGGAAGAAAAACCGTACTTCTCTAGGAAGAGCGATTTGATCGTGGACATGGGTTGCTTGGTTTACAAATACCGTGTAGTAATACCGCCTACTGTTAGGAAGCGCGTGTTAGATGAGATACTACACGAAGGGCGTCTGGGTACTCGCAAAATGAAAACTATCTCGCGAAATTACGTGTATTGGCCAGATATTGACCGGGACATTGATGGCACGTGTCGTGCCTGCGACGCTTGTCGTGCGGTGCGCGACGCGCCGCCGCACGCACCCTTGCATCCGTGGGAGTACCCGTTGAACCCGTGGTGCCGGCTTCTCGCGGACTTCGCAGATTGCGGTGGTAAACGGTATTTGATTGTAGTTGACGCACATTCAAAATGGATAGAGGCCATTTTAATGAGGAACACGGATGCCCGTTCAACTATTTTAGCATTGCAATCCATTTTTGCTCGTTTTGGATTTCCCGAGCAGCTCGTGACCGACAATGGCCCGCCATTCTTTTCACATGAATTTAAGAACTATTGTGAGGTTAATTTTGTGAAACACGTTACGTCAGCACCTTACAGGCCACAGGGAAATGGTGCCGCGGAGAACGCGGTGAAAACTATTAAAAAAGCTATAAAAAGGGCTCTCCATGAGGGTGTGGAAGTATCGACTGCTCTCAGTAGATTCCTTTTTCAGTACCGCAATTGCGAACACGCGACGACTGGCGTGTCCCCGGCCATGGCGCTGATGAAGCGGCGGCTGCGCGGGCGGCTGGACGCGCTGCGACCAGCTGTCGTGCGGACCATGCAGGAGCGCCAGGTAGCGGCCACCGGGGGCACGCCGCGTCTCGTTAACGTAGGAGATGTTGTGCTCGCGCGCGATTATAGCTTAAGGGGGGAGAAATGGTTGGAAGGAAAGGTCACGTCTCAGTCCGGTCCGGTTTCTTTTAAAGTAGATATGGGTCAAGGGGACGAATGGCGTAGACACATAGATCAAATCATACCGGTCAACAGAAATAGTTTTTCACTATCGCGGGCAAGTATAAGGCCGCCGAATGAACGGGTCGACGCTCGATCTAGGTCAGCCGAGTGTGGTGCTGACGAGGCGTTTGAGGACGCGTTGGACGGTGAGATACAAACGTCGCCAGCGGAGCGATCTCAGCCCGAGCAGTCGTCGGCGGGCATGGTAGTCGCAGAGCCACCGATAGATGCCCCGGCTGCGCCTCCGCCCAACGCGTCTGCCCGTGCGTTGCTCGCTTGGAATCGGGCTCAGATATCAATCGTGTAACCAGAAGTTGAAAGTTTTTTGTTAATGGTAATTGATAGCTTATCAGGGAGAGATGTAAGGATTGTGCAAGGAGGTTTGCTATGTAAATAGGCAATTGATACTGGCACATTAACAAATGAATAAATACTGTCAGTCAGCTACCAACCGGCCTTTCAATCATCACAGGTATCTTGTCGTTTTTTTCAGTAGTTAACTTTGTATTTGTAGGGTATACTGACACTATATAATAACTTTACGTTTGTTTGCCTGCCTGTCAGTCTGTAGTGTAGTATCACAGAAGCTGGAATGGAAATTATTAGAAATTTATTTAGATGAAGACACTGTTTGCTGCTTAGAAAAAAATACTGAGCCATTCTTTTTTTGCCCATGTTTGATGCCATAGAAAAAATGAAAGAAGAAAGAAAATACATTTTCTCCAACTTACTCGGAAATGTTTCCATTAATGGAGTAAAAACACACCTCGAAGTTTATCGTTATATGCATTGATGAGATAATAAATTAAAAAAAATGGAAATACTTCCCGGACATGCCCGGGAAGTAAATATTATTGTGCAGGTTACTTACTTTTAATTTCATGCAAGACTACAAATTCACCATACAGCCAATTGTCCAATAGTCACGTACAAAAACCGACATAGATAGAATAATAATTGTGTCCAAATCATAAGACAGTTTTTTTAGACTTAATTATTTTCTCGGACTGATAAATATTTTGTAACAAATGTATAGTTTTTTTAAATGTCTAATGCGTTTAGGGATTGTCGATTTAACTAAATGTAATAATGCCTATATTTATATTTACTAATACTATAAGTTTTCTTTTATTTATTTTCATTGCTATGTTTTATGTGGAATCAAATATACAATTCGGACCCAATACTTTAAACTTTAATATCCTTAAAAAAAAATTAGGCGGGAAACTGGAATTCATTTTGTCAAAGATTTTCTGCCGTGTTATTTTTACGAAAATAAAATGAGTTCTACAAATAGTGACGAAGATATCCCAATGGGTACACCACCAGAATTAGCAGCAGAGGCAAAGTTGGCGAGAGCTAACTTGCTTCCGCCTAAATCCGAAGAAAAATATTTAAGAACGTTCGCAAATTTCAATTCCTGGCGAAAGAAGAAAAATACCAGTTCGTTGTCGGAAAATGTTATTTTGGCGTATTTTAACGAACTTGCAAAAGATAAAAAACCTTCTACTCTGTGGGCAATGTACTCAATGCTGAAAAGTACTATACAACTAAAATATAATATAAACATTAAGAACTACGCGAACTTATTGTCATTTTTGAAACGGAAATCATCCGGTTTCAAAAGCAAGAAATCGAAGATTCTTACCAATGAGGATATCACAATATTCTTAAATGAAGCTCCAGATGAGATTTTCCTAGCAATAAAGGTAAACATAATATTGTATAACTGACTTAATAAATATAACCTTTTAAGATTTTGTTTTATTTCCTCGCATATTTGGAGAAAAGCAGTATACAGGCCTCGGCAGGAATGTCATTTCGTGGATTCGTATCTATTGAAGGACTCGGCTATGCCTCGTCCTTCAAAACCATACTCATCCACGAAATGACTTTTCCCGGCCTCTGCAGTAATATACTATTATTTAACGTCACACACACAATGCTAGCAAATAATTATTTTTCCAGTAACTTAAATCATGGAATTCCGCTTAGTAATGCCTGATACAACAATTATTGTAAAAATACAGTGTAATTTAGATCATCTTAAA
Organism: Epinotia brunnichana; assembly: GCA_963854355.1. Classification (NCBI taxonomy): domain Eukaryota; kingdom Metazoa; phylum Arthropoda; class Insecta; order Lepidoptera; family Tortricidae; genus Epinotia; species Epinotia brunnichana. Next base: position 24,417,389 of record OY977940.1, read on the forward strand.
TAATGTATCTACTTAATAACTTAATAATACTTAATTACAGGAAACCAGTACGTTCTGAGATCTGTCTACTCGTATATTATCGATAAACATGTTCCCTGTTTTATCGATAGCAGAACAGCACGACATCCGCCATGTTATGCGCCAATATGACAGTATACTTGGCACGCTCATTTTGTTGATACTTCACGTCCTTTAGTTTCTTTGGTCATTGATAAGATCATAATATACCCGAAACTGGAATTCAAGACCAAAAAAACTACGACAGATACGTCACTGTCAAATCTGTCAAAGTCACTTATGTCAGTGTGAGATAAAGTTTTCAGGTTTCGCCAACCTTTTTGTTATATGCATCTTTGTATTGGCGGGCACAATTCATTCATTAGGATTTTCTCAAAAAAAAGGAGCTTAATTACAAATTTTATTTTATTTAACATTGACAAAATTTTATTGTAAAGAACTTAAACAAGTTGAATTACCATTGAACACACGACAGTGTGCCATATTATTAAGACAGTATGGAAAAGTTAAATAAAACCATTTTTTAATGAATTATTTTTATTTATCTTCATCTTTACCATCACTAATGTCAGAATCACTAACTTCAGAATCTGAGTCGGCGACTTGTATAAAAAAAGTTTTTCACCACTCCAGTAATTAATCCGTCCAGTTTGCACATCTCGTCCTCTACTTTCATGACTGGCCACTTCTGCGGTGTCACCTCCCGGAGGCCTTCATGAAATAGGTCTTTGACCTGTGCCATTTTAAATGTTTTATTATTCCTGGCTACATGACCTTTTACCTGAGCCCATACCAACTCAATTGGGTTCAATTCGCAGTGGTGAGGGGGCAATATTAATAATTTGACATTATGTGCCGCTGCTACCTCATCCACTGCATATTTATTGTGAGCAAGCTTTTCCTTTGCGACAATTGTCATCAATTTCTCTTTGGTTAAATTTTCTGGAAATGTGACATTCTTTTCCTTCAGCCAATCAATCATCAAATCTATGGTGTCATGGCGGCCATAGCAACCATAACGCACGCTACACACTATTATTCTGCAATTAGCTAAATGTATGCAAAAATAGGTTATAAATAACTTACATGTAGTTAAAATCTTGTACCAAATGTTATTAACACCTGAAGTGATACCAGCTTTGCAACCAAAAATTACGGATGATTAAGTATTTATTAAAGCGTCTTGTTTTTATGTAAAAATAAGTAACTAAAATTATTTCTTTAAATTATAGAATTGAAATTACCAATAAATAAATGATGTCAGCGTGTGTTTTTAGAAAAAAGGGACATACTATTGTACGATCATTTTATTGCAGTGGCAACATTGTCGTAGTTTTTTTGGTCTTGAATTCCAGTTTCGGGTTTAGGTACCTATAGTACTTATTCTAGTTTAAAAAATAAACTGTCAAATATGAGTGATACCGATACGGAATGTTACCCAAAACCATAATTTTAGACGATTCTCGGTTGGAATCCGTAAATGAATTCATGCTTCAAGTTAATCTGCGAATAATAATCGCATCTTTTTATCTATTTTAAGGCTTCCTCTTAGAAATAAAACTTTAGCAGCTGTTCTGGAATCTACTCGATCGGCAACTATTGCAACATTAAAATATTTAGGAATGTGTTCTTGTTTACCTCGGAACCCTTAAAAGTATTAATGGTGCCGTTTGATTATTTTATTTTGTTTTTAGTTTCCTAAAAGGGAATTCATTTGTTAACGTGTTGTCTTAAATAATAAAGTTTGATTATTAGATGCAAAAGTTGTGGATTATGATATTTTACCCGTATTATTTCAAGTTTCATGATCTTGCATGTTGCAAGTTATGATTGGAACGCGCAATTTTCCGGAAAACTTAGCTTTTATGATTCCTTTTAAACCCTTTGCCTGCATAAATTCTGATGTATGAAATCCGACAAAATGTCGAAAGTATTTTTTTGACGCGAAATATTAAAATATCTATTTAACCATGTGAAGATTTTCTAATTCAGGTAAAAATATTTTTCCATAAATAGTTACGTGTTAAGTATAACAATATTATATATTTAAATGGTAATCAGTTATAGCCTCGGGTTTATAAATTAATTTAGTAGTTTGATATAATGGCGCTCATTGACTTCATGTTAATTATGAGCTGGGTCGCAAGCTCAAACAGGCTGGAATGGCGAAACAGCCCAATTCCGAACTCCGACCATTTTCGACTCGTGTTTTCTCATTTCGATTGAAGTGCCTCACTAAAGCTTCCTTTATATGTAAAGTTCTTCTTCTTACAACAGGTACAAAAGGCCCGGCTCCACGAAAACCGTGATAACGATCAGCAATTAACACTCCAGCCCCAGACTAAGTCTTCACTATATCCTTTGAAGTCTACTTCAGGATTTTTGAATGAACCCGTTATTTTGGAAGACTTTGCAAAGTGTAAGACGATATTGATATTTACGTGAGAGTGTTTGAAGAACTTCTTTTGGCGTAATTGGAGCGCTCTAGTTTTGGAATTGGCCGGTATCTTCTTGCCCATGTCAAACATTTTTACCTTTGTATGGCGGTCAACAACCATTCCAACCATTAAGGGAAACACTATTAAATAAATACTTGGGGGACAATCTTACACAAATTATTAAGTAATAATTCACTTCTGTTTTCAACAAGAACCCTAATTAATGCATGAGAGCTTAGCGTATCCCGCGTGAGCGCAGCGATTAAATAGTTGTATTTTACGAGGAGAATAGGTACATTGTTTTGAGAAAACTAAGTGTAGGTATTTTATAAGGTAAACTTTAAAGACCAATATATAATACCAATTTGGCCTAGAACGAATGCCTGATAGTTAATAATTATAAACAATGTAAATAATTAATAATTAATATAATTTAAATCAAGTAATTAGAATATGAGCATGATTTAATTCATGAAGGTACTCTCTCTTGCCTAAACGCATAGGTAAATAACATGGGCGCGACCACTGATGAGACGAGACTCTAAATGTGTTTTTCGGTCGGCGATTTTAAGAACCAGAGTAAACATTAAAATTTAAGGAGAAGTAATGTAAACCATCCAAGTTAAAAAATCAGACACATCGACGTATAAAAAGACATAAATAAATAAATAATAAATAAATATTACGGGACAATCTTACACAAATCAACCTAGGCCCACGGTAAGCTCAGTAAGGCTTGTGTTGTGGGTACTAGGCGATGATATAAATAATAGATAAATACATATAGATACTTATATACATATATAACATCCATAACTCAGGAACAAATATTCGTGATAAACACACAAATAAATGCCCTGACCGGGATTCGAACCCGGGACCTCCAGCTTCGTAGGCAGAGTCACTACCCACTGGGCTACGGAGGCCGTTAAACAGCGCAGGCTTAGCAAAAAGATCACGTAACCTCTAAGTACGTAATTGTATAACATATTTATAGCGAACAAGTCGTGAGCCTTACTTACCACCAGGAACATAACACCACATACATACCTTCCACGAGCGAAATGACATATGCTCTTTGCCCTGACCCTCATATACCCCTCATTTATACTCACTACCGAGGATGCATTATGGTAGGATTGAGGGCATTCGGTTCTAACTGTCGACACTACTAATATAATCCTCACATCAGTTAAGAGTAGGTAAGGCTCTTAAGACGCTTCTGAAGTCGCAGGCGTCCATAGGCTTCGGTATCTGTTCACCATTGGACAGGTTGTATGTTTCTAAACCACCATCGTGGTAAATAATATAAATAAAATATAATATTGCGTATAGAAAAAATATTATAAATTTTGCTCTCTAAACCAAACAGTTGAGTGTTTTAACCAGCTTTCGTCTCCTGATAAATCAGTCTGATTAAACGTCAAGAGTATCTCTCTGCATGGTTGCTTCGAAATCGCGGTTCACAGCCCAATGCATGGACCGATTTTTGGCATTCAGCCAGTAGGTAGGAAGGTATTTCTCTATTTGTACCGGACCTGCCTGAAATCCAGACACTTTTCGGGTTACGTTTTGGCTAGATTGGGAAAGAAAACATTTTTAGACTTTATTTTGTATCTTAGATAGAAAGAAGTTTTGTAAACTGTAGATGCTAGAATTTGCCGTTTGTAAAATACTAACTAGTCCTTTGTGAACATTTTAATGGAATTTTTTGTTTTGTAACTTTTTGCCAAATATTGACAAATTTAATTTACTATGATCTGTGTAGATAAGGTTGTTTCGTTTTCAAATCACCTAACGTCGTTATTGTTCCAGTCAAAAATAATAATTTCCAAGCCACGGTTCCCAAAAAAACCCACCCCAAAATAGCCATTCGCCTTTTCCCACATTAAATCATCTAATGATCAGTACTTTTGGACATTTTACTTTTGTTACCCGCAAATATTATCCACTAACATCCCTTGAATACTACTCGAACTGCTATTAGGTACCCCAAATAACCCTGTTACTGCGCAAACAAACCAGCCACTATATTTAGACGCTTTCATACTTACCTACGAACACTGACACGAAAGGGGCGGGCGCTGTTAAGTCGTGTATACATTCTAGTGCGCCGTGTATGTAGTTAAGGTGATGGCAAAGCTGGTGTATGTCGCGCCTTATGAAGGATTTTAGTAAAGAATAAGACTCAAATTTGCATGATTTAAACACGATAAAGTCTTACCTAAGACTTACTTAAGATCTTACCTATTTAATATAAATAGTCGTAGATTAATGATCATTTGATTGTTGAGTAGTGATACATTGCTATAGTAACAAATCATTTTGATTTAATCGTTTATTAAAAAGAATAATGAATTCAGGTTAAATAAATCTGACAATAAAATATTGAGCGAGGTGAAATATCTAGTTTATCAAATATTTACCTATACTTGCAAGAGCAACCATTATTTTGATAAAGTATATTAGTACTAGAGAGTGGAATCTCGATTGTATTTCATGACCAAAATATCAGTTTTCACGAGCGGTAGACAGAGTGGTAACAGTTATTAACTAGACAATGTTAATGGCTCTTGTAAATTTTGTTCACACGTTACTATGACAGCTACTTCATGTCATGACTAGGTAGCATCTTGCATCACCGTGAATCTTTCGAAATGGCCCAGGGCCAAGCATTGTAAATTAACCGAAGCATGCATGCTATAATGTCAATACATGTCTGAAGATTTAGACGCTAATGCCTTTGTAAGTGTATTCTCAGGGAAAACATAGGCAAAGTGCACAAGTTTATAAAAAAATAAGTACATCGTTTTGTAATGCCCAACTCGTCTCGTGCATAGCAAATATTTTCCACTCTCGATTACGTTCAGAATGTGTCGTAAATAACTATTATTACTGAGTGAAAGCACCCTGAAGTATTTAACTTGTCACCTTTTCCCTCCAGGTGCATAATACCTACACATCTCAAAATCGACAAGACAAGGAGGTGTAAAATGAATTAGTAACGTATTACGCCTGGTAGGTAACGTTTAATTTTGAGCTATTAAGAAACCATGAAAAATACCAGGTATCGAGTCGATACCTGGTATTTTTCATGGTTTCTTAATAACCAATAACCTAAGCCCGTCGATACTATCAACGGGCTTAGGTTATTGTTTTTTGGTTAATTAATGAACGTTTACTTTGAAATACCATTCATAAATGCAGTGGAAAATGTTTGTTAGACACGGTACAAGATTTGGAAAACTCGAGTTTACTAGGTATTTTGAATTGAAAAATCTGATCGGGATGTTCCACGTTGATTATTCTGCTGTGTGTGTGTGTGTATTTTAACACTGCAACTTGCGTGATTTGGCACGAAAAAACTGGATTCTCAGGAACCGCAAAATTAAAACAAATATGTTTGCAGTCGGTTATACTACTAATTATTCCTGATTTTTCGACATACTACATTATGTCAGTCACAGGTGCGGTTTTTTTTTAAACCGACGAAATTTTTAATTACATTTTTTCGTCCTCGATGTGTTACTTTAAAGGTAAAATATGTATGTTTTTTATTTTATTTGCTATAGTTATTTGTTATACAAGGGTGCAAAGTTGTATTTTACCCGCGAGTGTGGAATTGAAACACGAGCAAGCGAAAGGATTCTATAGTTGAACCACGAGCGAAGCGAGCGGTTCTAAAATAGAATCCTGAGCGTAGCGAGTGTTTCAACACACGAGAAGTAAAATACATTTGCACCCGTGTGTAACACAACACTTTTCACCTCAATGTAGCGAGGAAAGTGCAACATGCAAAACAACTTTATTTTAAATAGTAAATTTGCACCCTTGCATTAAAAAAACATAACGAATAACTAGTTTTTTTAGAATTTTGGTCAGGCGCGAGTCGGATATTAGTTTTACCTTACATTTTGAGACCCAGCGCCTGATGTAGGCAACAAGCAATTCTGAAAAGTTTTTTGTATGGAAGCCCCCTTAAATATTTATTTTATTCTGTTTTTCAGTATTTGTTGTTATAGCGGCAACACAAATACATCATCTGTGAACATTTCAACTGTCTAAATATCACGGTTCATGAGATACGCTCCAAGGTCAACTTACTTTGCCCACTAGTGGATAAAATGCGTTTTTGCTCACTGGTTTTAAAGGATAAAAGACGGCTTTCCGAGGCAGTGAGGGGAAAAAAAATTACTTGATTCCTCAGGGATGTCACATCATCGGAACTGAATTTTGGTAACAAATGAACCAATTTAGAAGTATCCTATAAATAGAAAAATATAGTAGTACAAATCGGTTCGGTTTTAAAGTCGGTTAATTTAAATGAAGTTTAGTGTGCTCCATAAAAAATACTATTTATTGCACACCTCAATAAAAGAACACTGTACAGAACATAATAAACACAAGTAGAGGCAAACAACAATAATAATAAAAAATAAGTTAATATTAGACGTTTTTATTCAATATTAGATGTAAGTATAAGTATAGAATGAACATAAGTTGTAGCTCCTTTTATTCTCGGTGGAGCGCGGGATGATATACAAGTAGAAAACAAACTTTACGTCAACAATAATTAGTAACTATAAAGTGACGTAGGTATCATGTTGGTTTTCAATGAGATTCAAATGCTGCATTTGATGCAGTTAACTGATTACCTAATTAATTAAGCTAAACTTGATTGATGCGGCTCTATACTCTATAATACCGTCATGGCTCATTACCTATTATCAAATGTCGTGGCCGATGTGCTGCGCTTGTCTAAGTTACGTGTGTTAAATTACAGATTAATCAGTCTAAAATGTATTTAACAGAGCGTACTAAATAACACCTTGTATTCGCATTCCTAGAAAAGGTTGTAGGTACCAATTATACGATACCTAATAGAGTATTTAAAACAAATAAAAAATATAAAAAAAACTATCAATTTTTTTGTGATATTTGTGCACTAATTGGCTAGATTCTACACAAACGAATATACAAATACAACTAGAAAACATAACCCTCCTTTTGCAAATAAATGACATACGAACAGATAACAGGAAAATTACTTAATAAGTAGATAATATAAAAAAATGGTATACCTAGATGTTACCCTAACATACTTACTCTCCTGCAGAGCTTCTGGTAATTTCATTGAATCATCACCAGTAGGTTGATCACGTAACGCATTATACGAATGTCGGTTAGGTCTAAATGTAACTTTTTATATAGAAAATTGACAGTAAAATTGTACCGACGCGCGTTACGTGGTTACCCCCAAGGGGCCCGATTCAAGATTCAAAATGTGACGTCAATGGTATGCTATTTAAATATTGCCACTATTAAAATCATACTAACAGAGATATGAAAGAAAATTTATTGTGGCCTTGTTTTTTATTGCACCAGAGGTAAGTTATTACCTCCGTACCCGGGTGTGTCCTAAAACTACGACCAAAATCAACGGCAGGTGGGCAGGCAGCATACCTGGACTACGATGGAAATACTGCGATCGCCAACCCGTTTGCTAAGCGTGGCCAATTACGGCATTTTACCTCCTAAGCATAGCACACAAGACCACGGCCCCAAGGTTTCGGCGACCCCCAGTGCCCTAGTTATGGTAGCGACCAGGTTGCTAGCTAGAGGGTCAGGGGGGCTAAAATCTCCGGTAAAAATCCAGCTAGCACCACCAACGACCCCTGACCCCAGCAACGTACTCGTATAACAAGCGCACACTGCGTACTGACGAAATAGTCTCCGAGCAAGTTAGTCTAAGGATGAACATAGATAAGACGAAGATGCCCATGTAATACCAATCCCACCAAAAACATAAATGTTAAAAAAGGAGAGCCAAGTTCAATACAAAAATTATGCTTGGCTGTGGGCTTCGCCGCAAAAAGAATGGAGATCTAAAATGAGTGCCATCTATAAATAATAAATAAAATAAATTCATTTATTAAATGGACCAACTTGGATCATTGTTGTTAGTAAGTACCTACTTAAGCTCATAATTATATTAGTAATGAATATAAAAATTTCAGTTATACAGCAAATACTATGCAAAATCAAAATATGTATTTATACGAACAAAATAACATTATGAACAAGTATTAAACTCTATGTCTTTGCTTTATTGGATACCTATAACAATGGGCTTGTGACCTTAAATTTGTTTACGATGCCAATCGAACCAGTTTTTGTAGATGAACAAATGTTTGCATGGAAGCAACTACATTTGAAGGACATTAATACCCAAAAAATCGAGTTAAAGACGGACCTCGCTGACAGCAGCCGAAACGCTTCATACTGATTGGCTTTAAAGTATGACGTCACACCGTGCAATTTGTACTAAACCGTTGCATGGAAAATGAAGTAAATTTCTGTTTCGGTCGCGAAATACTGCGTTATACAAATTTGTCATACAAATTTGTTTCTATTAAAGCGTAAGGATTCTATTGGTACCTTTAAATTTACTCTTTGACAATAAATAAAAAAACTTTTTTTCTAAACTTTCAAGGTTCATATCTTTTTATGATTTGAATTATATTTAGTAATTAATACTTTATTACAATCTTTTGGTGGTTTACTATCCATTTAGCAACACGACGTTATCAAATTTAACACCACGCAACAAGCCTATTGCTGTTATTTAAAAATGTGAGATCTTAAAGTAGGTTTGATTTGACTTGGCCAGTTTTCATTACATCAGTCATTCTATAAAGTTATTCAACATATATATATATATATATATATTTAATTCTGATAAAAACTGGCCAAGTCAAATCTAACCTATTTTAAGATCTTACATTTTTAAATAACAGCAATTGTTATGTTATAGGTATCCAATAAAGCAAAGACATAGAGTTTAATACTTGTTCATAATGTAATTTTGTTCCTATAAACACATTTTTGGATTTTGCATAGATCTTGGCATTCATTTAGATCTCCATTCTTTTTGCGGCGAAGCCCACAGTAAAGCATATTTTTTGCATTGAACTTGGCTCTCCTTTTTTACAGATATCGTCACTTTTTGTAAAGAAGACTAGGCAGGTATTCGGATTTACTTCTGTTCTGTGTATAATTATGTGGTGCCGCGCGCCGCCGACGACACACCGTTGGCCGGTTGTTTAGCGCGTATTACAAGGTTTTTGTGTTGGGACACCACTTATTTTTTGACTTAACTTTATTTTTATATTTCTGTTATATAGCAAATATAATAATACATACATTGGGATAGTTTCAAATATCTGCTTGTAACGGTTCCTACGCTACAATAAAAAAAAAAATGTATGGGGACCCCCCCTATTTTTTAACTTATATTTATTTTTAGATTTTTTCCTTCTGTTACACACAATTACCGAATTGGATTCCAAATTTCATCCTTCTAGGTCATCTGGAAGTAGGTTAAATTTAGGTACTATATGTCAGTCAGTCAGTGCTAAAATTTACGTCTTTTTTGACCTTTATATCTTTATAACCGTTTGAGCTAGCCTTATGAAATTTAGGCTTCTAGATGTCCTTATGGATATAATTAAACACACGTAGTTTTATGTGTTTACGTTAAAGAGGTTTTGAGTTATAAAAAGGTCAAAAGTACAATACAATACAAATACAAAATAGTTTATTTCACAAAAACAAATATAACATTAAATCGCGGCTATCCATCAGTGACCAAACTAGGCAGAGCCTGTATCTTGGCCTACTGCGAGTGCGGTTAACAGATCGTACTTGAATTAAAATATGATTATAGCATTACATCTAGCGCAAGACAAATGAAGAGAACTAATTACGTGTGTGTGTGTGTGTGTGTGTGTGTGTGTGTGTGTGTGTGTGTGTGTGTGTGTGTGTGTGTGCGATATAGTAAAGCAAATAAGTAACTGGTCCGAGACTTGTGGTTAAAAATAAATACTTTATTTAAAATAAACAGCGTTACGGCTTAATATCAAGACAATAATGAAATAAATTTAATTAATAGCTATCTTATATACTAAATATATGCTTATTCAGCAGACTCAGCAGTGACCTGCTTAGGCTTGCTGATAAATCTAAAAAGGGTGGGTTCACTACCCTTAACTCCTCCCTCCCCAAGAGAGGAATTATCTGAGGGTGACGATGAAGCCTTCAGAGAATTCTGTTTTAGCAATTTGCTATGTAATTTAACAATGATAAAACCTATAGTTGCTGAAATTAAACATATGTAGAGTATCAAAGTTCCTAAACTGATTCTATCGCTAATGATGTAGTTCATGTCGTCCGGTTGGTAGTCGCTTGCACGGAGGATGTCTTTTACTTCGCTGAAGTCGACTCCTCTGAGGTCCTTCTGCTGCTGCTTGTCCTCTCGGTCTGTCTTTGTTAACGCTGGTAGTGGTACTGGTGGTGTTGAAAATCTAGTAGGGGTCATGTTCGTTGGTGGTTTAATGGTTATAGTTCCCAACTGCACTTCACAACTTGGGCTCGGAGATATTATGAATGTTCCTCGTAATATTTGTTTGTGGACTTCGTTGTTGCAGCTTTCAGTGATTAGGGTGTCTGTTTGTGAGTACAGTAGCCAAGCGTCTTCGAAGATCCGAAGTATCCTGGTTGCTTCGATCTGGACTGTAGTTTGTTCGCAAGCGGTATAATTGTTCTTTAGTTGCATAAGTTGTTCGATGCACGTCTCCCCTGGGTACTGCTCCACGGCGTCTTCATGGCACAGGAATCTGTCGCTTTCAATCTGTTCGCAGGGACTTCGGAGTGATTTGTATTTCAATCGATTCACCAATAGGTATGGGTATTGGGGAATAATTATAAGGGTTGTGTTTTTGGAAGGGTTAAAAATAGGAATCGTGATAATCTTGTAATATATATACGTGTGTTCATCAATAATTGGTAGTTCTAAAATAAATACTAACATAGAATCATTAACAAAAGATTTAACTATTATATTACGTTCTAATTTAACTAAATTGTCTATAGTAACCGGGTATAACAGTTGTTCATGGTAATTTATTGTTTTTAAAATGTTAAATAACTCAGTGGAATTAATAATAGAATTATGTAATGTGTGGAGTTTGCTAAATGCAATTGCTGACTCTAAATCTTGTATGACGCTATAAATGGTGCGAAAGTTACTAAGAATTTGATACATGCTATTTAATACAGGGACGAAGTTAGACAACTTATTTTCATTTTGTATTAATGTCTCTATTTGCGATGTTTTATAATGTAAATGGTTTACGTTGAAATTTATGGTGTCCGATATATTAACTAATTTGTCAAATGCTTTCTGCATTAAAGATGTTTTCCGTTCAATTAAATGTTCCTTATGTTTTAATTTACCTATTTCTTCGTTGTATTGTATGGCGTCATTATTATCTAAATTTCCAGAGATTATTTTAATTAAAGACCCTAACGGGTTTAAAATTCCCCTTTTGGTTCTACTTGCCGGTAGAATCTGATGTAGCCTATCCCTAGTTAATTCAATAAATGTATCTATATGCAAGTTTATTCCTAAAAGTTCCCGTCTTAATTCGGAATGCTTATATATTATATCCTTTAATCTACTGTATTCTCTTAAATTATTTTCTATTTGTATCCTAATAGAATCTAAATCCACCGTTTTGAATATGGTCCATTTGTCAATCTTCACCACTGCTGTTCCTATCTTCATCGGAGTTATCCCCGGGTTCCGCTCGAGATTCTGGAGCCTTAGGCTGAATCCTGGAACAGCTAGGGCCAGCAGCATCATTAGGCACCACCTGTGGAGGCCGTTTGACGTTTTTTAGTGCTACCTTGGTCTTCCTTTTCTTTAATAATACGGGTACAATATTTCTTTCTGGTTCCCCTATAATTTGCGCTTTTTCATATCGAGGTAGCTCCTTTGCTTTTCTAGTCCTAGTATTTTTCATAAAAATTTCGTCGCCCTCGTCCTCGGATAGGTTCACCCCCCTTTCTGTGCATTCGACTATTTTGAGCATGTTCTTCTTGAATATACTAGTTACAACTCTAGCGAATGTTTTTCGGAAGATCTGGTCCTCAAAATATATAAAATATTTGTTTTTGGGATTAATATATTCCTTAAGAAATTTTTTTACGAGTTTTTCATTGTCTGTGGGCATGTGTACTTGGGTGATCTGTTGTTTTTTACTCCCAATATCTAGTACACTAACTTCATCCTTGAGCCATGAAAATACTAAAATTTGTCTTGGCTTCGTATCTATTGCTTCTTTGACTATAGGAATACCTTCATGTTCTCTGTTAGATATTGAATGCGCAGTGGCTCCATCCTCGGAGTCAGAAATTTCAATTATTTCTTCCTGGGCATCCTCATTACTGGCCACACTTAGTCCGTCTTCCAATTTTGCGTCTTCTCCTGACTCTTCATTTAAGCTGTCTTTATCTTTACTCGGACAAAGTGCTTTGGTTGTTGTGTCGTTTAAAAATTGCTCTAAGTCAAACTCTTCTTCCGCGTCCTGATCCGTGTTGACTTGCATAGATATGTCATCTGCCTCTAACATATTAAGGTCTATTTCTCTCGATTCGTGGCTGGCTCTGATGAAAAAATTTTCTACAGTTTCTTCACTCGGTTCGCCTAAGTACGGCCCTGGCTCTCCTTGCTGTGAGTTAGTGGTATAATTATTATCGGTGTAATTAATTCGTCGCGAACTTGCAGTGCGCATTGTAACATCCGTGTTGGAACCCGATGCCACTGGCGCTAGATTGTTTTGCCAGGTGCGCGGAGCATTGTCCGCTTGTTGCTGACGATGCATATGTGGGTTACCGACCTGCGGTCCCCGATAATTACCCGATTGATTACTGTTAAACGGTCTGGGATTTCTATATTGTCCCGAATTATTCGAAACATAAGGGGTGTGATTATACTGATTATAGTTTGAATTACTTGGTCCTTGAGGATGTGGTTGCCTTTGAGAAGTGTTTTGCCTGGGAGCACTGAAATAATTATTATTATTTACTGGGCCCAACCTCGGGTTTCTATTAGCTACTGGTGAGCTAGTAAAATCAGTTGAAGACTGATAATTTTGGTCTTCTAACACTATCTCCAATGCTTGTTCCAGGGTTGACACATTTCTCATACGCACCCATCTATTAAGGTACATTGGCAAATTGGACAGAAACACCTTGAATGCGGTATGATCGTAAATAGCGCGTTTTGATAAACGCATGTGGGCGTTTGCGTTGGTTTCCAAAACCTTCGCCATTAAATCGTTCCTAGTTTGCTGTATCCTTTTAAAGAATTCCTCATAACTTTCACCCCGATTTAACCGTAAATTCTCTAGTTCTTTCGCGAGACAATCTTCCGTTCTACGGTCGCCAAAATGTAGACTCAGTAATTCCCTTAACTCGTCCCATGATTCAATATGTTCCCGGGAGTCTACTAGATCCGCGGCCTCACCTCCTAATCTACTAGTTATTAAATGGAACAAATACGTCATTTGTGCTAGATTGTTCTCTTCTCCATAATTAGTTAATATATACTCGCATTTCTTAATGAAAGTGCCTAACTTTCTAGGACTACCCGTAAATTCCGGGATGAACTTGATCATCTCCGCGGATACGTGCCTAATATTATCCATTTTTTAAGTATAAACGCAAAACAACAAGACGAATAAAATATTCCTATTAAAAGCTGATTGCTGACCTACTTTAATATGCAGTGACGAGATTTGATCGACCTACACAATCGTGCCTACGTAGAAATTAATACACAAACACGTAAATATATTACAAGAGCGGACAATAGAGGAAAACTGTATAAAGGAAGGTGAAAAGATTTACTCACAACTCCGTAGTTACTCCCATTTGCTCCTGTAGGTTGATTATTGCCTTCCACTGCGCCGTTGCCCGTTGGTACTTATTAAATTTGTTTGGTTCGATGTCCCGTTGAAACGTTGAAACGTAAGATGGTCTAATGCAGTAGATCACCGACGGAACCCCTTTCCGGCTGCGCCAAATAAGTAACTGGTCCGAGACTTGTGGTTAAAAATAAATACTTTATTTAAAATAAACAGCGTTACGGCTTAATATCAAGACAATAATGAAATAAATTTAATTAATAGCTATCTTATATACTAAATATATGCTTATTCAGCAGACTCAGCAGTGACCTGCTTAGGCTTGCTGATAAATCTAAAAAGGGTGGGTTCACTACCCTTAACTCGCGCGCGTGCGCGCGTGTGTGTGTGTCAGTGTGTATTTGTGTGTGGTTGTGTGCGTATGTGCTGTGCGTGAGCCCCCCTTTGCAAATCAGGTCTAGGGTTAATATTACTTTATCTTTCGCTTTGAATGATTTCTTCTGTCTCATAGTAAGATAACGTGAATAACCACTGTTTCATTATTCTCTTAGCTCTGAGAACTGGCTGATGTTTAATATCACATATTTTGCAGACATAGTTATATATTAGGAGTTATTATAATAGGAGTATGACGGTGATCTCCTAGCTAGTGCGGACCTGTACGGTGTGACTGATACTTTGTACGTACGGTTCTGCAACATTTCCTCGTGGCGATTAGAGTTGAAGATGCTGCCATGAGTACGCATGGTCGCTTTCATAATAAAGAGCTGTCTCACTCTAAGCAGTCTCGTTTCGTGGTACAGCAGGTTAGTGGGGTAACGAAACGGCTTTATAAGCATAACCTTAATAACCGCTCGCTGCGCACGTTCCAACAGGATCATGTGGCTCTTGGCTGCACAACCCCAAACCGCCACTCCGTACTGTAGGACCGATTGTCCTAAAGCGTGATAGACAAGGCGTAGAACATAAGGGGTAGCACAGTCTCGGAGTCTCTTCATTACGTAAATCAGTTTTCGGACTCTTGCACCAAGAGTGATGATGTGCTGCGCAAAAGAGAGGTGTTGGTCAAACAGCAGACCCAGGTATTTAACGAGGGTCTGCCGCCTTACAATCTGACAGGAGCACACCGGGGGCGGCTGACGTAAATGCACTATGATGCATGCAGGTATGAAATGCAATAGTTTTGTCAGTTGTGGGAGAACCTGCTGAGGTCTTCGAGAAGGCTATATAGTTTGTCTTGTCTATGTTCAGTGTGAGAAGATTACTTTTCAACCAACGAGCAACTCCTGCCAGCGCTTCTTCGGCTCTAGAGTAAGCTTCATCCCATGATTTGCCATTCACCATTATGACGGTATCATCAGCGTAACAAATAAGTTATGAGTTTGGTATATCAAACATGTCGTTTATGTACAGCGTGAACAATGATGGGCCGAGTATACTCCCCTGAGGAACACCAAAACTTACCGGGAGACGGTCGCTTACCATGTCACCTATCTTTACCCTTTGTGTGCGTTCAGTGAGGTAACTAGCAAACCAGGCAAGAGCGACTCCTCTGACTCCAAGACATTCTAGCTTTTTTAACAGGATGGCGACCGAGACGGTGTCAAATGCCTTGGCCAGATCCAGGAAAATCCCAACACACTTATCGCCACCGTCTAGGAAGCCAGACACGAGATTGGTAAGGAGAATAGCCGCATCCTCCGTTGACTTTCCTGCCCTAAAGCCGAATTGGCGGTCCGAGATTAAGCTGTTGCTCTCAATGAAACTCGTCAATCTGGCATTCACAATTTTTTCTAGTATTTTAGAGAAAACGGAAAAGAGGGAAATTGGTCTGAAGTTCACAGGAGTATTCTTGGGGCCGTTTTTAAAAATAGGTGAGACAGAGGCAACTTTCCAGCAGTCAGGAAAATATCTAGACTGCATACCTACTAAGATTAAAAATGAAGGTAAGTGGTTCCAAAATTAATAAAATTATGCTTTAATCTCTTTTATTAGTAGCGGCTTCACACCGTCAGGGCCAGGAGCACTGTCATTCTTAAGCTGTGAAATAATCCTGTCAACCTCATGGACATCCGTTAGGCGCAAATAAAATCAATTAAGTATTGTCCGCTGAGGCTTGTATTTTGTGGCCAAGGACGCCTCTGTTTCCGAGATTTCTGCTAAGATACTATCCGCAAGGTTCTTTCCCACTGTTGAGAAGTACTTGTTGCATTCATCGAGTTTATCCTGTACAGGTTTATTCGAGGCGGTAACAAGCTCCTCAGAGACATTTTGTCGGTTTGGATTTTGGTACATGGTTTTAATTGACTGCCATAGTTTGTTGGGATTATTTTTGTTGTCGGTAAGCTGCTTGTTTTGGTATTCGTTTTTTAAATTATAAAACTGATTATCAAAATAGTTCCTGTACCTGTATAAATAAGGCCGTACGTAGTATAAAAGTGGTACCAACTGGTTCGTGTAATATTACACTTGGCGCTGGCTATAGCCAGTTCTTTTGCTTGAACTTGGCTTGACACGCTGCCACGTGTCTAGATTGACTGACCAACTCCCATTACAATCGGACACCTTACTCGACCTAGGACAGACTGTCCAGTTACGTAGGTCCAACTTCGAAAAAGGGGTCAATCGTCGAATTCAACTCGGCTGGGCAGCGTTTGGGAAGTTATGGCACATATAAGCGATAACCCTCCGAATCACTTAATTTAGGTGTCAGTGGGCGGGGCACATTTCACGAACAGACGGCCGTTGGGGCAGAAAGGTACTTGAGTGGTGATTACGTACCGGAAGTCGCAGCGTGGGTAGACCACAAGGTGGACTGATTTATTTTATTTATTTAAAAATAGTTACACAACATAATAGTTACTAAATAGCTAACTGTAAAACAATGGAAAAAACAATACAAAAACAATAATTATTACATATATATAACAAAGGAAGTGTCAGACCAAAGAGAGAAGTCCATCCATCTTCTCGCAGAACCTCAAACATTCATCACGCACTCCTGCCCATCTGCTTGCAAACACATCACATACAGGGGCTGATGCTAGGAGTGCGTTCAAAAGGTGTTAGGCACGTACCAGTGGTGAATTTCTGCGTGACACTGATCGCGATAGCGATCACGCTGATGCTGCTGCTGATGACCTGGTAGAGGTTGCAGGAGTCCGCTGGATGCGGGTGGCGCAGAACCGTTCATTGTGGTGCTCTTCTATGCCCAGCACTGGACGTGTTTCGGCTGATACGATGATGTTGATGTAGTTATTACAATTATTTAGTTACCTGAGAACTTAAGTATTTAGACCCTAAATTTGGTATGATTTTTCAGGCTCCTGTAAACTATGGTAGTTAGAATTAGGTAGGTAAGGTACAATCCACTGTTGTCTAACTCGGCTGCCCAAAGGAGAAAACAAGTAACTCACTTTTGGCAAATTTTACAGCAGAGCGAAAAAACGTAATTTGAATTTTTCGTCACCTACGAGTAATAAACCCAAATAGCATTAATAAACGATGCAATGGCATTTGGTAGTGTAAAACTAGGTCTTTGCCATATATTTATTTTTATTTTTATGTTCAGTTTAATCAGAATTGGGGGAAAATGTTTTCTGCGTAGAACTGACGTCGAATTTTTAAAGAAATCCCTACGTAAAAACAAGTATCTCTTGACTTACTTGTTTTTAACGTTTAAAAATGTATGAGGATTATTGTATTTTTATCGACGATGTTTGTATGTTTTGGGTAATCTCCGGAACAACTTAACAGATTTCAAAAATTCTTTGTCCTGCGTGTAGACTGGACTTTTTGGATGGTTATAAGCTGTATTTTATCCCGCGGGTTTGCCTGTGTTCTTTGTAATACGCAGGTTAAGCTGCGCGGGTGGGTTATATATGCAAAAAATTCGTCCTCAATAAGTAACGTTATTATTTTTTAAATGTATGACAAAGTATGATATCTATTCTACAAGCATTTTACTTGGGTTTATTAGTTATAACTTACCTATGATCTTCATTTAAACACATACTCATTATTATTTTCGCCCTAAAGTCAGATTGTGTATAAAGTAGGGCAATTTTTGACTACAATAATACTCGCAAAACATGCACAGTCGTTTCACTACACAACAGAATTAAAATAATATATATCTATATTATTATTACGCGAGGCTGATTTTTGTACATGCCATCAGATCTACAGTTATGGTCCGACTTTGATAAATGATATGTCATTCGATTCGTCTTATGCTGCAGATTTGCAATAAGGTCTTCGATTTTTAATATTTTATTGGTAAGGTATTACAATTTTAATTTAAAAAAAACTTCTGTGGGCTGACCACTACGTAACTGACGTGACCTGACGTAACTCCTGGTTTGACTATGTAAATAAACATAAAAGAATTTAACTCAAACATGCAGTAAGTTCTTCAGCATTAGAAATTATAAATGTTGAGTCGGCTACATATGGATACAACACTAAGAAAATAGAAAATAAACGACCTTTTAAACAATATAAATTTACAAAAACTGACAGACGTACTGTGGATTATTTTTTTATTGGCATAAGATACGTCAGCCATGTATTTTTTACTTCAAAAAAGTTTATATACAAAATTATTTTCCCATATTCGAGATGTTGGGAGAAGAATGAGGGTTAATTAAATCCATTAATCGTCATGGACCCCATAGACGGCTGTGTTAACCTTACTTAGCACAATACCGTAGGCGCCGATATTAGACTCGCCTAATTTCCAGTACCTATAAAGATGTAGAAAAATGAAACTTAATTACAAAATTTTCTTTTCGGATGCCGGGGACTCCCATTGGCGACTTTGTTGACCTGACTAGAATACCATCCAAATTATTTCAGGTTCAGATAATTATATTTTGATTACAGGTAGGTTATATAAATTGTAATTTGTCAAACCGACTTAAACACATATTAGTAGGTACCTATTAAACTATTTAGCGGTATAAATAGTCAAATGCAACTATAACCGGTAAAATAATATTTTAAACCATTACCTAACGCTCCCCGATTCAGTATTCTTCGATCTGTGCCGATAAAAATAAACAGGTGTAATGTCTGAGAAATGTAAGTTCGTATGTTGGGGGTAATCTCAGAAACTATACCCATCCCATTCTAAAAACCCTTTCTTCAGTATGTTATATGGAGAATGTACTTAGGATTAGTTAAGTATACATATTTTTATACCGTCGCTCCGCCTAGATCCTTTGTATACGCGGCGGAGCGGGTAGCTAGTAATTCTATATTGTACGTTTGGGAAAACCCTCAATATATGACTTTAAATAACAATACTTGGTTTTAGATAGTTTTCAACATTGTTTACAAACTTCTAACCAACGGTGAAACCAAGTATTTTCCAAACTCATTTGATTTGCAAGTATCTCCTCTTGAGTTGCTTGTTTTTAGCGTAGAATCGTCAAGATACTTGTTTTCAGCGTAGAATTAGTGCCAAAAAAAAGATACTTGGATTAATAACTTGGGAAATATAAGGCTAAGAAGATTTTTTTTTATGAAGGTTGAAAAAATGAGTTACTTGTTTTCTGCATGGGGCAGCCGAACTTACTATGAAAAGAACTAAAAAGATATTTCTGGCTGTTGTAAAAGGGATTGTTCATATAATAGATGATATCAAAATATGAAGTTGGATACTCGTCATTTGCTTAGGTTATTAATTATTAAATTAACATGAATTCAAATGAAATTATCTCAGGTATGTCAGTGGGCCAAAAAAGTCATACACAGTCTTCGTAAAACAAATCATTGCATTTGGGTTTAAAATCAATCGACGTCCTTATTGCGCATTTCACATTAATTACGAGTACGCAGAGCTTAAAAATATAACATTTCTCTCTGATAAGCCGCGGACTCAATTTTCCCTCCGACTTAAACCATTGATCCGATCCCACTCTGGATAATGACGTGTGTTATTATCAATAATAATAATAATGACATTCTGGATAGTAACTGCACACTTTTTGTTGTGACATAATTTTAAAAATAACGAGGCATAATAATTGGGACCGGCTGAATCTCGATCCATGATATTAACATGGCCTTTTGAATCTTAAAAGTCTAAAAAATATATTTTGCAGGGTAAATATTTATAATCTTGTACCTATATTAAAATGCGCTTGACAAGCTCCATATAAGTACCTACTCGTTCCTGGAATAAAGCAGCAGTAAGTTAGCACTAAACTGGTAGGGTAGACTAGGCAAACGACAATAATGCACTTTAGTGCGCTTGTGGGCAAAATCTTGTTATCAAAACCTAGGATTTCGATGACTTACAATAATTTCAAATCCTAAAATAAAATAAGTCTTGCTACTTTGTGTCTTAATTGGTTTATTCATAAGGACGAAACAATAAAAAAAAACTACTTAAAAAACGTTGCAGCAGCATGCATATTTTAAATTCATTTTAAACTGGGAGCCTACGACTTTGTAACAGCAAAGGCCCGTAATGTTTTTAATTTAGTACTATAAAAGATAAAAGAGTTAGCCGCTTATCTACATTGCAGATTAAGCAGTAAAGAACCGCCCTTCAACCTAAAAGGTTACTCAAATGAAAATGCCAATCACGTTCACGTGGCCCATAAAGGATAAGTTTGTGGGCCAAGTTTCAATGTCGACGTTTAAGAGTTTTTTTTCAAATGATCCTGTGACAAAACACACGAAAAGCCACGCAGTCGCGTTCGCTCTTTAATTTCAGACGTGGTCCTCTTAAGCGGGCGCGTGACATCGATACGAAGGGTGTATTTTGAGTTCATGGAGTTGATAAATGGCGTACTTTTAGTAGACATTTCGCTTCGCATTTTAATACTTGAAATCGGACTTTATATACGCACATGGATGGGTGCTTTATCAGTACAAGGCGAGGGAGATCCAAAATAAAAGGTACCTATTAAAATTTCGTCAGTTATCGAATACAGGGTCTACGGATTCGATAACTGACGAATTTTTAATATGTACCTTTCTATCTCATATTTTAAATTTGACATCCCTTTCGAGCCGTCGACGTTAGATAACGTTAATCTAGAAGACAGCTTAGTTAACCTAATTAAGCTAATTTCTGGGACACGGTACATTTTAAAAACTTGCAAAGTATGTACCTAACTCCACCTAGTCCTTTACTCCACTAGTCATGTCCTGCGATGGAGCCCTTGGAACTGAGTAAAACAGTTTCTTAAAAAAGACCGCATCAAAATTGAATGAAAAATGTGGAAAAGCATATTCAGAAATAATTTATTGGGTTATAGTAAAAGTACAAATTTCAGTCCTAAGAGCTGTCTCCATAAGAATCAGAGGCACAAGATGACAAATCCGACCCTTCGAATGCGAAGATAGGGCTGGCATCTTCTAGAGAATTGTTCATTAAAGGGACCGATGAAAAAGCCACAATTTATAACGATGCTGTTTAATATGTCGACTAATGTACCTAACTAACTATGCAACTACCTACGTATGTATGTAACTATGTTTGTTCGGGTAGAATTTTGCAACTCAATTTTGAAGCCGATATTTTCAACCGATGGACCTAAAATTTTGGATGACAATTCAATATTATGGTACCATCGAGCTTATCCGATGATGGAGACTGAAGGTGGCCATGGGAATTCAGTACTCAACCGACGTAACCCCGTTAAGTTTGGGCTCGTTAGAATACTTAGAATCGTCTACATGAGAAGTTATTGACGGTATACAGAAAAGTACAGTTGGCAATAAAAGCTTGTACCAAAAATATTTTTTTGACAGAAACGAATAATACTAATAATATACTTAATAATTATGCTGTGATAATATACTTAATAAACGAAGGATTCGACCAAGAAAGTAAGAAGTCTTTTTTCTTGGTCTGAGAAAATATGACGGTGTAGTGTATCTACACAGAAGTATGATTTCCCTAATTAATATTAAGTAAATATAAAGAGTACAGCATTGTATAACACAATTATTTGGATAACAGATATACTTACAAATACAAATACAAAATATTTTATTTGTTAAACATAGGTATGTACATCGGTGTTACAGTTTATGGTTTGTCTCACTATGTCTTGCCTGTTAAGGCATACAAATAGCCACAAAATAGCATCAGCATGCACTTACACACTAGATATAAGTCGTTAATTATGCTATCATTTGCTTACGTTATGCTAGGGTCATTTAAATATTCTTGTATGGAATAGTATGCTTTGGCAGCTAGAAATTTAAACAATGCTTTTTTAAATAAATGAGGGTCATGGAATTTCAAAAAGGCTCTTGGCAATTTGTTAAAAATTCTAGGCGCCATTCCAAATATGCTTTTTGAAAGTAGGGCAGTTTTGTACGGTCCATGGTTTATCTTACCCTGCATACGGGCACTATTAAAGCTCGAGAACTGGTTACTGTTCTGTTTAACATACATTGCTGTTTCAAAAATATAGAGTGATGGGAATGTCAAGATATTTAATTTAATAAAATAGGGTTTACATGATTCGCGGGGGTGTAGGCTGCAAACGGATCTGATACATTTCTTCTGACCTTTGAAGACTAGGTCTCTATCTGTGGAGTTGCCCCAAAATATTATTCCGTACCTTAGTGTAGATGTAACATAGGCATGATAAGATGTTAAGACTGCAGATTTGCTCACTTTTTTACTAAGATGATACAGAGCATATGAATATTTATTTAGTTTCTTACATAGAGAGTCAATTTGGTTTTTCCAGGTCAATTTATTATCTAAGCTTAAACCTAAAAATGTTGATATGTCCGTTTCATTAATCCTATGGCCCTTATAAGTTACATTTAAATTAGTGATTCTGTCAATTCTTTGTTTGAAATTCATAATGTTAGTTTTTTCTAAATTAATGTGGAGGTTGTTCCTGTTTAGCCATTCAATGAGTGATTGCAGAGATCTATTGACGTTTTCCTCGTAGTAGTGTAGGTCTTCTCCTGTGAATATCACAGTGCTACTTAATTACCATGTAACAGTCGTCAGGTCGTAAGAGTCGTCGAATCGTGTAGTAAAAATGTCTTACCGAGTAACGGTCCGAAAGATCGTTAGCGCTGCGCATGCGACGGCCGTCTGCCTCGCCAGTCGACCGCGAGCCTTTGCAGCGAACGCATGTTACTCCGCTCCTGGCTTACCGGTTGCTAACGTAATCAAATCTAGCTCCTATCGCTGCCGCTCTTCCTTCTAAACTTGCTGTGTGTCTTACCGCTTACTGCGTTTATGCTGTGCCCTTCCAAATAAACTGTAAGTGCATTTAAATGGACTTATTCTTATTCACCTCAAGAAAGGTCAGTACCAACGTCCTTATTATCCGTGCTACTAAAACGTAAGGAAGTACTGTACAGTGCTGGACAAAAATAATAATACACTTACACGGAAATGAGAGTTTTTTTCTGAACTACTTTATGAATTCGATTACTTAAATTATTATCTTAGGAAAACTTGTAGCACATTCCATGGCTTGTTATTAAAGGTTTTTTTTTTTTTTTTTTTTCATTTATTGGTAAAAATTTAAATAGGTATTCATCGATAGCACTACATTTTGCCCTGGGCAAATTAAATCATACAGTGAACACAATCTCAATTAAACTTAATCTAATATTTTGTGTGGCCTCCTTTTGCTTTCAAAACGCTGCTAATCTTCTAGGCACGCTTTCCACCAATGATTTCAGGTATTAAGGGTCGATAGTGTCCCAAGCTTCTTCCAGTGCACTGAAGTAGGAATCCTCGTAGACTAAGCTTCCGTAGCACGAAACCCTATCTCACAAGGTGGCAGATCAGAAATGTAATATAGTGTTATATACTACTTAGGAACACTGGATTTTAGTGGGTTGCCATAGCATATCCTGGAAGAACTTTAATATTTTTTCATTATCGTATCGCTATTTTGATCGAAAATTACATCATAAGGTGGCAGATCGAAACGTTTACTCATCGAAAGAGACACATCTGGAGATCACAACCCGCATTGGTTGCCAGCCCAAAGCCTTGCAAGTTCCGAGGTCAGCCATGTTTTATGAGCCCCAAAAATGGGGTCAATTACCTCATCAGGTGGCACCATGAAACTGATGCAGATCGATTGCCCTAGACGTGCCGTTCAAGAATATACAGGGTTGCCTGCCTTCATTTTGGCAGTTTTTCTGGTCAGCCACCTCAAACAATATATGTGAAAATCTTGGAATAACGAAAATTCTTGTATTTATGCTATGATTCAGGGTATAATTGGATAAAAAACCAGCCAAGTGCGAGTCGGACTCGCGCACGATGGATTCCGTACCATTATCTATAAAAATATTAAAGGAAAAAAAAAAAAAAACTGTAACATGGTTTTTTTCATTCTCGGACGTATGGAGAATGGCGTGGCCACACACCGTACGATAGGCAATTTTTCTAGATTCCGGGTCGTTGAGTTACCGCGGTTGAGAAAAAAAATGGATGACAGGGGATTCAGTTTAGAGGCGGCCAGGGACATATTCGCTCTGCGAGAAGAAAAAGATGTTTTCGATAAACATCCGAGATATTAGCCATCTTTCTTTGAGAAAACGCTTGCTGACGTCTGCCGGAATGTAAGGAGCATTGAAGAAAGGTGAAGTTTTGCATTTTTCGAGATAGTGCGTCGCACATGCAAACGCCATCAACTCAGATGACAAAGAAAGCGGCCGCCGATATTCTGGACCCGTCTGCTAGGCACGCCTGACGTAAAAGCGCCTTAGCTGGTTGTTACCACCAATCAGGTATGTCACCAGATTATTTTGTTAACATACGAAATGCTAGCCTCAGAGGTTATGTCAAGGACTTATAACTAAACCTTACATTTTTTTCTTGTTAAAGGAATGTGGTCATTTAAGCCGCGAAGGCTGGTGAACTCGAAATAAGCGTTTATCTATAGCCTTATAAGGTGAGTGTCATATTTTTCCAATCTTGTAAGCGAAAAGGGGGCGTATACTCGTTTTGTTCGTGAGTGATATGTAAACCTGCGTATTTTTAATTCCAGGGCTCCCGGTGACGGGCGTGGAAGTCTGTGTCTCCCGGGGACGGGCGTGGAAGTCTGTATTTTCCCGGACCGGTCGTAGGGGGCTGTTCTTGCTGGTGAAGTTGTCGTCAGTTTCGCAAAGTCGGCGTCACGTTTCCTTAGGGGGATGAAGTTACTCGCGTCCGTAGGATTTACCACCTTTTCCTAGGCCCACCCTACACGTGTCCCCCGGGTGGTGCAAAACGAGTAACAAACAACAACGCCGAGTATCGGGCGGCGGTACCTAACCCGACCCAACAGGCCTAACAAGCCATGTCAGTGCTGGTAGGAAATGACCAGCACAATCCGCAACCTCGTGGTCATGTCTTGCGAGATCGGTGGTCTTGGCTTTGCCGCCTGGGCCAAGAGGAAGAAAACCTCTACAAAAACTACCCTAATCCAACGGTGGGAAACGCGCCAATTGGATGCATGACTGATAGGGTGATCAGTCTCTAGCGCCAACCTCTGCAGACCCGGCAAATGCAGTTGTACCTCGCCTTCTTAGGGAATGGCGTCACCCCTAAGTGACCTATATTTCGTCCTTACTCGTGGGAACAAAATGAATAATTCTGAAAATAAAACAAACCAACCTCCAACCCTTATTCAGCAAACCCTAAATAGGAGCATGTTCATAAGAACGCGCTGTAACTCCAATGGATCCATACCGAATGAAAAATCCGCAACTAAATCCACAATAACCCAAATAAGCCAACAAATTCCTCACCCAGGCTCATCTAACACAGGAAAAACGGGAGAAGCTAACCAAAACAACAGCCAAGGTAAACCTCCTCGAGACGAACAACCTGAAGAATCTACCCAGGAAGAGCAATATCCTCCCCCACCTTCGTGGCAAAGGGCTCCTTCACCTAGAGGCAGGAAGAAAAGGAAAATTTGTGACTCACCGCCTCAGGCTGAACAAACCTCCCCAACGAACCGTTTCAGCGGGTTACCGCTGGACGATGATGACGGCAAAGTCATAAACAAAAATCTGAAACCGTCCAAACCTCCACCTATCGTTCTCAACGGCATAGAAGACCTCAACGAACTATCTAAACTACTCCATACAGTCAGCAACAAAGACCAGTTCAAATTCAAACTCATTAATAAATCTCTTCTCCACATACTTGTAACCTGCGCCGACGAGTACAAGAAGATAATAACAGGTATAAGAGCAAATGGCCTTATAGGTCATACATTTACTCCAAAAGGCGCAAAGTGCTATCGAATAGTCATAAAAGACCTCCACCACAGCACTCCCCATGAAGAAATTATTGAAGCTATTGAAGCAACGAACAATAAAGTTAAGGGTGAAATCATTAATGCACACTACGGCCCTGATAAGAAACCCACTTCGACCTTCTTCGTCAATATTGAACCAAGTGTCAACAATCCAGAAGCTAAAAACATCAAGTACATTTTCAACCAAAAAGTAAAAATAGAAGACCCTCGAAAATCAAAAGGCATCGTTCAGTGCCATCGCTGCCAACAACTTGGTCACACGAAGAACAACTGCATGAGACCTTACAGATGTGTGAAATGCGCGGAGGGCCACAAGAGCTCTGAATGTAAGAAGAAAGACAGAACAACACCTGCCAAATGCGCTTTGTGTTTCTGTGACCATCCGGCCAACTATAAGGGCTGTGAAATATATAAAGAGATCATGGCTCGTCGTAACAAAACTTCTATTCCCAGAGAAAGACCTCCTGCCCAAACATTTAAACAAACTGTTCCACCCAACCCGATTCCCTCAAAAGATAACGTAAACAACACTCACCAAACGACATACGCTGAAGTAACTGATGGCAAAGCCAACCAGCCAAACCCACATGTTAACCATAAACTGGAAGATATCCTTATTAAACAAAGCGAGAAAATGGACCTCCTCATTCAACAAATAGGCTCCTTGGTGGGCCTTATCACAATCCTCATTTCTAAACTTGCAAAATGACTTCCCTACACATTGCCACATGGAACATCAATGGCCTTGCGCCAAATAAAAACGAACTAGAGGTGTTTATCACTTCTAACAAGCTTGACATCTGCCTTATATCAGAATCCCACACTACGTCAAGAAGCCGAATATGCATTCAAGGATTTTCAGTATACCTAACCTCCCATCCGGACGGCGGAGCCCATGCCGGCACGGCTTTGATAATCAAGAATAGCGTAAAGCACTACTTGTTGGAGTCATTTACGACCCCTTACATACAAGCCACTACTGTAAGAGTGGAAGATCGGTCCAGACCTCTCAACATCTCCGCAATATACTGCCCGCCGCGCCACATCATATAAGAGAAAAAGTTCACAGACTTTTTCCTATCACTTGGAAATCGATTCATAGCTGGCGGCGACTGGAACGCCAAACATTCAAACTGGGGATCAAGACTGACAGTAACCAGAGGTCGAGAACTAAAAAAGAGCATCGATTTTAATAAGTTACTCCCTATATCAACAGGTGAGCCAACATACTGGCCAACCGATAACCACAAAACCCCTGACCTCCTGGATTTCTTTATCACGAAAGGTATCTGTAAACAAAACACTATTATTAAATCAAGCCTTTATGGGTCTTCTGACCATACACCGGTCATTCTTATTCTGAGTCCAATAGTTATGCCCCGTGAAACCTACACCGATAGTCTTCACAACTCTAAAACCGACTGGCATTTCTTCCGTGAATACCTCGAGTCGAATGTTGAACTCAAACTGTCACTGAAAACGAAAGAGGAAGTGGATGATGCATGCCTGCACATTACTAATCTGATTCAGGTGGCGGCCTGGCTTAGTACTCCTGAGCTAAAAGGATCTCCTCACTGCATCTTATTACCCATCGATGTCAAGAATAAAATAGCGGAAAAACGTCGTCTTCGCAGAGTTTGGCAGACATCCCACAGGAACGCTGATAAAACAAGACTTAACCGTGCTATAAAAGAACTAAAAGATCTTCTTGCTGATACAGTCAACGAATCTGTTAATCAACGTCTGGAAAAGATGTCTCCTAATGGAAATGGAACCCACAACCTATGGAAAGCTACAAATTACCTTACCCAGCCTCAACAAAGCTCTCCTCCCATCAGATCAGGGAACACATGGGCCAGATCAGAGCAGGAAAAATCCGAAGCCTTTGCCATCCATTTTGCAAGTGTCTTCAAACCGAATGAATGCAATACCCCTGTTGATCCAGAAATAGAAGATATTATAAAACAAGACTTACAGCTATGCTTGCCTCTGCGCCCAACTACCCCAAGAGAATTGGCTAAGCAAATAGCCAAAATGAACCCTAATAAGGCTCCTGGATTTGACCTAATCACCCCTCGGGTACTGAAAGAGCTCCCCAAGAAGTGTGTTGTCTTTTTAACCATGCTGGTCAACGCATCACTGAGAACGTCACATGTACCCGCACTCTGGAAAACCTCCCAAATAATAATGATTCTAAAGCCTGGCAAGTCACCCAATGAAGTTTCATCATACCGTCCCATCAGTTTGACGCCTGTTCTATCAAAGTTGTGGGAAAGGATCATCCTTAAACGATTGTCACCTTGCCTAGACAATGACCATGTTATTCCCGACCACCAATTTGGATTCAGAAAACAACACTCAACCATAGAGCAAGTACATAGAGTGTACAGCACTATACGACAATCTCTTGAAAAAAAGTGTTACTGCTCGGCTGCCTTTCTTGACGTTCAACAAGCATTCGATAGAGTTTGGCACAAAGGACTCCTGTGCAAAATCAAAAAATTTCTTCCCCACTCCTTCTACCTAATAATGGATTCTTACCTGAGTGACAGAAGATTCCAAGTGAAGGTACGAGATGCAAGATCTTCGCTCTACAGCTGTCAAGCGGGAGTACCTCAAGGCTCTGTGCTGGGTCCAGTCCTCTACAACATATATACGTGTGACCTACCCCAGACTTCGAATGTTTCCGTAGCCACCTTTGCTGATGATGCAGCTTTCCTTGCCTGTCACCCAGACCCAAAAGAGGCTAGCAGAGTACTGCAAGCACAGCTTGATGACACCAGCGCATGGCTAACCAAGTGGCGCATAAAAGCAAGTGCCCCAAAGTCCCACCATATCACATTTACACTAAGACGCGAAACATGTCCCCCAGTCAACCTAGGCACCGACATACTTCCTCAATCGACCTGTGTCAAATACCTGGGATTCCACCTGGACCAAAGAATGACATGGAAAAATCATATAAAGAAAAAGAGAGACGAAATGAATCATCGATTCAGAAATCTCCTCTGGATTCTCGGCAGACAGTCGGCCTTATCTCTACCCAATAAGCTGAAAGTTTACTGCGCAATAGTGAAACCAATATGGACATATGGCATCCAACTGTGGTCATCGGCCAGCAAATCCAATGTACTGTCTCTCCAGAGAGCTCAAAACAACATCTTAAGGGTCTTGTCATCAGCGCCCTGGTACGCTCGCAACTCAGAAATCCACGAGTATCTGGAAATCCCAACCATACTTGAAGAGGCAAAACGCTAGACAGCCAACTACAAGGACCGACTAGCAACTCATCCAAACCCTCTATCACAGTTGCTTCTAACGCCAAACCCAATGAAGAGACTCAAGAGAGCCAATGTGCTGCCTGACTAGGGGAAGCTGGGGCAATGGCCCTTTTTTTTTTTTTTTTTTTACTTGGGGAAATGCCTTTACGCATCCCACCTAGCCGAGGTACTAGGATGGGTATGACGGGCTCCCGGGAACCCCCCGGACTACCGTCTAAAACCACCAAGGTATGCCCTCTCTGCCGTGTAGTAGGGGCGTCATGGGATCGCGAACATTTCACCACGACGCCCCTCGGCAACAGCCGCAGCTGCCCTCACTACTGAGGCAAAAGCCCCCCCTCTCGTCGTAAGCGTGCAGGGCGACACCACACGCTTCCCGACCCGACTAAAGGACCTCTACGCCAGGAGAGGGTGATAGACCTCGGATTCACCCTCTCAGGTCCCCTTGTAACTTTTTATAGAAGTTTTCTCCCTCGCAGCCACAACTCGGCCCCGGCCTGGCAGTCGCAGCCCCCGCGCCTAACATGAATCCTCTGATAGCAGAGGATTTGTCAGGGTTCCGGGTCCGTTATTTATTATAGAGGCAAACGGCAATGGCCTCTCCCTCAAGCCGCACCTGGGGAATCTTACGATTCCCTGGGCGGAACCCCCCGAGTGTCGGGTTATTGGTAACACCAGCAAGCGATAACTTAGGGCCCTACCTTGCCAATCGCCAACAGCTCTCAACTCATCTGCTCATAGTTGTTGTGACTGATCGCAGATTATCAGAATTATAAAAAAAAAAAAAAAAAAATAAAAAAAAAAAAAAACGTTTCCTGAGCTACGGGCAGTGACGAGAGATGCTGGTAGCTGTACCGAATCGCGTCCGGCGGCTAATTTAGGACATGGTTATGTAGTCCATGTAAAGGTACTGTAATTACCTTTTTATATATACACACACACTCATTCTCTACGCTAGTGTTTCAGTCTATTTAATTATCAAGGTCCAAAGTTCATACCTAGGCATATTTTGTTGTTATTTACTTTAAAAGATAACTCTAAGATTGCCAGGAACGCCTGGATTACTTTCAAGTGTATTTGTATGGCGATATATGCACAGTGTAGCAAATACAATGTATTAAAGGACCAATATCGTTTCATTACTCAAATTAAGTGTCTCCGTTAGTAAACGAATTCGTCCTAAGGCGCCCACTTCTAAAATATAAGGACGAAGTGAAGTTTCTTACGGCTCGGGGCTCTCATTCACAATCCACGACCCGCTTAAATGCTCACCGACTCGGGCCGGATTGTTACAGTGGCGCCCAACGTGGGGCGTGGGGAGACATTTAATGTTAGTAAACTAGCAATAATTAAACTTTGTAAAAAAAGATTGTGTGTGTAGGTACTAACACTGATTCTATTTGCCTCCAAGCCACATTTAAGCAAAGAAATCTCTACATTTTCTTGTAAAATGTTAATATAATCTACAGCAGTCACTTTTACATTAATTCGAGCTAAGCTGCCATTTCCAGACCAAGCAAATGAGCCCCACACCATAACATTACCTCATGCTTAACAGTTTTTTGTATGTTACGTTCTGTCAACGCTTCGCAAGGCTTGTGTGCCACTCAGAACCGGATTTTTTGTCCAAACAGCTCGAACTTACTCATCCTTCCAGACTTCCAGTACTCCAAGGGCTTTCCAATATGTTTCTTCGCAAACGCAAGACGCTTTGTTTTGTTTTTACTGCTTCTAAATGGACGCTTAGATGCTAAACAGTTTTTAAAAACCATTTTCTCTGAGCCTGCGACGTACAGTTTGAAAACTGACCCTGAGATCCATCATTTCCGTAATAGCTCTCGATGATATTTCTGGATTTAGCTTCGCACATCGAACGATTCTAGTATCATCTCGCAGAGTTGTTGATCGCTTGCCACCAGCTCCAGGCAAGTTCGCCACATTTCCTTGTTTTTTATGTTTCTTCCGAATGTGCTGTTGTACAGCTCCAACCGAGATAAAATATTTTTCGGCAATCTTCCGAAACGAAATTTGCTTTTTCTTATCACGTATAACCAGTGGGTAATCAGGTAACGTTCCGAACGCGCGTCGGTACAATTTAACTGTCAATTTTCCATATAAAAAGTGACATTTGGACCTACCCGACGTTCGTACAATGCGTTACGTTTTCGACCTACTGATTACGAACATCTATGGAAATCTGTTTTCCTGAGATCTTTAACATTGAAATAATACTTAAAAGTTACCAGTATGTATACTTGAAAGTTACCAGTATGTGCAGTCTTTGAAAGTTACTTAAAATGGTCAAGACTGACACAATGACTTATTTTTTCATTAATATTTCTAGCCAGGCAATTATGTTGTACAATTGTATTTCTAGTAAAGCGTTCGTATTATCTATTTCCATAGTATCTATTTCTATGTCCAGAGTAAAATGACGCAGTAAAAGTAATCAAGCACTAGAAAATATTTGTTTTATAAGCTCGGTAATATTTAATAATAATAATAGAGCTCATTAAATGTGCTAAAAGTTTTCTATACAAACATCACGCGGTGAAGTTTACAAAAAAAGTTGTGAAAGAAAATACACTTTTTATGTAAGTGTATGATTATTTTTGTCCAGCACTTCCTTAAAATGCTAACTGTTACTTTTTCTTACACACACTATTGCTCTAATGACTAATACACATCAACATTGTAACGGGTCTTGGTTTAATGGACGTTTATGAACTAGGGCCGAAAATGTGTTATTCATAATTAGTTAAATGTAACTAACTACACATAACACACAATTTTATGAATCAGCGCGCGATAGACTTTCGAATACTTTGAGAATAGCCCCCGCGCTTTGATTAAGCAGTTTGGATGCCGACTCGTCGAGGCAGAATCGTCACAGTCCATATCCTTTGTACTCAGGTTAACCAACAACAGCTAAGCAGCCATAGTGAAAAGAATCACGTACTTTCCCTTTAGTTTTATGGGATTCGGTGATAAAACAAAATATCACAGCTAAAGTTTCTTTAAATTACGAGTATACCTAAATACTTCTTACCTCTTATTCCATACCTTTGGTTTTGTACCTATTAATTCAGTGCCACGAAATTGAGTTTGTTTACTTTATAGGGTTTATGGTACATAGTCTCGTCTTTCTAATGTATTATTCTGATAATATTGCATAGAAACGCATCTGAATCTACCGCTATCTGCTTGTTTAGGCGGCCGCACATTATACCACATTAGTTCTACAATTATTAGGTACCCGTCAATTTATATTTTATTGGTGATCTTGCAGATATAACAGATTGATATTGTGCTACCATATGGGCAGTATTCCATCACTCGTCCACCGCTAACATAAGTTTTGTTTTTTTTTGTTTACTAGGCGAATTCAAGGAGTAGGTAACATGATGTAGAGTTAAATTTTTATTTTAATATCATGTTGTGGTAAACAAGCTTCCGGCCCGCCTGGCTCCTATATTACCAACTTGACAATTGTCACCTTACAACGACAATTCTCCGTCAATTGCTGGTTCCACAAGTAGCTTTAACGTCAATAACACAAGCAATATATGGCGAATTGTCAGTGTCAGGTGACAATTGTCAATTTGGTGAAATAGGGGCCTGACGTTAAGCGGTCACCGCAGCCTGTGAACGTTTGCAAATCCAGAGGTGTCACATGCGCCTTACCGACCTTTTAAGAATTTATACTCCCCTTTCTTGAAGAATCCCATACCGTACTCCCTTTGGAAAACCTCGGCATAGCCCATTCCACAGTCGAAGCGTTCGAGGGAGGAAATTTCTCTGAAACCGTGCTATACGCGACCATTTTGGTTCCAGGGTGTGAGGATGAATGTCCTGCCGACGTCGAGCGGTGTGTGTGGTGGTAAAAAGTAGCAGTGGGCATTAGTCGAACAGTTTTTGGAGGCCACCCCATTATACAAGCGATAGAACACGCACAAAGTGGCGAAATCTCTTCTTAGACTTAATGGCTATAGGAACAGGCTATGCGTTGTCAGCATTCCCGCGCGCCTCACGGAAAGCCTAACGCATAGCACGCTCGCTAGTTGCCCCCCGACCATGCTCGGAACATTACATATTCTTAATTAACTACCTCGGACTTCTCATTCCAAACTCCCAGATATACACCCCTATAGTGGTGACCCCCGACTTTGAACATTTAGTGCACAGTGACCTAGAACATTATTTTAAACATTTTAAATTCAAGTGAATAATTATGAACTTTAAGGGGATATTTGGTTGAGTTTTGTGCGTTTTTTATTCGTGTTCGTGTGTGTAGTAACGCTATCGGCTTTGTGTAGTAACGCTTAATGTACAGTCGAGTTCTCCAATGTCTATATTGACTACCTTTCAAAAAATCTGCACATGCGTCTTATGCCAGTACCTAACAATAAAGACTGTATACCTATATAAATTTTTATTTTTTGGGAAGGACGACTATAGGAACAGGCTATGCGTTGTCAGCATTCCCGCGCGCCTCACGGAAAGCCTAACGCATAGCACGCTCGCTAGTTGCCCCCCGACCATGCTCGGAACATTACATATTCTTAATTAACTACCTCGGACTTCTCATTCCAAACTCCCAGATATACACCCCTATAATGGCTCAATACCGCTTGTGAGCTTCAAAGCCACATTGCAATGTAGGTACGTTTCTTCATTTACAAACTTGCACCTCTAGAACAAGCGATCTCATTGTTCACGCCGAAAGAGCACTTCCGACTTATCAGTATCACCGTAAATGCAATACAATTAAACCGTGAACTAAATCAAACCGGTTTAGCTGACTCGGTGGTCTCAAGACAATGCAGTCTCCATTAGTAAGTACCGAACGCTACCAACAATGGTCGAACGAACAATGAAACATTTTCCCTTACAATGGCTTTTCCTGAATATTGTATTTGACTGTACATTGTCTCCGAACGTTAATAGCGTGGGTGCTTTAACTCCTATACCCACTTGAATTTCACCAACTTCGGAGTAATACTTAAGTTTCCTTAGTTCGGCTCTCTTACAGAAGTTTTGACGTACGCTCATACATATTTAAGGAGAGTGCAAATGAATGAAGTAATTCACGCTGTATGAATATGGAACTTTCTTAAAGCAAACACACTCAAGATGCCTCAGAGTAATGGTATAGTTTATGTAGACTCCTTGCGTTCACTATGCCAACGTTATTAAGTTTCAGCTAAGTATTAGAAAAAAAATTTGTACTCGACGATTAAAATATGTGTATTAAGATTTCATAGAGAATACTGCAACGTCACTCTTTTCATCGTTGAATAGTCTGTTACTTCCGAAACAACCGAAATAACTGTTTCGATACGCTCTAACAACCGAAAAAAAATTGAAAATAGAACTAAAATAAATTCGACCAATCACGTGGCTGCTTTAGCGAACTGTAATGAATTGGACCAATAGAATCGCTTTGATTATTGAGTTTACTCGTTGATGTCATACGCTCGTTGATGTCTTTTAAGATATCAACGAGCGTACGAGCGATAGGCTGCACTTCGTTTCAACAGTACCTATCGAGTTTGTTTAATTAGTTCAGTTGACTCGTAGAAAATTAATTTTAATAAAAAAATAAAAAATAAAAATAAAAAAATAAAATTCGTTTATTTCAGACAACCACGGGTCCATACATGTTAAAATTATTATCTAGGTTTACCTACTTAATTACTAGTGTTAGTTATTTCAAAGTAAAAGAACCAGGACACTCACGTGTACGAGGTGACTATATAGAGTGTACTCTGGTCCAATTAAAGTATTGTTCACAATAGTGTTATAATCAAGCTTTTTAATCTCGTACCTTACGTAGGCCACTCAGCAAGCTTCGTGGCCTAAACACGGTACTCGACTAAAAAGCTCTCTATTATAACGTCGGGTGACAAGCAAAACTCACTAAGTAACATATACCTACTTAAATCAAAGGTCGTATCTCGATATCGACTACGTACTGAGATACGAGGTTTTGAAGAGCAGTGACAGTTTTGGTAGTGACTTTTGCTTGTCACCCGACGATAACACGATTGTGAAAAATACTATTTTGTACTCGACGATTAAAATATGTGTATTAAGATTTAATAGAGAATACTGCAACGTCACTCTTTTCATCGTTGAATAGTCTGTTACTTCCGAAACAACCGAAATAACTGTTTCGATACGCTCTAACAACCGAAAAAAAATTGAAAATAGAACTAAAATAAATTCGACCAATCACGTGGCTGCTTTAGCGAACTGTAATGAATTGGACCAATAGAATCGCTTTGATTATTGTTTTTACTCGTTAATGTCGTACGCTCGTTGATGTCTTTTAAGATATCAACGAGCGTACGAGCGATAGGCTGCACTTCGTTTCAACAGTATCAAGTTTGTTTAATTAGTTTAGTTGACTCGTAGAAAATTAATTTTAATGAACTCGTACAAAAAGTATTGTTCACAATAGTGTTATAATCAATATTTTTAATCTCGTACCTTACTTAGGCCACTCAGCAAGCTTCGTGGCCTAAACACGGTACTCGACTAAAAAGCTCTCTATTCTAACACGATTGTGAAAAATACTATTTTGTACTCGACGATTAAAATATGTGTATTAAGATTTCAAAGAGAATACTGCAACGTCACTCTTTTCATCGTTGAATAGTCTGTTACTTCCGAAACAACCGAAATAACTGTTTCGATACGCAATAGACAACCGAAAAAAAATTGATAATAGAACTTAAATAAATTCGACTAATCACGTGGCTGCTTTACCATACTGTAATGAATTGGACCAATAGAATCGCTTTGATTATTGAGTTTACTCGTTGATGTCGTACGCTCGTTGATGTCTTTTAAGATATCAACGCGCGTACGAGCGATAGGCTGCACTTTGTTTCAACAGTATCGAGTTTATTTAATTAGTTCAGTTGACTCGTAGAAAATTAATTTTAATGAACTCGTACAAAAAGTATTGTTCACAATAGTGTTATAATCAAGCTTTTTCATCTCGTACCTAACTTAGGCCACTCAGCAAGCTCCGTGGCCTAAACACGGTACTCGACTAAAAAGCTCTCTATTATAACACGATTGTGAAAAATACTATTTCATATTACTTACTATTTACCCAGTGTCTAAGTTAACCACTATTTATTTAATAAAGGCTAAGAAAAGGGATTTAGTTTCTTAAAAACCATCATTTTGATGTCGAAGCGTAATTAGCCCCTAAAAATTTTTAGCTAGAAAATTGCTTAACTAGACCTTATTTTATCCCGCGGGTTTGCCTGTGAGCTTTCTTATTTTATCCCGCAGGTTTGCCTGTGAGCTTTCTTATTTTATCCCGCAGGCTTGCCGGTGAGCTTTCTAATTTCATCCCGCGGGTTTGTAAGTGCTACATACTGTTTAGGTGGGTTACGCGGGTTTATTTCAAAATTTTGAATCATGCTGTGAATATTTTGCTATACCTGCGATTAATTAGGTCAAATATGAGATACGGCCAACTAATGTCAGTGCTTTAAAAGCGGATCCAAGAAAAAGAGTTGTAAAATTAAATCGGAGGTAGGTAAGTAATAATTTTAATACATTTCTTGAATTATTGATTTACTATATTCAGTATAAATTCACATTTTGTTTAACGCTTGTAATAATAAACTTTAACACCTATACTTCTGGACCTTACTCGCCAGTGGCGCCAACTGATGGCGCAAAAACGGTAGCCCTAATCAAAATCAGCTATTTTATTTATTTAGCATGTGAATTTACTTCCAAGGGCGCCAAACCTAACGTGTAAAACGATGTGCATGTACATGCAAATCCGATTTTACGTTCGAGGGCCTGTTTATTTTGAAATGGATATCAGTATGATGTGGAGCACAGTTAACACAAGACAGCGAGTGAACTGTTGCGAAGGATAAATAAAATTAGCCAATGTCTTTGAAGTGTTATTATTAGAAGGAGACGCTAGGTGGTTTATATTTTTTTGCCGAGTATGATTATTATTTCTAGGTCGTGGATAATTATTCCATTTACATAATACGTCTACCATTAAGCTTCAGAAATAAATAATCAATGTACCTACCTAGTACACAAACTTCTATGCAGCAGTGCACATCGGCTTGAGCATTGAAGCCAAGTAGTTAGTTAGAAACAATTCGCGATTATCTTTTGACATTCTATTAGGTACTTCGATTTTTTTTTTTTTTTTTTGGTACACTTTACAAGTATCATACAATACGAAATACAATGTTACTTTATGAATAGCTTATAGCCTAGCATGACATCCAAAGCAAGTGCACACAGCATGATCAGCAAGTTAGCGCATATTATGTAAACTGCACAGTTTACAACACTAGTGTCGAGTTGCCCTCATCAATTAAATTACGATAATGAAAACATAGCTTATGTAAAGCTAATGTTCTACGAGTATACCTTTTGCGTCCCTTATGCAGTAGCTTTGCGGATCACTACGAAATTTATGAATCAAACAAATCGTGCCCACTTATTCGTCTGCCATATTCTAATATTCCGACCCCGTTAACTTCGACGGATTATAAAATATACATCCCATGCGGTATCTTCACATAATTCCGTCGAGGCTTGCCGCTCACGTAGACTGGGGGACGTGACGATCGCCCACGCCTGCTCCAGGTTACGTACCACTTCTGGGGTGACATAATGTATGGGATGAAGCGAATAGAAGAGATGGAAGAAACTGAATGCGAAACAAAGGTAAAGCTATTGGTAATTTAAATCCCTACGTACATAAATAAATACGTGTCTCGTGCTTAACTAAATTCTGACATGATTATGAGTATTGCTCTTAAATTTAAAATGTACCTGTTCTTGATAATTCAAATAATTTTATTGACATATGTATCTATTTGCTTTTTGACGATCATAATAATGACTTCATGTAAATTAACATACTAATTTAATTTACAATGTAATCTTACTATGAAATAAATGAATCTATCTATCTATCTAATATAATAACCGTATTTTTTCGACTTATTGAGAACGTACTACGTGCTTACACTCTGCGTCAAACAGAATTAAGTATACTTTGGTGAAACCTCATATATTTCGAGAACATGGTTATCTTGAATAGTTTTTTTAAAAGGAATGATGTTTAGAGTTTCAAGATTGATTAGGTTTACTAAATAAAAATGCTTTGTCTTAATGATATAAAAAACTTTTTATGTACAATCTTGTTACTTGTATTTGCAGTGAGAGTTTGCGTAACAGCGAGTGTTTTTAACAAATTAACATACCACAAAGACGTTAGTTACGCACAGCCTTATTAACATATTTCGCGAGTGAATTTAGTCTAGACCGGGTTCCAGGCCAAACCATTAACATTAATAATGCATGAAACTATGCCGTTATTGTTTGGGGATGGTAAATTAGTTGGTTCGGTTAGGCTTTGTTATAATAAAGACACTGCTACCTAACTGCGCCGTGGCAACTCGGAATTATACCTAAACTTTGCGCACCATCAAGGGTACATCCGCCAGTGGGCTGGCGCACGCGCTCACGGCCGGACGCTGCTTACGCGCACAGGAAAAGTTATTCCTCAATTCTTTAAAAATGCGTTCGTCGCGTTTAAATTCAGTGCACTGCAGTGTTGTAGGTGCATGAACAATATAAAAAATAGACACTTATCATTTTTTACTCTGCCAACCGACGATGAAAGGTTAGTAACTTACCTCTACTTTATACCTAAGTACTAATTATTTCCATGACAGGTACAATACAAACTAGTGAGTTTGAACAAAGACGTAATGTTTTTTACGGAAAACCTATACCTATTTGAAATACTTACGTAATACATTTTTAAGGCCTGCTTGAGTTTCGGTAATTCTACCCCGAGCCTCCGAAAAGTTTAGGTACTCCGCCACTCCGTTGTTTGTACTTATTGATTTTATGTTTATATTTATTCCTATCTAGCAGCAATTAGTATAATAGTTTACTTAGTAAGATTTGCGGGGTGCATGCATTGCACGAGCATTAAGAAAGGGCGTAGACATAGTCGTTGCTATAGGGACTTATAACCTTTTGGAAGTGCTTGGAATGCACTCGCGAGGATGAAACACGTACCTAATGAGGATATTTTAAAACAACTTATGCCTAGTGACTAATTCCAAGTTTGCAATGCTACTTTTAAACTATTATACAATATGTCGTCATTTATATACTTACGTTATAAATAACGAAGAAAGGAAGGTACCTAAGTACCTACCTACCAAACTTTATTTCGTACTGTCGTCGGGATACCTAATTACTTAAAAAATGAAGTTACGTACACAACAAGTTTCGTTTTGTTATACCTATGTGGTAGCTGGTAGATTAATAGGTACCTACATTCAGACTGTCGTAACCATAGATAGACAGGGTGAGAGATACTTGACATTACATTTTATTTAACATGCTGCGTTGATGTGCCTGTATGTAGCTATGTAGCTATGCAGTTCAGATACTGGCAGAATCTCCGGAAATACTTACAAGTCTTTTGAAAAATGAAAATTGAAAAACGATAACAATTAAATTAATCTAGTCAGTGAAAGTGCATTGAATATGTGGTTCTGTACGAATAGTAAAACGTCCTTTTTTTTTTCTTTTTTTTTTAGGGGAGGGAAATGCGTTACGCATACCACCCGGGTGCAGGCTCCTTCGCGGATGCCCGGGGGCCCTCCACGTGAGGCACGCCAGATGTTTTGGCGCGCCTGCCTCATCGATCTCCACCTGTTCAGTAGCGGACCCCCCTGATTCCGCTACGAGGAGATCATGGGTGCGGAAAGTCCAACACCCGGTGGCGGATCAGGTCTGTGGTTCCGCCACCTACCACGACTCGGCCGCAGAGGATAGGGAAAGCGGCGCACCGTAATACCAGCATTCCTCTTCCTCTGCGGTCCCACCAATGCCGCTTCAGCGGAACGGCCCCGCCAAGTTCGCAGGGGGTAGGGAGAGTGGCGCACCGTTATACCAACACGCCTATCCCCCTGCGATCCCACCTCGGCCGCAGAAGATAGCGCGTGAGAACTTCTTCCGCGGTCCCTCCCCAACACATCCTAGGCGGGCTTAGGCAAGCCCGCTAGGAGCGCCCTCCTCGGGCCAGCCGGCAGCCCAAACAGGCCGGACCTGGGTGCCTCTTAGCTTCGCCGTGGGTGACCAGTCCACGGTTACTAAGCCCCCCCGCCCCGACAAGGCGAGCACCCACGGGGGGGATAGTAAAACGTCCTAGCTTAAGTATCTAAGTAACGGACGTGTAATCTCCACTTATAATAAATCTCTAAATTAAAAAAAGAATCAGCCAGTTTGAAACTAAGCTTTGCGCGGTTCGAATGTTCTCAGCATCCCATGAACGGAAAAATATGAAACATTTTATATAGGTACATTATTATTCTAGCTGCAACTTAGGATAGTTTTTATCCGACTGCGACAGTTAATTAATTTTCCGAAATATACGACTTCATTTAATTTTTCATTTATTTTTATTGAAATCAAACGCTGCTCCAACTGTCAGCTATAAGAACCGTCAAATTTTCGTCAAAATGGCGGAATTGCTTTGCCTTTCACTTATTAATAATTTAAATCCCTTTACGAGACAAATGCTAAAATATAAACCATAAAAAAATATTCGATTCTGATATGAGAACTTATATGCGCAAATGTCGTTTTATGTCGTAATTTCAATAAATGAAATCAACAAATTTGAAAAATATAATTAACACGAATTTGTTTTTTTTGAATGACAATGGCACGCGTTCGGCGCATTCAGCCAAAGTACCTGCGGCGCTACCGCGAAAACCGATACTCAATGTTCATATATTTGCATCCCTGTCACTCGAGTATGGTTAGTGCGATAGAGATAGAGATACCCGAATATTTTCGAATTCCGAAGTTCGTGGTTATAGCTCAGGAATCGAAAATATGGTAAATAATCATAATGTATTTTCTCGAAAAAGAATTTAAAATAAATATAGTCAAATGGAGAAAAAAACAAAGCAAGAGGTTATATAGGTAATGATTAAGTTATAAGAGTCCAAAGTTTTAAGAGGGGGTATGTTCTGTCCCTTTTCCGCAAAACGCACCTTCATATGAAACGATTGTTTTTTACTATGACGCTCGAGTATATTGACGTCACAGTCCCTCATCGTTTTCTCACTCTAACAAGCGACATTAAAACGGATGTAGCTTCATAATTTTTTGAGATATTTGAATGGGAGTTTCATTATCTTCTATCTATTTATACATAATAAATGCCTATGTCCTGACTCTGATATTCACTCAATCACTCACTCACTCACTCATCAACGCACAGCCGAAACTACTAATCTTAGAGAGTTGATTTTTGCACAGTATGTTGCTTTTATAACGTGGGCTAGGGATAAAAAGGGATTTTTGAAAATTCTACCCCTAAGGGGGTAAAATGGGGGTGCAAAGTTTGTATGGGAGAACCTTTTTTTTTTGAGCTATAGACTTAAACTTTGTAGAAAAATTAGTTATTAGAATACAAATGAAACACTTTCAGCGTTTTGGAAAATTCCACCCCTACGGGGGTAAAATAGGGGTGCAAGGTTTGTATGGGGGAAACATTTTTTTTTAAATAGAGACTTAAAACTTTGTAGAAAGATCAGTCATTAGAATACAAATAAAGAACTTTCAGGGTTTTAGAAAATTCTACCCCTAAAGGGGTAAAATAGAGTGCAAAGTTTGTATGGGAAAAACTACTTTTTTTTAAATAGAGACTTAAAACTTTGTAGAGAAATTATTCATTAGAATACAAATAAAGTACCTAGATTCAGTGTTTTAAAAAAATCTACCCCTAAGGGGGTAAAATAGGGGTGCAAATTTTGTATGGGGGAAACAATTTTTTTTTTAAATAGAGACTTAAAACTTTGTAGAAAGATTAGTCATCAGAATACAAATTAAGTACTTTCAGCGTTTTAGAAAATTCTATCCCTAAAAATAGGGGGCTAAAATAGGGGTGCAAAGTTTGTATGTGGGAAACTATTTTTTTTAGCTAGAGTCCTAAAACTTTGTAGAAAGATTATTTAAATACAAAGAAAGTACTTTCAGCGTTTTGGAAAATTTCACCCCTAAGGGGGTAAAATAGGGTGCAAAGTTTGTATGGGAAAAACATATTTTTTTTTAATAGAGAC
Source organism: Epinotia brunnichana (assembly GCA_963854355.1). Lineage (NCBI taxonomy): Eukaryota > Metazoa > Arthropoda > Insecta > Lepidoptera > Tortricidae > Epinotia > Epinotia brunnichana. The sequence continues at coordinate 24,460,308 of OY977940.1, forward strand.
TTAAAATTTTGACGAAAAATTACTTATTAGAACATGAAAAATACTACATTCGGCGTTTTACAAAAATCATTCCCTAAGGGGGTTAAAAAAGGTTGCAAGGTTTGTATGGGGAACACTTTTTCTGAGCTAGACACTTAAAACTTTGTAGAAAGATTACTTATAAAAATACAAAAAAAAAGATATTCAGCGTTTTGAAAAAATCTATCCCTAAGGGGGATAAAAAGGGGTGCAAAGTTTTTATCAGGGAAAGTTTATGTTTTTGAGTTAGAGACTTGAAACTTTGTAGAAAGATTACTTATTAAAATACAAAAAAAGAACACAAATAGTTTTAGAAAATTCCACCCCTAATAGGGTTAAAAAGGAGAGCAAGCTTTGCATGGGCAACACTTTTTTTGAGTTAGACTTAAAACTTTGCAAAAAGATTACTTATTAGAATACTAAAAAAGAACTTTCAGCGTTTTAGAAAACTCCATCCCTAAGGGGATCCTTAAGATCCTTAAGAAGGGTAGCCAGTGTTGTGTGGGAAAAACTTTTTTTTTTACTAGACTTAAAACTATTCAAAATGTTACTTATTAAAATTAATAATAAAGTACTTTCAGAGTTTTAGAAAATTCCACCCCTAAGGGGGTTAAGAAAGCTTTGTATGGGCAACACTTTTTTTGAGCTAGAGACTTAAAAGTTTACGAAAAAAGTTCTTTCAGCGTTTAGAAAAATTCAACCTCTAAGGGGGTTTAAAAGGGGGTTCAAATTTTAAATGGCGAGCAATAAAATTTTAAAGTGTGAGTAAGAGATTTTTAACTTCGGTCTTATTTATTCTGTACGTTAAAAGACTACAAAACTGATTTCAGAGTTTTTCCAAATTCATCCCCTAAGAGTGTTAAAATTGGTTCAAAGTTTGAGTATTTCAAGGCATTTTTAAAGTATGAGATTTTTAACTTTGGTTTTAGACTGTTTGTTCACAAACTAGAAAATGAACATCAACTTTTTTTTTAATTATCCCCTAAAAGAGGGTTCATATTTTGTATTAAGAGAAATCATTTTCTAAGACGATAAAAAGTTCTACGCGGACGAAGTCGCGGGCAACAGCTAGTGTTCTAATAAAAATTTAGAGAAGTAAAAAAATCGTGCAACATTACATCAAGGTGAAGCAATTGTAGTTACACATCATTATAATACATGTTTCAAAGAATAAACCGTTTTTTTATTTCACTCAACTATTAATTATAGAATCATTTCTAAGCGGTGTCAACCCTAGCGTCTATTGGCCGGCATGTGCGGGCAACGACCGGCGCGTTTAAGGTCGCTCCATTGTTAAATTTAGTAGGCATGGAAAACGGTAGGTATGCGCATTTTTATTCAGAGTCGAGTATCTGTTCGTTAGAACTATTATATAATCTGTGATAAAGATCCTTGTTTTGTTTTATGTGTAGGTAATGTGAAAAATAATTGAAAAAAAAATGTATTATTCAAAAGGTCAAACACTTTACAAATATTCAGGCTGATGCCTCTTTTTAAGCAATTAAGATGCCTGTGGCAATATGGTTCGGCTTTATAATTAGGTACTCATTAAAAATACAATACAAACGTTTATTGTTAAACGTTTTTAAAACAGCGATAATTTAAGTATCAGATTATTATTAAGTGCTTTATACTCAGTTGCACATAAAAATACGACTATTATTTATTTTGGCTTTAATCGTTTCAAAGATAAGTTTTTGTTCCAAACCAATTTAGGTGCCTACCCCCTCGACCGAATTAGAAATAAAATCAAATTATTACTACTTACGTTTAGGGTTCCGTACCAATAAAGTAAAAAAGGAACCCTAATGGTGCGACACTGTCCGACTGTCCGTCTGTCACAACCCTAAATATGTCAGAAACTACTATGCTTACAATATGAATTTTTTGAAAAAAAAATGATGAACACTAACGTTTATGGAAAATTAAAAAAAATAACATACATTTTTTTATGTATTGAGGGGTGATACAAATTCAAAGTCAAATTAATAGATCAAGTGTCATATGAAAGGGCTCCAGTTTCCAATCCTGAAAATACTTATATGTAATGATTAACTAAATTTCGATTTATGAAGGAAAAAGTTTACATAAATACATTTTTTTGGCTAAAAAAACTTAATTTGAATTAAAAACCATAAAAGCATACAAATATTGTTTTATTCTCGAACGATTCTACAGCATCAGTCTATGAATGCCATATTTTTACAGCATGGAACGGAACAATGGACTATCCCACAAGTGGATGATTATTTTTAGTTAGGAAGTAGCAGTCGAGGAAATTGAATGTTTATCACTTTTGGACCTTAATGCCATTATATTGAGTCCAAAAGTGATTAACATTTAATTTCGTTGACTGTACATTCTTTTTTTTAATAAACTATACGATTTTTTGCAGATAGGTACCATCTTTGAGCGACTCTGAGGACTAGCCTAATCCAGTGCTCCCGCAATGCCACAAACCGTCTGAATTGGCGCGTCATAACTAAAGCGGCCACCATTGGCAAGAGGCACTACACAGATGAAGACCCACCGACTACACCATCATAAATGTGACCAAGACCTCTCTGACAAGAGTGTACGGCCGAGAAGAAGATCTCTGAGCGTACAATACGACATATCCAGAGATCCTCGCCAGGTGTAAAGACTATTGCAGTGCAACGGAGGCAGAAATGACAAGATATATATATATATAGCTATCCACGCCGTGGCCGGCGATGGCGATCCTAGCTAGTTGCGGGCGTGAGCCCTGATATGGCTTGCGAAGCCGAACTTACTCTTAAACACTCGGTCGCAGAAAGCACAGTAAAGCTGACCAGAGCTATTGTACGTATAATTGTAGTTGGGCTTTGGACGCGATTTTCGTGCCTGACGTCTCTCATCAAGGTCGACAAGACTCGTTTTGATGCAGGAGCGCCATTCTGGGCGCAACGAGGCAAGCTTCTCCCACTTATGCAAAAATGACAAGAGATGAGTCTGTGAAAGATACAACATGGGCATCCACTCAGCAAACCGCCGGCGTTATGACGTGGAAACGTTCAACCTGGACCATAGTTTCCGCTCTGGCCGACTCTACTCTGGCCAAACGGTTGAGGCAAGCCATCTGGAGATAAGGAGGCAGCGGTGTCACCACAGTAAGTTAGGCCAGTCACATTTTAGTATATTTAACCCTTAACGTGCCTTCAGACCTTAGCAAATTTAAAATTATTAACAATTCGATCTTATCATAACTATTCGATTCTGCTCCCCTATCCTATTGATAGATATATTCGGAAAATACCTTGCTAAAATTCCACGCAGTATAATTTGCTTTCTTGAACAAAGTGTCGTCACTGTAAAATTATACGACCTTACAAGATACTCTAAAGTGAAATTAACACAGATGCATCACATTAATACCCCGATAGCCGTTTTATTCGACCTCAGCATTGTCGTTATGGTCAAAGCACTACGCGCTAATGGGAGCGGTAAATACTTGAGTGCGGAGGGAGCGGCTATTTTCTGTTAAAATATTACCCCTTTTAGGATTACACGTGTGTAGGGTTGGTTGAGACAGGCTGATTTAAAAAAAGATCTGCAACTGCGTCGTCATTGAAATGAAAGAAATAGAAGAGTAGACAAACATCATATTAATCATAGCTTCGTAAAAAAGTAAGTTTCAGAATGTAACCTATTATTTAATAGTTTTTACGTCATACCTGGCCATAAAGTAGGAATTACCGCACGCTATGCGTGCGGAAAACCCCACTTCCTGGCCAGATAGAGACGTAAAATTTTGTACTCACCACGGGCGGTAATAAAGAAAGCCTCAGAGCACATATTTATCGCCCTTGCCTTCGGCGCGGGCGTCAAATACCTGCGATCTGAGACATTCTTTGTTTAACCGCCCTAGGTAAGTAATGGACTATTATTTAAGTAGGTACGCAGTGGAAAATAGTCCATTATATTTATAACTATGATATGATCACTTACAAAAGAACAACATTATTCGAGTACTAAACTTGTCAACTCTCACATTTACTTGATAGGTTTCTTGATGGTAGATTGTAACATGAAAGACGATTTCTTGATATATACTTGATTTATTTAACTTGATAGCACACTTAATGTAGATCGAACGTGAAGTGAGGTGAAATGATTTGTTGGCTAATTACGAAATATTATACAAAGCAAATGCCCATGGTACAAATGAGTGACATGACGCACGCACTATGTACTCGTACAAATATATTTTTTGAAACTACAGTTATTAATTCGGCCACAAATTTTAGTTTTTATGTCCATACTTATACCAGCAGGTCGATCACGTAATGCATTGTACGCGCGTCAGGTAGATCTAAATGTCACTTTTTATATGGAGAAATGACGGATGAATAGTCCTAACGCGCGTTTGAAACGTTACGTTAACTACTCTGGTAATCAGTCCACCTTGACCACCTACATGAAAACAAACAAGCTTATTCCTCTAAGGGATCTCTTCCAGATAACTTTTGAGTTAACGGGCTTACAGCTCCCAATGATCTTCGATCTGTTACCGTCCGTTTTTTCGTGTTTTTTTTGGCTTACCGTATTAACAACAACGAGGTTAACCAAAATAGTATCCCATATTTCCTTCAAAACTCATAGTTTTTGAGATATATGGCACTAAACTTTAGCAGTTTTAGACCAAAAAACCAGTTTTTTGGACGTTACTTTTGTAAAAATGAGTTAAAAACAAAAAACTCTTTCGGGTTGTTAGAAACGTAAAAAAGAAACAGTTACATGTAAATTTCATATATAAAAGGGCATAAACAACATACTAATGTCGAAAACAGAGCTTTTTTGGACCATGTTTGATTAAATCATAGAAAAATAAATGTACATTTTTTTCTAATAACTCTTGCAAAAGTAGATAAAGTATTGAAGAACCGATTAACGTTTGTGGCATAAATATATCTATTGTAATGACGGAGGAATATCAACTCAAAACTCATCAAAACTAGTCAAAAAACGCGTGGAGCCCCTTACAAAATTGTGAGTTATATGTATACCAAAGTTGAAAAATTTAAACAAAAACGAATAAAATAATTACTTTCGAATAGTCCGAATATAAAATATGTGCACACGAACAAAGAGAAAATACGATAAATACCCATAAATATATATACCAACTATGTTTTACAAAAATAAAGCATAAAGAATATTTAAATGTTAGTTTATTAACACAATCATTATTCAAAGGTTAGTTAGGCAGGACGGGCTACTCACGAGACCGCTTTACTCTTTTAAATGTTAACAATAACATGTGTATGAAAAGTGCACAAAACCTTAACTACGCTCACAAAATATAGCTTTTGCATAAGAAAGTATGTATTAGGTATGGTTCTGTCTTACACGTTGCGTTGTAAATATCCTTTAGTTCATACTTAAAGGTCAATTTAGTTGAAGACTATTGACAGCCGCCTAAATTACGGCGCCTAAAAAAGGCACCGTCACATCTTCAGACCATTTATTCAGACATATGACTTTTTTCAGCAACCTAAATCTCGCCGCCAGTGACCAGCAAACCGACAATTTAGTCTTTTACATGGTGCCTTTTCAGTCAAAATAAGGCGCGGGGGCAGCTAGAGACGCAAGCGGAGGTCACTAGCGCCGAAAAAGAGACTCGTGTTCTATTCCCTGCCAGCGCTGGCATGCCGCGAAAAAATGGCGCCGAAAGTGTTTATACGGTGCCTTTTTTAGGCGCCGTAATTTAGGCGGCTGTGAATAATGTAAATAGTCTTCGTCTAAATCGACCTTAGGTCGATTCTATATATTAGTGAAAGAGTTTTTGAAATCGGATGCATAATTCCGGAGATCATCCCATATTTAAAAATTAACAAAGCTACAACCTCACGAACTTAAGATCGTAAGACTTTAACAATCACGGAGTTACATTTCTATAAGGTTGTGGGTTTCGTTTTGAGACAACCCTATATCGTGTGTGCCAACTGCGGCCGAGTGATGTTTTAACGCTTAATGCAGTGTCGGACTTATGTTGGATAGTAAAATAAGAAGCCGAACTTTCACCATTGTTTGTTTTGCCAAATACGAAACAAGAGATTTTTGAAAATTAGAGAGACCCTTACTGTTTCGTCAAGGTTTCATTTTATAGTAGAGAAAGTATCTCCACTTATAATAAATCTCTAAATTAAAAAATGAATCAGCCATTTTGAAATTAAGCTTTGTGCTGTCACGAATGTTCTCAGCATCCCATGAACGGAAAAATATGAAACATAGGATAGTTTTAAATCGACTGCGAATATTAATTAATTTTCCGAAATATACGACTTCATTTAATTTTTCATTTATTATTCTTAAAGTATATCGCCGCCACATCTGTCAGCTTTATGAAACGTCAAAATGGCGGAAATGCTTTTACTTAATTTCACCTATTAATAATTTAAATCCCGTCTACGATAGACATTCACGAGACACATACCAAGAGCTAAAGCATAATAAATTAATCGATTCTGATATGCGAACTTATATGCGCAAATGTCTTATTAAGGCGTTATTTCAATAAATATATCAACAAATTCGACCAATATAAGTAACACTAATTTGTTTTTTTTTAATGGCACGCACGCGCGCTCTTTGCGCATTCAGCCAAACCACAAAAACCGAAACTCGAAGTTCGTATATCTGAATTCCTCATAACCATAATGTTGTATTTTCTCGAAAAAGGACTTAAAATGAAGTCAAATGGAGAACAAAACAACGCAAGAGGTTATATAGGTAATCACTAAGTTATAAGTGTCCAAAGTTTTAAGAGGGGGTATGTTCTGTCCCTTTTCCGCAAAACGCACCTTCATGAAACGGTTGTTTTTTTACTATGACGCTCGAGGATCGTGACGTCACGGTCCCCGATCGTTTTCTCACTCTAACAAGCGATATTAAAACGCCCGTGTCTGTCTGTCTGTCTGTCTGTCTGTCTGTCTGTTTGTCTGTGCGTCTGTCACCAGGCTGTATTTCATCAACCGTGATAGTCAGGCAGTTGAAATTTTCACAGATGATGTATTTCTGTTGCTGCTATTAACAACAAATACTAAAAATCACAATAAATTAATAATTATAATTCTTTTTTTTCTTTTACAATCTTACACAAATACGACCTAGTCCCAAACTAAGCAAAGCTTGTACTATGGGTACCTACTAGACGACGATAAACATACTTATATAGATAAATAAAAACTTAAATATTTTGATAGCATCCATGACTCAGGAACAAATATTTGTGCTCATCACACAAATAAATGGCTTTACCAGGATTCGAACCCAGGACCTCCGGCTTCGTAGGCAGGGTCAACACCAACTAGGCTATAGGAGGCTCCCATACAACAAATGTGATTTTTTTGCCGTTTTTATAGATAATGTTACGGAGCCCTTCGTGCGCGAGTCCGACTCGCACTAGGCCGGTTTTTTTTAATTAATTCGTTAAACAAACATTAAGACGATAACATGTTATACGCAGACGAAGTCGCGGGCAACAGGCAGTATTCAATAAGCATACTTTTTAGATACAGAATACATATTCCTATTACGAAATTATTTATTTCATGGATAATGGCCACAAGGTACTTTTTTAGGGTTCCGTACTCAAAGAGTAAAACGGGACCCTATTACTAAGACTCCGCTGTCCGTCCGTCCGTCCGTCCGTCCATCCGTCCGTCCGTCCGTCTGTCTGTCACCAGGCTGTATCTCACTGATATCGTGATAGTTCCTGCTGAACTTTTGACAGATATTTCTGTTGCCGCTGTAACAACAAATACTAAAAACTCAGAATAAAATAGTTTTTTATTGATAATGGTACGGAACCCTTCATGCGCGAGTCCGACTCGCACTTCGCACTTGGCTTTGGCTTGGCTTGGTTTGATGTTTGTGTAACGACTGTAGTCGACTTAATTTTTTATTGGTTAACTATTTAACCTATCCAGATTACTACGTACGTACCATAAACGTATTCATGTTTGAGTTTTTCTGTGGAAAATTAATTTTGTGGTACTTAAATATAAGATAAACTGAATAACTGAAATACAATTTGTAAAGTTGTAAAACTGAACCAACATGTCTGAATATTTTTATACGGTTAAGATATTTGTAAATTACGCGGGTCTTTAGAATCGACGTTCAAACAGTCTTTGTTGGTTTTTGGATTTTTTGCATGATCCGGGTATTACATAAAAACGCCGAAATATGTTTTAAATATTTATTTAAATATAGGCAAAGGAAGTTATTTAACGGGTGATAGGATATCTAATAATGTTAATACTCATAATTACTTTTGCTATTATGTTACTACACAAACGCATAACTATAATTATAATAAAATTGTAATTAGGTGCTGCAATAGCATCTGACTCTGTAGAAAATTCAAAGTTTGAAACAAAAAATTACCTCGGCAAACTTCGGCAGTAAAGTTACCTACATATATTATTCGTTTCATTTATGTCAGTAATAAAGAAAAAGTAAGTAGTTTGAACTGAAGATCATATTAAGACTTAGCATCTCATTTGGTTCTTTAATAATTTAATATTGATTTGAACTTGTGTATTAAATGTTTTTTGAACTTTAGTAAAATTCGTAGTAAAAGCTTTCCAATAAGGTCAACAAATTATTCCAAGGGCAACGAAAACAATAATAGTCATTTCAAGGGCAACGAAAACAATATTACTTATAATTATTTTGACAAACCTCCTTCATTAAATGTTTTAAGTGGTTACCTGGCAGGATTTCAACTTTAACAAATCTGCACGCCTGGATTTGACGTCAAATACCCTAATATTTTTCCAGTCTTCTTTTACAGGGAAAACTATCAAAACAATTCAAAAGCTATCAATGACGAGATTTATGACCTTATCGGTTTTATAAGTTGCATGCATTATTTATTTTTTCACTCATCTCCATGGTAAACTAAATGTAGTAAAGACGTAAAATTTCTTTATTTTGCGTTTTTAAATAACATGTTTTTTTTATTTTTTTATATTGATTAAGACGTAAGTAAAGTTAAATTTTACATGTAATGCCCATTTTAGGCAAAACCTAGACGAGGTTTGTGTTTCAAATGTTTAACTAAGTTATAGTTAATCGGACAAATCCTGCGTTAGTAGACATATTATTTCAAGGAAAACCATTTTGAAAAGTAATAAAGTTATTTAAAAATTATATCAACATTTATGTGATAGATTAAGATTATAAATTTTGAAATGCTTGTGTTTTTTTTTATTTCGTAGCAAAGTCAGTTTCTTATTCAAGGAAGAATATTGAATGGAAAAGTGATGCTATCATCTAAGTAGATTTCCAATAACAGGTCTCAAAGAGATCGCTCATAAATCAATCTTATTTAAATAGTAGAAAGTTTTCATTCAGCCGCCGTCTGTGAAACGCAATCAATAGTTTCTGAACTTCCTTTTTCATTTAAATGAATCTTTGCGCGAATCGTAAGTTTATGAGGAGTATCTTAGATAGAACTTAGTCTCTAAAGTGCTTACAACTTCTTAACCTGAATAGATACTTTATAGATGTCGATTTTAAGCGTCCTTCATGACGGAGGGTGTTTTCGATTTTATTGATTTGTTATACTAAGCACATGATTTTCGTTCAATGGGTTTTAAAGCCAACCATATATTATCTGCATAGTTCTTATCACAGAAAGGTCACCAGTCTAGTACTAAGTAGGTACGGTCTTACTACGTAGTGTAGGTTCTCCGTATGATACACACAGGTATGTCACTCTTATCTCGTCCATTTACGTTTGGACATAAGCCTGATATGGAATGTATCAAAAATAGCACAAAGAATGAAGAAAAGTTGTACCATAGTCATTTGCTTTTAAAAGTTTAAAATTTATTGCGATTGATAACTGTTTATATTATTGACGGTACTGGTAAAAGTGCAAATCGGCAGCCCTGGTTCAGGTTAAACAATGGGTCTTAAATTAGTTTAGCAACCACTAAATAATAAAGGTACCGGTCAGTGGCAAAATCATCTACCGCTTTATCAATCCCACCCCGTGGGGGGTTTTCACAATAAATTGCGCCCGTACCGTCCGGGTAATTGGCAGGTGACCTGTGCGATTATTCAATCTAGGCATTGATGAATTATACACGGACGCGTGCGCTTACGTTACGTGATTTTGTTGGGCTTTTAATTTGAGTGGTTTTGAGAACATAGTAGACGTCAAGGTGAAAAAAAAAATTGCTTTTTGTTTACTTGATCTTTCACCTCTGACAAACGTTCTAGCTCAAATGTAAGGAACTGATAGATTTTGCTTGTTTCCGTTATTTGCCTGTTTTGTCACAAAATGTTCAAATCATATATAATTATACCTTCGTAATACATACATACAATCACGTCTTTATCCCTAAAAGGGGTAGGTAGGGGGAATGCAATGTCGAGTACTATATCCATTCCGTCACTCGCCCAAGGCTTCGAACTAACCAATATCAACCACATTTTACTATCATCGGTAGCGTTAATTCGCTACATCAACGCAGAAGTATATCAAGAAGAAAAGTGTGTAAGACCGGCAGCCATCACCATCTTGCAGCCAGCGCTACGTTTTGAACCAGGTACGCGTTTTCCACCACCACTTTCCCTTTTTGCTACTTCATTTCTGGATGCCTTCGTAATAATAGTATTTTTCACAATCGTGTCATAATAGAGAGCTTTTTAGTCGAGTACCGTGTTTAGGCCACGATGCTTGCTGAGTGGCCTAAGTAAGGTACGAGATTAAAAAGCTTGATTATAACACTATTGTGAACAATACTTTTTGTACAAGTTCATTAAAATTAATTTTCTACGAGTCAACTGAACTAATTAAACAAACTCGATACTGTTGAAACGAAGTGCAGCCTATCGCTCGTACGCTCGTTGATATCTTAAGACATCAACGAGTAAACTCAATAATCAAAGCGATTCTATTGGTCCATTCATTACAGTTCGGTAAAGCAGCCACGTGATTGGTCGAATTTATTTAGTTCTATTTTCAAATTTTTTTCGGTTGTCTAGAGCGTATCGAAACAGTTATTTCGGTTGTTTCGATACGCTCCATTTAAGTTAAGCGATTCGTAGTCATTGTCGGCTTACGAGATCAATATTAATACAATGCCAAAATTGATACGACATTGCAAAAACGTTTAAGTAACCACAATACTGCTAAAGCCAAGTCGATCACTTTCGTATAAAGTAAGGTCGTGGCGAGGCGTCAACCATCACATCCGTAGGCTGGCCGTAGATAACTAGGCTGTAAGCATCGACCGATAATGGTGTACCCTACTCATTAAATATTACTAGTTTTTAACAAAAAATAAATTATGACGTCTGCTACACGTAACTTTTGAGTGAGATTTTTTGCCTGAGAATGGCACAAATATTTATTATTCGACATCATCATCATCATCATATCAGCCGAAAGACGTCCACTGCTGGACATAGGCCTCCCCCAAAGAGTTCCAAAGTGACCGGTCCTCTGCGCCACCCGCATCCAGCGGACTCCCGCGACCTTTACCAGGTCATCAGTCCACCTTGTAGGAGGCCTACCAACGCCACGCCTTTCGGTACGTGGTCGCCACTCGAGAACCTTTCCGCCCCAACGGCCATCAGTTCTAAGTGCAATGTGCCCCGCCCACTGCCACTTAAGCTTAGCGATTCGACATATTTGATACAAAACAAATACTATTTAAAATCAGGACATAATCAATGCATTCAAATACATATCTCCATTCACCTAAATTTCCAGCATAAAGCTGACGTAAATAATTTCACATCCACCAAAAGTCGAAAGCAGTTTATCAAAAAACTATTCCAACTCGTATATAGTCAAAACAGTTGTCGGTAAATATTACCACGCATGACCAAACAACCTGACAACTACAAAGTCACAAGTGCCAGAAGAATACACAGCCACACATGACATAACGTTTTTAAATGGTTGACTCGACGGTTTATTCTGACGGCCGGCGCCAAAGGTTGAATGTTCGAGCAATTTCGATATGCACGAGTTTGAAACATCCTTTATATTTATTGTGCTAACGTGTGGGTGGGTGAGGTGGCTAGGTTATGCAGTGTGAGACTGAAATACAGTTCGCATCGTTAGCCACAGTAACAATTCGATCATGCATCTGTGACTAACATTACTCGAAATATTAAATCAAAATGCCTAAGTTGTAACGAGCTTGGTCATTCTTATTACTGAAAAGTTTCGATATAATGTACCTAAATTAATATAGCTTACGTAAAAAGCAGTAGCTACATAATTTAAAAAAGCCGCCAAGTGCGAGTCGGACTCGCACATGAAGGGTTCCGTTAAATAAATAGCAGTTTACGATTTATGACGTATTAAAAAAAAACTACTTACCAGATCTCGTTCAAACCAATTTTCGGTGGAAGTTTGCATGGTAATGTACATCATATATTTTTTTGAGTTTTATCATTCTCTTATTTTAGAAGTTACAGGGGGGGGGGGGGGACACACATTTTACCACTTTGGAAGTGTCTCTCGCGCAAACTATTCAGGTTAAAAAAAAATGATCGTAAAAATCTTAATAGCATTTTTGAAGACCTATCCAATCATACCCCACACGTATAGGTTTGATGAAAAAAAAAATTGAGTTTCAGTTTTGTGTATGGGGACCCCTAAAACTTAATGTTTTTTTCGATTTTTGTGTAAAAATCTTAATGCGGTTCACAAAATACATCTACATACCAAGTTTTAACAGTATAGCTCTTATGGTTTCGGAAAAAAATGGCTGTGACATACGGACGGACAGACAGACAGACGGACATGACGAATCTATAAGGGTTCCGTTTTTTGCCATTTGGCTACGGAACCCTAAAAACCCGGTCAAGTACGAGTCTGACTCGCGCACCGAGGGTTCCGTACAAACTTTCATACACCATACCCGTCATGTCAGAGTATGTTTGTTTATCAGCGATAGCTTTTTATCACGCGCACCGATTTCGATTATTTATTTTTTATTTGAAATCTTCAAACCTTACTTGAAAGATAATCTGATAGGAATTTGAAGTTATAAAATGACTTACAAAAGTAAGTAACTTACAAATTTAAGTAAAAATATATATTTTTTAATAATAATAAAATACGCTAGTTAGAGATAATGTTTTATTTTTTCTATATTATTTATGTTACTCTTAATCATATGTAATTATTTCAGAATTTTCGCTTAGTAAACATTGGAGATAAGGGATTTGGAGGTATGGTAATTTTTTCTACATTTTACTTAATAAATCAAAATTCAACCACTGTAGAAAAAAAATAAAAACGGTTTTAGAAAGAACAACTCAAGCCCTTTCATATGATACTCCACTTGATCTATTTACTAGACTTTGATTTTTTAACCCCCCTCATATTCGTTATTGACACAGAAAATAAGAATGTATATTTAAATTTTTCATTTTCCATACACGTGTCTTTACCCTCTCAACAGTTGTTCCAAATTTCAAAATGATAGCAGAAGTAGTTCAGGAACTACTTCTGCTATCATTTTGAAATTTGACTCTGTCCGTCCGTCCGTCCGTCTGTCAGAACGTTAAATATCTCCTGAGATATTTAACGTTCTGACAGACGGACGGACGGACGGACAGAGTCACACCATAAGGGTTCCTTTTTTTACCTTTTTGGTACGGAGCCCTAAAAATACTAATTTACGAGTTCAGCTTTTGCTCGCAACCTTATCCACGTTAATCACGTGAATCACCGGGTTTAATAAATAGTAGGTATTCTTGAACAATCTAGCAAATATGCTATTAAACTTTCCACAGACGCATCATCAAATATCGCACGCCCATAGGAACTTCTTCTCTCCTCTTATTACAAGCTTTATATTAACTTGCACTGTTCGTATGTATGTAAATAATTTGTAAGTATGTAAGTTGTCCGTCAAAATTTGCAATCCATTTTTCTGTCACTTCCCGTTATCCAATTGAGCAGAAATTTTGCAAGCATATGTATATCGCATGACATTTCAATATTATGATGACTTGAAGCTGAGCTGATGCTGTAGCTGGAATGTGGCCATAGGAACACCGCAATAAAACGACACAACCCCATCGAGTTTGGGCTCATTAGAATCGTCTCAATGAGTACTTGATGATGGTATACAGAAAAGTACAGTCGGCAGTAAAACAAAAAAAAAAACAAAAACTTATCCTTTTAAGGTAACGGATAGAGTATAATATTAGTATAAATTCTAATGGAAGAACCATGTTGCATATAGTAACTTCATCTACGACGACCAGTTTGCCTAGTAGGTAGCCTGTAGTACAATGCCTACGAAGCTGAAGGTCCTGGGTTCGAATACTTCGAATCCCGGTATGGGCAAATATTTGTGTGATGAGCATGAATATTTGTTTCTGAGTCTTGGATGTTTTCTATGTTATCATTATCATTACTATGGGACCAGTTTGATGCGTGTTAGATTGTCCAATAATATTTAAAATAATAAAAAAATAAACTATTACTAGTAGCTCTGTGAGCTGTAGAACTCGCGAACCTATGATTAAAAAAAAGCATTTTTTATTTTATTACGAAAAAGTGACTCGACAAAAAAATATTTTTAATAATTAACGAACCCTGCTCACAAAATTTCACGAGAAGAACTAGATTAATTTGAGAAAAATTGTTTTCCCAAAATATCACGTTCCAAACCAATTTCTCAAATTAATACAGGTTAAACAAGTTTATTCTAGGAAAGCGGGAATTTGGCGCAAATGGGAAGACACTTTATGAAAGTTTGTTACATAAGTTTATTAAAATACCACGCCGTTAGCCAGCGAATGTCAAATAACGTTTTGTACGGCAATCGAACCACCTTAAGAAATGCGACCTGTCGAGGAGAACAGACGGACAGAGTGACAGACACCGGACAAACGAACGATTTTCGGTCCAAGTTGAAGCATAGAACTTCGTTAGCTGCGCTCGCTCGTTCGATTATCGCTACGTTGCGGTTTGCTTGGTTTATGGCTGCCATGTGCTCAAAGCTATCACGAAAACATATCAAGTCGCGCTCCAGAACGTTCAAAAAACTTTTTTTTTATTTGCACCTTCGCTGAGAGTATCGAGTTGAGATTTGGCTCGAATAATCGGTCCCCGGAGGGTACCATCATCAATATTTCAAAGGCGGCCGATGCGGGTGCGAATCGTCAGACCATTTCATCCTTTACGGAAATTGGTTACTGATTGGTGATTAAGGGGGTACTATTATCGAAGCTTTTGTCAGTTAGGCAGAATAAAACAAACGTACTGGTGTGCGCGTTACCAGTTATTCAGAAACACGTAAAAATCGTTTTCAATAGTGTTAATGAATAGCAGTATTACAGCGCTCATAGGCGAAATAAAGTTAAGATTGTTTTTCCAAAGGAAAAATTACTCTTTATAAACAGTTTTTATAACGTGCTAGCATCTGTTCTACTATGATTAGATTAGATAATTTATTTCATGATAAGAAACTACAGTATAAATTCGTAGACATACAGCAGCATGCATTCTTCTAGCACATGCGACGCTTATGTATGCATGTACAAATATACGTTATTACAAAAAACTGCTTTGAAGATATCGCTCTCAACTATTTGGTAGATTATAAAACCACAATTTAATCCGGCGCCACACTGAGCGCTAGTTATTTATGCAGGATTAAAGACGTTCAAGTTTGTTACTATGTTACTAATATCTTAAATTAAGGCTAAGGTTAGATTAAGGCTATTTAAGTGTTCAAAAGAAAACATGCAGCTCTTAAAAGGTAAGACGTAAGACGTAAACATTTGTACTTATTCTGAAAGAAATGGTGTGATTTTACAATTAATGGTTGTTATTTACAGCAAAAATACGCAGAACACAAAAATATGTTGAGCCATTACCTCAAAATTATGAACACGCATCAAAAAATATACTTTACTTTTCATCACCCCACAATGTTCTACAAGCTATCTTCATTCCGGACATTTAAGAAAAACGCAACGTTTGTGTTTGAACTTTTAGCGTATTTACGACATTTGTACATTGAAACAGATCTTTACGCAGCGCGAAAACGGTTTAAAAATAATTACCGTCTGCCCGGAGCTGAAGAAATAAATGTGAGCAATAAATACCCGGCTTTTGTCCGTTGCGTTGCATTAACCGTTTCACATTCGCAAGGATACAATAGACTGGTTGTTGTGATGGCGTTAGACTCTTGCCAAGGCGATAGATAGGCAAGGCAGTATTAGAAAACTATATAAATCAAGTAATTCGTTTCTAGGTACCTCACTATGCCATTTATTGACGAGTAGCTGAATAAGTCTTACCCACTATTTAGAAGCCATACCAATCAGTTTTAAATAGGCGACTTTTTGCTTTGTCGGGCTTTAAGGTGGTTCGATTGCCATATAAATCGTTATTTGACAATCGCAGGCTAACGGCGTGATATTTTAAGAAACTTATGTAACAAACTTTCATAAATTGGCTTCCCATTTGCGCCGAATTCCCCCTTTCCTAGAATAAACTTGTTTAAACTAGATTAATTTGCGAAATTGGTTTGGGACGTGATATTTTGGGAAAACTATTTTTCTGCCTGCGAATGTAACATAACGCTTTGTATGGCAATCGAACCACCTTAAAGTGATGTAACAATGGGCATATTTAATAAGAGAGAGAGAGACCATTATTTAATACACAAGTTTAAATTTATATGTTCAATAGTAGATTGTACAACAAGGGTCTAAAATGAGTCATATTACCACGAGATAGATATTTTTCTGAGCGACGCGAGGGAAAATTGTTCGAGTGGTATATAAATAAATAATAAATATTTGCGGAGATTCTTACACAAATCGACCTAGTCCCAAACTAAGCAAAGCTTGTACTATGGGTACTAGACGAAGATAAACATACGGCTTTAAGACCAGAGTTATACACTCTACTTTTCACTTTACCTGCGAAAAAATTGTAAAAACAAAGATTATTCATCCACAATCAATAATAAATTCCAAGGCAAAAAGATTGTCCACATGATTTTTTTTTTTAAACTGCTTTGACACAGATACAAAATATTGACACCAAGAATAAACGCATCTGACCGTTTAAAGGCGCGTCTAAACGGCATGATTGTGAGTTAGGGGATGAAAAACGCCTGATGTTTGAAATAGGGAACATTACTGCAATGTTCTGCCGCCAGAGGCAGCACTACCCCTAATAGTAAACCAGTATAGGAATATAGGGATTCACACACACATGCACAATTGATTGTCAAATGAGTGACAAGGATGCTTGCATAGACAATACCGCAAGTGGGAACGAGATACAATGTCAACGCTGCTAGTGTCGCCACCTACGAAGAGTTTTGCGTAATGTTCCCTATTAATTATGTTTCCTGGTTGGTCGATAACAAATAGAAATGTTTTTTAAACGGTTGTTATAGGTGGATTTAATACGATGAAGTGTTTTGATTGGTCAAATTAAAATGTTTTAAAATCATAAATATGTATACATATTTTCCCTAGGGGCTAAAATGTACTACTTTAGCCCCGCTTGCTAAGCCTAATATGACACACTTTTCGAGCATGAGGAGTGAAAAATATATTATGTGTCACGACGTTTTCATACCTACCTACATGTTTTATACAAAGGTTAAATTATATTTAAATTCAGAATTGAAAAAGGCATCATTGTCCACATAAATGTACTGCACACTCCAATCTGAAACAAAATAAAGCAGGAATGTAGAAAGATAGTGGCTTTAAAGAGAAAATGCTCAATGCAGTTCGTTACATGTGGGGAATGTCGTGGGACATCTATTAGGATATCCCCTAAGGCATGAACTGAGTGAACATTCAAAAAGTCTGTTGTTGAAGCAAACCGTCTCGTATCAAGGCATCGAAATGCGAAGAAACAAAACAAATAGCTACAGAAATAATACGAAACCGCTAGTCATTTGTTACAATTTGTTCTTGAAATCCAATCTGGAAATGGCAACCACAATAAACTTTTCAACGCTATTAAGGTGCATATGTCACCTTTAGTACAAAGTTCCAGTAGCGTTCCAGACTGTTTCTCTTTGCACCGTCTTCCCCACTCGAAGCAGTGGTGGCGTCTCACTGTAAGCGAAAAACCAGTTAAAAATTAGAAATATTATTACTCGTTACGTTAATAAGCTCATTGCTAGAGAACGGCAGGACCAACTGCGTATTTTTTACCACCAAAAACCAAACGCACGGATTCACCCGTGTTAGGTTTCAGTATTTTACCAATCTATTGCTTCGGTTTTTAGAAGGAAAATAGTTAAAATGTTATATGTTATAAGATTTGTGGATCGTGTGAACACATTTTAACTAATTGGATCTCGTTTTGTAAATTGGCAACTTGTCATTCGTAGAAGCGGCTCTCTGATTGGTTTACGACACTGATATCGCGTGATGTCGTGAGCCAATCAGGGAGCTGGATTTTCCCTCCGTAACGGGGATTTCTTGGCCAGAAGTTGGTGCCCGGGTGGGCATTCTGGTGCTCATAGACTATATTGAATAACCTGTAATAGACTTGTCAGTCAAGGATTGCAACTGCAGCGCGCCTAGCGACGTCGTTTGTAACTGAAAATGTATGTAACATAACCATACGTAGAGCACAGTAAGTACATATAGGCGCACAGGTTCTGTTCACACTTATATTTATTTTTAATTTTTTTGCATTCTGAATGAAAAGAAACACAGAGAAAGAAAGAAACACTTTTATTAAAGTAACAAATCAAAACAACACAAAATATACAAGAATTTTGCGTAAGTAAGTACGAAAGTTTCTTGGCATATTCCCGTTCCCGTATCTGCTGTTCTCAAGACATGGTTACATAATTATATAATCTGCAACAAAAGATAGCACTAGATGTAGTAAGATTGATAAAGTAATGTTATTGTTAACAATAATCATGGTTTAGATAGAACGGCCATGATCACGTTATGGAGAAATTGGGACCTAATTGCGCTGAGCACTCTTTTTCATTAAGCAGATGATAAAATAAATAAGTACTTACGCGTTTTACGGCAATTTGGTATCTAACACTTTCTTTTAACCATTGTCGCCTGTATCCAAATCGTAACGAAGAATAAGTCCAGTGGGCTATTGCAGATTTGTTTATGATGTTGGCACCATGAATAATCCTCGAGCGCCGAACGCAACGTCTGAATCAAAAATACCGCGATATCCCTAAAGTAGTCTTCTTTCAGCAAAATATCCTATCTACAATATTTAAGGTACTTACCCTTCATGTCGCATAGTCTTGGGACGCCCTGTATAACTAAATTACGCAACCGTCGCAAGAGATTATAAAAGGTAATGCATTTTTTTATTCAAATATCATTGGCTTCTGGCAAACTGTCCAAAAGGTGCAGAATGGTTTGTTTTAATTGGCTACCTTTGAAACGTACAGTTTGTCGGCCGCCATGAAAAGGTTTATAAAAATTACTCAACAATTTATGCATTTACAAATTAAACATACATATTATATAATGTATTTCGTATCACACCGAAGACGATTACTATAGTTTACAAACAGTCACACCTTTAGAGCTAAAACATTTAAAAAGTAAGAAAAATTCACTCCCCTCCGCTCCACCTAAACGGTGTTGAGGACAAAACGAGCATACAACTTGCTCCACCTAAACGGTGTTGAGGACAAAACGAGCATACAACTCGCACCACCTAAACGGTGTTGAGATCAAGAACGAGAATACTCCACTTTAATAGTGTCGAGGATGTTTTCGCTCCACCTAAACGGTGTTGAGAACAAGACGAGCATACAATTCGCTCCACCTAAACGGTGTTGAGATTAACGACGAGTGTATCGTCTTTAATATTGTTATGGTTGTTTTCGCTCCACGTTAATTGTATCGAGGTTTTATAATTTACTTTATTTAAAAACCAAGTTTTAACCGACTTCAATTCAGTACTCCGCCAAGCCACATGAACATTACCACATTTCTTTTGCAATTTGCCACATGAACTGATTTCCGAGAGCAAATGCGTTGATTATTAGAAAAAAAAAACCAAATCACTGTATGTGAGCCGATAATATTTGAGGACTCCCGTCGATTAGAATTGGAATCAAACATCACTAGGTAAGTTCGTTTGATTTTTAATTACAAATGCAAAAATATTAGAAACCCTGACGATTTCATTGCGATATACCTAAAATTCGTTTCACACATTTCAACGAAATATTAAAATCTTTTAAAATAGCTTCTCCGCTCTCACTGAGCCCACACAAGATGCAGTTGCTGCTCTTTTTCGCCTTTATTGGACCGTATTGAGCCTCCGTGAAATGTGTAAAATTGCCAACAGTGGGATTCAAGGAAAACTTTTCAAACGAGTTTTGCGAAGTACGAGTAGCTGGCTAAAGGAAACTAAATAGCTGCGGAGTGGATAAGGACGCAGTAATCTCTTTCGATACGGAACGGGGTGTTAAGAACAGAAAACTATGGGGATTTGTTTTCGAGTTTTATTAGGATAAAAAATTCGCATAGTGCCATGTTTTTTTCATTATTAAATCAATTTCATTTTCAAATAGGGATCATATGTCCATTTAGTACACATGAAAGTACCTAATAAAAAGGCAAAAATAAGAGTTTAAGTCGGATTTTCCTATTGAACGTTAAAACACCTCGTGTAAATTGATAACCAAGTCTTAATATTGAATTTATGTAAAAAACTTTAAAGAAAATAGATAAAAATAAATATATCAGTACTGAATTTTTATAGTAAATATTTATATTGACAAATGAAATGAAACAAAAAACATCCTAAATATAGATCATTTAATTCCACGTCATTATTGTCCTATCAGGTGAGGGCGACTCGCTGGTCGATCACGTAAGGCATTGTACGCGCGTCAGGTATATCTAAATGTCACTTTTTATATGGAAAAATTACAGTTAAATTGTCCTAACGCGCGTTCGGAACGTTACGTGAATACCCCTCCGATTTTGATCTCATTTTGTCTCACCGACTAGCGACTGAGAATGCACACGTATTCACAGTTAACCACCATATCTGATGGCCATTCACTATTCGTCACATGATCCCGTTGGTCAGCCCCAACAAGTAGATTCACAAATTAAGATGTCTCATTTAGGCCAATCAAATCTTTTCAAATGTAGAAAAGGTAAGAACCCAAATAAGATTTCCCAACATCAAAGCCTTTCCTATAATTGCGGAGATTTGTTTGTCCCTTTGTAGGGTCCAATAGGCATGGTGCCTCATGTTTAAATTGATAGCGTAGTGTTGCAAAATGGATAGTAAACCATCAAATTATTGTTATAAAGTATAATTACAAAATATTATTAAAACCTTAAAAACATAGACCTTAAAAGTTTAGACAAAATATGCATTTTTTATTGTCCAAGAGTAAATTAAAAACTACCAATAGAATCCTTACGATTTTATAGAAACCAAATTTTCTGACAACTACGTACAGTCGCCATGACATACATCGGAGCAAACAAGCACCTCACAAACATCGGAACACACCTCTATTTTCAAGTCATTAGGGTGCATGTGCCGATATTTTTGAACACCTATAGTGTACCTATGTAGGTATGTGATGGCGACTGTACCTAAACGCAGTATTTCGCGAACGAAAAAGCATTTTACTTGATTTTTCTATACAACGATTACCTAGTACAAACAATAGTTGTGACGTCGTACCCGTGTGACAATTAGTGTCAAATCTGGCGGCTGCCACCAGCGAGGTCAATCTTTGTCTCAAATTTTTGGGTTTTATTAATTGTAGTTGCTCCCATACAAACATTTGCTCCTCTCCAAAAACTGGTTCGAATGGCATCGTAAAAAAATCTTAGTTATTAGTTAGTGTTGTATTACTGGCTAATCAAAATTTTTAATTTATATTTATTTTACCACATATTGTATTCTACATGATGTCACTTCATTAAATAAAGTCAAATACATCATTTAGTATTGCGAAGCAATAATTTACTTTCAAAACAAAGTTTTAACCGACTTTAATTCAGTACTCCGCCAAGCCACATTAACGTTTCCACATTTTTTTTCCAATTTACCACATGAACTGATTTTCGAGAACAAAAGCGTTGATTTTAGACCAATAAACCAAATCGCTGTATGTGGGCCGATAATATTTGAGGACTTCTGTCGATTCCTCAAGGATCTCAGAATTACCTTTGGCACTTCATTGTTTGCAATTTCAACGGAATAATATCAGAATCTGTGACGTACTTATATAATAGTTTGAAGTACATCATTGAGAAGTTCCACAAGCCATCTGTGGTCTTCATCATCAATTCCACTTCACCAAATTTATGATTTCCAGGTGTAAATACTCGAGTTATAATAGAAAATATCGAAATTACTACACGCGTGCCTAATATATTTGAGGAGTTCCCTCAATTCCTCATGGTTCCCATCATCCAACTGGGGTTTTGGAAACAATGGGACTAATCTGGAAGCATATAATTTCAGTTAAAAAAAGAATTGTACGAATCGGTTCATAAATGACGGAGTTCTGAGGTAACAAACATTAAAAAAAAAAAACATCCGAATTGAGAACCTCCTCCTTTTTTTGAAGTCGGTTAAAAAGGAAATATGTAACGCATGCATAAAGCCATTCATACGGTAGCAAAAAGTTAATTTATTGTGTCCGAAAAACGTTCCGGAGAACACAGTAAATGAAAACGGAAGGAAACATTCATGGCGCGGTGTTTAAAATGTTCACGCGTCGCTTCCTTTTTCGTAATGAGTGCGCCGCTTTTGAATTAAAATCATGTCTCGTTGTTGATATTCAGAGGAAAATACAATGACAATTAAATTTTTAAAATGGCATTACCCAATAATAGGTATATTTGTGTTGTTGTGAAATCCATGCTAAGTACACAATTGAGATTAAATTTTATACCTAAGTTTTTATTTTGGCTTTATAAAACTGTGGCGTTATTGGTGGGAATCGGCTAAGCTTATTGTTTCTAAATACATACACTGCTACAGATGTCCTATTATAACCCACAGATCGACGTATTTATTGACAGTGTTGGTGATTTTGGCAGGAAATTCTTAGCATTTTTATGAATTTTGCTAATAGACACAGCTTGAAGACTATGACATATTCTTTTTTATATAGTTAACTAATCTTTCATCTTACTGTTAATGCTAGTGAATGTCATAAATATATAAATAAATCTCAGAAACTTGGTGGAACCTTACTTTTCCGACCTTCGTACGGGATGCTACCACTCTTTATACCAGCTTATAAGCAAATTTTATTAAACGCATCTGTATCTGTAATGTAAATCAAAATATCATTAAACCAGTTAATAATAGTAAACCTGAAATCCTTAACAGACAGTGCCACGAGCCGAAGGAGGTCACACGGGACTAAAATGTATATAACATAACATCAATGGAGCGTCTAAATTTAAACCCATATTCCTCTTAACTACTGGAGTTTATTAACACACTATCAAGATTAAAAGCTGTTCGACGGAAGGGTACCGACATGGTCCCGACCTTTAATTAAGATCTCGGATCCTGACACACCGTCCCAAACCGGATTTATAGTGGCTTGTAAAATTTGCCTGCTAAACTGAGCCAATTGATTAATGGCTGGATGACTCTTTGCGCTTTGTGGAGTGTTGTTATGAATCGACTAGCTGCCCCGCGCGGTTTCGCTCGTATCTGCAAAGAACACGAGCAAACCAGCGAGATAAAATATATCAAGAACTTCCAGTTCATTTACAGGTTAAATAATTATTAAAATCGAATACGTGGATCTGGAGATTACTCTCTACATACAAAATTACAAAAGATACAATTTCCCAGCACACTTTTCCGCTTCGCCCGTGTATAATATTACGGAGAACCCAAGCGAGAGCACTGTACAAACCAGTTAAATATTTTTTAAACGGATGAGTAGATTTCCTCTTTCGTCACTCATATTAACAAACTTATCTTCTTTATAAAATTAGTATAGACACATTATAATAGCTTTCGTTCTAAGCAAGGTTTGCTATTAGATTCTCACTGGCGTAATCTAAATTTTAGTATAGTATATATATTTCCTAAGGAATTTGAATCGAACAACCATTATCCTTGTAGTTTACACTAGTGACAGCGCCAAAAACTAAATCGTCTTAAACAGTGTAAGTAAACACATACAGAGTTACTAATAATCTAAATGCGAAAGTGTGTTTGTCTGTCTGTTAGGCTTAAGTAAACCGATTTAGTCGGTTTTGGTATGGAGATAGTTTAAGGCCCGAAAAACTACAAAGGATACTTTTTATTCTCGAGGACACATTTATGGAATTGCGATTTATTCACTCAAGGCTGACCACGTGCACGGGACTTAAGTTACGGAGTACAATCGTAGGACTGTACCAATTCTTAGCCTCAAATTGGTTTATTAAGTTCTATGCGTATGAAAACGCGGGACAAATCTTTTTAGACTTTTGAGAAATAAATATTTATTGAGTTCAAGTTTATTACTAAATAGCGATTATTACTAAATATTGGCTGTGAGTCGTTGGTGCCGTGTTCTGTTCTTAATAAAAAACACTTTTGGAGCATTCGACGGAAAAGTCCACCGTTGTCCTGTACGAAAACGAATTTTCAGACAATTGGTAAGTTTTGGACATTCTTTTTCTGCTACAATAGAGTCAAACTATGGTCAGAATTATAATATTCCAATTAAAATTGCAAAGATAACTCTATAGACAGAGATAATATACACGCGTTTGTACGGGACAGCTCGTGGAATGCCACATCTTTTTCAATATTTTCGGTCTAATAACGAATCATGTCTGGCCATTCTCTTTTAGGATACCATTTCAATTCCAGATCGTAAATATACCGATATAATTATGATGTTAAATGTAATTGAAAAAAGAGTATTTGAAACCTAGTTATAGAATGTATCCATCGCCAGCACGTGAGACAATTAATGTATCCATACCATTTCAACTAATCCGGCCGTTACATGACTGTTGCGTGTTCAGTAGATCTATTAGGTCAATCCCTGTCACGTGTAGTTATACACTTACGACTAAGCCTTATTAAGTCACGTAAACCTTCTATTGCTCGTATAACTTGAAATCCGCACAACAGTTTATCTTACTGCTTAATGTTGACTAATGTCCCCGACTAGCGCCTGTATCTCTATGAGATATGTACCTCGTCTTTGAGTATTTTTATGTTCTGTTTTAAGTATTTTTAAAATTAGGCAACAATGAACTTGCATGGGAGTTCAATTTTGAATAAATTGCACTCAATCGATGCGGATATACGTAGAAATAAAAAAAATAAATGTGTTTGTTTTATCTCACGTTAAAATTACGAAAGAATATATATTCCTTTTTCGATAAAATTACATAAAAGTTAAACAGAATATTGAATTAGAAATGATATTTTGTATGACAAGTATAGACCTAAACGCAAATTTTGTGGAGATAATTGCAAATTAATGACTTACTGCCATAGTAAACACGCCGAGAATATGAGTAGTGACGTCATAGTACATATTATAAGCCCGTGCTGGCGCGTGCATATTTCAAATGCATATAATATCAGAAAAATAAATCATAGGAAAGTTTTAATTCTACAGTTGCTATTCCTATGGATTGATTTAGGTAATAAAATAAAGATGCATGTTCCCCATTCGATTTTATTTTTAATTTATACATTTGTATTTTACAGATAAGCACCTTGCAGTTATGCAAAACAGCGACAGAGATCTGCGTAGGTAAAATTATTCCGATCTTTTCATAAACATTTTGAAGACAAAATATTTATTTTTTTATTTTTTTAGGGTTCCGTACTCAAAGAGTAAAACGGGACCCTATTACTAAGACTCCGCTGTCCGTCTGTATGTCTGTCTGTCTGTCTGTCACCAGGCTGTATCTCAACAAGCAGTGATAGTTTGACAGCAAAAATTTTCACAGATGATGTATTTCTGTTGTCGCTATAACAACAAATACTAAAAACCAGAATAAATAAATATTTTTTTTCCTTTTTTAGGGTTCCGTAGCCAAATGGCAAAAAACGGAACCCTTATAGATTCGCCATGTCTGTCTGTCTGTCTGTCCGTCCGTATGTACAGCCACTTTTTTCCGAAACTATAAGACCTATACTGTTGAAATTTGGTGAGTAGATGTATTCTGTGAACCGCATTAGAATTTTTACACAAAAATACAAAAAAAAAAAATTTTTGGGGGTTCCCCATACTCAGAACTGAAACTCAAAAAATTTTTTTTCATCAAACCCATACGTGAATAGGTATCTATGAATAGGTCTTTAAAAATGATATTGAGGTTTCTAATAGCATTCACTGAATAGTTTGCGCGAGAGACACTTCCAAAGTGGTAAAATGTGTCCCCCCCCCCCCCTGTAACTTCTAAAATAAGAGAATGATAAAACTTAAAAAAATATGTGATATACATTACCATGCAAACTTCCAACGAAAATTGGTTTGAACGAGATCTAGTAAGTAGTTTTTAATACGTCATAAATCGTAAAAAGCAATTTATTTAACGGAACCCTTCATGTGCGAGTCCAACTCGCACTTGGCCGCTTTTTTTTTTATAATCTTACACAAATCGGCTTATTCCCAAACTAAGCAAAGCTTGTACTATGGGTACTAGACGACGGTAAACATACTTTCATAGATAAATAAATACTTAAATACATAGAAAACATCCATGACTCAGGAACAAATATTTGTGCTCATCACATAAATAAATGCCCTTACCAGGATTCAAACCCGGGACCTCCGGCTTCGTAGGCAGGGTCACTACCAATTAGGCTACAGGAGGCTCCTATACAACAAACGTGATTTTTTGGCCGTTTTATTAATAGATAATGATACGGAACCCTTCGTGCGCGAGTCCGACTCGCACTTGGCCGGTTTTTTTTTATTTTAAACTTTATTATGAAACAATTCTGAATACGTTGCATTTGAATACAGGACAATGACGTTGTTGTTTGATTGTTTAATAGTCACTTAAATGGTTATAATAATATATTTTTAAATAAAGGAAAGTTTAAGGAGAGGAAAGTTGGCAAAAGGTGGAAAATATTTGGAAGCCTGCTGGATTTTGGCGAAAACTTTCTATACCTCCTCCGCCTGTCTTTCGAAGAGGATTTTTAGTAACTTAAGCTCCTTGGCTGCTCAAAGTCAAAAACAAGTAAATAGGTTTTTGCAAATTTTACAGGAGAGCGAAAAAATAATTTTTAACTTCACAATTATATGTATCAGAATTATTTTTTTTCTACATATTTATACATGACACAGTGACCGTGACTTTTTTTCATCACCTTTAACTGAAGCCATTACGGTCATGGAGCTGAAAATCAAATTTAGCTTGGGATTTTGTCAAAAAAACCATAAACATCTACGCTAAAAACAAGTAACTTCAGATACTTGTTTTTGATAAGGTGATTGGTTGTTATTTTCAATTCTTACAATCCATTTGATTGATTTCAGCTAATTTATTTTATATATTTTTCGACATAGGTACCCCCTCGTAATAACGAACTTTTGAGTTGCTTGTTTTTTGCTAATCTGTGATTGAGATACTTGTATTTAATAAAGGTTACTAAGAGGTTTTGAGTTACTTGTAATCGTTTTTAACAAATTACTGAAAACTAAACACAATTTGGAAACAATAAAAATGTAGTTTGGTGCCCCTCGATGCCCGATAGGTAAAAGAAATCGAATGAGCCAAAAAACCGATTATTGAGAAAAATAGACTGACTTGTTTTTCATGACGAGCATGTTACCTGTTCTGTTCTGTCAGATATACAATTTTTCTGTAATGTAAACGATCGTAAAGTGGTTGTAACTGGGTGTACATAATTATAGCTCATTGAAACTGCTTGGTGGGTAATCAATAAAGAAACTAAAACCTAGTTAGATACAATAGAAATTAAAAAATATGTACACTAAAACTAAAACAATATTAATACTAATGTAATAGAAACTCTCCCGCAATCGTTGTCCTATTTTTTTTTCGCCTCGGAGCACCAGGGGCCATTCGTCTCCACAGCAACCGGGACGAAGTCATACAGTGTATGACATACACTGGTTCCAAATTTGAGTACAGTTCCCGGCAAACAACTTGAACATGCGGGACGAAGTGGGGGGGCAGCTCGCACGTACAATTCGCCTTTGCGCAGGCAAGGTCATTTGCGCACGAAGTTTGCCGTCCACTGTACTTTGAATGCTTAAGTTTTGCTGCGCATTCGGCGGCCGCTCTAGCCTTGCGTGCCGCGTGGTTGAGGTGCGATGTAGCAAATGTGCTTACGCACGTTGCATCCCAAATTAGATTTCGACCCCTCGCTCATGGAACCAGTGTTACCCCTCGGGCCTCTTACCATCCGTCCTGCTTAAACCTTGTGGCTCTAATACGCTAGGCAATTTTTCGGAGGCCAATGCTTGACGTATAATTTCGTTTATTGAATGATGTCTCAAAAATCTGCCCGCACAGCGCCCGCAGCTTAAACAATGATGGCCATTCGCCTCAACTGTAGCTCCACAAATGTACTGATGAGGTTCGCACACCGAGCACCCCAATCTTAGCGCAGCCCCAATCCTAACTCCTTGATCACACGTACCGAGCAAACGGGCAAGGCAGTGCTCTCGGCCGAGTACTCGGTGCGTATAAACAGTCAGCGAGTCGTTGTCAGTCAGCAGTGTACCTAGATGCGACGATGGTAATGCATGCAGCCATGCCCTAGATTCAGGTGCGGCCACTGCTTTTAACCGGGCCACATCATCTCCAATAACCACCTCCACAAGACCATCTTATGTTCACAGGAGATCGTCCCACGATCTTTGAGATTTTAAGGTCGGGCATCATCCGGACATCTTTCTTTCCAGTCTCCTAATGCTTCATCCAAAAATTTAATCTGAACTTTGCCACCGTCTAGACACAAAATGCAAGTGACAAGATCAACAGAACTAAAAGCAGAGGCAATAAAGGCCATAAGTCCCATATCATGCACTTGACGAATGCCAAGACTACAGTATCGAATTGGCAGTGCAGCCTGAACTAATTGCGACTCATTTAGGCTTACATTTAGAATATTCTTAAGGCCACACTGCAAAATACGGTCGAAAGCTTGAACACACTGTGGAAAAAACTAAGACGGTGCTGTCCGCAATGTGTAAATCATTCGGGGCATGGAAAATGAACTACGTAAGAAGACTAAGGCGACATGGGCAGAATCTTGTTGTAGATGAGTTAAAGAGGATGATGCCAATGCATCCGACATATTCTGAACAACAGTAGGCACTCCCTCTGGGAATATTGGAGCCTCTTAAAGAGCAAAAGATGTAGGATCAACAAATTTCAGCCCACGAAGTAATGCTTCAATATCATCAGTAGATCTGGTTTAGCTACAAGGAATTTTCTTTTTCATTTTCTTGAAATGTTTTTTTTTGTGGGTACATTCATAATCAATGTAAGTCCTAGTAGGAACTGTGTAGGACTTAGATGCATATCCTTAGTGTAAAAATATTACTGTATTTTTTCTTCTGTACATCTATGTCTGTTTGTTCTCCAAATAAATAAAATAAATTACGAGAACAATATTCCTTTACTATTCCGCTAATAACGTGCTGGTCGATCAGCGGAGATCAAATGCAACTATTTGCGTATAAACATGCAAATAATTACAGCAAACCACCACCAATAATGAAAAAACCTCGACACGTGTTTCGCCTCTCTACGAGGCATCATCAGGAGATGCTGGCAGGAGATGTTGCTTGCGCCACATCCACTGCGCCAAACTCTGAACTGAGGTCCGCTGATCGACCACCACGTTTTCTATATATCATGGACTTCCGCAAAGTAACGCCTGATTCAATAAATTATTTAAAATAAAATAAATTAACAACCCTCACCGTAAATATATCACACGCCTCACTTGAGTCACAATCTACTATTCCGGCTGGTTCTTGAATTAAAGTCATGTTAGATAGTCAGACAATAAATAAATAAAAATTCAAGTGACTGTACCAAACAAATTATAAATGCAGGCTTGCGGTCGACTATTTGTGTCGTTGCTGGCCTTTTTCATGCATGAGCTATTGCAAAATCCCAACGGAGCAGTCATTTCCTAGTTTTCATATAACGGCCGACAGCAAGCCAAGTTTTTGTCCCTCTCGTGATTTGAATTCAATAATCGGGATCGAGTAAGCCTTAGATCGCTTTCCATGGAAATGAAGCGAGTTTCTTTTTATATTTTGTTGAAGGAAGAATAATTCCATTGGCGGGTAATCGTTACGGAGATTGAACGTAGATATTAAAAATCCAAGTTGGAGTTATTCCCCCGGTTTTTCGGTTCCTCCGTTTTATATGTACATACATACATTCATACATACAATCACGCCTTTATCCCTAAAAGGGGTAGGCAGAGCACATGAAACTTGTGTTCCAGTGCCACTTTTAGCATAAATGTGGGTGTAAAAGATGGACAAAATGTGATATCGAAGTGATAGGTTGCTAGCCCATCGCCCACAACATCGTTTTATATTTATTTCGTGATATCCGCCGTAGTCGTCATTTTCGGCGTAATTTTACTCGTTGCTTTGTTTTAGGTGTTTGTGACAGATCCAATATCCTGTTCGGTTATGTCGGAGCATGTAATTAATTATAATATTGCGACCGATATAGAATTTGAATAATTGAACTAGGATCCCTTTTGTCGCCCATAAACTTATTGTTTTGATATTTGAAATTGATTTCCAAATTGTTTATACCTACACATAAATAAAGTACCTACATACAAGAGATAAGGGCACCCAGTGGTCAGCCACTTAACATAATTTCTAAGTCATCTAAATCTGTCACCCTTAGCCGGACGGTGATCCCATGGTGACCACATATCAATTTTTTTTCTAGACGACCTAATGTAATGTATGGAACAAAAATGTCATTATTGTATAGTCTATGAAATAGGTTATTTCAGAGCACAAAGAAAATGAGTGTATCAGTATATTTTTTTATGACGTTTCAGCTGTCAAATTTAAACTGAGGGATTTGGTACGTTTTGTCTGTTCCTTGAGTTTGTAAATGGAATTATGCCAAAAATAAATACTCTATAATTTTTTTTATTTTTTTTACTAGTATTTGACCTCCGCCCGTTTGAACCACGTGCATGTGGTCTGTATATGGCCACGGCTCTGCAGCGTATTCACTCGACTTTTAAGGGTAAGACTATTGTTGTAAATGACCACTTTTTTATTTTTTATTGACAAGATACCGTGTTAAAAAAATACTATGTTGGTATTTTATAGTCTTTTGTGGAGTTTTCCATGACTTTAATCATGCAGAAATATACTTTTTGTTACCGACTTATATTTGGGTGTTATTATACCAACAATTTATTGTAAAGACATACGTAGCTTACCCTTAATATTTGTGTATATTGCTAGCAGGCAGTGGCCACATATGGACCACTTGCATTTACGGTAACGGGCAGTGGGCATATGTGGACCACATGTTTTTTTCTGAAAAAAGTACGTAATAATAAAAAAATATAAAAAAAAATCCACGCTGTTATCTACCTACCATAATCAGTATGCAAAAGTAGATAAATCGCTAGGCCTGGCTAAGGGTTAATGGGCCAAATGGAGATGACATCATTATCACCTGTGGAGAATTTATTAATCTTTCATTTAGTAGACGTATTTAAAATGATAACATTATAATTTTTGAATTATTTAAAGAAAAGTGATAATGGAGCCTTTTTCCCAGTAGCCAGCCACCTAAGTCCCTAATATCAGCCTTTAGATACATAGTGGTCAGCCACTACATAAGTAGCGGGCGCGGTGGCTGACTATTGGGGTCTCCGTCCTAGGAACTCAAAACCGACCAAGTATTCAGCCGCATCAAAAAATAGAAACATTTTACTACAAATAAGAAAATAAAATGATGTTGGTAGTTAAATACTCAATTATTTGAATAGGTATACAAGATACATACATTTTACTCACATATACTTGCGTAACAGGCATAAAAAAACCATCATTCAAACAGTAGGTACTGCAGTGATAAATCCCTGCATTTTCTTTTATTGCGTTATCTGTATTTTATTTTGTTCATTATTTTTTTAGCGGAATCAAATCTCCTTGCTGCACGTCGTGTTGAGGGACTAGCTGGTTTTTCGGCTATTATTTTTTAATTATTCAAATTTTGAAATGCGTAGATTATTCTTCTCGAATCTTGTCAATTTTGGTAAACAGATTGGTGCAGACTTCATTCTGACTAGAGCTATTATCGTAAAAACATTGCATATTATGCTATCTTGGACGTTTATTTTCGTGGGCCTGTGTTGAATAAAAAGGCGTACAAGTGCGCTATCCTTACATTTTTGTGAACCTTTCTGCTGTGAATCTTATTCCGGAAGCTCCAGCCACAGCGCCACAGGAAGCCTATTTTTTTGCTCAGCGAATGCTGAATTGGCTCGACCATCGGATATTTTTAAGGCCGGACCAGAGGACTGTTCGGGTGAGTGTTTGTTTACATCATTAGGGTCTGATAATTTGCCGGTTTTATAGTTTTTGTAGTGTATTGCTAACTGGTTTTATTTGTTGGTAGCCGCCAGTTTCGGGCGGACGAGTATCAGACAGACATTCACAAACGCTTGGACGCGTCTGTTTCACGAGACACCCTGCCGGGCGTGGAAAGCCTGTTGAGGTAACGAGGTCGTGCTGGACATCCTGCATTTGTGCTGCGCAGGCATCGTGTGGGCAATTCTTCGAGTTACGTCGGCCACGGATCTTCGCGATCAGATTAGTACTACCCCGTAGCTGGGCGCACTGATAACGAACGACAAGCGGAGCGGCTCGTTACCAGTTAAGAAGTGGGGATACTATTAATGTTTACATTTGCGTGATGAGCGTCGAAAGAGTTATAAACTATTACTTGGGGACATCCTATGTACCTTTTTTGGGTCGATATAAGTGATAAATTTGCTCTAACGTTGTACCTTTTCAGGCTGTTGATTTTTTTGTTAATTCTCTCTGATATTGATAGTAACAACTCAACCGTGACAACAAACTTTAATTATGTTGAATGTATTTACATTGTTTTTCTAGCATAGATAGAGTTTTGATGATGTTGTGAAATAAATTACGTTCGTGTTATATTTGCAAGTGTGTTTATTTTACATTAGTTTTGCTGCAGTACCTATGTACAATCAACGTCAAAATTATCTATGCACTTTTGAACCTTATTTAAATATGATAGAGTTCAAAAGTGTACACATATTTTTCACATCGACGTACCAAGCAAGGTAAATGGCCGAGTCCTGAATCCCCTAAACCCAGTGGTCAGCCGCATATAACTGTTATTTCAAATGCGGCTGACTACTGGGTTTTACTTTGAATAGACTGGAACATGCTTAACTAAATTTGAAAATTTAAATCTAACGGTCTTAGTGGTTGTGTCGGCTCGAAAATAAATAAATTAATTAATAACCCAATGGTCAGCCGCGGAACTTTTGTAAAAAAGTGGTATCCAGTAGTCAGCCCCGTCAATTTATAGGTTAAATATTGATATTTTTATTTAAATACAATGTTAGTTAATAGATAAATAAACCAATCTAGAACAAAAAATAATAACTCTTAACATTAAAACATGGTTATTCACACCGTCCTGTTAAGAGAACACCACGTTTAGCAAAAAATATGGTGGACATGACACTACTGCTCTCGCCGATCCCTCACCGCACCTGTCGCATAATGTATTGACCAATAAGGAATCAGAGCTCCTATTTAAATACTCGCGATTTGTGAAAATGAATATACCAGATATTTATGACCAAAAAACGACTCAAAAGGCTGACCAACTGGTCCCTGGCTGGCCACTGGTGCCTTTTTTAGTCATAAAAATTTACAAGATTTAACATTAGGTATGAAGTATCATACCACCATGACGTTAAATGCCATGAGTTAATTAATTATGTAAGTACCTAAAAAAATCAATATTATGCCATGCTAAGAAAATAATATCCATGATTTGATTACGTTTAAAACATTACGAGTATGACGTATAATACCACCATTACATTGACTGTTGTGGCAAAAACTAACACAAAAAAATTATGACCTACAAAATGTAACACTTGTCTATTGTTTAATATTATGACTTTCAATGTTAGTATTTATAAACATGAATGTTATAAAACGGTTTGTCTGAAAAAATCTATTCTTTTATTTTCATGCAAGATAACAAAAACGCTATTCATCATCATCATATCAGCCAAAAGACGCCCACAGCTGGACATAGGCCTCCCCCAAAGAGTTCCAAAATGACCGGTCCTGCGCCACCCGCATCCAGCGGACTCTCGCGACAACGCAATTATCAGACATAATTTATTGATCATTAATGGGATAAGTGGCTCCGAAGATACAAACTTAGAACGCTACAATACAATCAAATCTTCTTCAATAATAGATAGGTAGCACGTCAACTATTTTGTTCAGGAGTCTTGTCACTATTATGGATCTTATGATTTTTTAAGCGCAAATGAAACATGGCCAAATGCAAATGAAACCTAGGTATTTGTAACTAGGTAAGGAAACTTATATTTGTTATGCGCCTGCTCCGCAACTCTGATGGCAGCCGGGTCCTTCAGCTAGTCTACAACGCACTGTGCAAGTATATATTGGAATACTGCATTTCGGTTTGGGGTGAAGCTGGCATCACGGCGTTGCTGGCATTAAGAAAGAGCACAAAGATCGGTTCTAAAAACAATGAAACGGAAACCCTTTCAATATCCGACAGTTCAAATTCTGTCTGAAACCAAGACACTTTCTGTTCGCCAGTTATTTATTCACAGAATAGCAGTAAAAATGCACTGCTACTCTTTACAATCCTGAAACCTGTAAGGCAAGGCTCTGCAAAGCAAGAAAATTTTCCGTATTCCGCAAGGCACGGCAAAAACTTCCTTTGCCCGACGCTTCCCTCAATATTCGCACCAATTCATATACAACCGAATAGCAAAAGCTTTGTATGTTAAAGTAATGAGTGTTCGAGAATTACAGACTAAAGTAAAGAAACGGCTACTCACGCTCTCTTACAAGGAGATATTTTATTACCCTTGCGGCGACGTGAGCTCAAAAACTGATTTTTAAAAAATCGTAGCTCTTGTTTGGATTACAATACGGCTGCCCTAAATTAAATTAGCAATTTTGAGGCCTTTCTCGAGGGAAATTAGCTATTTTAATCCTGAGTTTTTGACTTAAGCTCGATAGAAAAAAAATCACGAACATAGGTCTAAAATACACTTAAAAAAGTCGTAACAAATTATGCACAACAGCTTAATATATTAAAATTGGTTCCAAAAATCAACAATGTCATTTTTGATTGAAATTTACTTTTTAATTCATTAAAACGCACAAAAATCCGCGCTTCCATCTCGCTCACGCTTATGCTCAGTGAGAGGGAGAGAAGACCACGAACCTACGTCCCCTTAACTGGTAATATCAACGTTTGCTGCACACATTCACACGTTTACGCACTCACGCACGCTCGCACGCACATATTCACACAAACACACACACGCACGCGCCCACACGCACGCGCCCACACACACACGCACACACACAAACACTCACACAGACATACACACACAGTCACACAGAGATATATAGATAATATATGTATACAGTTAAAAGTATATTCGATGCCAGTAACTATCTTATATTTCTATTTTTCATATTTTTGTTTAGAGGTAAATAATTAATCCTTTGTTAAATGTTATCTGTAATCTTCATATTGTATAATCCCTAACAGTTTTCTTTCGGTCCTCACGACACAGGCTGGACCTAGGTCTTGTATCTGTATAATTGCGTTACGCGGGACTATACTCTCCTATTATTTATTAAGTAAAGTAAAGTAAATATAAAGATTTTAGATTTTAGGTTAAGCTAAGTAAGTTTGTATAATATGTGTACATCTAAAATTAAATTATTAAGATTAACATGTGGAAGAGCGGGGTCTCTTAACACAAGCATATTTTAATGCTTAAAAAGAGGCACCAACTCCAGACTATGTAAATATTTTAAGATAAATGCTTTTTATTTTTTTTTATTTATTTATAATCTACCCTATTTCTCATTGTGTTGCGTCGAATTTCCAAACCACTCTTTTTTTTTTCTTACTCAACAAAAATAACGATAAACTTAGTCTAAGTCTTCGCCAAATTGCATAACAGTTTGTTGGTGTATTAATTTTTTATAATCTTAAAATAAATTTAGCATCCATTAACTACAATCGCGCGGCCGTATCATTTTCTATTGTAATAAATCGTCAGCGTCAAGATTATTCACGATTCAATTACATAAGGTCACACTGATAGTTATCGTTAATTTAAATTGAATCATCTAGTAGCTACGGTCGTTTGAGAACCAAATTAAATTGGCCTTGATAACGTTGGTGACATTTCCTTAATACCCCTAAGTTCTCTTTGAGGAGGGAAACCTGGTGTATCATTTTAAAGTGGATACGCGAAGGTTCTTAGAGTGTGGAGATTACACA
Organism: Epinotia brunnichana; assembly: GCA_963854355.1. Classification (NCBI taxonomy): domain Eukaryota; kingdom Metazoa; phylum Arthropoda; class Insecta; order Lepidoptera; family Tortricidae; genus Epinotia; species Epinotia brunnichana. The sequence continues at coordinate 24,496,890 of OY977940.1, forward strand.
GCTCATATTCATATCCTGGTAGTAATATTTAGGTCTCTGGAGTGCTGTAAAGGATATTAACAACTATTAAGAAGGTCTCAAGTGATTAACGAGGGCCTTAAGTGTAAGTGATAAATAAAGTTAAGGTCACTAATATGGTTTAGCGGGAAATTTACTTCAACTCACAGTTGTTGTAGTAGTATAACTCTTTATTGTACAAAAGAAACATAATGGAGACAATTAATAACAAGATAAGTTATGTACAAAGGCGAACTTATACCTATGAGGGATCTCTTCCAGCTAGTAGTCGTTAAGCTGAAATTTGATCAATATTTTATCTTATTTACCTATCAAAATAGCTACATGCGTTGATGTTTCACTCTTTTTAGGGTTCCGTTACTGAAAAATAAAACAGAAACCCTTACAGGACGTGTTCGTTGACTTCGTTCTGTTAAAGCCTTTTTTCCCGAGAAATCTTCAAGGTATCAATTCAATATCAAATACCAGGTCTAAGGACCATTGGAGCGGTGAAAGCACAGTTTTCGGAATTATTTTAGTCGTAAAATTCTTGCTAAATTTTATGATTCTAGATCAACGGCATCAGCTACCAACTCTATATGAAATTATTATCCAGTACAACGCAAGCTGTGTAAAAAGTCAAACGTCTACCGTCAACATACAAACTTACCAATTTAAAAGTTTACAGGCTTTTTCTTATACATACTATTTAGTATAGACAAATTATGCTAATACGGTAAGGAGGTACGTGTGCGAGTCCGATTTGCATTTGATCGGTTTATTTTATATTTACCTAAAATATTCACTGTGGAACAATTTAAGAATTAATATGGTTTTTGGGAAATGGATTGAACTGTTATGAAATAAATAAGTTTAATTGAAATTTGGAGCCGGCCAGGGTCGGTCTTTATATATAAGTACTAACAATATTGATGTTGATGATGATCCTGATGTTACTGTTCAACAATAATACATCATTTTACTTTATTGTGACTCAATATGTTTTTGAATAAAAATACCAATATATTTGAATGCCTTTTTTAAGTAAAACAATTTAATTCCGCTCAACACTCCGAAAATTCAGTAAATAAATCTTTTTTTTCAGGCTCTTTATGAATAAGTAATCTCTTCTGTAATTTTAGTAAGAATTTGGGAAAAATATAAAAATATAGAAAGTTTAAGTTTTCTATCTGACAAACATAAATAGGCACAGAACAAGAGAAATAACAAATGATGTCTATTTAAGTTAAGATACAGACTGAATGAAACGCTTTATTATCAGTACATAGTATAAAACAAAGTCGCCTCCCGCTGTCTGTCTGTCTGTCGCTATATGTATACGATCTTTAAAACTATACGGATTTTGATGCGGTTTTTTTTAATAGATAGAGTGATTCAAGAGAAAGATTTATATGTATAATATTTACAAACCATACCTGCATGTATTATACATATAAACCCGTGCGAAGCCGGGGCGGGTCGCTAATAATATCTAGTGATCCTGTGAGCTGTAGATCTTGCGAGTCTTTATAAAGTTGTTTTTATTAAGCTCCAGAAACAGAATCGATATAAAAAAACGTATAATTATTGAACCTGCTCACAAAATTACACAAGAATCAGTAAATGCGATCTGTAGAGGAGAATAGCCGGGCATCCAGTTACACGAAAGCATTTTTGCCCAAGCTGAAACTGAGAACTTAATTCGCTATGCTCGCTCGTCCAATAACCAATACATTTGAGGGGAGGAGCACGTCAATTTATCGGTGAAGATAAACCTCTTAACGTTATTCGTCACCCAGAAAAACTATCATTAATTACAGATTTAATCGACTTCACATCAGCCAATGGATTATAACTGAAGCAATAAAAAAAAACTGTCCATATTATTACCAAAAGTTTTTGTATTTGAATTTTATCAATAATGGATGAAAATAGTAGGTATCACAATGCGCTGTTAACACTTTTCATTGCTCGTAATGATCGTTAGTGTCTGAAAATTCAACAGCTTTTGCGAACGCAACTGATGCCAATCAATTGTAAACATCACACCCTCCCGAGAGAGAGGTATAAATTGCGTTTTTGTTCTGAAATTCACAAAAGATTTACAAAATGTTTGTTTATTTTTTAGCTCTTAACAATTTATTCGTATAAAGTAATCGTCACCCAAATTCGAATTTAAGAGTACCTACTTACCTACAAGATGACGATTTAAAAAATATCTTACAAAATATTCAATGAAGAGCACGTTCTTAACAAAACATTGTACTGACTTCAGCTCCTTTGTAAATAAGCCCGTTAGACACGAACATTTCGAAACGCAACCAAAATTAAACACAAACAGAACAATGTCAAAGCTATAACATTATAACAAATGTCTCAACGCGGGTCTGTTTGGTCTAATATACAAGCGAATATGGAAGTTGCGATTAGGAAATAGTATATTACTTACCTAGGGCGGTAAAACGAAGAATGTCTCCGATCGCAGGTATTAGACGCCCGAGCCGAAGGCAAGGGCGTTAAATATGTTATGTGAGGCTTTCTTTATTACCGCCGGTGGTGAGTACAAGATTTTACTTCTATCCATGACCAGGAAGTGGGATTTTACGCAAGCGTAGCGTGCGGTAATTGCCACTTTATGGACAGATGTGACGTAAAATGTATTGCTTGTGTATTCGACATGTAATTTCAAACAACCTTTGCACCCTTGCAGCCTTAAGGATGACTCACGCTAGAACGGGCCGTGTCCGGCCAGTGGCGTTTTTTAAGAAAAACGACGGTGTTTGCGCGGCCGAGCCATACCCAAGCCCGGCCAAGCCGCACCGACACCGGGCCGCTTCCGAGCTTCAGCCGTGGCTCAGCCGGGTATGGGTCGGCCCGTTCTAGCGTGAGTCATCCTTTATTGTTTTTATTCCATAGGTCTTTAAAATTAACTTAATCGTTTTCTAGCAGGTATATTGTTGTAATATATAGGTATCACTGGGTAACCGCGACATCTAAAAATAAGAAAATATAAAAATGTGTTGAATGAACACTTGCTACAAAAACCGGAAAACTACTGTACTGAAAAAAATATATCCATTGTAACAATTTTTTTTTAGTACCTACGTACCTTTCAGTGTACTTCGCCTGACTTGTGCTCGGGCGGTCATATTAAAAGTAAACTGACAAATACCTAAGCCAATTTACAACTGAAAATTGATTTGTTCGTTTTTGTTCGAGTAGGTAAAGCAGATCGCTCAATATTTTGTTACTTAAGTTGCAGCATTTGCCGCGAATCTCACTCAAGTCATTCCAAGAAATTTCGAACCTTCAACCCGGGGGCCAAATTAGTCCGTCTCAGAAACTAACTTTGCTTACTAAAATTAATTTACTGAGCCCATTGTGCAGAATACGAATTTAATTTCCTTAGCGGTATTGCGTTGACGAATTATTACATTAGTGTGAAGAACAGAACTGACGATATGGTACCCATATAAATGTCCCATTCTGCGTTAGCACACTGTCGTCGTGCTACCTATATATGTTACTCAAATAAATGTATTAAAACTATATTTATACAAGCATACCGGTTCTCAGTAATTGCTAACTGACTACCATCATACCGCATTCAGCAAAATAAGATCAAACTAATTTAGTAAAGTACCTACCGGTACGTGGTACGTACCTCTGGTATTTACTAGCTTTTTAGCAACTAAACTAGCAAATACGGAACTCTCAAAGTTTCTTCATGTCTGCTTCCATATGAACCCAGGCATTATACTCAAAATTATAGATTATTATATTATGTGAATGAAATTTAGAACGTAGGTGTTTTTTGTACGCAACTAGAGTTATGTACTTATTTTTTTTAAGAAGAGCACTTTTATTAACTTAAGAAAATACAAAAATTGCATATTTTAGGGGGGCACTGTAGCTCAAAAAATATTTTTCAATGCAGGTCAACATGTTGCAAATCAATGTCTAATAGGTATTTCAATTTATAATTTTATGAAATAAAAGTATTCAGATGTAAGCTCCAAAAAACACAAAATTGTGTCCTCTCCTTCAACTCCGTGGAATAAAAAAAAGCATGGACTTTAAATGCTTAGGTACTCAATATTGCAATGAAAATTATACTGAACAAGATAAGTTCGAAGGTTTTTGAGTTCGACGAAAAACTGCCTTTCCTAAACAAAAGTATGTAAGTGCCGTGAGTTTCTTGCGAAGATACGATCTTTTGTCACGGAACCCTCCATTGTTCGTGGTTTGGTTTGTCATGCTATTGGACGGTTTTCCAGATAACGCTTATTATTAGTGCAACAATTACACGAACTTGGCCATTTTTCTGACAAGATTGTCTTAATGATGGCATTGAAGGTAATTGTGTCATTTTTTAATTCATAAAATGACATGAAATTACGGATACTTAACATAAACTCCTACTATATAGAAATAGAAAGAAAGAAAGAAGACATTTATTTACTACACATAAGACACACAGAGACAAAGGGAGTAGGCATACATTACAATTTAACACATATTGTGTGTGTCTTCGCGGCAGTAAATAGGTCGCTGTCTCAGCATTATGCCGAGGTGTCAGACAGACACCTACAGCGCTGATTTTCAGACAGCACCGTACGTGACTCACGGAACGCAACACAACATAAGACCATTGATAAACACATAATTATTGTATACACATAATAAATAATAAATGTAATGAATTTGTAAAATATGTACCAGTAGCCAAATGGGATAGAAAGAAAAACACAAAGCACAAAACGCGACACGGTTGGGATAGGAAAGTGCTGGATGGGTTAGGATTGGGTTTGGGATATCTGGAGCGTCAACAAATAGCCCTTAAGCTGACGCTTAAAGGTATACTTGCTAGACGCTCCTTGAATAGGTGGAGGGAGATCATTCCAACACTTGGACGCCGCGAACCTAAAACTACCTCGAAACGCCGTGGTCCGATGCATTGGCACCAGAATCATCGCCTTACACCTACGCGCACTCTTGGGCCATACAAGTCTACAAATAAACTCCAGTACTTCGGTCACTTTCTGCTGGGTCTCAAAACCGTAACCTAATATCGTCCCTTGATTGCGAAAACCGCTTAAGCTCCGTTTTGGACAAAACTGCGATATTAATAATGTTAGATTATGCTTTCCCAGATCTACATGCTACAATAGCCTGTTTTTCAATACGTGGCTCCTTTCCTGATTTAGTTTCTAAGATAAGGTTAGATACAGCTATTTTTAAGGTAGTCTACAAGCCAAAACCTAAGCCTCTGTTATAATAGCTAGATTGAACAAAACTTGCAATTTAATAACAGTAAAATAATGCTAACCAGGCATACTAGATTTTAGCAGCAAGCGATACCATGAAAATATGACTGTGTTTTATAATCTGACAAAATATTCTAACCACCACATAATATATTTTTCCAGACAACCAAAAGAACCAATATTAAAAATTGTTCAACAGCAAAAACAAACTAAATGTAATATAAGCGGCTTTGCTTGTTACATTTTGTCCTCAAAATCACACATAAGTCATTCAGCTAAAACCGTCTAAGTGTGATTTGACGCTTCTTGCATGCATCATGGTTATATTGTACAAATATGCATATGTATCGTCCCTTGGCTGCAAAAACCGCCTAACTGCATGAAACCCAGTATTGAGTAAAATGCAAATGAAGGTGAAGGGCCAATGATTGCTAATGTACTTTCGTGTTTTTACATGAACAGTCGCTTTGCTGAACTTGTAAGGTAGTTTGATGAATTGGACTAGGCCTGAGAAGAGAGGCAGCCTCTTTGCTGAATTTGAGTCCCTTGAGTTAGTTTGGTAAACTGGACTGGACACAAGAAGGTTGAGAGATGTATTATATATACTCGCTGAAAGACTGCCCCCACGGAAGACCAGTGCTGGGCAATTAGGCCGGCATCATGCTGAGTCGGAACCATTTCATGGCTCGTTGATTATATTTTTGTACTTTTGTGATATTGCCGTGTTTTTTATGCCCTAAACAAATGTATTTTTCTTTCTTTTTTTCACTGGAATATGGATATATATTTTGAAGTACTCAATTCTCACCAAAAATAATGTAATTGCCTGTATTTGGTATAAAACTTACAAGTAAGTAGTCTGAATTGTCTTATGGTATAATGTCTGATTTTACTGAGCAAATATTAATAGCGACGAAGCGTCCTCCTTTTTCCGGTTTTGTCGTTTCTTATGTTTCTAAACCATATAAGGTAATACAAAGTAGATGAGTTTTTGCAATCACGTTATTCCGGTCTTTATTGTATAAACACAGACGGTTCTAAAGAAAAAAGCGCCTTACTGCCGTGCAGAACCTAAAGTGCAGTAACTCGAAAAAGTCCATTTCGAGATAAACGCAAAAAACACTTTAAAAGTAATTTATTTTCGTTCGTTCGCGGTATATACTTGTAATTTATTGTCATGGAAAGCGCTAAACACATAGAATACGATGACGTTAAAAACAATGGTTTCAGTGTACACTGAAATTAATTATGAGGCTTTTTCAAAATTTCAAGCTCGTACTGCACTCTTTGAGACAGGCAAAAACAAAAGAAATACCGCTTAAAACACAGTAAAAAGTCGGGTTACTGTCCATGTTTTGCAGTTACTTACACAGACAAGTGATGAATTACCGTTTAACCCTTTACAACCGAATCGATACTATCGTGCGAGTTTTTTTACATTGGATTGTCGTTTTTTGACAATTGTTAATAAAGTAAATTTTTGACTTGGCAAATCATGATTTCTCGGTTGTAAAGGGTTAAACCACAGTACGCTGAGCTATACTACTGCGTTTTAAACGGTATTTTGCTTGATTTTTAGTGCTACGAGCATCCGTTACTGCATTTAAAACAGGTTTTTGTAAAAGAAAAGTATGACTGGAGCCTTTTTGTCAATAAAATGATTTAATATTTAATTGTCTTCAAAACTACATATGCTCAGTAAATTTCAAGTCAATCAGGCTTCTTTATGTGGGAGAAAAACGACTAGCAAGATTTAAATAAACTTATCTGTGATTTATTATTGGAGATCCTAAATAAAACACATATTTCGTGAAATTGTTAGCAAACAATGTTTATTACACATAATTATGTATCCCTACTAATAAAAAAAGACGACGACTTCAGTATAACGCTACTATTTATTCTTATGTACTGTTAAAATAGCACTTTAATCTTATTGTTATTGTCCGTTCAGTTACTTTGTCAGATATTAAACTATAACTAATAAGATCGTAATTACTAATAAAATGGACGGCACACATATATAACCACCCATTAGGCTATTAGTAACAATAAAAAATACAACAATATACAAAAATTACTACAACTAGAGCTTTTTCCAGTTAGAACAATGTGACTTCTAAACATAATTACATTAGAATACTTTGGTAACCCCTGGGAATAAAGATATATCTTTATTATACTGTGTATACCCTTATAAAACAAAGTAAAATTTTAGCTGGGATTAGGTATATTAATTTATTTTAGTTATGAGGTATACGAATAAGATTTGTTTTTAATAACTCACTTCTAAACTGTTTTGTAAAATATTTCACCAAAACTTTTAAATATAAAATGAATTAAAAATTGGTCAAGGCTTGGAAAACTTAACTGTGTCAGTTCAGGCAAACAAGAAAAAACAAAAAACAGGTATTTAAATTTAAATATGGTGATCATTATTATAAGGAAATACCCCACGTACTGCCGTTGTCAGACGGGTAATAACGTAATGTTCCAAACGCGCGTTAGTACAATCGAACTGTCATTTTTCCATATAAAATATGACATTTAGATCTACCTGACGTGCGTACAATGTGTTACGTGGTCGACCTGCTGGTGCAGATGAGACAGGTACCTAATTGCCTACAAAACACAAGCCAGTTTTTGAGCATCAAGGTTTTGCTTCCTTAAGTAACTGATACTAAGCAAAAGATCAAGAGGTGCAGTTTTTCTGACCTTTATTTAGTGATTTTCATGTTTAAGACGACCAGCCTACATAATAAATAGTGATACTCTCAAATGCTCCAGTAAAATTTGGCTCCAGTTCCGTAAGGAAGCAAATGTCTTAAGAAACTGCAGGGTTCACTGATGCCCAAAAATCGGCTCGTGTTTTGGTGGCATTTACCTGTCTCATCTGCACCTGATAACGCATTACGTGGGGTATTCCCTAATAATAATGATCGCAATGTTTAAATTAAATATTTTTTGTTTATTTTATTTGCCTGAACTGACACAGTCAAGTTTTTTTGGTGAATTATTTTAAGAAAACAGCTTAGAAGTAAGTTTTCCAAAAAGAATTTGATTCTTGTACCTCGCTAATACATATTATTAATTAATAAAATTATCCCAGCTAAAAAATTAAGTTGTTTTATGAGGTATATCTTTATTCCCTGAGGTTACCCAAGTATTCTAATGACATTATGTTTAGAAATCACATTGTTCTAACTGGGAAAAGCTCTATTTGCAGTAAATTTTGTATATTGTTGAAGGTTGTATTGTTACAAATAGCCTATTGAATGGTAATACATGTGTGCCGTCCATTTTATTCGTAATTACGATCTCATTAGTGACAGTTTAAAAACGTGTCTTGTTTGTCCGTTACAATAAGATAAAAGTGCCATATAGCTACATAAGACTGAATAATGTATTATACTGAAGTAGTAGGTAGTCTTTTTTATTACTGTCATACATAATTATGTTTAATAAACATTGATTACTTACGATTTCAACAAATAGGTACCTAGACTACTCCACGAGGGAAGTAAAACTTAAGGTACAATCATGGCTCAATACACTTTCTTATGAGGAAATAGAGAAGATTCTGGAAATTATCAAATAAAACACACACACGTACACACACAAACACTATACAAACACACACATTCTATTCCTTATTTGATATTTATAATATATTGTCCAATTGACTGTAATATTTTGAATCCACGCAATGTATAGGTAATATGCGGTCTCCTGCGATACAGGCAGAGCCTAGTGCAGGGACTGGTACTTATAAATATATATATGTAAACGATTCTGCTAAAATAAATGTCTTATGTCTTATGTGATTAATTTAGTATCTCCAAAATAAATACCAAACAAGTATATTCCAATCTTGCTAGACGATTTTCGGCCACTTAATGAGGTGTGATTGACTCGACTTTTACTGAGCAAATGTAGGTTCGATGACGATTAAATAATTTGATCAATTGGCAAACAGGCCCCAGTCATTTTTTTACAAAAACCTATTTTAAATACAGTAACAGCACAAAAAATCGAGCATAATGCCATTTAAAACGCAGTAGTTAAGCTCCAGACACTGTGGTTTAGGCTGTAAAAACACACTGTCTGTCCACGAGTGCAGTGACAAAAAACAAATGCATTGAAAATACCATTTTAAGTGCAGTACCTCGGCTTGCTACTGCACTTTAGATGGCAATAAGAGTAATATTTAAATAGGGAGGGTACCGACTAAAGTAAGGTAACATACTTTTCACTGCGTTTTAGCTAGTAATTATGTCTAAAAATCAAAGATATTCGAAACACAGTACGAAGAATTTGGAACAAAACTTTGATACTGCAGTTTAGTTAGTTTTTCACGAATAACTTGTTGAGTTCATACAGGCTAAAACATCTGATAAATTACAATTCTACTGCGTTTTAGTTGGTAATGGTCCAATATACGTAGCCGTAAACGTTTTAACTGCGGTTTAAGTAGTATTTTGTGTTCTACGCTAGTCCATTACTGTACTTTAGGAGATTTTTTTTTACATGTTCCAGTTGTCCAAATGAAATACCGATTAAATACACATGTGCATCTTGAAATACTGATCACAGATCATCAAAAAACAAAAAATCCCAAATTAGCCCGATACTGCACTTTAGGTTCTGCACGGCAGCTTAGGTGCTGCTTTTAATGATCCACAGTCGAACATACCACTTAAGTTACACATAAATAGTGACATTTCTATCATGCATGCAGAGTTAATTGCAATCGCCGTTAATTCAATCAATAGGCTGCGATAAGTTTATTATATTATCGGACACCAAGAGTGCGCTCCATTACGTGGCTCGGTGCACCTCGAATTTTCGAGGTATCCCGATTGCCTACACCATTTTAAAACTTATCAGCAAATCACAATCAGAGGGTAAGAACATAGTACTGCAATGGATCCCCTCTCATGTGGGTATACGCGGAAATGAAGCCGTGGACACCTTGGCCAGGCAAGCTTGTTGTAAGGATGTTGAATGTAACATGTTACCTTTTTACTCTGACTGTATCGCTTAAGTCAAACGGCAAACATTATTCGTTGTGGAAAGAATACTTTAATAAGAGATCAAAAGAAAAAGGCATTTGGTATAGGACGATCCAACCTCATCCTAAGATAATATCATAGATAATAGAGTGTTCGTTAAGTAGATGCCACTTAGGATTGATGAGGAGATTTTATCCGGACATATACCATTAAACATGTTTGTATATTTGGTGGGAAAAGTGGCATCTCCGAATTTTGATGAATGTGAAGTACCAGAAGATGAATACCATGTTACGATGGAATGTGTCCGAAACGAAGCTCTCAGGAGAAGTCTGGCATTTAACACCAGCTATGATGTCGGGACCTGCAATAGTGCCCTGGCTACCGCGTTGTCAGACGCGGCCACAGCACTATTACAATTAGCTCGAAAGTGTGTGTGTGTGCGTGCGTGCGTGCGTGCGTGCGTGCGTGCGTGCGTGCGTGCGTGCGTGAGTGTATATTACAAAATTCCTACCGTAATATGTTTGATGGTTACGTAACCTAAGAAGGCGTGGGTACCTGGTGTTTGTTTTCGGTGTGAAGTAATTGATGGCTGCTATAAGGTAAGGGCAATCTACACAACCTCTGACAATGTCATGAAGCAAATCCATATCGAGCATGTCTCTCCTATCCTCCAGACTCATCATATTATGCCACTTAAAATTATATTAACTCAAATAATAAAGAATTTGAAATCGTTAACAGAGTCAAACGGTTCATTCAGGTCAAACGGTTATAAATTTACATCAAAAAGTACTATAAATCAAAAATTCCGATCTAAGGCTATAATTTTAGGAGATACAAAAAAAGTGTCTTCTGGAAAAACTACTTAACTGCAGCTTTTTTTACGGTAAACCCTAAATTTTATCCACTTATCCTAAACAAAAAGCAAATTGAGTCAAAAAGTCTTAATAAACGATAAACTATTCATATGAAAACACGAAAATGCCTAAAGCTGTTATTGGCCCTTCATAGAAATATTAACATGCAAATCTTTAAGTATATGCGTTTTTCTCGAAACTTCATGACATGCAGTAAAGCGGTTTTCGCAGCCAAGGAACGATATCATAATCAAAGGAAAAATATGCGGAAAAAGAGTGTTAATCACAAAGATACCTTCTGATCGAAAAATCTGCCTAACTGACAGATGTAGCACGCGTGGGTTAGGGTTGCAGTAAAAAATATAACAATAGCCGTGATGTTGTCCTATCTTTAATATTACTAGAGCCAAAATGAAGGCCAATGTAGATTATATCCGAAAAGCTTCCTTTATCATATAAAACCCTGCAACAGCGGCGTTACGTCTTGCCCGTAACTAACCGATCCATCCTCGAATGCGCTCACTTTATCAACACGCTCACCGCCATAATTGCGTTTAAACCGCGTTGATAAACTAACTATGGTCTATATCTGTGGATTAACTGTGTGTTTGAGGTGAATGAAGTTCGCAAGTGCGGACATGGTTGTTATTAACTGATATCGGTAGGAACAATTACATTTACTTTTCTCAAAAATGGCCCGCAAAGTGAACATAACTCGCTACATATTGGAAGGTAAAGTGTATAGTGGCCAGATCAAAATTAAAAAATAAAAAACATTGCAGGCCGCCTGGAATGTTACATATAAATTCCTTTATTTGTCGAGTACCAAACTTTTTAAAAAGTAGAAACTGGCGTATAAAAGACAGCACAGGTCGTATTCAGCCAAATCAAGTCGTATTTTTCTGATTGCAAACGCGACATTTTTATATGTGTCATAAAAAGATTGCGTTTTTCGGTGGAAAAATACACTTGCGATTCTGTTTAAAAAAAATATTATGACGTTTAGTTTTATGTGATTTGTAGTAACGTTTGATTTCAATTTAGTCTTTTTTATTCCCTCATTTTTGAGAAAAGCACTATATTAGCCTCAGCCGGAATGGCAATTGCAAGCTTCGTATTATAATTAAACGGACTCGCAAGCTCGTCCGTTTAAACAAAATACTCAGCCTGCAATTGCCTCCTTCCCGGCCACGGCAATAATGTACTATTGTTGTTCTGGACCAGAAAAGAAGAGTACCTGGGTCTAAAAAAGATCTTAAAAATGTAACATGTCTTTAGTAAGAAATGTTACATTTGTAAGATCTTTTTTAGAGAACCAGATATACGGTTAGATTTTATGTCGCTTCTTTGCCTGCATTGTTTGAAATACGCGGACGCGGTCACACCCTGATACAACAAACATAGCTACGAACCATCTCGACAGACAATACTTTGGATTTAAAAAAAAACGCCCTCAAATTGGTTCATTCGTTTTGTACTATCGATGCTACAGACAGACACACAGACAGTGTTCTCTATCGTTTCCCGGAATTTCATTTTCCATAATTGTATTTGCCCGAATTTCAAATTCTATAACGCTTCATTTTCTATCATAATATTCATTTGACATATTATTATTTTCCATGATGTTGTATGCCTGAATCATTCATATACCATAAAGTTTATTTGCCATAATTTTATATGCAATAATTTTACTTGACAGAAAATTAATTTGCCATAAAAAAGTACATTTTTGCGAGCTGTTCGAATGTTGCGAATGTTCGGTTCTGCCACTTCGCTCGCTCGGCTCGTGCGCTGTATGGTCACAGTTCTTCCTAACACTCCTCCTCTTTTCGCTCGTCGTCGTACCTACACCGACCTGCCTTAGAGTTAAGTTGGACCGAAGGCGGTAAGAATATGATGAATCAAATAATAATCACCTACATCCAGGATTTCAACCCAAATCCAAATCCATTTGCAAGTCAAAAAATTTATACACTACGAGTATACATTACAGTCACGTTATTTTTCAGAATATTGAGACCCCTATTTTTCCCCCGAGCCATCCACATTCCTTCAGTAATTTATTATTTCACATCAAGTATGATTTTTGAAATGTATGGCAAATGATTCTATTGCATAAATTTCTGAAACGCTGAAAGTATTTTTTTGTATTTTAATAAGTATGCTTTCTAAAAAGATTTAAGTTTCTAGCTCAAAAAAGTCCTGTTGTTAACTTAATGCACCCGAGTTAATTCATCTGGGGGAATTAAGAACACTTTTAGTGGACTTAATTCACCTGTCAAATTCACAAGATGTTTTAAGTCAACTTAATACCCCCGAGGTGAATTAGGTTGACGGATAGTATACTTAATGCAACCGCGACCAACCACGGGTGAATTAAGTTGACGGAAAGTATACTTAATGCACCCGCGACCAACCATGGGGGAAATAAGTTAACTGAATGTGTACCTTATTCACCCGTGACCTGCTAACGGTGCATCAGGTATACTTTTTTGTCAACTTTATTCCTCTGATCAGTAAATTAGGTTATCTTATCTGAGAGTAGACTTTGTGCCCTTGAACCCAGCCACTACCAGGGAAATATTTAAAGTTCTAATCTAGCTCAAAATAAAGCACCTCTCAGGAAAAAAAACCATAAAGTATACCTAATGGACCTGTGGCTGGTTTCAAGGGCACAAAGTCCACTCTCAGATAAGATTACTTAATTTACTGATCAGGGGAATAAAGTTGACAAAAAGTATACCTAATGCACCGTTAGCAGGTCACGGGTGAATAAAGTACACATTCAGTTAACTTAATTCCCCCGCGGTTGGTCACGGGTGCATTAAGTATACTTTCCCTCAACCTAATTCACCCGTGGTTGGTCGCGGGTGCATTAAGTATACTTTCCGTCAATCTAATTCACCTAGGTGAATTAAGGGTGATTTAAGTGAACTAAAAAGTGTACTTTAAACCCCCGAGATTTTCTGAGGTGAATTAAGTCCACTAAAATTGTTCTTAATTCCCCCACGTGAATGAACTCGGGTGCATTAAGTTAACTACAGGAAAAAAGTTTCCCCTTTACCAACATTGCACCCTTTTTTCATCCCCTTAGGGGTGGAATTTTCCAAAACGCTGAAACTGCTTTATTTGTATTCTACTAAGTAATCTTTTTACAAACTTTTAAGCTTCTATCTCAAAAAGGAGTTTTCCTCATACAAACTTTGCAACCCTTTTTAACCCCCCAAGGCGTGGAATTTTTTAGAATGCTGAAAATCCTTTATTTGTATTTTAAAAACTTAGTTTTATACAAAGTTTTATGCTTCTAGGTTAATAAAAAACTGGTTTCCGCCATGCAAACTTTGCACCCCTATTTAACCCCTTTAGGAATTTCCAAAAATCCCTTCTTATCCGTCGCCTTCGTTTTAAAAGGTAGTCCGGGATTTCAAGTTTCTAGTCGCAGTAGTTTCGGCTGTGCGTTGATGATCAGTCAGGAAGTATTTTTAGGGTTCCGTAGCCAAATGGCTAAAAACGGAACCCTTATAGATTCGTCATGTCTGTCTGTCTGTCTGTCCGTCCGTATGTCACAGCCACTTTTTACCGAAACTATAAGAGCTATACTGTTAAAACTTGGTAAGTAGATGTATTCTGTGAACCGCATTAAGATTTTCGCACAAAAATTGAAAAAAAAAACATTAATTTTTTCCCCATACTCAGAACTGAAACTCAATTTTTTTTTCATCAAACCCATACGTGTGGGGTATCTATGGATAGGTCTTCAAAAATGATATTGAGGTTCCAAATATCATTTTTTTCAAATCTGAATAGTGTGCGCGAGAGACACTTCCAAAGTGGTAAAATGTGTGTCCCCCACCTCCTGTAACTTCTAAAATAAGAGAATGATAAAACTAAAAAAATATATGATGTACATTACCATGCAAACTTCCACCGAAAATTGGTTTGAACGAGATCTAGTAAGTAGTTTTTTTTAATACGTCATAAATCGTAAACCGCAGTTTATTTTACGGAACCCTTCATGTGCAAGTCCGACTCGCACTTGGCCGCTTTTTTTATAGATATAGATAGATGAATATTTATAAAGTTTCTGGCAAATGATATTATGGCATATGATATTATGAAAAATAACAATTCTGTATTATGAATATTATGGTAAGTAGCAGTTATGGCACATGAAATTATTATTATTTATTTTCAATATCAGACATCATTACAATGGTCCATAATCTTTAGTAAAACTTAGCCTAGGGGTTCGTTCTTAAACTAAAGAGGTATTGTTTTACTTTAAATTATGGTAAACAAAATTATGGCCTGTGAATCGGGCACATGAAATTCGGGCATATGAAATTCGTGCAAACGTAGAAATACCTGCCAAAACAAATGCCTGCCATATGACATAAGACAAATACCTATCTGAGCAATCATGCTGCCCCCACCCTACACTAATATTTAATCATCATCATTATCATCATATCAGCCGAAAGACGTCGACTGCTGGACAAAGCTCTCTTCCAAAGAGTGCCACAATGACCGGTCCTGCGCCACCCGCATCCAGCGGTTTCCCGCGACCTTTACCAGGTCCACCTTGTGGGGGGTCTACCCACGCTGCGTCTTTCGGAGTTATCGGTCGCCTCTCGAGAACCTTTCCACTCCAACGGCCATCGGTTCTACGTACAATGTGCCACGCTCACTGCTATTTACAGTACCGTTTAAAAGTTTACGACCAAAAACAATGTTTAGATGCATAGTTGTAAATTCTTCTTTTTTTTCAAAGGCCTTCCCCATTTTCTTCCACATATACTTCTTAAAAACATCAAATTAAATTCGCAATCAATAGCTAATAAAAAACGGCAAGGTGTGTTAAAAACATGATTTGGCCACCACAATCACCAGACCACAACCCGATCGAGTTTTTATGGGATGAAGTCGACCGTTGAGTCCGAAGAAAATGTCCGACATCTGTAACAGCTCTGTGGTAGATACTGCAATATGAATGGAAATCTATTAGTTAAAGGCTACACAAACTTGTAGAAAGAATGCCAAGAATCTGATCCGAATAGAAAATCGTGAAAAAAAATCTCGTCACCGTTAACCTTTTTTTATTAGTATGTTCCCTTTTTAAATAAAAATATTGCGGAATATATTGTTATAACGTTTTATTTTCTCGATTATACCTAGGTCCTGCAAAGTAATATTTTCATAAAATGTTGATTATTTACATATGTTATCGGGCGGAGGTAGGTCCAGAGGCAATATAAATTTGCGACCGGTCGCTACTTGCGCTGGGTCTATCTCTATGGTAGCTGCCTGTCCGGCAGTTAACATGGTGGATGGCCTCGGGGGGAGCTCACAGTTGCTAAGATCCTCGAGGCAAAACTGATTGGGATCCTTCACGAGGTTACCGCCTGTTAGCTGCCTGGTTCTACCGTTGGAAACAGGCAGAACAGAAACAATCAGTTGAGCCTCCCCTTTTGTATCCCAACCCATCCTATCCCGTATATCCCATCCAATCAGCCGTAAGCGATGACGTGGCATGTCGCAGCGGGCTTTCCATCCACAATGAAGGATGGTTAGCAGTAAAATGCCACCCGCGTGTTTGTGCCGTGCGCGGGGACCCGTATGGGTGGAGAGGGAGGTCCTGGAAGCTGAGTCGACCAGCGGTCGGGATAGATACTGCTGGAAGACAACACTCTTCTTTGGCTCAGGATTCACCTCACACGGGCGGTCATGGTCTAGCCAGCCATGATCAATCGGCTGTTGCGTCCAGTCTGATGGCCGCAGGCGAGTGTCCTGGGGTATGGTGGTCTGTAGTCGGCGGAGCACGGGTTACGAGTCGTCTGAGGAGATGACGAGTGACTCGGCACCGTGCGGACTCACAGACAACATACCTTGGGGTGCTATATCGGCTTGGTAGCCCTGGTGCGTTAACGCATCCCCAGGTGTGGGCTCCATGGTGGGTGGGGAGCCAATCCGATGAATAAAGGAAAAAGTCTCATGGATACATCAAAACCAAAGACGAAGGAAGGAGGGAAAGCCGTACCCGCAAGGGATGAGGCCAAGGCGCCTAGCGCAAATGCTGTACCGGCGGTACGCACCACTGTCCTAGACAGGGGAGCGAGAGCGGGTAGCAGTGGCGTAAGGGGGTCCGCAAGGACGCAAAAGGCGCGTGGCGCATTTAGAGGCAGAGGCCATGGTGGAGCGAGCCAAACCGGAGGCATCGTCCGATCTTTTCCCCACGGGTCGAAAAGAGGACACGCCCAGCAGGTCCCCGCAAGGAGACCGGTTGGCGCAAATGCCGGAGGGGCGGTAAGCGGAACTGTGGCCAACTGCAACCAGCCGGCTGGTCCTCTTCCAAATCCTGCTGACGAACCGGGCGCCGTAGAGAGCGTGGAAGTACCCCAGGGTGCGGATGCGTGGTCCGGTGGAGGAGTCGTCGGTAGCAGGAGGCAGAAGAGGCGAGAGAATGCCAGGACGAGGGCTCATACATTGAGCGAGAGCACCCCCCCGGATGCACCCACTTCGGGGCCAGGGATGGTGCAAAATAAGAGGACACTGGGAGCCAGTGGTGACTCGTCTCTGCTTGTCAGCAACCCCAAGCGAACGAAAGTCGCAGCTTCGTTCGCTGAAGTAGCGGCAAGCGAGAGGATGGCCATCGTCCCGGTGGCCTTTCCGGCTGAGAAGATCGGGTTGGGGCATCTGGGCGCCATCCAGGGGCTCATTCTGGGGCTCCTGGTTGACGCTCCGGATCCCCTACCCCGAGTCACGCTCGGCAACGTAGTGGCGGGCGCTCTTCACGTCAATTGCCAAGGGGGAGAGTCCACCACATGGCTCAGGTCAGCAATTGGAAGCGAGGAGATTGCTGGCCTGCGCCTAAAAGTCATGGACGCCAAGGATCTTCCGAAACCAGTTAAAATGGCTTGGAAAACGAAGATAGTTGGCGGCCATGACGTCAAGCTACTTCTCCGTGTGTTGCAGAGGTACAATCCGGCGCTGCACACGGAGGAGTGGAAGGTGGTAGACACCTTGACGTCGGACGTGACCACCAGGCGCATCATACTGATGGACCGGGTGTCAGCCGACGTCATTAAGGCCGCGGGCTACCACCTACATACGGGGGTTGACCTGAGCTCTTTCAAGCTCCTAGAGGACGCGGAGGAGAGGGGGCTTGAAGGGGCTGAGGACGGCCCTTGTGCGGGGACGGGCGTGGGGGGTCCGACGCCAGGGGAGGGCGCGGGGGTCCGCCGCCTGGGGAGGCTGAGGAGGGCATACCTCCGGAGGCTAAGGCGCCAACCATTGGCGAGAAGGCTGAGGAGGCCGAGGTAGCCAAGGAGGAGGGCCAGTTGAAGTTGGAGGCCGGGGACATGGCGGGCTCCAGTTACGGACTTGCTGAATCCCGCAGGGCCCGAGAGTCATCACCGATATCGACGATCGACTCAGAGGACCTGCAGGGAATGGCAGATCTGTACCTGGAGGCCTCCATGTCTCCCATGTCCTGTGACGATACTGTCCAGGAAGTGGCTGCTGACCTCAGCAAGCCAAAACAATAAGGGCTCCAATGGCGGGTTTAAGGTGTGTACAAATTAACTTACAACACAATAAGGCGGCCACTGCCCTTCTGGCGAGGCAGCTAAAAGGCGACAAGTTCGATATTGCTCTTATTCAAGAACCATACATATATAAAAGTGAAATAAGAGGTTTAGGTGGAACGGGCGGAACAATTTTCCACCTGTGTCCAGGTAATAACAATAATATGAGGACATGTATCTATGTCAAAAATGGCATCAATGCTATGCCTTTACATGCTTTCTGTTGCAGGGATCTCACTACGGTGATGATCCAAAACAAGGGGGAGGGTAAGGAGCTCATTCTATCATCGGCCTACCTTCCCTACGAGGCAACGGATCCCATAACACAAATACTGCGGGATCTTGTTGCATACGGCAGTCGGGCGAACACCAACCTGATCATCGGCTGCGACGCGAACGCTCACCATGTCATCTGGGGCAGCTCAGATGTCAACAGGAGAGGAGAGAAGGTATTGGATTTCCTGGTAAGCTCTTCTTTACAATTACTGAATAAAGGCAATGAACCTACCTTCGTCAATTCTAGGCGGGGGGAGGTTATTGATATAACGTTGGCTTCTAATAACACTAGTAGCAAAATCAACTCATGGCACGTATCTGATGACATCTCCCTTTCGGACCACAGATACATTTGCTTTAGGTACCAAACTAGAATACAAACAAATGCGGTACGTAAACGGAATCCTAGGAACACGGACTGGTCGGCCTTTAGAACTGACCTAAAAGTGGACCTAGGAGACCCAGAAGGAAAGCTAAACTCTATTATTGACATAGAATTCGAAGCGGACAAAATAGTACAAGCCGTATACACGGCCTTCACTAATAACTGCCCGGAAAAGAAAACCCTGGCTAAAAAGGTACCATGGTGGACCCCGGAAATAGTCAAACTCAGGAGGGAAACCAGGGCAATATTTAATGACGCAAAGTCATATAATGACTTTGGGTACTATGCACAAAAACTCACAGAACTCAGCAAGGCTGTGAGAAAAGCGAAAAGGAGAGCGTGGAGGAACCACTGCGATCAGATCGAGTCAATACCGGAAGGAATGAGACTAACAAAGGCATTAGCAACCACAAAGTCGGTCCCGCTTACATCCATCAGGGACAATGACGGTACAATGACGAAAACGGGGCTAGAGACCCTTAAGATAATGTGTAATACACACTTCCCAGGCTCAGTAATACACGAGAGCGTAACAGACGATTGTACAATTAGTGCGTTGGAACAAACCACAAGTACAACGAGACACAATTGGGAAACGTCTAAAAAGGTAGTAGATCATAAAAAGATAAAGTGGGCACTTTCGACATTTCAACCTTACAAAGCCCCGGGGCCAGATGGAATCTACCCCATTCTACTACAGGAGGGCGCTACTGTACTAATCCCGCACCTTAGCAGATTGTACAGGGCGTGCTTAGCCTTCGCACACGTACCGCGTGTGTGGAGGATGGTAAAAGTAACCTACCTACCCAAACCGGGTAAGGCGGATTACAGTGAGGCCAAATCGTATAGGCCGATAAGTCTATCGTCATTTTTCCTCAAAACATTGGAGAAGTTGGTAGATAGACACATAAGGGATGGCCCACTAAGGAGACATCCGCTGCACGAACTGCAATGTGCATATCAGCCAGGAAAGTCAACGGAAACGGCACTTCATCTGGTAACAACCAAGGCTGAACAGGCTATAGAGAATAAAGAACTATGTCTGGCGGCTTTCTTAGACGTGGAGGGAGCGTTTGATCGTACCACGTATAATGCTATTAGTGAAGCAGCTGCAAAACATGGTATAGAGCCGACCATATGTAAATGGATAGGCAACATGCTAAATGGCAGACTGATAAAGTCATCTCTTTTAGGGGATGAGATAATGGCCACGGCCACAAAGGGATGTCCACAAGGTGGGGTACTTTCACCAACTCTATGGAGTTTGGTGGTGAACTCACTCTTGATAGAACTCAATAAAGGTCCCATCCACACGGTAGGATATGCTGATGATTTAGTGATACTGGTTAATGGGAAATTCCCAAGTACGGTATCAGAAATCATGAACAAGGCACTGAGGGAAGTGGAGAGATGGTGCGACTGTCACCAATTATCCATTAATCCAGGCAAAACTGTAGTAATACCCTTTACTAGGAAAAGGACCCTTCGCGGAATACAGCAGTTAAAGCTTTACGGAAGGGTACTAGAAATGTCCAATGACGTGAAATATCTAGGTGTCACACTGGATAAGGAACTGAACTGGAAGAAGCATACAGATCTCACCATTACAAAGGCCCTGAGGGTATTTGGAATGTGTAGATCAGCGTATGGCAAAACATGGGGACTGAACCCCAAGGTACTGAAGTGGATCTATACCATGATGGTGAGACCCATAATACTGTACGGTAGCCTGGTATGGTGGCCAAGGACTTTAATGAGCACATGCAGAGAGGCCCTGAGAAAGGTGCAGAGAACGGCATGCATGGCTATAACAGGGGCGTTTCGTACCACGCCTACAGCGGCGCTAGAAGTCCTACTGGACCTACCGCCACTTCACATGGTGATTAAGTCAGAGGCGCGCAAATCGCTCTACAGATTAAGAACTCTTGGACTGTGGAGCGATAGCAAGCCGAAAACTAAGCACACAAACATGGAGACTGATGGTTTCTTAGACAGAATAACAAACATGGGAAGCGACAAAATGCTACCCAAGTATGTATTCCACAGGAACTACACAACAAAAGTTCCAACCAGGGCTGAGTGGGCCGAAGGTCTAGAACCACCAAAGTCTGGTATCGAAGACAGTATATGGTACACGGACGGATCAAAAATGGGATCCGGTACGGGAGCAGGCATTTATGCAAATGACTACAGTAGTAGTGTAAGCATGGGTAGTTTGGCAACTGTCTTCCAAGCAGAGACATACGCCATAATTGCTTGTGTACAGGAGAATATAGACAGGCGAACCAAAGGGCGGACTATCTATATACTCAGTGACAGTCAAGCGGCCCTTAAAGCGCTTACGGCGCCGAAAGTGGACTCTAGACTAATTTATAATGGCGTCCAAGCACTAAACAGACTTGGAAGGCACAATAAGGTGCAACTAGTTTGGATACCAGGGCACAAGGGCTTCATCGGCAACGAAAGAGCAGATGAGCTTGCAAGAGGAGGCTCTACAAATCACTTTGTAGGTCCAGAACCATTTGTGGGACTCTCGCAGGGGACCATAATATCGGCCTTTAAAGCCTACGCCAAAACCAAACACCAACACGAGTGGAGGAATGAGGCTGGCTTAAGGCACTCTAAGCTCTTCATAGAAGGAGTGGACTCGGGCTGGACCAGAAAACTCTGGAAATCCAGTAGGAAGCAACTC
Organism: Epinotia brunnichana; assembly: GCA_963854355.1. Taxonomy (NCBI): domain Eukaryota; kingdom Metazoa; phylum Arthropoda; class Insecta; order Lepidoptera; family Tortricidae; genus Epinotia; species Epinotia brunnichana. Next base: position 24,518,965 of record OY977940.1, read on the forward strand.
AGAATCATATCTGGGGTGTTCACTGGTCACTTCGGGGTCAAGGATCTCTTGGCCAAGATGGGACTATCTGATAGTTTAGACTGTAGAATGTGTGGCGAGGAGGATGAGACTATGGAACACTTATTGTGTGAATGTCATGCCCTTGCCAGACAAAGAATGAACTACTTTGGTAACGGTTACCCGCAACCAAAGGAATTCAAGGTGCTCCCGGCGAACTGCATCATCCGCTTTGTGGAAATGATGGAGCAAGCCTGGGAGCAGGTATAAAGGAGAGAGCAAATGCACAAAAGATCCCACTGGGTCGAAGTGCATCCGAAAGGGCCCTCACCTAGATAAGATAAGATTTACATATGTTCTGTTCGGTCTTAAACTTTTTGACGGTAGTGTAAGTTGAGCGATTCGGAGGGCTATATCGGTTACCTTGATTCTGCTGCGGATAAACTCATTTCTGATGCGATCACGCAGAGAAACTCCCAGCATAGCCCTCTCCTTTGGCCTTTGAGCCTTCTTATGAGGACTATATTATAGTAAGCGGCTACGTTTTGTTGCCATACATCATCACTAGCTGCACACTCTGGTCAAAGACTCTCGTCTTGAGACACTGCGGATCGTTGGACGAAAATAATTATGTGTCGTAGCTTCCCGAACGCTGCTGAACCGAGTCGTGTTGTTCGATTGGCCTTTTTCTCAAAGTTGGACCTACCTAACGGGACAGTCTATCCTAGGTATAATAATTGCTTACAACTTCGAGCGTAAAGTGTTCGATTGAATTTTCTAATAGTTACAGTTGTTTTTATAAAAGTACAAAGAATAAAAATAAGTATTTTGTGCGGTGAAAGAATATAAATTATAAGCAGACCTTGGTGGGATGTGAAATTATTTAATGCAATCATTCTGTTTCCACCAGAAGTAATTTAAATCCGACATAATTTCTGAAAGCAACGTGTAATAGCGAACCAAGGAATAGAAAGAATTAGAGATGCAAGTCATGATTTTAATTATTAATATGAACCTAATCTTCAAAATCACGATATTTCTGAATACAAGTAGTGTATTTCGTATTTGCATTTAAATTCCTTAAATTACCCTACACGCACGCCGTACAAAATTAAACTCTATTACTACTTTTTTTTCTTCTGTAGTGATAAGTGTTGCATTATAATTATCTATTGTTTTTCTACATAGCATTCGTAGCAGGGTTGGTCGGGTATTAATTTAAGAAACTTTCGATAACATGTTCTATATAAAACAGGACTAGTCGCACTGCACGTCTATCACAGGACGGCCGGCGAGCTATGTCACCGCGACATAGACTATCCATCTCTTTCTTAAGCGTTCTAATTAGAAAGAGACGGATATATCTTGCCGCGACACAGCTCGCGGGCCGTCCTGTGAGAGCTGTGCAGGAACGCTAGCGCATACATGTAGGACATTTACCTATACGAGTATGTATACATTATAAATCGATTTTTAGGTAAGGCTCTAACCGATTTACTCTGGGGAAAAAACTAACGCAGGTTGCATGTTCTTTTCTCACGAAGAATTCAGCAAGAAGCCATCGACATCTTATAAATATAAAAGCCGCTGCATGTTTTACTTCTACTCTAGTCTTATCCATTCCCCGGCCACGTCCACACTTGCAGGCCAGGTGACGGCCTCGGCACTTTACACTCCACTAGCTACTGCATGAATTTATGGCCACCGGCGCGTTGGACAAAGGCTGTCCGCGGCGCCATAATGAAAATACGCTGACTTTAAGCCCGTTAAAAGTAAAAGGGCTTCTGCGGTGTATTTTTAGAGCACGTGTTATGAAATGCGCTGTTGTTTTAGTGGTTTAATTTTAATGTTAGCGGGCTACGTTAGTCTTCATTAAGAGATTAATTTTCACCAATTTAATTTTAATAAAGTCCTTTATAATGTGAGTTTAAAATATTTATTCTCTTTATAAAAATTAATTGTGTGACAGACAGAGACAAATGGAGATGCTTCACTCTTAATACGGCGCATTCTCAGTAACTTTCGCAGTCTATTTTATGACCAAGAACAAAACAACACATACCTATAAAGGCAGTAGTAGTACGTATCGCCATACATACCTTCTTTTAGTTAGTCTTCTGTAAAGTGAGGTATTTCCCTGAACTGATCCAATAGTATTTTATGCAACTGTTGTATAAGAAGGGTCTTAAAAGGCGAGTGGCGTGGGTTGCGATGCGAGCCTAGGCGAGCATCGCAATTAAAGACGCCACGAGCGATTTTAGTCCAGTTATACACTGTTGCATACAATACTTTTTCTACGACAAATTTCAAATAAATAGCAGACTAAAGAATAGTTAAACTTTTCAGGCAGCAAGTTTTCTATTCGTACTTTTGCTACTCACGCAATTTCTTCAGGAGTGCAGTTATTAATTTCTTCGACTATGTTAAAAGGAACGCACACTTTTGTCTTCACAAATCGGAAATGTGACAGCTCTTGCTTATGGTTTGTTTTTTTTTAATTTGTTTGCACTTGCCATCCGAACCAAACCGAATCCGGACCCGGACCGAATTCGAACTGTTTATTTTTATAAATAATACCAAGAATTTATAAAACATGTAATTTAACACACAATAGATGATGATTTATTATAGGAAATAATGTATAATACAGGGTGGGATTTCATAAACTGTACATAATAAAAGGAGAAAAATTTCAGCCAATTTCATCGGTGCAACGGTGTTTTTTTTTTTTTCTAGTCATTAGTTTTTTTTTTACAGAATTTTGAAAATTTTTGTAAAAACTCGGGTAATACACCTAATTCAGACGGTATAACTTTTGATCCAATGGTCCTAAAATGAAAATAAAAAATGCAGAGTATTACCAAGGGACAGGTTAATAATTCTTAATAACAATAAAAACCAACTAGAAGAGAAAATCCGCAAAAAAAATTATTGTTTTTGAAAAATGGCTACAAAAATTACGAATTTTAAAAGAAAAACACAATTTTCTGAAAAAAACGCAGATTTAGTTACCATTTTTTTTGCTTAGTATTAAACCTCACTTAATGCCGATTCTAAAACCGTTTTTAAACTGTCTCAGACTTTGAAAAATACCACGCAAACGGGTACGTAAATCAAACCATAATTTTATTAATTTTAATCCTCTTAAAATCCTTAATGACCGTTTGTTCACAGGTAGTTGAAGGGTGTTATTGGGTTTTAGGTGGAAATAACAAATTTCGTACTTAGTAATAATCCTCACTTAATGCCGATTCTAAAACCGTTTTTAAACTGTCTCAGACTTTGAAAAATACCACGCTAATGGGTACGTAAATCAAACCATAATTTTATTAACTTTAATCCTCTTAAAATCCTTAATGACCGCTTGTTCCCAGGTAGTTGAAGGGTGTTTTTGGGTTGAAGGTGGAGATAACATGAGGGGTATAAAGGCATTGGGCAATAGGTCAACTATTCAGTCGCTCGCAAATCGCAATTGCTTGTCTTTGCTCGCCACTTCTTTGATTACTCCAGTACTTGTTCAGTTTGAATCATCATGCCCCGCTTACGAGAGTTTTCGCCGTTACAAATAGCCAACATGCACTATTATTATGGATTGTGCCATGGATCTGCAAGAGCTGCGTGTATCGCCTATTTGAAGCAGTATCCTAATGACGTTCCAAGACCTGCTGCTCGCCACTTTCAAGAAGTTCATCGCCGGTTGTGCAATATTATTGGCCTGGGATACGGTGGCCGAGATCGCCGAAAAATTAATAAAATTATGGTTTGATTTACGTACCCATTTGCGTGGTATTTTTCAAAGTCTGAGACAGTTTAAAAACGGTTTTAGAATCGGCATTAAGTGAGGTTTAATACTAAGCAAAAAAAATGGTAACTAAATATGCGTTTTTTTCAGAAAATTGTGTTTTTCTTTTAAAATTCGTAATTTTTGTAGCCAGTTTTCAAAAACAATATTTTTTTTTGCGGATTTTCTCTTTTAGTTGGTTTTTTATTGTTATTAAGAATTATTAACCTGTCCCTTGGTAATACTCTGCATTTTTTATTTTCATTTTAGGACCATTGGATCAAAAGTTATACCGTCTGAATTAGGTGTATTACCCGAGTTTTTACAAAAATTTTCAAAATTCTGTAAAAAAAAAACTAATGACTAGAAAAAAAAAAAAACACCGTTTCACCGATGAAATTGGCTGACATTTTTCTCCTTTTATTATGTACAGTTTATGAAATTCCACCCTGTATACCAATGTTAAATCGTAAATAAATACTTTTATTTCGAAATATTTGTTTATGAACTTGGCACCACTGCAATATAGCGGCATTAGCGGCCGATTTAAAAAAAAGTTAAACAGTGCTTTTATGAAAAATGTATGAACCAAAAAAGTACTCTAAACAGTGCGTTTTTGGGCCATAGAGCATAGAGTTTTGCGATGACTTATTAGTGGTGTCATTGTATTTGAGCTACAGCCTATATAAATGACAGATAACGGTACAGGAGTAGAAAAATAATATAAAAGTGAGATGACATTCCGCTATGTTCTACCTTTCATATAATTGCGATATTACGATATAATGTTAAGCGCTATAACCGCCTGGCCTTTTATTTATTTTGCCTGATCTTGTAAAAATCTCTGTTATTTGTGGTGGCTCGACAAAAAAGTGCTATAGCCTATATAATTAACGAACCTGCTCACAAAATTTAACGAGAATCGGTTGTGAAATGCGACCTCTAGAGGAGAACAGCCGGACAACGTGACAGACCCAGGAAAGGGCCGAAAATCGTTCGTATATCCGATGATAGGTACGAACGATTTGCGGCCCAAGCATGCTTCAGCATAGAACTTCGTTCGCTTCGCTTGCTCGTTCGATTATTATTATGTTGATCTAGAGGAATACAAATAATATAAAGGGAGACGATGGCTGGAATACGTCTCATAGACTACTGAGTTAGTAAAGGTGACCTTGTGGCCTATTTCCGGCATTTACTTATTCTGATTGCAAAGCTTCAAACAGGTGCCAGATGTAAAATAAAATACAGTGTTTGTGATATTTATTAACGTTATATTAATGGGGTGTTGCAGGCTTTCAAATTGCGGGGGTTAGCTTTGCTGACTCTTTCAATAGTATAACTTACGATATGAGAATGTGCCGTGAAGACGGCGTGAAGTGGAACGAACGTTTCGAGGCACCTTCATGTTGGGCTTAGATCCACGAATATGTTTCACATTGCCAATATCATATCAATATACTAGTATCGAGTCAAATTAATCTCCTGGTAACAAAATCTCGGTTTGAAAACTCGGTTTGGATCGGTTTCGATACGCGCGTGACAAACAGAAAACCAATACGCGTCAATTATACGCAGTCTCAAATCTGGTGAATGACCGTGATTCAGTAACTAAAAACCAAACCAGTAAGAAAAAACTAAGTACAATAAATTTTAGATCAAACGAAAGAGAAGAAAATTTCGAGTTCTAATACCCATATAAAAATATTATTCATAGTTACTTTTCCGTAGCCGGGGTATAGCATAAAAAGTTTATCTCGGCTACGGAAAAGTAACTATAATAATAATAATAATAATTTATTGATAAAACATAATGTACATCAGTGTTTACTATAGACTAGGATCTTAATATTAGAGGCAAATAACACGTGCCTGAACTAGGATACCCTGTGTTTCAGGCAAAAAAGAACTAACAATTGAATATGTTATTCACATGCAAAATATTATTCTTATTTACTAGGTAGTACAAAATAATTAGTAAGTTAATAACCTATATATAAAAAAAAAAAAAAGGTATAAAAAGATAGAAGATAGAACAAAATTATTTTAAAACGATAAATAACTTCTCAGTATCGTCATAGGACATATTATGTAGGGCTTCTCGTAGCGTTGATTTACATTTCATGTAGTTTAGGGGATATAAATCTAGCCGTGCATTAAGTCTTTTGTAAAGAAGTGGACCTAGGAAAAGAAAAAATCTAGAAGAGAAAGCGTGTCGTGTTTGAGTATAATTAGGACAAACAAAATCTTTACGCCTTTTACTGGCATGATCAGTGTTGTAAGGGGTTTCAGCGTGCTGTTTTAAAACTGTGTGCAATATAAATAATTGTCGGACTGTTAATACTTTACATGATTTATAAAGCAGGCTAGTGGGGAATTGATAGGGGCGGAAAGTAGAAACCTTAAGAATTGCTCTCTGGGCCCTTTCTAGGTTTAGTAATGTGGTTTTAGCCAAGCCACCCCATGAAGAGATGCAGTAAGTTAATACAGATTGACATAACGCAAAGTAAACTTGTTTGATTATGTGCGAGTCTCCGATCGTACGTATTTTTTTGAAAATAAATATTAACTTACGAACTCTAGTGCACAACGCTTCCACATGAAGTCGAAAAGAGAGAGAGTCATCAATTATGATTCCTAAATACTTTATTTTGTTTGTGGTAGCTATGCCCGGACATGCACACTGGTTATTTGTGGGATGTTTACAATTGTGAGCATAGATTTTAAGGTTAGTCGGAGCTAGTTTCGATTTGCGCATGGAAAACTTTATAACATTTGTTTTCTCCGAGTTCAGGGTTAGTAGGTGATGTAGAAGCCAGTATGAATAATATTTTTATATATTTGAGCTCGAAATCTTCTTCTCATTCATTTGATAGAAAAAATTTTTTTTCAATATCCGGTCACTTATTTGTAAGTAACAGCCATCATATTTTTATTTTTCGTACAACAGTGGGTCGATCACGTAACTTTTCTTACGCGCGTCTGTAAGGTCTAAATGTCAATTTTATATGGAAAAATGACAGTTAGATTGTGATTTTACTGTCAGACGCGCGTACAGTGCGTTACGTGATTGACCTACTGGTAGCCTATGTCACCCGGGGTATAATTTCGAATCAATTGACACCCCATTTATCAAAATCGGTTCAGTATATGAAACTCTACAGTGGAACATACTTATATAAATAGAAACATAGACTTCCTTTCGGCTCTGCCGTAGTCGGGCAAACAGTGCCAAAGCGACTAAAAAATACTGTCAAATTGTTTAATACCTTTAAAAATCTTCAACAAACGTTAAACTGGTTCATCATTGTCTGTTAATGCGCTTCTCACTTAAGTGCTCAAACGAACGACCCAATTTAATTTAGATCCTTATTCTTGATTACCAAATTACGCTGAGAAGAAAAACGGAGCTACAACGATCTAGGGGCACGGCAGTGCCCCCACCAAGTCGAGCAAAACAAACAGGCATTCAGGCTATATTCAACATCCTGTAATTAAATTTTGTGCTGGCTAAAGCTAGAACCCTGATTTTTCAGTAATATGTAGGGCATAATATGGCTAACATTTATTATCAAGAAAATTCAATTTGAACTTTTAGTTTAAGAATTAAGAACGTCCGTCAAAGTTCGTTAATTTTGTCACTGACATACTCACTTATACATATACTGATAATGATCACGCTGATTCTAAGGTACTTCTAGCAGACCCACAAGCTCCAAATTTCAAACGTAATTAGGTTTTGGCCTAATAACTCATAAAAAACCTAAAAATATTGCAATTTCAGTCACGTTTCAGAGATATACAAACTGCATAAGTAAGTTTGTAATCCTATACAAATACATGCGATTACACCTCCTGTAAAACTATACAAACGTTATTTGCGGTTGGTAAAATAACATTTCCATACAAAGTCTACAAAAAAAAAATGAGATCCATAAAAACATTCCATGTAAAACATAGGCCAAGTCTCGAAACTCTTTCACAGAAAAAAGTGGTGAGATATTTCGTAGAGCCAAGTCAGGCATTCTTTTTAATCTTTATTTGCTTGCTAAATAAAATTTTGTGACTTGGCAATCAAACTTAAATAGTTTTAGGTACCTATGCAAAAATTAGTAAATGCAGTAAAGTTGTGTGATTTCTAAGTTGTAGAATTTTATTTAGCAAGCAAATAAAGATTAATAAGAATGCCTGCTGCGTCCTCGATATGACGTTAAACTGTCGTGCACTTATTCAAATGTGTAGCGACAACTAAGAGCGCATGGAATGTTGGTGCGGTCTGGTTGGGACAACTGGTGCCAGGACAGGGTATCAGTTCAGGGCGGCGGCGGAAGAACGTCTTGTACGTCAACGACGGCGCCCGCGAGCCGAATCAGTAGGCTTATTGTCCACTCACCAACACGCACTGGACGAGCGTGGTGGGTTAAACGTCCAAACCCCTCTAATATGAAACGTAAATCTAAAAATCGGCCCCAAGTGCCCGGCAGCTCCGACGGTGATGCTGCTGACGACGGTGGGCAGTCTCACGTCGGAGATCGGGGTGCTAAGAATCCCCGGGTAGCGTTATCTCCCAACCGTCAAACGACTAAAGCTAACGTTAAAAGGAATACTGATAAAAAGCTAAATATCCTAACATACAACGTCCGAACTTTGAGGACAGAAGATAGACTTTTAGAATTAGAACACGCACTTGGCAATATTTCGTGGGATATAATCGGTCTCTCTGAGGTGCGAAGAGAAGGGGAAGATGTAATCGAGCGTGAGGAAAACATATTTTTCCACTACGGTGAAGCCAGTGGTCTTCACGGAGTAGGCTTTATGGTCGCTAAAAGGTGGAAAGATAATATACTTGAGTTCATAGCCTACTCTGAGCGGATTGCTGTGCTCAAGTTTCGAGTTACCGAAAAGGAAACCCTCACCGTTGTTCAAGTGTACGCCCCCACATCATCACACCCGGACGAAGAAATAGAAGAGTTTTATGATTTATTAAACAGGGCCTGCGATGAGCACCGCAGTACTTGGAATATAGTTATCGGTGACTTTAATGCCAAAGTCGGTACAAAAGAGGAATTGGATAACGGCCATGTTTTGGGACCTCATGGATTAGGAAGCCGAAACGAACGTGGTACTCGCCTTATACAATTCGCTTTTGGACAAAACTTAAGTATTTGCAATTCTTTCTTCTACAAAAAACCAAATCGCAGATGGACATGGGTTTCACCTAATGGCGAAACCAAAAACGAAATAGATTACGCACTCATATCTACCACCAGCAAAGAAATTGTACAAAACATTGCAGCCATAAACCAGATAATGTTTAATTCGGATCATAGGCCCGTCCGCATTCAATTAGGATTTAACTCCAAAATTCATCGACAGCGCAATATAGTAAGTAAGATCAGAAAGTTAGACAAATACACTCTCATACTAAATGAAAACCGTCTAAATTTAGAGTTACACAATGCTTTTAATTTATTGAGAAGCATCACTGATAACGATGATGTAGATACAGAATATTTAAGACTGGAGAAAGGTATTAGAATGGCCACCAATAAAATTAAAAAACAGAGTCACAAAACAAAGAAATTGTCCACTGAAACCATAGACTTATTGAAACAAAGAGAAAAGCATCGTTTAAATATCACCAGCACACAATACAAATCGTTGGATAAAAAAGTAAAGCGAAACATCAGAAAGGACATTCGAAATTACAACAATTAGTATGTGATACAAGCAGCGATAGAAAATAATCGTTCACTAAAAATAGCCAAACAGGGTATTTCGAAGGGAAAGACGTGGATAAATTGTTTGCGTGATGATAGAGGTGTGAAACAAGGAAGTCGAGAGAAAATAACTAACATATGCACAAACTTTAATAAACATTTATACTCTGACGATAATCCAGCTCCCACAGACCAATTTAATATCAGCTATCATTGTCCTGACTCTGTTCCACCCATTACCGGCTATGAAGTTCATCTTGCTCTCGCGAAGATGAAATATAGTAAAAGCCCCGGTGAGGGTGGAATTACGGCTGAAATACTGAAAATAGGAAAAGTATCACTTTTACCACATGTCACAAATCTTTTTAATTCCATTTTAAAATCAGGAAAATTTCCAGAAAAGTTAAGTCATTCGAATATTATTTTATTACACAAAAAAGGCGATAAATCAGATATTAATAATTACAGACCTATAAGCCTTGTTTCACACCTCTATAAGGCCTTTATTAAGGTAATTGAAGGTCGCATTGCTGGTCAATTGGACAGTAACCAACCTCCTGAACAGGCAGGGTTCCGACCTGGGCTTTCTACTACAGATCACTTACAAACTTTGAATCAAATTCTTGAAAAATACAACGAATATAACATCCCCCTTTATTTAGCCTTCGTAGATTACAGCAAAGCTTTTGACAGTATTACCCACTCATCAATATTTAACGCACTACAAGATCAGGGCATAGAACCCACCTATATCCACCTCATACACAATATATACGCCTCAAGCACCGCTTGTATATAGTTACAGTCTCCCGGACCGTCGTTCCATATAAAGAAGTGCGTCAAGCAAGGTGATCCGCTATCACCCAAGTTATTTACCAGTACCCTTGAACAAGTGTTCAGAAGGCTGGCGGCCGGGTGGAGAAACAAGGGCATCGAAGTCGGTGGAATGCGATTGACAAATCTACGTTTCACCGACGACATCGTTCTTTTCTCATCGTCAGCTACAGAGCTCAGTGTCATGCTACAAGACCTTAGCAGAGCAAGCCTTGAGGTCGGATTAATGATGAATATGTCAAAGACCAAGCTCATGACTAACCATGTCCAAAGGAGCATAGAAGTGGATGGCGGAGGAATGGAATATGTCCATGAGTACTTATACCTGGGCCAAATACTCTCCTTCCAGGCTCGACAAGACAAAGAAGTTGCTAGACGCACCGAAAACGCCTGGAGGAGCTATTGGTCCATGAAGGAGTATATGAAGGGAAACCTTCCTACATCCCTAAAACGGAAACTCATGGACATGTGCATTCTTCCAATCCTTACCTACGGTGCACAAACTTGGTCTTTGACAAAAGTTCAGAAATCGGGCAGGTTTGTCAGAGAGCCATGGAACGCAGTATTTTGGGCGTGAAAATAACAGATCGCATTAGAAATACAATACTGCGTTCCAAAACGCAAGTAGCTGATGTAGCTCACGCAGCCGCCAAACTTAAGTGGGACTAGGCCGGGCACATCTGCCGCATGCCGGAAGACTTGTGGGCTAAAATCACCACCAAGTGGGTCCCACACAACCGAACACGGCGTCGCGGTAGACCTCGTCGGAGATGGCGAGACGAGCTTGACGTCTTCGACCAAGACTGGTGGGAGACTGCCCAGGATAGGGATACGTGGAAGGAACAGAGGGAGGCTTTTGCCCAGCAGTGGGACATTTAAGGCTATTAAAAAAGCAAATAAAGATTAATAAGAATGCCTGACTCTACGGAATATCTCACCACTTTTTACTGTGAAAGAGTTTCGAGACTTGGCCTATTTTTACATGGAGTGTTTTTCATGGGATCTATTCTACTAAGAGAAAATTTCTGTTAAAAAGCGGTAAAAATAAATTATTAGATACTTGAATTAAAAAGGACATGAAATTGCATCAACAAAGACAAGTAAATAATTATAAATTATAAACATCTATTTTTTTCCGCCACTCAAGCTGCGAAGCTTTTCAAGGGGAGGCCTTTGCCCAGCAGTAGGGGGACATAATATAGGCTATTTCTTTTCCTTAAAGGAAGGTGTATGAGGTATTATAAGATGATGATGATGATTGTGAAGATTATTTTGCTCAATTTGCTAAAATGTCGACGCCAAGCCCTGATTATGATTTTAACATAAAAATATAAACTTCGATTCTAATGATTTGATGTCATTTTGGAGCTAAGGGAAACATAAGTACTTGTGTAAGAATACACTCCACGACATCGATGGTTCCTCCTACGAAGAAGCGCCTACTTCCTACTTACGGAATGACAAAAACGACCACGCAATAGAAGGGAGTGGCATGCCTCCTGCTGCATCTTAACCTAAACATACCTACTATTAGAAACATTTCTGCAAATCTGGTTTCTAAGTTTCTCTATTCGTCGCGGTACCGCCGCACACCGGGACTGTCCGACTCAGTGTACTAGCTGAGTTTTTTGCTGGAATCTTCTGCGCTAGGCTAGATTTAGTGAACCAGCGATATAAGTAGGTAACCCAGTATAGTTCGAGGCACCCCAGACACGGTAGAAACCGTTGAACTAATATCACTGGAGTGCAAACTCTTAGAGTATTTCCATTGTTAAAACCGTCAGCTTAGTCGTGCCGTCGTGTCGGAGGTTCGCCCTGTATGTTTCCCAGGCCACTTTCTCACCACGCATTCCAATCGGTTTGTAAAAATTAGGTTCGTCCCGCAACGCAACAGCCAGGTTAAAAAAATTCTCAGTTTTGCGTCAAACCTTCGTCGGCTATTCACAATACCTTAAAAGTTGTACCCATCAGCGGCGCTACCACTAACTTCGAATGTCGTACTCTATCGCACTTATTGTTTATGGTACTTGAGCGACAGAGACGGAGATATACGAAGTTCGAGATTCGAAGTTCGTGGTAGCGCCGCAGTACCGAGAACAATTTTTTTGTAAACTTATTTACCATTGGGCAATGGTTGGGCAAACAGCCGCGGATAGCGGTTCGTTAGCGCCTGAGGCGCAATCACAATCCGCTGCGGGAGCAAACACCGCCAGCTCCCTTATATTTCACTGTTTTAACCGTCCACTCGTTCTTGTTCACAAATTGTAATTGGATGCAGCGTGCAATTGCATAGTGAAATGTTGCAATTTTAGTATAGTCTGTGAACTGGAATTAATTGAAATATATGTATTATATACGAAAATCGAGCTTCATATCATTGAGAATATATATAAACTCAAACTCAAACATTTATTTGTGACAAACAGTACAGAAAAGCAATAAATTTAAATCTTTTTGTAGCTGCCAAAGCATACTATTCCATACAAGAATATTTAAATGATCCTAACATTATATAAGCAAATGATAGCATAATGAACGATGTCATATTACACTAGCTTTTGCCCGCGACTTCGTCCGCGTAGAACTCGTTTATATTATCGTAGCTCGATACAAACTTTCACCCTCCATTTCCCTTTTAGGGGTAGATTTCCGATATAAAAACTATTCTTTGTCCTTCCCCGAGACTCAAACTATTTTTATCATCATAATCATCATATCAGCCGAAAGACGTCCACTGCTGGACATAGGCCTCCCCCAAAGAGTTCCAAAGTGACCAATCCTACGCCACCCGCATCCAGCGGACTCCCGCGACCTTTACCAGGTCATCAGTCCACCTTGTGGGGGGCCAACCAACGCCGCGCCTACTAACTACCTCTGTACAAAATATTATCGAAATGGGTGTTATAGTAGCTCCATACAAATATTCACCCCCCATTTCACCCCCTTACGATATGATTTCTGGGATAAAAACTAATACCTACAACAAATCCAAATTTATACCCCTTAGGGGAGGATTTTCAGGATAAAACTATCCTATGTCCTTCCTCAGGACTCCCAACTATCGCTATACCGTAAATGAGTCCCATCCAAATTTTCACCCTCATTTCACCCCCTTAGGGGATGATCTTCGGAATAAAAACTATCATATGTCTTTTCCCAGGACTGAAACTATCTCTTAACCAGATTTTATCTAAATGAGTTCCATCCAAATCCTCACCCCTCATTTCATCCTCTAAGGCGATGATTTTCGTTACAAAAACTATGCGATTTCCTTTCCCGGAACTCCAACTATCTCTATGCCGAATTTCATCTAAATGGGTTCTATCCTAATTTTCACCCCTCATTTCACCCCTCAGGAGATGATTTTCAGGATAAAAACTATGAATTGTCCTTCCCTGGGACTCCCACTATCTCTATACCAAATTTCACCTAAATGGATTTTATCCAAATTTTCACCCTCTATTTCATTCCCTTTAGGGGATTATCGGGATTGAAAATATCCGATTTCATTCTCCAGGACTCAAGTTAACTTTTAACCAAATTTCATCTAAATGGATTCCATCCAAATTTTCACCCCTCATTTCACCCTCTTAGATGATTACCGGAATAAAAAACTATACATTGTCCTTCCCCGAAACCCCAACTATCTCTATACCAAATTTCATCCAAATAGGATACAACCAAAATTTCACCCCCTATTTTATGCCCTTGGAAAATATTTTTCGGCTAAAAGCTATCCGTTGTTCTTCTCTGCGACTCAAACTATAACTATAGGTACCAAATTTCATCCTAATGGGTTCCATCCAAATTTTAACCCCCATTTCACTCCTTTAGATGATGATTTCCGGAATAAAAGCTACCCTATGTCTTTTTTCAGGACTCAAACCATCTCTATACCAAATTTCATCAAAATGGGTTCCATCTAGATTTTCACCCCCCATTTCACCCCCTTTAGGGATGATTTCCGAGATAAAAATTATCATATGGAGAAAAATAGCATACTCCCTGAACTGCAGTCGGGTTTTCGCAAGGGTCGATCAACAGCTACTGCGTTGCTCGATGGAGTCGATAACATCCTACAGGCTCGTGATGTTGGTAAAATTACCTTTTTAGTTCTTTTAGACTTCTCCAGGGCCTTTGACTGCATTAGCGTACCTCTTCTATTATCCAAGATGTCTTATTACGGGTTTGATGTCACTGCAACAAAATGGTTCAGTAGCTATTTGTCTGGCCGTACGCAGGCAGTTTCGTTGCGTAAGGTGGATGGTGGTGCTCTGCGGTCCTCTGTTTGTCCTGTGACAAGAGGAGTACCGCAGGGTTCAATACTTGGACCCCTGCTCTTTATACTGTATAGCGCTGACATCACTAACAGTATAAAGAGCTGTAAGTATCACCTTTACGCGGACGACGTGCAACTTTATTTGTCTAGTGCGCCGTCAGACACACCTGCTGCCATTAACACGATAAATGCGGACCTTGCTCATATTTCCTCTTGGTCGGAGAGGAACTGTTTGGTTCTTAATCCTAGCAAGTCGAAGTATGTGGTTTTCGGGTCAAAACATCAAATCCGTAATACCCTTGATGCTCGAACTTCCGGGAATGTCGCCGTCATGGGCGAACCAATAGAGCAGGTGGTAGAAGCAACCAACCTCGGCCTTCTTATGGACGAGAATTTGCGCTTTGAGAACCACATACTAAATGTTGTGAGTAACTGCTTCTATCGCCTTAAAGTCCTATATAATATACGTGATTACCTTAGTGTCGATTTGCGTGTCGACCTATGTGAATCGCTTATATCATCTAGGTTAAACTATTGTGATGTCGTGTATGACGGGTGCATTACTGATCGTTCCAAGAGGCTCATACAACGAGTGCAGAACGCATGTGCTCGTTTTTGTTTCCGAGTCCCTCCCCGGTCCCACATCACTCCATACTTGAACGCCGCTAACTTGCTTAACATGTCTGCACGCCGACGCCTGCACCTTGCCACTCTGCTTTTCGGGGTGGTAAGGCACGAAACCCCATCTTACCTTTTCAATAAACTGGTATGGTCAAAGAGTGCGCGCAGATTCAAGGCAATGGCCATAACTCCTATGCACTGAACCGCTGCTTTCCGAGGTAGCTTCAAGTTCGCGGCGTCTAACTGCTGGAATGATATCCCTCCCCCTATCCAAGGGGCGCTTAGCAGATACACCTTTAAGCGTAAGCTTAAAGGCTATTTGTTGACGCTCCAAAAATCCTAATCCTAATCCTGCACTTTTGACAGCAAAAATATGCCAATTGCACATTTTTATCTAGTTTTTGTTTTTAGTTTAATAGTAAAATTTACTTTAATGTGTAACGTAGTTATTATTTTATTAAAGTTGCATGTAGGTAGTGCTGTATGTATTATCTCACTATGTATTTATATTTATTTCTCTCTCGCCTTGCACAATTAATTATATGTATAGTTGTGTAATTATAATTGTATGACGTTTCCGTGAGTCACCAACGGTGCTGGCTGAAAATCAGCGCTGTAGGTGTCTGACTGACACCTCAGCATAATGCTGAGCCAGTGTCCGGTTCACGGCCGCAGAGACACACTTGTTACATGTTTTTTACTGTTATTTTTATTTATTTTTGCTTAATATATGTGTTCTGTGTGTTAGTGAATAAATATATCTTTTTTTCTTTCTTTCTTTCTATATGTCGTTTCTTAGCACTCAAACTATCTTTACACCAAATTCAATCTAAATAGGTCACATCACATCCAAATTTTCAGCTCCTTAGGGGAGGATTTTCGGGATAAAACTATCCAATGTCCTTCCCCAGGACTCCCCACTATCGCCATGAGAGAGATAAATGAGTTCCATCCAAATTTTAACTACCATTTTACCCTCTTAGGGGATGATCTCTGGAATAAAAACTATCATATATCCTTCCCCAGGACTCCCAACTATCGCTATACCGTAAATGAGATCCATCCAATTTTTCACCCCCCATTTCACCTCTTTAGAGGATGATTTTCGGGATAAAAACTATCCGTTGTCATTCTCCGGGACTCAAACTATCTTTCAACTAAATTTTATCAAAATGAGTCTCAAAAAAATTTTCACCCCCAATTACACCCCCTTAGGGGATGATTTTCGGCATAAATCTATCCTATGTCCTTCCCCAGGACTCCAACTATCGCTATACCGTAAATGGGTTCAATCCAAATTTTCATCCACCATTTCTCACCCCCTTAGGGGATGATTTCCTCCTTCATGTATGCCGGAATAAAAGTTATTCTATGTCCTTTCCTAGGACCCCACCTCTCTTAATTCCAAATTTCATCTAAGTGGGTTCTATCCAAATCTTCAACCCTCATTTCACCACCTCAGGAAACGATTTTTCGGGATAAACCCTTTGCATTGTCCTTCCCTGTGACTCCTTCTATCTCTTTACCAAATTTCATCTAAATGGGTTTTATCCAAATTTTCACCCCCTATTTCATCCCTGAGGGGGTGATTTTCGGGATTAAAACTATCCGTTGTCATACTCCGGGACTCAAACTATCTTTATACGAAATTTCATCTAAATGTTCACCCCAATTTTACGCCATTAGGGAATGATTTCTGGAATTTAAAACTATCATAAGTCCTTTCCCAGGACTCAAACCATCTTTCAACCAAATTTAATCAAAATGGGTCACAAATAAATGTTCACCCCCAATTACACCCCCTTAAGGGATGATTTTCGGGATAAAACTATACTATGTCCTTCCCCAAGACTCCAACTCGCTATACCGTAAATGGGTTCCATCCAAAATTTCATACCCCATTTCACCTCCACATTTCATTTCACCTTTCAGGATAAAAACTTAGCATTGTCCTTCCCTGGGACTCCTTCTATCTCTATACCAAATTTTAACTAAATTGGATTTATCCACATTTTCATCCCTATTTCATCCCCTTTGGGGATGATTTTCGGGATTCAAACTATCCATTGTCATTATCCGGGACTCAAACTATATCTATACCAAATTCGATCTAAACGGAGTCCATCCAAAATGTTACCTCCCATTTCACCCCCTTAGGGGAAGATTTCCGGAACAAAATCTATCCAATGTCCTTTCCTAGAACTTAAACTACCTCTAAACCAAATTTTATGAAATTTGGTTACATCCAAAATTGACCCCCCCCATTTTACCCCTTAAATGGAAGATTTCCGGGATAAAACCTATCCTTTGACTTTCCCCGGAACTCAAACTATTTATATACCAGATTTCATCCAAATCGGTGCTGCCGTTTAAGTAGCTCCATACAAATTTCCACCACCCATTTCACCCCCTTAGGGGTTGATTTCCGGGATAAAAACTACCCTATGTCCTTCCCCAGGACTCAAAATATTTCTTTACCAAATATCATCTCAATCGGTTTAGCCGTTTTCACGTGATGCGCGGTCACATAAACAGACAAACACATAAACAGATAAACAGACAAACGGATAAACAGAAAAACAGACAAAAATTCTAAAAACTGTTGGAACGTGTTCTGTTATCGATTCTAAGTATCCCTAGCCAATTTTTTTTCGAATATCTTCCATGTACAGACTTTCGACCCTCTTCAGCTTTATTATATGTATAGATAGATAGTGTGTAAGTATGCATGCTGCATGCTATTTAGTGATACATAGTGATATGTTTAACAAATACAATATTTTTCATATCTCATGCTCTGAAAGTGGGCCGTTGTTGTTCTAAAAAGTGTGCTGAAAGTGATACGTTTCTGCTCTAGAGCAGAAAAGTAGTGTCTTCCTATTGGTCCTCGCCTTAGGTATAAGCAGTATGCGTGAACTTATTCTTATAAATATCAATACTTACCCCTCCCCGTACCGAAGGTAGGTAAATAATTTAATTCTTACTAGTTCATGGAATTTATTTTATCAGCGAGTTTCATAATAGGATCACACGAGTGTTTTAAGGCCTAATTATGTACAGTTGCATACACTACTTTATCTAAACACATATCATAAGTACTCTAAGATGGGTTCAGAAGCCGTAGGAAAATGACCTGCATTGCTACGAGTGCTACCTGTAAGTTATCTTTAAAAAAAAAAAGTTAAAAAAAAAGTGTTTTTTTTATTTTATTGAAAAAATTAAAAAGTTAGAAAAAGTAAAAAACAGCAAAAAAAAAGAAAAAAAGTGAAAAAAAAAGTAAAAAGAAGGTAAAAAAGGAATAAAAATGACAAAAATTGGAAAAAAAGTTAGAAAAAGTAAAAAAAAGTGACTGCAATAACATTACAGTACAGATTTTACTTACTACCACAGACAAGAAAGTTGTCATAGTAAAATTGGTTGTAATAATGCTGGTCATTACCGACGGTTTCTGAACGCATTTTAAAGCACTAATGATATGTGCGTAGATAAAAAAAGTTTACGTGCATTATGGTCCTTGAAAAAAGTTAAAGAGCGGGGAAGCCAAACTAGTGCGAACTTTTTTATTGTAAGACGAATTTAATTTAAATACTTACATTACATTTTCGCGATTAAAATGAGTTCGTCCCGTGATTTTGAAACCGACTTAACGCCTGTTTTGATCAGAACAGAAGCCCAATCTATCGTGGAAGGCCTTTTACCGCAAATTTCAAAAGAAAGATTATATTTTAAGAACTCATATACCGATTTTATAAAATGGCGGTCCGCAAAGAGAGTTAAATATTTCTCGGAAATTATGATGCTAACTTATTTCAGTGATTTATCGAAAAAATTAAAACTATCAACGCTGTTTTAATGCTTAAAACCACTTTAAAACATGACGTGAATTTAAAGAAATACAGTAAGCTGATATAGTTTCTAAAAAGGCAGTTGGATGGCTTTAAAAGCAACAAAAAGTGGACGGTGCCGGTAAATGTACGGCCCAATAATTGGCGTCCACTATATCTCTGTCTCTTTTTAACTCATGCTAAAAGAGAGAGAGGTACGCGTATTATCGGGCCGTACATTAACCGGCACCCTAGATTTTTACTGCAAATGAGATAAAAACTTTTTTGTACTCGTCGATTAAAATCTGTGTATTAAGATTTCATAGAGAATCTTTTTTTTCATACGTCACTTTTTTCATAGTTGTAGTCCATGTAACTGTCGAAACAATCGAAATAACTGTTTCGATACGCTCCAGAAAACCGAAAAAAAAATGAAAATAGAACTAAAATAAATTCGGGCAATCACGTGGCTGCTTTACCGAACTGTAATGAATTGGATTCTATCGCTTTGATTATTGAGTTTACTCGTTGATGTCGTACGCTCGTTGATGTCTTGTAAGATATCAACGAGCGTACGAGCGATAGGCTGCATTTCGTTTCAACATCGAGTTTGTTTAATTAGTTCAGTTGACTCGTAGAAAATTAATTTTAATGAACTCGTACAAAAAGTATTGTTCACAATAGTGTTATAATCAAGCTTTTTAATCTTGTACCTTACTTAGGCCACTCAGCAAGCTTCGTGGCCTAAACACGGTACTCGACTAAAAAGCTCCCTATTATAACACGATTGTGAAAAATACTATCTTAAATGAAGCTCCTGATGGTGTTTATTTGGCAACAAAGGTAATAAAATAATCATATTATATAATAAT
Organism: Epinotia brunnichana; assembly: GCA_963854355.1. Taxonomy (NCBI): domain Eukaryota; kingdom Metazoa; phylum Arthropoda; class Insecta; order Lepidoptera; family Tortricidae; genus Epinotia; species Epinotia brunnichana. Next base: position 24,538,893 of record OY977940.1, read on the forward strand.
CATATATGTCAGCCACAGAATACTCCTCAACAAACTTGAATACTACGGTATACGCGGCATAGCCCTCAAACTCTTTGAATCGTATTTGACAGGTCGCACTCAATACGTGGAAATAGCTTGTAGTGATCCTGATCGAGCCACTCGTTCCGAGGAGGGTACGATAAAATATGGGGTACCTCAGGGCTCAGTCCTTGGCCCATTGTTGTTTCTTATTTTTATAAACGATTTGCCTGATTATTTAACACAGGGTACACCGTATCTCTACGCGGATGATACCAGCATCATCCTAAGTACACCTACTGTCCTAGAATTTAATATAATTATAAAAAAATGCTGGAATGAACTCGACAACTGGTTTTCATACAATGGTCTTAGGATTAACTGTGAAAAAAGTTTTTACATAATTTTTCGCCGTAGTTCTAGGAGCACTGATTTTATTTGTGACGTGCCTATACAAAAATCTGAATGTATCCGATTCTTGGGAGTAGAACTTGACCCCTATCTGAGGTGGCATAGTCATATAAGCACTATGTGTAAAAAATTGGCTAGTGCGTGTTACTCATTGAAAAGTCTTTCAAAAATAGCTGACACCAATATATTAAAAACTGTTTACTTTTCCTACTTCGAGAGTATCATTAGGTATTGTATTGAAGTCTGGGGGCAACGGTACAAACATAAATTCTATTTTACTCCTACAGAAAAAGGCTATTCGACTTATTTCTGGATGCAAATGCATACCTGACACCCATCGAAATTTGTTTATAGAGCACAAAATCCTCACCATTATTTCAATGTACTTGTATCACATATGTATATATGTTTATTTAAATAAGAATCTCTATCCTACAGCTGGAGAAATGCATAATTTTAATTTTAGAAATAATAGTCAACTGTCTCTAACTAAACCTAACTTTGTCCATTTCAATAACAGCTTTAACAATATTGCCATTAAAATTTTTAATAAAATAAGTCAGGATATCAAACAATGTACAAACATGAGAACTTTTGATAGAAAGTTAAAAGAATATTTCATTAATAGACCATTTTATACAATTAAAGAATTTTTCACCAATGCCCTTGACATCACAAATAACATCTATTAAATAATGTAACCAATAAAATCCAATGTAATGAGTCCTTTTATTAATATGTATCTAGAAAAAGTAATTAATTTTAAAATGTATTATTATAACTATAATTGTATTATTGAGTGTACCTAAAATTGTATTAATTGTATTTGCATGTACTTGTACGAATAGCAAATAAATCATCTGAATCTGAATCTGAATCTGAATATTGTTAATTTAACTAAATTTCTATAGAAATCGTAAAAAATCGTTTTTGACAATACGTAATTTACAAATAAGTATGCCCTGACTAAAATTGTTTTGTTTTCAGGTGGCGCTAATTTTTGGTATATTTAATGTGAATATTCCAGACAAAAATACTACATTTACATTCGGAAATTGCTCTACTTTTCCATTGATTTCAAGTAATTATACCTATACTTAGAATAAACATATTGTTAAATTTTCCTATACTTTGAATAAACATATAGTTAAAACACCACAGTTTTTTTAACTTTCCTCGTATTCGATATGAAAAGTAGAGTGTTTAACTCGGGTGAAAGACCCATTTCAGACTCGAACTATTGGCGCTCGAACGAAGTGAGTGAAAATATCTCGTCAGAAATGGATGCCTTTCAGCCCTTGGTTAACAATCTACTATTGTAGTCCCGTAGGTCAATCACGTAACGCACTGTACGCGCGTCTGACAGTAAAATCACAATCTAACTGTCATTTTTCCATATAAAATTGACATTTAGACCTTACAGACGCGCGTAAGAAAAGTTACGTGATCGACCCACCGAAATAGACCCAGCTCAGCATGTTGCTAGCACGGTAGGTAGCAACGACAGGTGGACAAATGAGATGAGACAATAACAATAATACATACCTATCTAAACAAAGAGGATAATAAAAAAGAAAAAGAACTACTATTTTAACTAACATACAAGCTTAGAAACACACAAAAATTAAATAAAATTAACTATATCCAGGAATAAATGAAACAAATCCAGCAGTCTGCTGGCCTGCGAGAAGTTGCGTGCGAACAACGTGTGTAGAGGCCTTTTTATGCAAACAGTGAACGCAGCCAATACAAATACACAATACACAACTACTAGCGCTAGCGGCAATACAGCGAAACTGAAAACTAACCACTAAACGTCAAATAAAACACAGCGTGGGATTGAGCTGACATGTACCTACTCGTACAGACACAGATATGAAATAATATTTTCATCTCTCCTGTTCTGAAAGTTGACTTTTCATGGGCATATAGCCGAGTGGAAAATAGCATTTTCTCCCCTAGGGTGGAAAGTAATTTTTTTTTAATTGTTATGGTCAGTCAGCCACGGAGTCGAAGATAATTGAGTTACTTCATATTATTAAAATAAAAGCTGTACATATCTAAACGCAGATGTTGATTCAATGCCTTTTACTGTTGGTATTTTTCTTCCTAATTACAGAAAATCAACATTCAAAATAATTTCTGTAAATATCGGCTGCCCGCCATAATGCTATGAAACTTTTTTTTTCACGTTTCGGCATGGCCCTCTAGATTAGTTGCGTCGTGGCAAGTGGCCAGTGCAAAGAGGTTAGAGGTTGGATATAGTTTTAATTATTTTACTTAAATATATCTAAAATCGAATAATTAATTTTCCTCACAGTCGAAATGAAAAGTAGAGTGTTTAACTCGGGTGAAATTACCCATTTCACCCTCGAACTATTGGCACTCTCACTTCGTTCGAGCGCCAGAAATATCTCGGGTGTAATGGATCACTTTCAACCCTTGGTTAACAATCTACTATTAATAATTTAATAATATTTTGGGGACAATCTTACACAAATCAACCTAGTCCCAAACTAAGCAAAGCTTGTACTATGGGTACTAGACGACGATATATATACTTATATAGAGAAATAAATACTTAAATACATAAAAAACATCCATGACTCAGGAACAAAATATTCGTGCTCATCACACAAATAAATTCCCTTACCGGGATTCGAACCCAGGACCTCTTGCTTCGTAGGCAGGGTCACTACCAACTCAAGCGGTCGTCGCTATATAGTATTTATAAACTAAACGAATTATTCAAAAACTAAAGTAATAATAAAATAGAACTAGAAATAAATGAAATATAAAATAAATTATAAATATAGAATTTTATTTATTATATTTAAAAACATATCGAAACATTTAATAACTTTGATACAAACACAGAACATACATAAATTTTAAATACAATACAAAATATAAAATACATTATTAAATAATTCTAGCCTAAATAATACATAAATTTTAAATACAATACAAAATATAAAATACATTATTAAATAATTCTAGCCTAAATATGTACATCCTAACCTAAAAATAACAAAATTACATATTTATAAATAAAAAAACCGGCTCTAAATCGGTGCCGTGCGGCAAGGTGCCATATGGCTGGCAGCATTACCGCGCTGGATAGCAATCATGCCGATCCGTTGCGCGAGACAGCCGCCAGCCCTCTGGTCACCACTTGCTTCCATTCGCGAGCTCTTTGTACACTGCGTCTGCTCCGGGCCCCCACGGCCCAAGCGTTTCAACCCCAAACGGCTCAAACATGCAGCTAGAATCAATGGCTGCATATTTGCGCCGCTTGAGGTTTTCAGCTGTGTTATCGGCAGCCCCAGTCCTTGTCGAAGTACCTGAAAGATGAGACGGGGCTAAATATAGATGAAATGTATATGAAATATATTAAATTATATTATATAATTTAATTATGTATAATAATGTGATGCAACCTGATCTTTTTTTTATGTAGTATATTTTTAACTTTTTTACACCTTATTTTGTAAAAATAATTATTTTACTTCGACCTGGGCTGGGACGAGACTTGATGGGCCTCCTAAGAAGGCTCAAAATCACTCAAAGGGCAATGGAGAGGGCTATGCTGGGAGTTTCTCTGCGCGATCGCATCAGAAATGAGGCTATCCGCAGCAGAACCAAGGTAACCGATATTAGCCCTCCGAATCGCTTAACTTAAGTGGCAGTGGGCGATGCACATTGCACGTAGAACTGATGGCCGTTGGGGCGGAAACATTCTCGAGTGGCGACCGCGTACCGGACGGCGCGGCGTGGGGCCTACCACAAGGGTCCACAAGGTGGACTGATGACCTGGTAAAGGTCGCGGGAGTCCGCTGGATGCGGGTGGCGCAGGACCGGCCATTGTGGCACTCTTTGGGGATGGCCTATGTTCAGCAGTGGACGTCTTTTGGCTGATAATTATGATGATGATGATGAAGTATACGTATATCTATCAAAAATGCCACGTGTTTTCCTAGGTGCCTACTGAAAGACCGTGGTTTTGTACAGGGTGGGCCATATTTTTTTGCAAATGGCAACACTGAATATCTTGTATAATAATCTTCTATACACATAATAAAGCTGAAGAGGGTCGAAAATCTGTAAATGGAATAGATTAGAAAAAAAATTGGCTGGGGATACTAAGAATCGACAACAGAACACGTTCCATCAGTTTTTATAATTTTTGTCTGTTTGTCTGTTTATCTGATTATCTGTTTGTCTGTTTATGTGACCGCGCATCACGTGAAAACGGCTGAACCGATTTAAAAGCAATTTTGTATAGAGATAGATTGAGTCCTAGGAAAGGACATAGGATAGGTTTTATCCTAGAAATCCTCACCCTCTAAGGGGATGAAATTGGGGGTGGAAATTTGTATGGATCTACTTAAACCGCTGAACCGATTTGGATAAAACTTGGTATATAAATAGTTTCAGTCCCGAAAAAGGACATAGGATAGGTTTGATCCCGGAAAACAACCCCCAAGCGGGTAGGTGAAAATTTGGATGTTACCCATTTTGATGAAATTTGGTTTAGAGATAGTTTGAGTCCCGGAGAATAAAAGTAATAATTTTAATCCCGATAATCATTCCTTAAGGGTATGAAATATGGGGTGAAAATTTGGATGAAACCCATGTAGATGAAATTTGATATAGAGATAGTAGGAGTCCCAGGGAAACACAATTCTTAGTTTTTATCCTGAAAATCATCTCCTGAGGGGGTGAAATTAGGGGTGAAAATTTAAATGGAACCCATTTGAAAACGATTTAGTATAGAGATAGTTTGAGTCCTGGGGAAGGACAAAGGATAGTTTTTATCCCGGAATTAATCTCCTGAGGTGGTGAAATTAGGGGTGAAAATTTGGATGGAACTCATTCAGGTTAAATTTGGTATAGAAATAGTTTGAGCCGCGGGGAAGGACAGCGGGTGGCTTTAATCTCTAAAATAATCCCCTAAGGGGGTGAAAAAGGGGGTGAAAATTTGGATGGAACACATTTACGGTATAGCAATAGTTGGAGTCCTGGGGAAGGACATAGGTAAGTGTTATCCCGAAAATTATCCCCTAAGGGGGTAAAAATTTGGATTTAACCTATTAAGATGAAATTTATAGATATAAAGAGATAGTTTGAGCCCTGAAAAAAGACAAAGAATAGTTTTTATTCCGGTTATCATACCCAAAAGGGGTGGAATGAGGGTAAAAATTTGGATGGAACCCATTTAGATGATATTTGGTATAGAGATAGTTTGAGCCGCGGTGAAGGACAGCGGATGGCTTTTATCCCCAAAATAATTCCCTAAGGGGATGAAATAGGGGGTGAAAACTTGGATGGAACCCATTTATATGAAGTTTGGTATAAAGATAGTTTGAGCTGCGGAGCAGGACAACGGATAGGTAGCTTTTATCCCGAAAATATTCTTCTGTTTCATCGGGGGTGGAAATTTGGAAGGAACCTATTTAGTTGAAATTTGGTATAGAGATAGTTGGAGTCCCGGGGAAGTACTGTATAGTTTTTATCCTGAAAATCATCTCCTGAGAGGATGAAATGAGGGGTAAAGATTTAAATGGAACCCATTTAAAAGATATCTGGTACAGAGATAGTTTGAGTCCCAGGGAAGGACGTAGAATAGTTTTAATCCCAAAAATCTGCCTTTAAGGGAGAAAAATTGGTGGTGAACATTTGTATGGAGCTACTAGAACGGCTGCACTGACTTAGATGAAATTTGGTAGAGTTGTGACAGTTTGATTCCCGGGGATAAGTCCCGGGAAAATACATAAGATAATTTTTTACCTGGAAATCATGAAATAGGGAATTACAATTCGTATGAATGGAACCCATTAAGATGATATTTGGTATAAAGATAGATTTTGTCCTGAAAATCATCCCCTAAGGGGGTGAAATGAGTGATGAATATTTGAATAAAACCCACTTATTCAAGATATTTGGTTTAGAGATAGTTTGAGTTCCGGGAAAGGACATGGGATAGTTTTATCCCGGAAATCATCTCTTAAGGGGATGAAATGGGAAGTGAACATTTGTATGGAGCTAATATACAACCACTGCACCCGTTTAGATAAACTTGTCTCGGGGTAACACATAGGATAGTTTTTATCCCGGAAATCAATCGCTAAAGGGGAAATGGAGGCTGAAAGTTTGTATCGATCTACGATATAAACGAGTTCTACGCGGACGAAGTCGCGGGCAGAAGCTAGTAAATTATATAGTTTTTGAGTAGAGGGAAATTTGACCTTACTTTATGCAGTTTTATTTGCAATAAAGAGTTTTACTGATTTACAACGAGCTTTTTGTGTATAACAGTTTTATTGTTTGGGAGCAATAAATAAATCTGACTCCAGAAAGTTATAATAGCGTTTATTCGCTTACAAAATGTATACAAAATTACTGACGAGTGACGTGCGCTGTGCGCGGTGTCGTATCGAGTCTCATGGAAGGGGAACGCCGCGAGCTGATCGAGAACCGGCCCCCGCGCCCTTCCTCCCGTGCGTAGTTAGTTGGTAGCAGCGTTAACATACTCCCCCCCCTCGAGCAAGTAGGGCTTCGAGGAGTAAAGATGCTGCTGACGTTGTGGGCGTTGTGGCCGATGCTGAAGAAGGCTTCGTCGTCGCTGGTGATGACTCCTTAGGTAATGCGCAAAGTTTGTGAATAGCGCGACGAAAGATGCTCCTTGTTGTCTGAACATCGGCGACCCTGGCGATGCCATCGTCCCCAGGGTATAGTTTTTGAATGCGTCCTAAGCGCTACTTCAATGGCGGAAGATTAGGCTCCTTTAGGACGACCATGTCGTTGGTTTGTAGGCCTTCTTGGTTGATTCGCCACTTTGTTTTTTGTTGCAATTCGCTTAGGAATCCTTGTGCCAGCGTAATCAGAATTGCTGCCGCATCATTTCGATATGTTGATATCTGCTGAGCCGGTTAGGGTTTATATCGAACAGAGATGGTGATGGTAGTGACAACAGTGCTTTACCGATCAAGAAGTGCCCCGGAATTAAAGGTTCAAAATCATTTGGATCTGACAATAACGATGTTAAAGGTCGTGAGTTTAAAATTGCCTCGATTTGAGTGAACAACGTTGACAGCTCCTCAAATGTCATGTGTGTATTGCCTAAAACCCTAGCAAAATGGGATTTGGCCGAATTCACCCCGGCCTCTGTTATTCCATTAAAATGAAGGGACAAAGCTGGCGAGAAATTAAATCTTATGCCTTCGTTTTCTACATATGACGCAATGGAATCACCATCAGCTCTGACAAATTTACCGATTTCGTTGCTTGCGCCTACAAAGTTAGTCCTATTATCTGAAAGAATCTTATTAAGTTTCCCTCTAAGAGATTTAAACCGCTTCAGACATTGGATGAAACGATCTGCAGTGAGATCGCTCGCTAACTCTAAGTGTTAACGCCTTTGTCGAAAAACAGACAAATAGGGATAACATTTGGTGATCCTACAACCGCGTCCTTTGCGGTCTGTAATGAGGAAAGAACCTGCAAAGTCGACACCGTAAACATAGAGGTTTGGCTTAAGTCTTGGTTCGGGTAAGTTACCCATGAGAGGGTTTATATTTTTTGCCTTCATGATTTTACATGTTGTGCAGTTATTAATCGTGCTTCTTGCTAAAATTCTGCCTCTTAAGGGCCAGAAAGTTTCCCTGATCATACTTAATAATAATTGCGGTCCACCGTGTAGCAATTTAGGTGCATATGCTTAAAAAATTACTTTGTTAATGGGTTATTTGAATCCACTATAATAATATGATGTTTTTTGTCGTATGTTTCAGGAGAGTGTTTTAAGCGGCCGCCGACACGCAGCAGCCCGGATTCATCGAGGAAAGGTGTAAGTGATTTAACAGGTAAGGTTTTATTGTTTTTTTTGGTTGTTTAGTTCATTCACAGATGAAGCTTCTTGTTGAGATTGTTTACTTAAGAAATTTAATTCATCTGCAGTTAAATGACGTACCATTTTAGAATTGGGTTTATTTAGGTCAAAAATGAATCGCTTTATATAGGCAAAGGTTCTTTGCAAGGTGGATAATTTTGAATACTTGGTGAAGTCCACAACCTTGGAAAGAGCGCTTGCTGATTTCTGTTGTTGGATTATAAGTTCTGATTTCAGGTACATCGCTGCTAGTGCTGGACTTATTCAACTGTGGCCAAGTTGATATATACTCAAAAATGAGGGACCCTGCCACCACAAAGCTGATTTACATAGCTGCTGAGGGTCAACTCCTCTGGAAACCAAATCCGCAGGGTTCTGATCTCCCGGGATATGCTTCCACATACCTTCAGGAGACAGTTCCAGAATGGCTCCTACGCGATTTGAGATTAAAGTTTTAAGACTGCGTGGTTTGGCCTCAAGCCAACTCAAGACCACAGATGAATTCGTCCAGTGGAAAACTTGGTCAATGCGACATCGTAGCGCTTATTTAATCTTAACCGACAGACGTACCATAGTTTTACCTTCACTGTCTATTGACGACAAATAAATACATCTAGCATACGCATCCTCGGACGCGTCACTGAAGGAGTGCAAGGTAATTGTTTTATATTTAGGACATAGAACGCACTTTGGGATATCAATATTCGTTAGATATTTGAGATTTCCTACATAATCTTGCCACTTTCTTGACAATTCTGCAGGAATTAAATCGTCCCAGTCTAGTTTAGTCAGCCACAGCCGCTGTAATATGAATTTTGTTGTGACTGTGATTGCACTTAACAAACCTTGTAGGTCAAATATCTTAGCAGGGTTTGATAATATTGTACGTTTCGCCACTGGTGGCGTCATATCTAAGTGTGTCGAAAATTGCAATTTGTCATCAACCGGATGCCATATAAGGCCTAAGACACTAGACTGAGAAGTGACGTCCAAGTCTTTAGGTATCATAGTACCTACAACGCGTAAACGTGTTGTCTCGCTTGTTTCTCGAACGACTGAGTGATGAGGAAGGAATGACCCAAATTCAGGCCTTGGTATTTCTGTCAGATGTCCTAGATTCTTGTATTCGTGAATAAAATCGGAATAGGCTTGTTTTAGAGACTGATCCTTAGAGAGTCGCTTTTCAATATTAAGAAATTGTTTTTCTGCCATTTTGTATGAATCTCCGAGGACATCTGGCGGTTCTCGCAGTGGAATTGTAACTTTAAAACTTCCATCTGCGTCGCGGTAGGTAGTGTCATTGAATAGATTTTTGCAGTAAGTATCCTCAGGTGACACAACCTTTGTCGCGGGTAGTTCTTCGAGTTCCCAGAACCGTGTTAGTTGATCTTTAATATTTTGTGAGAAATTACATTTTATTTCTTGTGAACTTGAAGAACCACTGCGGCTCCCCCCAGTGGGGCCAGCCACTATCCATCCCAGTTCTGTCTCCGTCAATACGGGTTTATTTCGCCCTAACTTAATTTGATTGGATCCAATGAGGTCCCAAAATACATCTGAGCCGAGTAAAATATCGACTTCTGACGGATGGCAGAACTGAGGATCTGCTAAATTTATATTCGTTGGAATATTTAATTGTGTTGTGACTTTCATGTTTGGAAGTTTATCAGTGATGGTAGGCACTACATAGAATTTAACTGGAATAGAGAAATTACTATGCATTGAATTGATTATTAAATCGCAATATTTATTTATTTGCAATGTTGTATTATTAATGCCTGATACTGAACGATTGACTTCCTTTGTTTTACAATTAATTATATGTTGTGCCTTTTCAGAGATGAAGGAGGATTGGCTGCCGCTGTCCAATAAAGCACGTAGCACATGCTTGTTACCTTCGCATGTCACCTCAAGGAGTGCCGTGGAAAGTAAGACTTGGTCACGAGATACCGTGGACAGCGTGATGGATGTTTTAGCTTGAGCAGTTTGCTGTTCCACGGGTTCTGGTGACGAAGTTACTGTCGCTTGAGGAAGGTGAGTGTTACTTGTAGCTGAAGCAGTAGCATTTTCATTATTAAGCACTGGTTGGTTGTTTGTTTGTTTATGTAAAATAGTGCTATGTTTTCTTTTACAGATTGTACAACCTATAGAGCGGCACTGGTAAGTATGATGACCAGGTCGAAGACAGTTCTTGCACAATTTCCATTGGATAGCTTGTGTATAACGATCATCGATTGATAACGATTTAAATTTAGGACAATCGACTAATCTGTGATTTTGTTTGCAGGACATGCACTGGTAACAAGTGGACGGTGCGTCAGAAGCGGAAGCAATAAACGATTTAGTCTTAGGAACCACGTGACGTTTTTCATTTCTTAAATCCGGCCTTGTAGAACATACTGTTTCCAATACATCAGCCCTGTTACGTAAGAACTTAAAAAAATCGTTTAAAGTAGGAGAATCTTTAATATCATTCCTAAATTCTTCCCACCTGCGTGCGGTAGCGTTATCAAGCTTTGTCGTAGCCATGTAAATAATAAGCGTATCCCATTTGTCCGTGCATTCACCTAGCGTCTTAAGCGCTTGCAAGTTCTTGGAAATTGAATCAATTAAATTGCGCATACCCCTATCAGTCTCTTTCGACAAAGGCTCGATATTAAACAAGCACTTAAGGTGTTGGCTGACCAACAAGCGTTTATTATTATACCTTTCACACAGCAAGGACCATGCAATTTCATAATTATCAGCAGATACAGTAACTGATTTGATGACAACACTGGCTTCACCCTCTAAATATGATTTCAAATAATGAAATTTGGATATATCATCCAAGTCGTTATTTTTATGGATTAGTGACAGATAAATGTCACGAAACTCGAGCCACAGGTGTGGACTCCCATTAAAAAGAGGAAGTTTCAAAGGCGGAAGTTTGACTTTATTAAAGCCTGTAATGCTAGCATTGCTTGAAACTTTCTCCCTTTGAAAGATCTCTTGCCATGTTTCAATAATTTCTTGAGCTTGGCTCATGCTACTATAGAACGAACTTTCTGTTTCTTCTCTTTCTTTAAGTTGTTTACCAGAGGTATCAAGCCTATCTATATTATCTTGAACCTCATCAAAGGAATTTAATGAACTTCGCATTTTACCTAACCTCATCGACAACTCGTTAATTTGGGCCCTAGTTACATCACTAGATTTTATCTCAGATATGGATAGCACAAACTTTCTAAATAGCGTTAGGCGCGTTCTCTCTTCTCCTCTCTGATGTATTAGTTCATTTAACTCGGCCATTTTGTAAGCGCAAGCAACGTAGGCAACGTGGCAATTAACAACCAGACACGTATAGAATTTAAAAAGTAAATACTTACGATTTCTTGTTCAGAAATGGCAATGATTCCATACCTCAAATACTTAAATTTAGCTTAGTATCACCCATTAAGCCAAATAGGTATGTAGTTATTATTCACCTACGTTTGTTCTTTGTTCTCGCCAACTTGTTCCAATCATGTAGGTACTGTATCCCAAGTAAATCTGAAATAGTCGGCAAATCACTTTAAAACATTTGTTATATATAGTAAGTAATTTTAATTACCTACTCGCATGACAATGCACTTTGATGCTCACTAATGTTTCTCGTATCTTAAGTAAAGCAAAATGTTAATTACGTTACGAATTTATATTATTTGAACATTCATTTATAGAATGAAATGTTAACTGTATATCAGTTCTTCATAAAATGTAAGAACCGGTATTTAAACTGCTTTGAAACTAAATTGAATGTTTGATTTCACGTGAGTAACGTAACTAGATATTTAAATATTAAAAACGTACACTATTCACAAAGAACAGTTTATAATAAAAAGAGGAGACTATCACCGCTGTCACAAAAACACAGGTTAAATTACATTAAACTTTAAATAAATTAGAAACGGGCACACTTCCTTCGTATTTGCACATGTAGCTTATATCTTCGTATAATCCCTTTGTTCCTTTGTATGAAGTTGCATCTTAACCGTTATGTGACTTCTTCGCCGCCATTATTCGTTGCATACTTGTAATTTCGTTACTTTTGTTCATAAAGCGATAGTATCCGTGCTTCAGTATCACGTCGGTGTCTCCAAATGTTTGGGAGCAATAAATAAATCTGACTCCAGAAAGTTATAATAGCGTTTATTCGCTTACAAAATGTATACAAAATTACTGACGAGTGACGTGCGCTGTGCGCGGTGTCGTATCGAGTCTCATGGAAGGGGAACGCCGCGAGCTGATCGAGAACCGGCCCCCGCGCCCTTCCTCCCGTGCGTAGTTAGTTGGTAGCAGCGTTAACATTTATATAAGCCACAATTTGTATGTAACCGTTCGCCGCCTATTTAGGAGGAAGCCCGGATCTCACTCCCGCCGATTTTTTCGTGCGGGGATATTTATTAAGTCGAGTTTTAAGTTAAAAAACCGAAGACAGTATCCAAACTCAAGTAAAACATCCGCGATGCGATAATCGAAATCCCTCGCAGCATGTGTCAGCGATTGACCCAAAATCTACGTAGTCGTTTGCAGGAGTGCCAGTGACGAGATGGGGGCATCTCAAAGATATTATAAAAAATAAAATTGCATTAGATGTTAGTCACAAAAATTAAATGCAAGAATTTTTGGCCCACCCTGTACGCGGTGATTTTTAGTCTGTGATCACGATCAGGAGACAAAAATTATTAATAACCAGCCAAAACAGACTCCTATGGATGAGCTCTCATGCCATTCATTACAACACTGTTTAGTCAATTAAATTTAATGATTATGTTAACATCAATATCCACTGAATGTATGGTCATCCTACATTTCTTGAAGTTAAGTACGTCTAATTTCAGTGCGTTGGCGGGAAATTTGATAGGTCTCGCGTCAATTAACTCTAACATCTACTTGTCATGCATGAGGCAATTGACAGTTTATTCTTAATTTCATAATAGGGAACATTACTGCAATGTTCTGCAGCCAGATGCAACACTACCACTAACAGTAAACCAGTATAGGAAAATAGGGATTCACACACACATGCACAATTGATTGTCAAATGAGTGACAAGGATGCTTGCATAGACAATACCGCAAGTGGCAACGAGATACAATGTCAACGCTGCTAGTGGCGCCACCTACGAAGAGTTTTGCGTAATGTTCCCTATTGTACATAAGGGTTTTTATGTTGCTTTATGAAACGATCTTTTTATTGAGGCTTTAGTTTCAACGTTAGGGGTGGGGTGACAATGATTTTTAAGTAAAAAGTAGATCTAAATTCAGTTTTATTCAGGAAAAAAGAACGAATGTTTTATGGAACTAAGAGTTAATCGTGTTTGGTATAAATTAACCTTATAGAAAAATTGGTTCCCGATCACGTACCTACAAATTAGAAATCAGAATGTATTTTAAATTTTAGTTAAATATCAGGTAATCGTCCCAATTTTTGACGTTCAAAATCCAATATTTGCCACCCTGTTGTTCATCTTTGTGCACGACGCACGTCTTTGATAGCATTTTTATACTTTTTTAGGGTTTCGTACTCAGTGAGTAAAACGGGATCCTTTTACTAAGACTCCACTGTCCGTCCGTCTGTCTGTCTGTCTGTCTGTCTGTCCGTCTATCCGTCTATCACTAGGCTGTATCTCATGAACCGTGATAGTTACACAGTTGAAATTTTACAGATTATGTATTTCTGTTGCTGCTACAACATCAAATACTAAAAAACAGAAAAAATATAACTTTTTTTTTTTTTACCATCTTACACAAATCAACCTAGTCCCAAACTAAGCAAAGCTTGTACTATGGGTACTAGACGACGATAAACATACTTATATGTATAGATAAATAAATTAAATACTTTAATACGTAGAAAACATCCATGACTCAGAAACAAATATTTGTGCTCATCACACAAATAAATGCCCTTACCGGGATTCGAATCCGAGACCTCCGGCTTCGTAGGCAGAGTCACTATCAACTAGGCTACAGGGGGCTCCCATACAACAAACGTGATTTTTTGGCTTTTTTATAGATAATGGTACGGAACCCTTCGTGCGCGAGTCCGACTCGCACTTGGCCGGTTTTTTAATATTTCTATTGTATTTTGTTTTACACTTGATATTGGTAGTCTTGGGCTGTGAGTAAAGTCGGACTGCACCATGAACCAGTGTTCAGTAACACGGTTCAGTTCGTTATAATCTTAATTCATGAGTCAAGCCCTGGCACGTTTACCTTAGGTGATACGTACACTTAAAAATTGAAAAGTAAAATTAATTTATAGGCGCAAACAAGTGTTTATAGGCCAAGAAAATTAAATCCAAAAAAGACGTTTTGAGGAATTAATTCCCATAAAGCTGGAAATCGTTTTAATACCTTCATTTGGTCCTAACATGCATGTAATCCGAGTTTGAACCATCCCAGGAGGTGTGCTAAACTTTTGGGAGCCCAATAACCTACTTGTAATTGTAAGGAAATTGAAAAAGTTACTTTTACCAAATACCTAGGAATTATTCTAGACCAACGACTTTCCTGGCATGCACATATTGAGTTCATTAGCAATAGAATCCGAAAGTTAGTATGGATATTTAAGATATTAAGACATGTCGCATCCAGAGATTTACTTAAACAGCTTTACACAACGTTAGCACAGTCCGTTATGTCTTATTGTATACCAATATGGGGCGGAGCAAACAAAACTAAATTTATTGATGCTGAAAGGAGTCAAAGGTGTCTTCTTAAAGTCATGTTTTCGAAACCTTATAGATATATCCCACAAATGAATTATACACGGGTTGTGAACTCTGTACTATGAGGAAACTTTACATCTTAAACACACTTTTAAAACTACATAAGACTCTACACTTTAAACCTGCAACATCAACACGAAGATGGAAGGATAAAGTAGTTATGACGCCCTACACTAAGTCAGTATTTGCTAAAAGGCAATTTGCAAATCAATCTGCCTACCTAAACAATAACATAAATAAAATTATTTCTATATACCCTATGCAATTGTTTAAATGTAAAAAAGTTGTGATGGAATGGATAAAAGAATTAAACTATGATGAAATAGAAGCACTCTTCAATCATACAGTGTAATACTAGTTATAAATAAAAATAAATAACTACATTATACCTACACATGTACTTGCATATTTTAGCTCTCACGCTCAAACAAATACACACACATGCACGCGACCGCGCTCACATACACACACACACACACACACACACACACACACACACACGCACGCACGCACGCACGCACGCACGCACGCACGCACGCACGCACGCACGCACGCACGCACGCACGCTCACGCACACGCACACGCACGCACGCTCACGCACACGCACACGCACACGCACACGCACACGCACACGCACACGCACACGCACACACACACACACACATATTAGATTAATTAATTTAAATTAAGGAAAAGTGTACATTTACTTACATTTAAATTACTTTTATGTAATGGTTACAAGAGCGGGATCTTCTGCCACAAGTATTTATAATACTTACTAGAAGATTCCAACCCTAAACTATTGTACATATTTTTGTAACCAATTAAAGATTTTTCATTTTCATTTTCATAAATATGGACGCAAAATCTGAAATAAATGAATATTCAATTTTATTTAGTGACATTTTGTTTCATATGTTGCAAATGAAAACAAAAATGGAACCAGGAACAATAAATGACAATGTTGCAATGAAAAAAACACAGGATTCAAAGAACATAATTTACAATATAGTCCATACTAGCTGACCCCGCGTACTACGTACCGCCATACAAAATATATGAAAAAAAGAAAAAAAAACTTAACATTTAGCATTTATTATTAGTTATTCTGCTATTCGGAGTGAAGACAAATGCAACAAATCAAACATCACAAAAATCGGTTGGGCCGTTCATGAGTTATAAATGGTGTAACTAACACAACTTTGTTTTATATATAATAGATTTTATTATTAGTGAAACGTTTTTGTTGATGATACAAAATTACCTGATTGGAATAAAATATATAGTTACGTAAATACAATTCAAAACTCAAGCGGCGCAAAATTCTGCAGTTTCAAATTCGGGAGTATAGTCAGGATCCAAAGTTCGCGATGAAATGAGGTCTCTGTACCAGATTGCGGACAATCTAGCTTGCCTCCTTTTATTTTCAGCTTCGAAGTTTACCTTGAAGAGACCGAATTTAGGCCTGCAAATATAAATAAAAAAACATTCAATTTAAGCATGCCGAGTTGTAAGGACTGCTGTCTCAAAATCTTTGATGGTAGATTTAGTAGCTGGTTTTAGAAATGATACTAAGTGTGGTACTGTAACCTATACTTTTTCTTCTACACTAGGTACAGTCAAGTGTAAAAATATAGATGCAATATTAGTAGTTTATGAGACTGTACATAATGAATGGCATTAAACACGAGTGTAGGTTTATGAAACGAGTCGAAGGCGAGTTTCATAATAACATCACACGAGTGTCTTAATGCCTAATTGTGTACAGTAACATACACTACTTTATCTATCCACAAATCATAAGCCTCCACGATGCATTCAGGAGCATCGCGGCATCGCGGCATTGTTTTCTGGCAGTTGTCATAGTTTTTTCTTAATTCAGAGACAAACTAGAGTCGGATCTAACTATCATATCGTTCGATATCTTACTTACGTGCGACATTTGTAAAATTTGTATGCAAATTGACAATTCATTTCGAACTACACGTCATCTCGACTGATATTAGAATTGAGGTCAAATCAAATTTCTTTGATTTCAGAGATGTTCGAGATTTGAATGAAATAATATTATCGAAATCGATGTTATTATTTAGCAATAATAACATTTTCACAGATAAGAAATTTGTTCTAACAAAACAGTCTATTTTTATGGTGGCCATAATGTGGGGTTCTTGAACGCATCATGGAGGGTTTATGATATTTGGATAGATAAAATACTTAAAAATATGTCCCAATGGTCTTTATGCAGTTGTAATAAGAACTTCGTATCATATTTATGAAACGATTTAATCGATACATGTTTTTGCACTTGACGTTACACAATGTCACTACATGAATTGAAAAGCCTTTGTTTGACGATAGGCTCACTTAAAACCAGCAACTACGTGACTACACGCTAATACGCTTTTGAAGTATTTTGCAGTGGCACAGTACTTACTTATAGCCTTCCTTTAATTCAAAGTTGTCCATTAAACTCCACGCAATGTAACCAGTAACGTTGACCTGGTCTTCATATATAGCGTCCAGGACGTTACTCAAGTATTTCTTAAAGTAGTCAATTCTTTTTAGGTCCTCAAGGTCTTCATCAGTAGCAACACCATTCTCCGTTATCAATATTGTTGGATTATTATAGGTATCTTTCACTTGTTTCAGCGCCCGCCTTATGCCATGGGGGATGACCTGGGAATGGGAAGTCAGTCATTAAAATGAAAATTAATAAGTATTTTTATAATTATGCTCAAATCAACAACTAGTCACCTTTAAATAATACGATTTAGGCTGATTTTATGTTTTTTATCCCGACGTTTCCAGCCCTTTCCAGTGCAAAGACAGCAGTTAGCCAGATTGCCTAAAGAGCCTATCTGGTATGAATAACCACCCTTCGTTAGTATTAAAAAAAAGTGTATTTAGGTAGTTTGCACCATTTAATTAAAATGATTTTTTGTTTGATTCCTAATTCTATCCGTTTAACGTTAAGAGCTGGAAAAGTCCCGAAATGTCAAGATGCATTTTGTTTAAACTCGATTTAAATCGATCTAGGTATTTATTAATAAGTAATAATGATGGAAACCGAAGACTTAGTACAACACACACCACACTTGCGTAAGTTAATTATCCAACAAACAGTTATTCTCCATTGTCATATTTTTGTATCAAATCGGGACATAACCACTGTTAAACTATCAATTAGTTGGTTGTTTTAACACGTTTACTTTTATTACCAAATTATTATTATTCCTTTAGCCTTATTTTGATATTCATACGTACCGCAATGTGTTCCGATGCAGTTTTAGGATAGTTTAAAAACGAACCCTTGGCCCCAAGATCGTCCTTAACGGAAGGTATATCTTTGCCCGATTTATACGTTCTTCTAGTCCAGAACTGTGTGGAGTAATGATTAAATCCGTAGAAGTCGCTTGTTCCTAAAGAAAAAACGAAATTGTTAGGTATTGTTACAACATTATTATAGGAGAGATAGCCTTTAGATAACTGTGGTGTAATCTACTTTTAATATTTGAACTGTTAATTGTACAATTTTAATAATAGTTATTGCTGTTTGCTAACTTTTTGAAACGATTAGTAGGTAAGTACCTACATTTTATAGTTTTGTTCCTTTTTGCAAAACTGAATCACTGTAGATGTTAATTTAATAATCTGCCACCCAATTGCCATATGACTTGTATAGCTTTATTAAGACCTCTTCTTAAAGGAGGATGATGAAAAAAGTAATACTTAAGAAAAAATAAAAAGTGAAATTTCTCGAAAAAGTTCACTTTTGCATAGTGCATGCAACGTTTTGATCCACATATCCAAAGCGTTGCAATCAACCTACCGTATAACCCTTTACCAGGAATACATTGAATTGCCAATAACCCTGTGTCAGAAGAAGTCACTTTTCGTCGCTGATCTGACGTAAAACAAGGCCGTGGCGCAACAAACCTTTGCAATAGTCTCTCTCTTCATCTGTGAAATCAGGAAGCCTGCTCCGAGAGAATCCTTGCTGCTTGCTCTTTTCTGCCACTAGCTGTTTCACCCGTGGCGGGAATCCCCCCGAAGACGAGAATATTGCGTTCGCGTAAATGCCCGTGTTAAAATCAAAAGCATCCTGGGCTGCTTGGATATCGTCGGGGGAATCCGTCAATGCTT